>OY796677.1:13276677-13955677 GCA_963680715.1 Tetragnatha montana | reverse complement strand
CAGGGGTCGTTGGGACCTTCAGAGAGGGTCACTAAAACTTGTGTATCGAGCTTACTCACCGTCACTATAAGAGTACGATTAATCAATTACCGACTGAATTATAAAGCTAAGTTCGAAAAATACTTTTGAGTCGTTTTAGAGTTTTATTGAATATCTAGATTTAGACTAGACAAATTAGGTCCTAATATTTTTAAAAACTTTTTTTTAAATGCCGAAGTATCAGGGATTAAGGGACAAGAGAAAAATTTTATCGACAAAACAACTAAAATGAGAAAAAAAAGCTTTAGCAAGTGCAAAAATAACAAATTGGTTAAATAATATGTCACATTTTTCAGCCGGAAAAAATTTAAATGATAGAAACTACACAAAGAACAAACTCGATGCTAAAAATATCTCTAAAATCTAAATTATTATACTTGAACAACTTAAGGTATTTATATTCTTCTATTCTTAGATATTTATATTCTTGTTTTGTATTACATTTTTTACAATCAAATGAATTTACTCTACTTTCAAAATGTACAGATTTAATTTATAATAATAAAGCATTTTTAAAAGAAAAAGTAGTTATTATAGCGTTGGGAGTCGATGGCCGATAGGCAAATTTCATTAAAAGGGTCGATGCTAAAAAAAAGTTTAGGAACTCGTGATAAAATCTATCTATTGGTTCTTGGCGCTACTACGTAGTAACTACGTCATCATAGATGGAAAATTTTCCTAAGGTTGCTACGATGGCGTCGCGTTTCCAGAGGCATATAAACCAGCCTTAAGGCGATCTGCTGTAACGAACCATGGCGACGATCCGGATCGCTATGGCAACCGTTGTTAACCCAGTCCTCGTAGCAACTGCTGCCAGATAAATCCTCTTATCTTTACTCCGCAGAAATGTTCATTTTTTACGCCATGGGGATTGGGTCAACCCCTCTCTCGCCGGGCCGGGACCCTCCGCCATTTTGGAACTTTGGATAGAGACACTGACCTCGAAAAATGGTGGACGGGAGTATCGCCAGGTATCTTTCGATTGACGATATATTTCATTGGTAATTTTCTGTTATTAATCCGTGGTAGTTTCTACGGAAAGGTTTCAAGTTTCAGTTATCTATGCCATCTATATTCAGTTTTCAGGTTATCCTCTGATTAACGGTATTTTTATAGGAAATTTCCCTATTACACCGTGAAAACTTCCTTAACGGTTTCCGGTTTCAGTTATCCTAACTAATTCCGATTCAGTATCCGGGTGGTCTTCCGTCTATTTCCTATCCGGGTGGTCTCTATATTCCTATCGTAAACTTTCTTAGATTACTCCGTGTGAGTTTCTTCCTTAATTTTAAAGTTACAGATACAATTGTATTGAAAGTTAAACTGAAATTTTTAATGGAATTATTCACAAAAAGAACGGTTATGAAAGTTATTTGAAAAATATAACACCAAACATTCATACACCGACATAGCTTCATTCTAGTTTGTATGATAAAATTACTTGAACGTTAGTTGACCCTATGACGTCACTAACAAACAAAGTTGTTGCCAGCGCGGTGTCTGAATTTTGAGTGAAATAAAGAACGTCAATTTAAAAATGTGATTATTTTGTTTTACCCATGTATGTATAGCGTCTTTTTATCACGATTTGCGTACCGAAACTCCTCCTAGCAACCCAACATTCTTTCTGTTTACGCAGTTTTTTCCTTCTGTGTAGCAACGTCATAAAGTCAAACATTGCAACCAAGTATAGTAGTGACCGGTCGCGGAGCATAGGGGTTGCGGCTCACCGGTTAAAGACCTCAGATTTAAACTATGCTTATTTCACTTTAGTGAAACTTAAGAATACAAAAAATAAAATACGTATATGCGGATAAACTAAGAAATACATTTAGTGCATATACTAAATATGTTTTTAATTATAAAGTGGTGACGACTTGCGTACCGAAACTCCTCCTAGCAACCCAACAGGCTTTGTGTTTACTCATTTTCTCCTTCCGCGTAGTGACGTCATTGGGTCAGGAAACGTTGATGTCTAGTATTGTCCCCAATTGTTTCGGATAATCCACTAATATATTGCATCGAGTCCCTAACACTGCTTGAGATATAACTTAAGCCGACAAAGTTAGACACAATGAATGCTTACTCTTACATTCCCAACCAATCCAAACGAGATATTTTTAATAACCCTACTTAAAAGTGATAGACAACAAGGTGCGCCCCTATGCTTTCAAAACCCTCAACACCCACGAAATACGACAATGCAATATTTATACACCAAACCATCATTACAAGAAGGCACAGAAATTTCACAAACCCTCTCAATCTTACGCTCCCCAGAAACTGACCCCCTCCCCTCAGGATATCTCCTGTTGCGGAGGGACGCATCCCTTATTAATAATTCATATTCCAACCCCCCCCCCTTCCGCCATAAGTCAACCCCCCAAGAGGTGATAAACAGCGGAAATAGAGGAGAGGGGGGCACCATAACAAATTGCCAATCTTAAGGGACCCACCCCCTCATATGCTAAAAGTACTTCGCATGAGACTAACTCCTGGGACCACGGAGTTATAAATGTATTAGTGATGCAGGGCTCGGACGATAAATCAGAGAATAAAAAGGGCATCGGGTGGTAATTACTTAACTTGTGGAGGTGGATTTGATTAATGGATTGTTTTTGAGGCAGGTAATATTCCCGGGATTAAATGAAATTTGTGGTTATTTTTGAGAGAACTAATAGATGATGCGTATATGGGTTACAAAATATCTATTTAACTTTCATTGTATTTTTACTGGTGGCTGAGGTTAATTTATCATTTCAAATCATTGTTGTGTAGCTTTGGCTATTAAGTAGCCCATATATCAGGTATATAAGGTAAGTCTTTCTTAGTTTTAGTCTTGGAAGTCTGGCATCACATTGTAAAAGGCTGGGTTTAGTTTTTGTATGGATGTCTGGTAACTTTATAAAAGTTAGATATGGGGTAAGAACTAATCTAAGAGACTAGGAAACTATCTTTAATGAAATTTGCATAAAATAGTTTTAATAAATCCGGCTCACATTTTCAATAGGGAATTTTTGGTTATCGATAGAGACGATAGAATTTTTTTTAATGCATTCTAGAATATTTTACAATAAAAGAACTGTATTCCAGAGTCATAAGCGTGGGTGAAAGTTAAGAAAATTTTCCAGGACGTAATTTGATAGATCGCTTACCAATACTTTTATTATTTATCAATTACTTGCGGTTAATTTTTCCGTCCTGAAGAGAATCCCTAAGACGGATTTCCGCGTCTTAAACGGAAAACTTTCATCCAGGGTTAAGTTACCATTTTTCGAAATATTCTCAAACCTACGAAACAATTTGAGTCACTGGTAAAAGAAAACGGTTTTAAGCCAAAGTAAGTTTAAGTAACCAGTAATGTTAGTAATACGAATATGGAAAAATAATTGGGAAAGAGTTATAACAATCTTAGTGTAAAGTTTGAATTTTTTTTACGGTCTAGGTTCAATCCTGGCTTTCCTGAGTTGTAAGAGTAAGGATAAAGTGCAAATATTGTTTAAATTATTAAACAACAGTTACTTTATCCAACCACAACAGAAAACGAGCCCGAGTTATTTAACAAATACAACAAACTTCACAATAATTGCTACAGAAAACATCATATCACTTCATTCCCCAAAACTAATTCGACTTTTAAAATGATAAAGGGGCAAACACCGAACGAGAGATAGAATACATCCCCGAGAAACTTTTCAATAATAATCGTTTCGAAGAACTCCCTTGAGGGGACGATGTCTTTAACAGCGATATATTTCGTAACCAAAACGTCTTTTGTGCTAACTCATACAACCCACGTAAGAAAACTTCAAAACCAAAGAGCTTCCAAAGCAACGTGTTCATTTCCTGATGAAAGATGCCTGGGCCCCGGTGGAGTAACTATAACACACTTCCAAAGAGCGATATCGATTGAAAGAGAGAGCTTTCATCGATTTAGGATCTTTGGATGTGGAGCAAATTGCGCAACACTCGCCAGAGAGGAGGAGGAGGAGGAAGTGACAGCGATGTCAACAACGACTCCGGTCGCAGTTAACTGGAAGTTTCTAACTAATTTTAATGTTATTTAAAATGAACTTTCTCCAAAGCCACTTTCTGCCGAGCTACTAATCATGATCATATCAAAAAGGCTATTTTGTACAATTTATTTCTCAAACCAAGAACTTGGGAAGTTCTGAGATAGTTAATTTCTGAGTCAGATTTATCATGAAATTTGTGAAAATATATTATTAGGAAAAGTGAGAAGTTTAAAAAGTAATAAAAAAATTAACTAATAGTAGATTTCGTTTGAAGTTAGAAAATTATTATCACTTTTAGTATTTTTGCTGAACAGATAAACCACATTGCAGCTTGCATACCAAGAAATAACTAGCTTGTATATAACCAAGAAGGAGGCTATTTAAAAGGTTTAATTATCCAAACTAAGCATGAAAATATAATTTAATATAAAAAATTTTAAGGAACTAAATCATTAAACTCTTCACAACTACAAGTTAAGTCATCAAAGTTGCTCTTTAATTTTTATTCTACATCCTATTAGTTACAACTAAACTGTTTTTAAGGTGTAAGGAAATGGAACACAAACTTTATCTCTATAAGTAAATCGCACACCTTAAGACTAATTAGAGAAAAACGAATGACTAATTAGATAATAGAAATAGAATAAAAGGAAAACAAACATGCTTAGCACCAAAAGCGGTAACTTTGCCGTAACAAAAAATAAGAATGTGGGACACAAAAGAGAATGATTATAATTTATTGCAACGGCATTACCTTAGCTTAGTCTTTGAAACAATTTAGTAATAATCATTATATTTTGTACAAATAGAATATTCTCTGATGGAATGGAACAAATTACATCAAAGTTGATGGTAATAACACACACGTAATACAGTATGGATACAAGATACAATGTCGCTTAAAACTAAGTAAGTCACCACTTTAAACAAATGCAAAATTAAATACTAGTTGAATTCGCCACTAAATAATGCATACCATAAGAAAAGAGTAATTATGGGCATGTTTCAAAAAAAATCATACTACAGCTAAAGTTTACCAAAAACGATAACCAACCTAGAGAAATCCCCTTTCCTTTCTCCAACACCACTCCATGGCCACCTGTTGTCAAAAGGAACACTCACAATCATGTAATTTCAGGTAATTCCTCACCTCCTCGGCAAAATTATTAGAAGGGAAATCTTGTTCCATCAACTAATTAACCCTCCCAGTGTTCTCTGGATGAAACCCCAACCCGGGGCAATCCAACGTAATCGTCTGCCGCATTCCAGCAGAACCACGTTCCATTAGCACACATGAAGGGAATTTTAGAACCATTTTTGACACGGAGCACCCCTCTTTGCCGGGGCTCATTAGGAGTAGAGGGCGATAATCGGGATGTCGATTGCAGCGCCCCTTATTCACCCCCTAGGCTCTCAGATCTTTTGAGATGGTGGGTGCTGCAGAAGGAGGAATTCGAGTGGGGGCTTCTGATGTTACAGAGAAAAGGTTTACTAGGGTTTTTCAATGTATAGAAAGGAAAGGATTTCATTTTTTAATAATAATGATACGATTTTCTTATTTTATTGTATTAAATTAAGGTAAAATTGCCGATGTATTAATAACTAAAGTAGCATCAACTTTGAACTTCATTCTTTAAAATTATTTCTAGCAAAGCAAATTCTTGAACAAAAGAAAGAAATTTAACAAATTATACAATACTAAAAATATTATTTTTCCCATAGCCTATTAAAATTATTATTCACTAGAATAAACTGGATTTGCATTACTTGTTGTCCAACGAAAGAAGAAGACCGAACTTTTATACCTACATTTTAATCACTAAACTTTACTATCTGCCAAATTTGTGTAAAATTTTGCATAGCCAGATAAACTGTTCCATTTTAAAAAAAAGAGATTAAAAATGTTTTAAAATTATATATTTATGTCCTTACGTTAAATTAAGGCTTTAAAATAACATACAAATTAGTAATTTACGGAACATAAATCCATCTCACATTTTGTGTTAAAAAATTTGGGGATTAAAGTTTGAATCTTAGCACATTTTCGCTGGGCAACAAGTCATGCAGCGCTAATTTCCTCATTTGGTGAACTTTTTAAACAATGCTACAACTTTCTTAGAAAAACTTTTAAATTTTAACTTTGACATAAAATAAGATTATAAATAAGAAAGATGTTAAATATATGACGAAGAGTATGGAATTAAAATTACACAATGCCAGTAATTGTGCGCTGAATAAGAAGTACCTAATCAATTATCAAAGTAATATTTTTCTGGTAATTTAAGGGCTTTTCTAAACTATTTTCGGAAAAGTGTTCTTGAAAACACAAGCTGCATAATCTACTCAGCATAAAAACAGGATTTTTAAGAAATATAAAAAATAATATATAAAGTGGATTTCAAAAAAAAATATTTTATTCAAAGTAAAATATTTTTTTAAACTTTTCCTTAATGGATCGAAATCCCTATATAATTATTAAATGACTTTGAATACATCGAAATATTTTCATAAGTTTTGATGGGGGGAAAAAGTCGTAAAAACGAAATTTTCTCTTCGATAACGTCTACAAAAAGCATTTGGACTGCAGAGGAAAAACTATTCAAATACAACCAACTCCTCACAAAATGAAATAAGTGAACCAAAAAAAAAGCAAATCTACTAAAGGCCATAACTCATCGTTAAGGTAGAAATCCTTTTTGCCCTAATGAAACGGCGCAGAAACAAGTCCTAACAATATAACCTAATAACAAGAAATGTCATTAATGCATTAAAAGTAATCCAGTATCATTAACTTTTTTGTATTTGTGAAAAGCGAACGAAAAATACTTCATGTTCGCTTTTTGCATACATGTAATTGGAGGGAAAAATGAACAAAACTCGCATTAAAGAGTTTTTCCCTTTTTTAAAAATCTCAGCAGACTTTTCTCCATTTGGAAAGTAAATCTGCGATATTAAAAGTTTTCGAGAAAGACACTATTAGGGATTTTCTCCTTTGACATTAATCAGTTTTGAAGTAATTCAATGGAAGCAATGCACTCGGAAATATGATTGCATAAAAAAAAAAATCGCAGAGGGTATTAGTTGGAAATAATTAAGCGTTATCAAAGAACGTACGAAAAACATTAACTATTAAAATATTAAATCTTGGAACATATTTTTTTTATGCTGCACTTACTATTCGTGTAATTCCAATTAATTAGTTACTGAAGGATGTTGTAAATATACTTCCACCAGCAAACAGATTTTCAGCAATAGAAAACAACTTACCTAAAAGAAAAAAGAAAAGATTAGGATAAATTTGCATGAAAAACATTGCACAAGATAGAAATAGCTCTTAAAATATTAAATTATTGATCAGAAAATGTTTTCTAGATGTCTTATAATTAATTTAATTAATATTTCTCGTCTGTTCTAATGTTTCTATAAGTCTTGTATTAATATTAGTTATTCTTTAAAAGTATTAGAGTGCTGTTTTTTCAATTATGTACAACATACTGTTTACAAAACTATTAAATAATTGTGTACTTTATCTTCCGACAATAATCCTTAAGTAAGGACTTGAGATTAAAGTTTATGAAGACGGGAAAATAACGAGGATTTTATTAAAAATAAATATATTTTATCTTCAGATTGCTATATTTTCCATTAAGAAATGTTTACAAACCTATCAAATTAACTACTTTATCTGGAAACTATTATCTTCACAAAGGTAGTTTTTTAAGTTTTATTAAAATGTTCAGAATTACGAGTATATGAAAATAATTTTATTCATAAAGGGAAAAAAAATGCTTTATAACTGAAATAAGATATAGACACGAAACACAGAGGTCCATAACTCAAAATGATTCGTCTCTAACTGTCAAAATACAAGTACAATTTGTCAAATGAATTTAAAAGAACACGATACACATCGATTCCGAAAGATCCTTCTTTCCTTCCATCCAAAGAAAAAATCGATCTTTTTTGGGGGGGAAAAAGGACGAAACGATTTTTCCCTTTTTGTCTCAATGTCAGCCTTAAAGAACCGGAAGAAAGACTTTTACTCCAACAGGGGGTGAATGGAACGAAAGAACACACGCAAAGAGAACATAAAAAAAGGAGAACTTTTGAGAAAATCGACACGTGTCCCATCATGAACCATTTGTACCGGAGAAAGACAAAGTCGCCCCGCAGAGCAAAGGAAAAAAAAAAGGAAGACGGTTCGAGAGTATTATTATTCTTCCGCAGCAGGGAAAAGAAGCCACAGTTGAAGGGAGAACAACATTTTTACTAATTAGTTTCAGCAGTGTGGCAACAGCGCCTCGGCCAATTTGTCACGTGTCCCTTCTAATATGGCGACAGTCGATTACGACTCGGTTGTCATGGAGACGCGACTCGGCGCCGCCCTTCGGTTGGCCATTAGCTCAGCGTTCGAGAGTTTTTGAAGTCAGGCAGGAAAACAAACCTGCAAGGTGCGAGGTTGGAAATTAAAGGGAACGAATTTATGCGTTTGGTCGTTAATTCAGAGCGAGGTGTGGTTTATTACTTTCATTTTAGTGTTTTCTTGCATTTTCATGTTATTATGACTACAGATTTAATTAACTAATCCTATTTGTTATAGAGCCAAGAACTAATTGAAAAATTAATTGCACTCTATTTTGGCAATGTATCAAGATGTAAACAAAGCCTTTGTTGATGTATTTTTGTTCAATTAGCAGCTATAGTTATTCGTCTTAATCTCAGTTTCTAAGGAAGTTTGAGAATGCCTAGAAATCTCTTTAGGGTTCTAAGCAAGCCAATAGTCATTATAAATTAATAAAACAATAAGATCACTACGATAATTCTACCCATCTCAGATAGCGAAAGCAAAATGTTCGGTCAAATAAACATCCGTTATTTTTATTTATATTCAAATATTAATATTGCAATGAGAGTTTTTTCCTCATCAACTCTGTCTCGTATGGGTATTTTCAAAAAATAAACGCTCTTGTCCAGTAAATAGATCTAAATCCTTTTACAATACGCTCAAATTCTTATTGAATATGAACTTGCATGAAGAATAGTGCAACGAATACCATAAGCGACAATTAAAATAGTTCTTTAATACTTATAATAAAATTATTTACTTTAAAACTGGTGACGTATGCTTAGGAAACAATAAACAAATTTGGGATTCCATGGTTTTCAAATATCTTAAATGGTTGAATTAAATATATTTATAAAGCTGAAATGCCCGGCCTTGCACGGGTGCAGTTACTATATAATTTTTTCCTTTCAAGTTTTTCATAGATTTCATACCTTATTTTGTTGGGAGAGTATTAAAATCCATCCAGTTGGCAAGCATTTAAATATTTGAACGATTTCTACATTTTCCACATAATCTCGATTGAAAACAACAAAAAATATTATAAATAACTAGTTGATATGCACGGCCTTGCACGGGTGGAGATGGAGATATTTTCTTTAAAATTTTAATACATTTCCTACTGCAAGTTCAAAATTAAAACTGTTGTCAGTTAGGTAAGCAGGTGAATCTGCTCAGATTATTGTGCTTTATTTGATATTTTAATTCATTAAACATTTGAGTGGTGAGTTTGATCACCCAATGCTAATTTCTAGGTAGGTATCTATACCCAAGTATTGATTGTGCACACAACCATACTGCCCTCTGTCATGGTCACTTAGACTCATTAAGGTCAGAGAAGCTCTAAATTATGACGTGTAATAGTAATCCTGACGTTACGTTTGATCCCTCTTTGACTACAACTCAACTTCACTCTGAATAGAATTAAATTCTTTACCTCAGTGCTCAACCTCGGATCCAAAAGGTCCTATCGCTTAGTTTCTCCCAGCCAGAGAGAAAAAAAACTTAAATTTTCTTCAATTCGAATACTCAAAGTTGGAAAGCTTGAATCAAAGTTAATTAGATAATTATTTCAAAAACTCGAAATAATTTTTAGTTTTTCTTCTCTACTCTCCTGGAGAAAATTAAGCGATAAGACCTTTTGGATCTGAGGTTGAGTATTGAAGTACTACAAAATATAATTTAATTCAAAGTGAAGTTGTTGTCAAAGAGGGCTTAAAAGTGACGTCAGGATTACTATTCACACGTCAAAATTCCGAGTTTCCCTGGCCTTATGAGTGTAGGTGGCCATACTTCTGTCCACAAAAAACCTTGTGGCAGCTGCGAGCCACGGGGAGACACCGATCCAAAGGTCATACTTCCAAAAGTACACTCCGGGATTCAGTGGCGGATCCAGGGGGGGCACTCTGGTCAGTGCCCCCCTAGGACCCAAAAAATCCCTCTAAGTACGAAAAAAAATCCTAAAAAGTACTCAAAATGAGTTAAAACCCTACTTTTACAGGTCAAATTTCAAAATTTTTTCAGGGGGAGAACCCCTATACCCCCAAGTGGTACCAAAAGGGGATCTTGGGTGATACTTTATAGAAAATCCCCAACATTTTGACGTTTTTCTAAAAATGTAAAGGTGATGGTCTGGAAAAGTGCCCCCCCTGCCGGAATTGCAATATCTTCAGTCGGTATTTATACCCCAATTAAATAATCTGACTTTTATAGTGGTGAGTAAGCTCGCCACAAGCTAAAAGACCAACTGGGATAAATAACATTAAACAAGTCACAGCACATATTTCACCCAACAGAAATCGCCATAACTCCAGAACCCCTCCCCTTATCGGGACCCAACCCCACCCACCTTCCCTCGAATAAATAGAATAACGCCAGAGAGGGGTGGAGAAGAGATAGAACGCCACGCGCATCCTTCCGTCGGAATCCCTCTCCAGAACGTTCCTTTTACTTCCTACAGCAGACGATAATTCGAAATAAAAAACGAATAAAACCGGGGGTGGCTCCGAATAAATCGGTCCCAGCGGACTGCAAGCGATAACATTCAAATCGCCCCCCCCTCCTCCCTCTTCTCACTCCAGAGAGATTCTTTTAAAGATACAACTCAACTCGACTCGAAGGGGTCTTCCGAACGAGCAATTAGAAGAATGTCTCTCCAGGATTACCGGCTGATCGTTTTCGGTTAGCTCCTTATTCTTTTCCCCAGCCCTCCCCCTCTCCTTTTTTCGTTCGAATAGAATATTTGGGAGGTGCCCCCGGATTTGTGTTAAAAGGAAAAACGGAGGGATGGACGGTCTTTTTTTTTCTTTGTTCATTCTTTATATTTTTAGTTAAGGAACGAGTCAATTCGTTGGGAAATGGCGGCTCGGGGGATTTGGAAGGTTTATTCCGCGTTTAATCTTGGGAGGATGTCGTTGTTTAAACACGGATTTTGTAACTAAAATTCGGTCCGAATTTGAGTAAACGGGGAGATGTGTTGATGTCAAGAGTTGAAGATTCAACGAGGAAAATACGGAGGGCTTTATATTCTAGTTTAATAGAAGGTGGACGTAAGTTGAAATTCAAAAGTCTTTCAGTTGAGTGGAGTGTGATTTATCAAAAAACGTTGGTTTCTTTCAGGCATAAGATAATAAAAAATAAAATATCCAACTTCACAACAAAAGCTTTAAAAACAGCACAATTTTAAGCTGTTAAATATTTCATTTGACTTTATATTTATGGTGACTTCTCATTGTATAATCTTTAATATTCTTCTAATTTGAAGTTAATATATACCCTATGATATTTTTTTTCCAAGAAACTATTTTATTTTAGTAGCTTCTAAGAGAATATACAACTGTGTAGTACACAAATATACAACAACTTCCACAATACTGGACATTCTGTTTGTTTGGGATACTAAATAAATAAATATTCTTGAAGATTCTCCTATCGGGGAATCTTTCCTAGAAGATTGCACTAGAACATTTTACAATACCCCAAATTCTTTAAACCAACTTGTAATTTTTTTACTAATTTATTTAGTGGTAAACGTGACGACTACGATTTTTACAACATTTAAAATTCAATGAGGGTCATAATAAAATACTACGTGTCATGCGTAGGGACACATACTATTTCTATGTATCTGAATTCATTACGTAATTATTGGTCATTTTGATGATCTAAATATCATTTAAGACAGGAAAAAAGGAAAGAAAGGATAGATTGGAATCTCTTCAAGAGAGGGATATGAAGTAAAGTTATTAGGTTTTATTTGGTCTTTTCGGTATTTCTGAAGGATAAAGAAAGAAATACAGGCAGACTTCATTCTACTAAATGTATGATAGTTTAACCACGGCTTACTAGATACTATACAGGCTAGCCGAGTTTTGAACAATGAAAACCATTTGACAACTTTTCCCGCTTGGATCGCCACAAGTCACTATATCACCCACCGCCTTCAACACTGTGGATATGCTTTGCCAGTTTGTCCAGTATTGCCATCTGGATTTTTAATGATTTCCGTACTCGGCTAGCCTGTATAGTATTTAGTAAGCCGTGGTTTAACTATAATATTAATCCAAATTCAACAGCAGAAAATACTCAAATTTAAATTAATTTACTTGGGAACAGGATATATACATTGCAATAAGCCTCAACAGGAACAAGCTAGAAAATGCTCTCGCTCCTTCACAGATATTCAACAGAAACACAAGTTCGAAATTCATACATCCGCAAACGAAAACTCCCTCCAAAGATAATCTGCTCTGCCCAAGCACTCAGGGCACAGAGCTAGCCGTTCCACTAATTAAATTCTTCGTTACCAACCACCCCCCAGAACGAGCTCACAACCCCTTCTCGGACTTTATTTAACACATCCGGAGCGCATTGCCGGAAAAATAAGCAACAGCCGCATTCCTGTAATTCGGGCTTTCCCGCAAATTAAAACCGGTCAGCGGAAATCGAAGGCGAGTGGCCGGAGGGCCTTTTCCGGTTCATAAACCGGTTCGGGTTAATTCTTTGGCGGGGGTGGGCGTTGATGAATGCTGGTTGTTGTAGTTGTTGATGCGGGGAGGAGATTATTGGTTGCTTGGTTGGATTTGCAGAGAATTAACTGTAGTGGGATTGGCAGCATTTCGTGAATGAACATCTTGCTCGTTTCGTAGCTGTTCATAAACGCGAGTTTTAACATTAGGAATAAAGTTTAGGGAAATTTCTATGCAGTAAAAGTATAATACAACATAAATATTGATGCAGAGACTGGCATACCTCCACATTTCTTGAACGAAAACCCCTTTCTAGAAGGATATTATGATAAAATTCAGATTTATATTAATTTAGATCAAAAGGTTCAAAGCCAGTAGCCCCGAGAGTCCTATAAGGGATCCAAGAAAGAATTCTTTGGAACACATTAAACATTCGTTAAAAATTGAGAATGAAACGTGTTTGATAGATAAAAGTGTAATGATAACCATATTGAATGTATTACGAGAATATTCTCATATCGGAGAATTTTCTCAAAAAGATAGAAACAGAGTTATTCTAAAACTGATATCAAAATTCTTTACGCCAACTTGTAAATTTTTAACTAACTTATTAAGTGGTGAACGTGACGACTACGATTTGTACAAAACTCTTAAATATATTTAAAATCCTTAAATGAGGGTCCAATGATTATCGTCAAATGATGATCGACTAACTCTGGTAAAATTATATCAATTGATGCAAGGAAATGATCACGCAATAAAAATACACGTCATCTTTTAGACACACATCGAACTTTTTTCTTTGCCTAGTTAAAGTTACACTAGTTGACGGTATTGAAAAAAGATCAAGGAACCCTAAACATATGCAAGGAATAGAGTGTTTTCAGGTGACGTCACAACCGGTTATTTTCTTTTAACTGTGTACCTTCTGTAGGGCTTTTAACTGTTGCTAAGGCCGTTGTTTATCTGTTGCTAAGGCGGTTTTTAAGTATGGGGTCACGTGATTGCAAATGCTCCAATAGAAGAATTCCACGGCCAGTCATTTTCTGTAACTGTTAACCTCTGTAGGGCAAAAAACTGTAACATTTCTGTTGCTAAGGTCGTTGTTAGGTCCGAGTCATGTGATTGAAAATGCTCTATTAAAAAGAAAGATAATTCAAAACTTTAAAAATAGCCCACGATAGTGTTACTAGGGGTATCTATATCCACAAATGCTTTATTTGCCTTTGTCAGTGTAAACTAAATAATTTTGGAAAGGACACTAATTCACAAACATCGATAAATAGTAAAGTATGAAAAATAATCACGACATCAAAACAACAAAGTGAGGGACAGAAACGCACAAAATCCCACCAATTTTACACAATCAATAGAGTTTTTGCTACAAGGAGGAAATTCCTATCAACATCTTAAAACAACTTCAACCCATTGAAACTAACATTTTTAGAAAGAATTAAAAGGATAGACTGTTTTAACGCAGGAGGAAGGCAGACAGTGCCACCTACACAATTTCAGAACAAAAACAAGAAAGTCAATAATAAAAAAAAGGACGGACACATGACTGACAGCATGATTGATCAGACTGATATCAACGCAACTGCACATACCAATGATTCAAGCTCTTATTAGCTTTCCCGCAATACTCCCCACGTCGGCGGGGAAAACAACTTACCGTATGAGAACCACCGCGAAATGAAGTCCCACTGAATAAAGGATGAAGGCCCCCAAGGAGAGGGGTTCAGGGGACCCTGGGGGAGATGGCCCCCTGAATAGTGGATGCGGACAAATAGGGTTGTGATGATACGGATTGACAGAGGGTGGTGACACAGGGATACTTCTCCCTCCAACGCTCGGAAATGGTGATGGGAGAGACCCCTAGTACCAGGGGATTCGGGTTAGATCAGTTTGCGGAACTGCTGGTCAGAGAAAAAACAACGGAAAGTTGTTCATTCAAAAGATACATTCTTAGTACAGAAGGGTTTTACGATCCTTTTTTCATTATTAATTAAGTTAAATTTGTGTGATTTTTAAGAAATTTTATTAAATGATGATGGCACGGTTGAAGCCCTCTTTTTTAATGAGCCGTGTCCCATGGATGTGTTAAAATGTTTTGACTGAACGTAAATCCTTGGTTAAAGAAGCATTCCAACAATCACAGTCAGTGAAAATTCAATATTTCTTTCTTTAGCTGCTGATTAACACCGATTTCCATGGCTGCGAATATATTCTAGTACAAAAATGCTTGCTCTTGAACTAAATTTTCAAAAGAGCTTTTATTAAAATTTTGAAAGTATCGCAAGTTGATATTACATGTATGTTAACTCTTTAATATTTAATTTTATACATTTATTTTAAAGTGGTGACTAAATATTTGACAAATAAATCCAAAATGGGATGAGAAGTTTCAGATAGTACTAACTACTAGTATTTTAATAATTAAGTTATTCTTTAGAAAAACAGGGTGTCTCAACAGGTCGGTGCCAAACTTAACATGCAGATTTGTCATGCCATGACAAACAAAATTTTCACAGGAACCCATATCCACAAATATAAACTGTCCGCTAGAGTAGAATGTTCGCCGGCCAAGTAGCAACGTTTAACTTTTTTATTCTACGAAAAACTTTAATTATATCATTAGATGTTCGGAGGAGCACCCCTAAGAACCAAATTTTATTAAATTCTGCAGATAATTATTTATCAGATGAAATCACTTCCTTATTTTGAAGACGGTCTACAAAATGTTGAATTGAAAGAGAAAAAAAAGGAAGTGATTTCTCTGCTAATTTCCGGCAGAATTTAAAGATGTTTGGTTTACAGGAGTTTGGGGGGGGGACACTCTCTCCGAATAAGTAATAATAATTGAAGTTTTCCGTGGAATAAAGAAAGTTAAACGTTGCCCCTTCACCAGCGAACATGGCTCTCTAGAGGACACAATTTACATTAGCAGCGGAGATTAGCTCCTATGAAAATCTTGTTTGCCATGGCATGACAGACCAGACCTGTATGTTAAGTTTGGCACCAACCTTTTGGGACATCCTTTATACACCAGAAAGAATAGAGTGTTTTCAGGTGACGTCACAACCGGTTACTTTCTTTTAACTGTGTACCTTCTGTAGGGCTTTTAACTGTTGCTAAGGCCGTTGTTTATCTGTTTGCTAAGGCGGTTTTTAAGTACGGGGTCACGTGATTGAAAATGCTCCAATAGAAGAATTCCACGGCCTGTCGTTTCCTGTAACTGTTAACCTCTGTAGGGCAAAAAACTGTAACATTTCTGTTGCTAAGGCCGTTGTTAGGTCCGAGTCATGTGATTGAAAATGCTCTATTGCTGATAATTTGACTGGTAAGCAGAGTCACTGCAAATTATTTAACTTCTTACAAAAAAAAACCCTACAAGGCTAGTAACGGAAGTGATAAAATGAAATAACTTAAGAGTAAGAATAATTCATGTATATCCTATGTTAAATGACCAAGAAATAGGAGAAAAGTGTCATGTAAGCCTATGATTATCTGAATAAATAATAACAAACAATGATTGATAGCATGGTTTTAAAATTAATGTGACATAGTTGAGGAAAACATTATTTGCCTCAAAAATAAAACATACCCTTTCGCTTTAATTTTCCAATTTAAAAGCTTCGGTAAATTGACGTTCTTCATTTTACTCAAAATTCAGATACCACGCTGAGAACTACAACTTTGTTTGTTAGTTACGTCATAGGGTCGGGAAACGTTGCTGCTGTCGAGCATAGAACCTTTTAAACTACAATACCAGCGTTTATATTTCCAAACACACCCACGGCCTCTTTCCGCAACTTTCACCCTTTTGGCTTCAAGACGCAGGTACCCCAAAAGACAATTAGGATCAGGCATTGGGGGGTCCCCGAAAGGGTTACACCACCCCCGAGCAGGGAGAACCCACTATTCGAAAGATGCCCAATCGAATTAGGCCGTCCTTTTGAAGAACGCGACGGAATATTTTATGGGTAGTGCCGACAAAGAGAATGGCTTTTAAAAGTCATATAGCTTCCTCCTCCCCCCTTGTGTCGCCGCAACAAGTCCTATCCCCCCCCTGTTCGATAGGGGGTTGCTCGTCCCTCGGGGGTGGGGTATTTTCGGGAAGAGCGGGATGAGATGTGTCTTTTGGGAAAAAGGGAAATTCGGTAGATGGATGATGGTGATGAGTTGCTGAATCTATGACTGATATGATGGGAGATGTAATCACCAGTTGAATAGGAAAGTCTTTTTACACATAGGTTTTTTTTCTGAAAAACGTATATGACGCGGACTCTGAAACGTTTCTAGACATTTTAAAGTCACTACGTGGAAGGAAAAACTGCCTAAACAGAAAGCACAGTTGGATAAAACATAAAACTCTGCGCACAAAAATTCCTTCAAATATTTTCTGCAAACTAATTAAGTGTCCCATGTCATTTGAATTTTTGACGTAAAAAATAATGACAGTCCCATTGTTTACCTAAATACTGTAATAATGCAACAACAGTATGAAAAAAATCAATTTAAGGTAAATGTGGGTATAGTGGACACTTTAAGGAAAATTTTTGCTTAAATTCTCTATAAATATCAATCTATTTGCCTGGAAACGGTTACCATCCTATTTTTAGATCAACTGGATCTTCTTCTTTCGATTTTACCAATAAGCACTGTAATTAGATCGGGGAAAGTATTTTTAATTAATTTTTTAAAAGTACTCCAAATTGCTTCTATAGTGGCCACATCGATGGATCTGATGTTTCTATGGTGGACACCTTTTGCATCAAAAGTGGACACCTCTCTTTTTCTGCTTATATGATAGGGTTTATGCATGAAATTGAGTAGGTGTGATCATTTAGTCCTACAAAAATCTTCCTCCCTAGCGAAATATATTTTAGATCAAAATAAAATTAGTTTCGTTTGACTTAGAATAACAGACTTGATGGTTTCCGGCCCATAGCCTACGTTGTAACTGATTTGAGAAGAATTTCCCGAAGCCAGAATGAAACCTAATTCGTACAACACCCGTTTTAAAGCATAATCAACAGTTTATGAAGAAAATCTGATTCAATTTAAAAATTATTTATATTTCCATTGCAGTGACCACTATTGGAAAATCTAAGATTCTGTGTTGGTAAAGTGGTCACCCCCCTAAATCCTCGTAAAGTTAAAATTTTCAAATAAATTTTCTTCAGTATGATTGTATACACTCTACTTTATCTAAATATAAATTTAAAAGTCAATTAAACCGTAATAAATACTAAAAAATCAGTTCCGACTTAACCGTTTCCTAACGCGATTCATTAAGCAAAATCAAATTTCAGTCACTTGGCCGATGGTGTTATTTTCAAAGACTTAAATATCCTTCCCATGCTGATTTATAGTATCGGTGGTTATTTAACTGATTACCTGATAGCATAACCTACTATGCCAATGAATTTTAATGCTATTTGATGTCTCGAACTCTTATTATTTAAAATTAATCAACTAGGTGGCCACTATTGGGACAGTGTCCACTATACCCACATTTACCTTATATACCATAAATTTAAATTATTTGAAAATATTTTCTGCAAAATTCTAAAACTAGCTGCGCTTGGCGTGCGCTTCTATATTATCCAAGTACGACAGAAAGCCCGTTGGGTTGCTGTACTAGACTGCAACATTTCCTGATCCTATAACGCCATTACGCGGAAGGAAAAACTGCATAAACAGAAAGCATGTTGGGCTGCTGATATTGACATGACATTCATCTATACTCTCATCGCTTTCTGAGATGAGAGATTTCAATTAATTTATTAACCCTTTCATGCTAACAATAACTTAACCCTGTATTATTTATAAATTAATTTATCAGTTTTATAGTGGTGAGCATTGAGCAATTGTGAACCTTTGTAGAAAATGTTTTCTCTCATAATCAAAACCCCCCATTAACTCACCCTATACTCGACAACAACGTTTCCTAACCCTATGACGTCACTACGCGGAAGCAGAAACTGCGTAAACAGAAAGTTTGGTGGGCTGCTACGAGGAGTTCCGGTGCGCAAATCGTGATAAAAAGACAATATATACATAGACATAACAAACTGATCATATTTTTTAATTGACGTTCTTATTTTTCAATCAAATTTCAGAAACCACGCTGGGAACTAGTACCTTGTTTGTTTTGTTTCTCCATGGTCAAGTAACGTTGCAGTCAAGTATAGTTCCAAGTATTAAATGGGAAAAATAAAAGAGCTGTACTTCATCCCCTGTTTTGTTGTGTAATTGACCCGAAAAATTTCAATTTCAATTATTTTAATATATCAAAAAAGATTCACGTGGGTAGTTGCTTGATTAATTGTAAAATAAATCGCCTAGATAGAATAAAACTAATACTTTTAATATCTTTAAAATAAAGAATCCACACCATCAATATTAATGTTTTCAGTTGTATTGACTTAATAGGTGATGGAATTAATAAATCCTTACATAACAGTCAGTGAAAATGTTGATGGAAATTTAGAAATAATCTGAAATTGATTCCAAACATAAATTTTAAGCAAAACAGTTTGAGAAAAAGGTACAAGATAGTCAGATAGCACCGATAAAAATGATTATGGTACCAATTTGAGTATTTAAGAAAGAATGTTAAGATTTAAAAATGTTTATAAATTCTTGCAGAAAATTTTTTGGAAAAAAATTTAAGTTCGCAGAAAGGTTTTCCTTTACACAAGTCTGGCAGTCACCGCACATGTAACAAATGAATCGCACGGTTTAATATATTATTTTTAGGACTTAAAATTAATTTTCACCACAGCATAGCAAAATTTCTTTAATAAGATTGCAACTTTTTAAGTGAGAAGGAGGACCAATCTGTAGTTTGATGTCGTCCAATACGACCTCTAGTTAAAAAATCAAACAAAGACACAACAAGACAAAAAAAAACCTCAACAGTCTTATTTTCAAAAAAATAAGGAGAACCAGAAACCCCACTTTTCTCAATCACCACCACTAAAAAAAACAGAAATCTGAACAAGAAGCGCACAGATAACAATTAGCAATCCAAAACATTGGCCAGAAGAGAGAAGGGGCAAAGCCCATTAACCCCGTTCGGGCATTACCCGAAAGCCCCGTTTTCGTTCCCTATTAACCCGGGCACAAATAACAGACAATGGGATTTGCCCCCCCCCTACGCAATCGATGGGCTTTCTTTTGCCCGGTTGGAATCGATGGATTACGTCCGGGCAAGTTACCCGTGAGGAGATTGGGGGAAAGAGATCTGTGTGAAGTTGAGAGGGTGTTGGACAGATCGAAATTTGAAGAGTGAAATTGGATTTAAGAATGAGTCATGATGGAGAAGAGAACAGGGTGAATGAGCCTTTACGTACCCGAGTTTAAGTTAATGTAGACTAACACCGTGTATTGCTTATTAACACGGTTTGTTAAATAATACTACCACAAATACAACAATGCTTTAAGCAATGATTTACATAACAGAAACTCTATAATTTATTTATTTTTATTTTATAGTGGTGACTGAAATGTATAAACACAACAAAGTACTACTGGAAAACTGTTTCATTCCACTTAACTCATCCAAAAATGCTTCAGGGTCTCATCTGCATATTAAAAAAGTCTGAAATTGACATTAATTTCACACAAAATTGATAATTTACATTAAATCCCTCATCCGAAACATAAGTATAGCCCAACATTATTTTAAACAGGGTAATTAAACAAGTCCTCCCGAACCCTGAACAGAAAGATTCCTCCTAGGTAAAGTACACAAAAATTCCCAAAATTCCGAAATTCCCACAGACGACTTACCAAATAATTTTATCCCACTGTGCATGCAAGCATGCGCTATAGTGTTTTCAGGTGACGTCACAACCGGTTATTTTCTTTAAACTGTGTACCTTCTGTAGGGCTTTTAACTGTTGCTAAGGCCATTGTTTATCTGTTGCTAAGGCGGTTTTTAGGTATTGGATCATGTGATTGAAAATGCTCCAATAGAAGAATTCCACGGCTAGTCATTTTCTGTAACTGTTAACCTCTGTAGGGCAAAAAACTGTAACATCTTCTGTTGCTAAGGCCGTTGTTAGGTCCGAGTCATGTGATTGAAAAGGCTCTATTCACCAGTAACTAGACCGGCGGTTAACCAGAATTAAAACTTCTGATTGGCGGAGAACTAGTTATCCTTCCATAACTACCAATCAGAAGTTTGATTGCCGTTTTTTAACCACCGTTCAAGTTACCGGTTAATACGGCCGTTAGTGTGCAAAAGCATCCAGATGACTATGTTCATGTTTACCATAAACCTTTCTAGCATGTCGAAATTTTTTTTCTCGAATTTTGCAGACTTCTTGAAATATATTTGATATATTTCAAAGAGACATCGGCTTTCCAGAATAACAGAAGTAAAATTGCAAAAATGGAGATAAGCGCATAGATATGGGTCTCTATTTAGATCTGTTATGCTATCCAATTCAAAAAGTTCAAAAATACCCCCATACCAAAAACTATACACTCACCCATAAATTCTCTACCCACTCCAAAAATCACGTATGTGCTCCTTAATTAAAAAACCTCAGATTTAACAGGAACAGTAGCATAAAACGAACCAACCCACGAAAAAAGCTCGTTTTACGGTCAGGGAGCATTATTATATTGTTTCGGTTGCTCTTTACGGCGAGAGAAAAAAAAAGAACTTTTTATGGGGTCAAGCGCGGCTGGACTGCGGCAGAAGAAGGGCGTTTCACGACCGAAGCGGCTTCGTTTGAGAAAGCACCGAGGGTGGAGAACACCCTTTTTTAATGACGACACTCTTTAATTTCTCTACTGAGAGCACTGTCGTGAAATCGGGAAATAAGACTGGACTTCATATATTTTAATGAGTTGTGTATGGGAGTTTATGATAGTAATGGCTTTTCAAGTGTAGTTTGGCCGTGAAAAGGTGGCGAAAATATTGTTTGCGAAAAATTCTGACGAAAAAGCAACTTTGAATTTCAATGACGTACTTAGCAATACATATGAAGGGCAAAAACCTTCAAGATTCGTCTAATTTTGTGTCATACACGGCCAAATTTCGTTAACTTTTAGTTGTAGTTACGTAAACTTGACATATTTGGTATGAGAAGTGCTAATAGGGAAGTGACATTTCATATTAACTTTTATATCAGAGTTGTTTTGGTGTCGAACTTCGAGTTGGTGAGTTCTATCCCTGCCATGTGTTTTACGTAAGAACTTTCACTTAGAATCCCGATTTTGAGTGAGTTTAAAAGCAACTAAGCAACAAATGTTAAATTGTACAAAAAATAAAGATTCCAGAACTTCCAATTTAAGAATGAAATATTACATTGTACACCAATTGTTTGGTTGGGATAGCTGGTAGTTTTATAGATTAAAAAAGTGTTAATTTCGAACGAGTTTCGATGAATTTACAGTCCAACTCAAACGGCTTTAATCCGCAGATTTAATACAGTACAACCTCGTTATCCCTAACTTCGACACCTCGAAAATATAATTTCCCCCTTGAAATTAAGTACTACTTCTCTTATTTTCCTTCCCATCTAGAAATAATTTCCGGGTCCCTTCGAGTTCGAGGTTATACTGTAGTTCCAATTTTCAATTCCCGGTTTTGGAACATTCGAAATTCCCTATTATGTATATCCTAGCTGCAGACAGAGTATATTGAAATCCCCCCTCGCATTACAGTTCAGAACTCACACAGCACCAGAGAAAATCAATGTAGAAGTCCTCGGAGAAAGCCTCTCTTTTACGAGGGAGGGAGGGAGCGGTCAAACGGGGTGTGTTGCAGCGGTCAGTTGTTCGCGTGCGGGCTAATTTACGAGCTCGTTTGCGGCACTGATTTAAAGGGCGACATGAAAGCGCGTGGGGTGGACTTTCACTCACCCATTGTCTTTCGGGCGACGAGAGAATGAGAGATGGAAGCTTTAACGAGTGAGATAGTAGTGAACAGCGTGAGGAGTCGCTTGTAGTTAGATTCAGCTTTGAAAAAAAAAAAAAAAACGATCGAGTAACGTATGGTTACGTGAGATTTGAGACGGTAAGTCCATAGATAACTTTTCAAAGACGTTTGGTTCCAATTGTTGGGCGCGGTTTGCTTTTACACTTTTTTGGTCCACAAACACTAGAACAGCTAATTGTTATCAAAAAAGTCTTCGGTCATTAATGTATCATTAAAGTGTTAGGGGAGGCCACCGCCAAACATCTTATGGATTGTATTGGACTGGCGAAGGAGGAACTCCATAAAAATCCTGGTTTGGTATTGGAAAGAATTATCTCATGGATCTGGTCTGATCCAGACCAGAGGATAAGTAGGAGATGAAAGTAATATACTTCTAGATCTAGTGTTAGCGGCATTTTGAATTATCAGGTAAATCGACCCTCGCCATATTTAAGACTCGCCCATTATCCTGATTACATTGTGCTTCCGATTGAAGCCAGATAATTTGTTTCACTAAAATTTACCCTGACTATTCTAAAACTTCCTTCGGTCACATTCCAAGTAGGGCGGCGATATTATATTATTATAAATGAATATGAGTTAAAATGCATTATAAACCTAAAATATTTCATGAAAACTGGCATCAAAGGTTAACCAAGCGCACCAACCACTAATCTAGAATACAACCACACAACATAGCATTTCTCTTCACAGGATTTTTTTCACTCAGATGCATTACTCCTGATTACGAAAAATTCCCCGAAAATTTCGAAAGTCACGAAGCCACGAAATAGCCCTCACACAATCATTCCCCTCCCCCGAAAAAACAGGACTCCAATCGAACGTTTTCGACCACCCCTCGATCTACGGGAGGCGAGAGGTTCGATCGCCCCAATAACACATCCGGGGTGGGGCAAAAAACTTTCCCCGAACTGAAATGAAGAAAGAAGACGAAAAAACAATTTTCCGACACCCCGGACTTTGAGAGTAGTGGAGTTGGGTAGTAGAGGAATTGTGTGTTGAGGGAGCATTGTATGCCACCATGCGTGCCGAAACTTAATTGAGTAGTGTACAAAGATATCCGTAACATTGGAAGCCTTATAAAGATCATACTCACATACCTGCCAACTTTGGGATTTTAAAAAAAGGAAGATTTTAATTAAAACTCAAGATACCCACGGGATATTTTTGCACTAATAAGCCAAAAAGGGTGCCTACCATGCTCTACCTAAGTCAATAGGTAGCATAAATGGACATCTTTCAGTAAAAAAATCCAAGAAAAAAAATATACATTTTTAACAAAATATCCATTTTTTAGTCCTTGCACATCCCTTAATCTTGGCAATTTTGGAGTCTGGAAACATTTTTTGAAATAATTGTCCAGCATGATCAGCACAGCTGAGTGGCAAATAAAGATCAATTATGAAAGCTGTCAATAAACATTCTGTATTGCTAACCGCTTTCTCAAGCAATTCATTATTTTTTTTTGCAAAGAAATATAGCTATTCATTTTTTCCAACAACAGAACAACTGCTTTTAAGCTTTAATCATGGCGGATTAATAACTGATGAGAAAATTTCTTATAACTTGGCAAAAAACGGAAGAAATTGATTGAAAAACGAGACGGAAGATTCTCTAAAAAAAAAACGGAAAAATCTTCCGGCTAAAACGGAAGAGTTGGCAGCTATGTACTCACCAATCAAACAGTTAAATTAATTAAATACTTGAAGTGAAATTGATATTTTAATTGTCCCCTATTTCATGCGGTTCAAAAGCGCCTAACGGCGCTGTCAAACCACAAAATTGATGATGATGATGATATTTTAAATTTCTTAGCCTATTAGTAATAAATGAATCTGTCAATGCTCCCCAATAAAATTAAGGATGTGAAGAGGGACAGACAATAACGTAATTAAGGGGTGCAGAATATGTCCGATTAAGATTCAAGGGAAATTCGGGCAGTTATGGGGAAATTTTTTCCCAAATTCATAGGGAAAAACTCAACAAATCATCATCCAGCTTCTTCAACAGGGTTTTAATTTGTTTTTGGTACACTTAGTCCGAATTTTGGACATATTTTTTGGTAGGATTTGGATTTTGATGAACTTATTATAATATTGTTAATAATAAAATTCCAAGAACAAAAGGGGGTTTGGGGATCCTCCCCCAGAAATTTTTTGAAATTTGACCCTAAAATACAAACAGGGTTTTAACTTTTGTTCCCCTAGTCCTAATTTCGGGGGGGGGGCTTCGGCCACCCCCCTTATATATAAAATTCGAGTCGAGTCGATAGGTCATGCTTAATAGGTATTTTAAGAAGTCATCCGGTATTACAAAACTTCCGCATGCATTTATACTGAATATTATTTCACTAGACATTAGAGTGGTGACTGAAGTTGCTACATAGCACTCTCAATAAATTCTGCCTCTACGGGCAAAGCAAGAAGAAGAAAGGGGGGAAATGGGAGAGGCGCAAAATCGTTTGCTCCGGGTGTGGAAGAATAAAAACTGGAACGCAGCCAGGTGATACTCACTCCAGAAATTTTTCCACCAGAAAATCCGGTTTTTCAGTGAAGAACATTTCCTGAACCTTTTTTTTTGGGGGGGGGGGGAGATGCGAGATAAAAATTTGCTTCACTCTGTCTGGGATAAGGCTCTTGAAGAAGGCGGATTGTACTGGGTTTCCCCTAGCTTAGTTGAAAGGAGACCTTTTAGGAAATTCTTCATTTTTCTAACATCAAACCATTTCATCAAATTCATTTTTCTAACATCAAACCCTTATTGACTTTACAAAAAAAAATTTTACGCTACTTTCCTTCTAACAAATTCTTAAATGTGCGCCAGTTATTTATTCTTAATAGTCTCATGTTCTTGAAGAAATTCCCTGACTGGGCCACGAAAAACGAAAATCCTTCATACAATCTTCGTAATCATAAATATTATCACGTGCCTATCCCTCACAAAGAAATCTATAAAAAACACTTTCAGTATCTCTCCATCACTTTTTTTAACAATCTGCCTAATGAAATACAATCAGAAACTAATATTAACCACTTTAAAAAGCTTAGCATTGCATTTATCTTGGATATTAATAATATCGAGTCTCTATTTTAAATTTGTCAGGTATACACATACTTTTATTATCTTAAACTAGTACTTAATTGCCAGCCAAGCCATTATTATTATTTTTTTTATTTAATATTAAAAAGTACTTATTTTTTTTTTCCTTCCACTATCTCTTTTTTTGTCCCATCTTATATTTTTATTATTTGATATTCTGTGACCCCATGGACGGGTGTTTGCCCCTTTGGGAAATAAAATTCATAATTAATTTGGGACATCTTTTGTGTTGTATGTATTTATGTATTAGTTTTGTTTTGTTCTATTGTTTCTTGTTCTTGTTCTTGTTAAAAATTAAAAAAATTAAATTAAAAAATTCCTCCATCGAGATTTTACCATGTTCGGAATCTTTAAGGGTCAATTATCAGAAAACAAATTAATGGAAGTGAACCCGTTATACTCCTTCAAGTAATCACAAAGTAAAATAAAATTTACAAAAAATAATTTGTAAAGAATGTAAAATTACTAAAATTATCTAAGTATATTAGTATTAAGTAAAGTTATTAAGTAATATTTTTTAATCGATTTATTTATTTAACAAACAGCAATAAGAGAAAAAAAAACTTATATCACCCGAGATCGAAAAAAGATCCATGTCGGTGAACGAACATATATGTGAGGCGGAAAGCGAAAAGGGACCTCTTGTCGGCGTTTGTCGAAATGGAGTTATTATTTTTTTCTCAATCTGTACAGATTTATGAAGATTTTAAGACCATCATCATCCTTGTAGCTCAAAAAATGACGAATCGCCAGTAAATAATAGAATAAGTGGATTTCGCGAAAAACGACCTTAAACTTTCAAAATGCTACCCTCTCGTTATTTTTCAGAGTTAGGAATGATTCCAATGGCTAAATTCGCCTAAAATTGTGCCCAAACCCAATACTATTCGGTTCTAAAGGGTCCAAGGATCGATAATCGAGAGAAACCTTCTTCCAGTTTTTCGGCTTTTCCTCGAAATCAACTTTGCCGAAGAGCACAAGAGGTCCCTTTTCGCTTTCCGCCTCACATATATACAGAAATAAATCACAGATTAGGATACAAAAAGAATTACAACAAAATAATACATAAACTTGATGAAATTATAAACGTAAGTAAACAATACATTAAAAAATATGATTAAATTATTTTTAAAATTATCCAAAAACGAAAGTTATTCGATAACTTCAAATACCCGATACCGAAAAGTGCTTGGAAGATACCGAAAAGTACTTGGAAGTGTGTAACTCAGTAACATGAGTTTATCTAAATGAATAATATTTGTTATTTCGCGATAAATGGTATACATAATCACAGTATCGTTATTAGACAGTTTGAATCTGAAGAGCTAATGGAATTAGACCTGCAGTTTGTTTTGAAGATGCATAATATGGTATCATATATTTATTTTATTATTCAATTGAATATCTCATATTGAAAAAAAATGATGTGTATGAGAAATATAATTTACTTACAGCGATAAACTTATGAATAATGTGTAATTTTACTCTTTGTGTTGAGCAAACCGTTGAAATTTCGGACTGCAAATACCGCATAAAAATCTGATTGATCAATGCCACGACACTTCTACCTGGTGTAGTGGCTTAAAGTATTAAACATCACTTAGAAAAAAGACACTACTCCTTCATTGTACCCAGTACATTTACTTTTAAAATCTACTTATTTAGTGGTGACTTTTAACTCGTACTACAGCAAACCGACGTCAACGACTAAGGGCCAGATGCAGCTTCCGAAAGACGATAGATATCAACCAAACTAACGATATTTATAATTTTATTTCCGATAGGAGTGAATGTAAATCAAAAACTGGTATACTCGACAGCAACGTTTCTTGAAGCCAGTACGTCACAAATGCGGAAGGAGAAATCGGTAAACACAAAGCCCGTTGGGTTGCTAGGAGGAGTTTCGGTAAGCAAACAATGGATCTCTATGAAGAAATTCTTGGCAATCGGCCAACTGTCACGTCGCCTAGTGCGCGCACTCTTCAAGTGTTTCAATAGCCAAAGCAACAATTTTGTCTTTGTCACCGTGACAAAAGTCGCCCGTGCGCGCTCGCTCTTAGGGTCAACTTAAGTCACTGTCTATACTTGATTGCAACGTTTCTTGAACCCAGTACGTCACAAATGCGGAAGAAGAAATCGGTAAACACGAAGCCTGTTGTGTCGGTAGGAGGAGTTTCAGTAAGCAAATCGTGATTGAAAAACCCTATAAATACATGAATTTAACAAAATAATCATATTTTTAAATTGACGTTTTTATTTCACTCAAAATTCAGACACCACGATGGGAACTACTTTGTTTATTAGTAACGTCGTAGGGTCAACTTAAGTTGCAGTCTAGTATAGTATAGTTGGATAAACAGAAACAAAAAATCAACCGAAGTTGACCTTTCCGTTTACCTACAAGAAAACGATCACTCCCAAAATCTGTCTTTATCACCTCGATAATTTGGTTGACGACATTTCAGTTGGTTGGATTTTAAGTACTTTTTGAGAAGCTGCATCTGGCCCCAAGTTACGATGGAATGAGCATCGCTACCCCATCATCAATTCCATATTTACACCACACACCGCTTTCTCACGCAGATAGAAACCAACCAGCTTAAAAAAACCTCGAGAAACTCCGGCGAATCCATCAGCAGATGCAAACGAACGCATTTCCATTTCGTGGTCGAGCGGACGCAAACCGTCACCTCTCGACGGGAGAGCTCTCAATCGCTACGGCTCATTTGGCGCACCGATCACTGCCAGATCCGATCGCTCTTGACGAATGAAAGCTTTTCTTCTTCTTCTCTGGCGAGAGAAAGAACTACGACTACTGCGGAGGAAATTAAGATTCGAGAAAGAGTGGTTAAGGGTGCAGTAGTTCTGAGTTATGGAATGGTGGAATTTTTTTTTGTTTTGGAAATTGGTCGATTTAATCGAGGGGGATTTATTTGTGGAAGTATTTTTGGGGAGTTGGTTTTCCCCCCAGAAGATTTTTTTTTAAAAAGAGAAGTGGAAGGAAGGAAGGACAATTGTCGGGCAAATAAACTGATCCCGGTAATTGTTGACGATATAGTCAATTAGAAATGGAATACTAATAATTACATAGAGAAAGGGCACAGTGACTTTCATGTCCAACTTCATGTAGTCATTTTAGTGTAGTTTCACGAATCATGTTATCCATTTTTGATTGATGTATTAATGAAAGAATTTTTAAAAAAAAAGAGAAGGATATTTTGAGTAAAACATTGTCTAAACAGAAATATTATTCTTATAAGTATGGATATTTAAACACTTAGAGATAAGAAATAAAACAGAGGAGGAAAAACTGCTGATCTTTGAAAGAAAAATATTGAGGAAAATATTTGGACCAATTCAAGAAAACAACGTGAGGAGGATTCTTTACAATCACGAAATTTACAAAAAATATGACAAATTTGGTGGGACCGACATTGTGAGAACTATCAAGGCGTCACGTATTAGGTGGCTGGGCCATCTCTTCAGATATCCTGATGCCGCCCCTGCCAAAAAAGTGACTTTCTCCAGAATTGAAGGGATTAGACGAAGGGGAAGACCACCTACAAGATGGATGGATGATGTTGAGGGGGACCTCAAGCTACTGGGAATTAACCGATGGCGGGCCGTCGCACCAGACAGGGCCAGATGGAGGAGAATCTGCGAGTCAGCCTTGGCCTGTAAAAGGCTGTTGAGCTTTTGAAGAAGAAGAAGAAGAGATAAGAAAAATTCAGAATTAATATGAATACACTATGGTTCAGTTTCCCGAAATTCGGACTAGGTGGACTAAAACAAGTTAAACCCTGTTTTTAGGGTCAAATTTCCAAATAAAATTCTGGGAGAGGACCTTCCTTTACACTTTCCTCCTTTTGCACTTGGAATTCTATAAGTCACAATTTTTTAAAATTAAGTTCATCAAGATGCAAGTCCTACTATAAAATGTATTAAAATGCATTGAACCTATTAAATAAGCATGGGAGGGGGCTCAGAAATAATTTTGGGTTCTCTCCCTCAATGCAAAAACCTAGCTTTTGGCCCGATAATGACAAAAATTTTTAGGACACTTGGGCCCTTCTCGAAATATATTCTATATACTACTCTACTCACTGTCATTATGTTAAGAAGGTAATGAAGAAAAAGTAATTACTCAATGTAAAAGATCAACTTATCACATTATAATCAACAGACATTTATAGTAAATAATAAAATTCAATGCTTTCATTCAGAGGAATACATTTCATTTAGTTAGTCAGTACGTGGAACATGAAATTCTTCAACAAAATAAATTTACTCTTGAGAAAACCTAACCTAGCTTTCTCCAAAAAATCATTCCCCCCTGCAAAACAATTTAAAAAAGAACTATCACCCTCAAATTTAGGAAATCCCTGAAAATCATTTCCCGCACGGGCAAACCCTCATAAACCCACGCAAAACTTTAAAACCCCTTCGCGGAAGTCGAGAACACAGCGCGGAAAACCATTGAAAGCCCAAACGCCCAAAAGAGGAAAACAACAACAGCACAAAACCGATTGTTGTGCTAAGGAAAAGGCATCACAGAGAAGAAAACCGCCTCCTTAGGTATGCCGAGTGCGGCGCTGCCCTAAGTGTTCTTTCCCCGAAAATCTGTTCCCTAGGCCATTAGGCCTCAGCAGGCCCTTTGAATTATAGATAGGCCGCCTTTAATAAAAGGCCTTCCAAGTGATGCTTAAGTTGAGCGCCCAGGATGTAATGAGAGAGCAGAAGTAAGGATGTTAGCAGACACCGTGGTAACGGATTACTGTGGCGGGTGCCGTTGAAGAAAAGTCTACCTTTGGTTGATGAATGGTGTTAAGTGGTACCCTATGTGTCCTGGTGTCCACTTTCTGCGTCTGGAAAGTTGGAAATAATTTGCTTTCACTCCATGTTATGGGAATAATAGAAGTTCTCTAAAACTCAACCTAACTCGGCTGGATGAACATTACGGGTTAAAGATGGTAAATTGAGAATATGTAGAATTGACTTAGAAGGAGGCATCCTCCTACCTCCTTAAAAAAACAATTGCAGTGCGATTGACATAGCTCAAAGGAATCCGAAATCATTCCATCCCGCAGAATAGAACACACAACAGATACATGTATGTATATTGATTTTACATGTAAATCACATGGACATTAAATTACCTAGCATTTGAGTAACATCAAATACTTTCAAAATATATTAAGTAGGCACCTACATGGACGAGGGGTTTTAATTTCGAAGGAGCACCTAGTCCCTATCCTCGTTTCTAGTCCGTAATCCCAACTTACTAATTAAAGGAGCTGAAAAGGTTTTGAATGATGGAAAAATAAGAATCCTTTTTCCTACTATAATCTCAGTAATAGTATCTAGTAATCTGTGCCATAACACTAACATTTAAAGTAAAAGCATGATGCTTAAAATCCACCTTCCTCCAGATTTTCCACGGTTTACTAGACACTTAACAAGCAGAAAGTGACGAGAAATCTCGGACACTGGCTTGGAGGAAAGTCCGACAAAATTGCAACGCTCTAAAAAGCATCAATCACTTACAACACCAGTGCGATATATGGCAAAAATAAAGGAATTCTGATTCCATCACTGATATGGCGCTAGGCGAAGAATAGATCAATGGTTGGCCAAGCAAAGAATTTTCACGCTTAGTTAATAGCGAAAATGAGTGTTAGATTGATGGTTCAATGTAATTTAAGTTGAAGAGGAAATCAAAGAGTGGGTTGTCCAAAGTGGAGCCTGTATCAGAAGGGAACTTATCCATTAAGAATTCCTCATTGATTAGAGTTAAACCTTAATGAACCTTTTTCAAATTAGTCCAACGAGGAAAAACTATTTGATCTTTTGCATTTCCGTTTGAGATAAGTTTACTAGTAGATATGAGTTTTTCCTCACACGAGATTTATCAAATATGGGGAGAAATACATACGTTCATAAACTGAAATTAGTAACTAAATGTAATTTTTTCTCAAAAACTAATGAGAGTAAAAACTCATATCATTTGTAGGTAATTCACATGGACTTCTAAGTGTGTTATTACTGAATTGAAAATTAAAAGTCACCAGTAAATAATCTAATATTTATTTTTTATGTAACTTATTTTTTAACTTAATTTTAGTGATGATTAGAAATTATATCTTTATTATATCATCCTACTATGTGGTCGTAACCTAAGTAGGTAAAATCAGAAATTCGAATACTAACAGACACAAAACTGGGAAGTATAAAAGGTTAACAACCCAGCATAACCTCTATAACCTTCACAGTTAAAGATTATAAACCCGTTCTTCAAACGCTAAACCACTATTAGTTATTATAAGGGTCCGGATTTCCACGATGCCATCCGGACGAAGAGAGTCCGGGAATATCCTGCCCTAATCGGTCGTCCATCAGTGGCTTAACTGCGACCGTATTCGCCGCGGGGGTGGTTAATCGGATTATTATCCTAAAAGGGGGAGTGGGAGGGTGGAGAGATATGGAAATAACTCTCGGATGGACGCAGTTTGGGAGCGAGATTACGGAAATCGGAGACGGATACCTGAAGGGGGGGGGGTTCTGTGCATCCGGCAGCAGGTAAGAAAATTATCGATGGGACCGTTAATTTCGTTTATTTAGATGGGAAAGGGTGGTTTTCTGTTATCCATTCCGTTAAAAATGGCAATGTGATAAGAAATGTAGTCGAAAATAGGCAATTAGCCGATTTAAGTATAGTTATATTGATGGCAATATAAATAATTTGGCGATATTTGACTCTCTGCAGTTAAAAATGCAATAGTGATTTGGGATGGGAAAGATGTAGGTAGAGTTAAACTATGGTATCTATTGGTGGTTAAAAAAAGGCAGTCAGATGGCAAATTTGGTGATATAAAGAAATATGAGTTAGGTAAATCTGTAATGTAGAATAACCTGATTTGTAAGCTCTAAAATCACTCATAAGTCAATTATTCAATGTTCAGGAAGAATGATACCAATCTTCTATATAAATACATTAAGACGAAAGAAATTGAAAGATATACAAATTTAACTTAGCGGATGAAAAGAAAAGTGTGCATAAAACATACTAATTAGAATAAAAATGCAAATTGAAATGTTATTTAACTTGAAAGTATAAATGAAAGAGGTTTGAAACGAAATAAAATATTTCGTAAACGAAACGCGTTTTAGGAAACAAAAAATTGAGCAGTCCGTAATACTGTTAAATTATTGAAACCTAGGCAGAAAGAATTGAATGACAATACTAAGTTGCAAGGACAAATAAAATAGAATTTAAAATACAATTTACTTTAAAACACAATTTCATTTTAAACTTTTGATGTAAAAATTATCAACACAATTTAACGGTGAGTTTTCTCGGATCACAATAATCTAGAAACGACGCTTCCGTATCAATCAATATTTAAAGAGACGACAACCCAACCAAACCGGCATCTCAATCGAAGAATAATTGGATTTCCAACAAACCTCATTAGGGTATGAGAAGGGGGCGGCTAAATCCAATAATTCAAAAACCCGATTTCAATTAACAAACTTCCCTGACTCACCCAACCTCTCCTTGGTAGGGCGTTGACCGTTGCTACAGCAAGACGGTCAGTGTCGAGCAACGATTTGGGTTATTGGGTCTCTCCCTCCCTCTCTCTCTCTTCAACAGGTGTCTGTTCCGATACGGATCGGAGCGACCAAGCGATAGAGGGTGGTGGTCACTTCCTCACCAAAGTGTTCGAATGAGGAAGTTTCGAGCAAATTGTTTGGGTTTTTAGTAGTAGCCGGTGGCATCGGCTGTTGTTGTAGAGTAAACAATGAGCTGGGAGAAAGCCTTTGGGCGCTGTGTGTATTTCAGAGATGGATATCTATCTATGGTCGAAATTAGAGAATAATATCGACGAAAATATGCGATTGTTAGTAAATTGTGTTTCTTTTTTTATGCAGTGAGTGTTTTTTGGGTAATTGACACGATAAAAAATTATTGAATCATTAAAGAACGTGGATGGAAATGTAAGTCAACAGCAAATATGGAAGAGGTAATAGATAAATAACTCTCTTACTTGTATGAATTGATATTTTCTGAAAATATTGACATAAAATATATGGTATCAATCAATATCAATAAATCAATCAGTCCAGACTTTTTGCGGAGGGTCCGTTTTTTTGTTAAAGTTGTGAAAATCTACTGATAATTTTACGACTTTGAAGTAGGCGTTAAATTAGTTTTTTAAGCCAGGAGCCTGTTTTTGTGAAAATAGGGTCCCATTATGTAGTATTGTGAAAAATAGTGTCTGTTGAAAGGCTAAGTACTTAGTGAAGGGTCTTTTTTTTCACAATGAAATATTTTGTGAAGGGTCCAAAAACGGATCCAAATTTTTCTCTAAACAGACCACTGGAAATATAATAGTGACTGCAAAATTGATGGACCTAATTCAGAATATTAAATTGAAAGTTCCTTGGCATCATCTTCATCTAGGAAGTTCCTAGATGTTGAAAGGAACTATCAATATAAAATTTTGACGTAAGAATACTAATAACAATAAATTTTAATATCTGTAAAATCTATTTTTATTTTCCTAAAATGGAGCTAATCGATATCTAAGAAGATTTCGATAAAAATCAATACTTGCGTCAATATCCGTGTTCCTAGAACGGTGCTAAGCATATAAAAAAATAGGTACAAAATTCAATGTGGTAAAAAAATGAATTTCTATAAAAAATCAATATTTGCAGAAATACCCATGCTCTTAGAATGATGCCAAGAACGGTCGCACTCTCACATCCAGAAAAGGAAAACAGAACACTTCCTATGAGCATCCAACTTGATTAATGCTCTAAATACCAAATCTAAAAGAACATGAGACACAATCGAAACTTAATAGCTTCTTAATGAAATGATATTGATACGACACCAGCAGAAAAAAAAACAACGAAAGCAAGTACAACGGAAAAAAAACCGCTAAGCTATGTCCAATAAACAACAACGAGAGGGGGCATTCGAACGAAGAGGGTAATTCCAATTACCTTCGTTCCACAAAAGAATCCCCGAACAAACAAAAAGAATCCGCGCCAAAAAGAACATCGTCGCTAAAATTCCATTCACGGTTCCACTTTGCGCCCTCCGCCCTCCTCCCACTCCTGAGAAATTTACACTGCTGCCACTCGTGCGGCAGAAAAAGAATTTATTAAACGCCGTAAAAATGCAAATGGGGACATTAAAATTCATGCGACCACTGAATGGATGCCGGGCCAAAAAAAAAAACAACTCAACTCAACTCAGGTTCTCTCAATGGAAGGAGTGTTTCCCCGTTGTTTTTTTTCGCTGGCTTTATTATTTATTTATTTATTTACTCGGTATCGTTTGCAGTTATAAACAACTAAACCCCTGCCGTATAAACGCTTAGCGGAAGAGCCCCTCGGTATATCTTTCACGGGATTTTAAATCTTCCGCTACGGGAAACTGGCAACGGCGAAATGGAGGAATTATTTCGGGCAAGGCTGAGAAAGCGGAGATAATTTTGGGGAGTAAAAGCTACATTACACTCTTCTGGAATGGAGCGCCAGTGTTGCCAACGAAAGCGGTAGAAAAACGCTTCCCAGACAGGTTCTGCCTCGTGTCTCTCTCTCTTCTCTCTCCCAGAATCAACAGAGTGAGTCATTGAAATTGCACGGTTGGAGTTGAACTTTTATCGAGTTAAAATATTACCCACAATAAAGATATACTGGAGGTCAATGAATGAAATAGGAACATTTTGAACGAGCTGCGTCTCGTTTCAATCTATCTAAATATCTAAAGGTTGAACTTAATGCTTTTTATTAATCAAAACTTTAATGCTAGAAAAAATTCGTTAATGTTGCATGATAAAGAGCAATCTAGTAGAACATACCACTACATCAAACAATAAATTGGATGCGCAAGTTGAAACTTCAGAAAAAAAATAGAAAGCAAAATTAAGATTAACTTTTTTTTTCATAATTTATAATTTACGGGCAATGAGATAAATCCGGGCATTATTAGTAATGACCGCGTATTTCGGGCAAAATAATAAATACTCAATGATAAATGCCATTGAATTTATCACATTGCCCACCTCACTTCGGGCATTATTAATAATGCCCGCTTTATATTTTTGTCCGTAACATATATTCACGAATTTTTCATTTGTTAGTATATTTTAGGAAAAGAACTTTATGAAAGACTACATTGATCGTATAGTATACATACACATATGTATAAAGTAAACATTTTCCAAAAACCATTTCATATTTTATGTACCATATTCGAAAATGTACCTTACTCCTTTGTATATAAACGTATTCTTTTTGAAATTTGAAAAAATGTATGATGAGGGAAAAAACTAAAGTATTCTTTCACCATAAACTACTAAAACCTAACGTAGAATATGTCTTCTTTCTTTCTAAACGTATTCTTACTTTCAAAATTTTATAAAAATGTATGATGAGGGAAAAAATAGCATTCTTTCAGCATAAGCTACTAAAACGTAACGTAGAATACTTCTACTACAAAATACACAACCAAGAAAAACGGTTCAACATGTATCAAATAAATTACACCTTAGCACGCAACTTTCAAACTAAATAATATCCAAATGTGCAGTTCCTTAAACCCATAACTAAAACATTAAATTCACAATTCAACTGAATTCTAAGTATGAGACGGACCCCAAAACAAAAACAATTGCTAACCCAGAAGGCACAAAACTAAATAATCCAGCTCAACAACACAGCAGGGACAAACCCACAATAATACATCTCCAAACGTATAACTTGCAAGAATACATTCCAAATAAAAGGGAATAAAAGGTTGTCATGGTTACGCTACAAAAGATGTAGACGTTCCATAGAAAGCGTCTTGGAAACAAACTAGGGGGAGGGAAAGGGGGTCGAAAGGAACATTATCCGTTGTTCCTAGAAGCCATTTATTCACTTTAAAATCATTTCTTAAAATAAACGAATGTATAGTTAGCGATAGTTAAGTTTCCCCATCGGCTGTAGGGATCATTTTACCCCGGAAATATGCGGGAGATGCGAAAATGGTTTCAGCTAATTAATTAATTTCGGAACGCTAGCTCTGAAACTGCGTAATAAATTGATTCGAAAGTTTAGAATAACTGTTACGCGTTTTGCATCGGTATGCAACTGATGGTTAATATTATAATGAAGGAGAATCGGTTGAAGTTGCATTACTTTTTGAAAAGAATACTTATTAAATGATTGACAGTTATTATGCGGAAGATTTTAATGGTAGAAGTATCCGACGAAGGCGAGTTTTACGATAAATAGGGTACATAAAAGCAATAAAATTACGATCACTTAAAAGTAATAAAGGTTCGAGTAATGAAGTTCCGGGGAAAATTAGCATTTCCATTAACATTGAACTAGTTCTAAGGAAACAAAAGAAGGGTAATAAAATTCCGAAACGGAATTCTAGTTATCACATGAAATTGAATCGGATTGACGAGAGACAAATAAAATCGTATAGGGAAATTCCGGGTATATCTTCCTTTTATACATGGTAATGAATTATGTCACAGAATTATGGAACATAACAAAGTGAGTGAGACTGTTAAATATTGTCAAAATTCTTTCGAGTTCGGAATCTAATGAATTTAAAGCAGTGTTTTACCCATGTTGGGTCAGTGATAGTCTTGGAGAAGTGATTTGTGAAGGCGCCCGTTAGCACACAAAAAAATTCTAATAAGTAGAATTTTAGAGTTTAAGGAACGAGAAAGTATTGAATTATATCCGTGACGGTGACTTTTGGCTGTTTAATTTTTGGGTAAAATAGTCACCACTAAATTATACTAAACTAAAACAATATAACTAAGCCTAAAAAATTTAAGAGAATAAATTCACAAATACTGCAGTTTGCCTCCTACCGTTTTCAAATATATTACAAAAAGTGAACTAAACTATTTTATTTCCATTACTAAACAATACTATTATTTCAGACGGGTGAATCAAACCTCTAAGAATAGTCCTTCCTAGCCTGAAAAAAATTGTCCTTTCAAAATCCACTCCAAACCAGTTCCAGCGTGCTAGTCCCAACGTTGACAAGAAAAAGCTTAAAACTTATTTCCCTTATTAGCATTTACAAGCCGAAGACGACGACGGAAGGAAAAAAAAGGGACAGGAGGAATCCACTTCTGCACTTATTTATTTACATACGGCCCAGGAGAAGAAGGAGGGAGACAACTCGGGCTCGACTCTAATGCATCCCGAAAGAGCGGAGGAATATTAAGAATTTATCCCTCCGTTCCCTTTTCTTAAGTGACACGAGCTACCCTCGCTTGTTTCAAGAAAATCGAAGCTTCGGTTAGGTACGCAAATAGAAGGCAAGAGTGTTCGACAGATATGTTCCAGAGCCTCCCTCCCTCCTCGAAAGTCAACAGAAGAGGCGGTTTAGGGGACTGTTTCGGAACGTTTTTTTTTTCGCTTTGTGTTCTCTGGAGACGCTTACGAGGGTATGGTTTTTAAAGGGAGGTAAAATGACGTCAATTTTTCGAGGGGGAGTCGGGGATAGTGTTTGTCGAGGTAAATTGTATTATGGGGAGAGCCGAATTCAACTGCGAAATTCGATCGAAAAGTAACTGTATGGGCTCTACCTAACAGAGTACCTAGAACAGAGCCCATGGCCATAGGCGATAATGGAAATCGAAGAAACATTGGGCTTAATCCAGAATTTTAAACTTAACCCCAATTTTTGTGAAAAATTTACATGGCATTTTAATTTTTTTGAGGTTTTGGAACGATTATATTTTTAATGAGAACCATAAAATTAAATTAATGAAAGTATCATTAAATTACTTTTCTCTTCAGTTTTATAGCAATACTTTACGCAGCTTTACAATATATATTTTAAAGCGAATAAATTTTAGTAAACATTATATTTTTTATAGAAGAAATTATTGTGGAACCGCCGATTTTCGGCTAAGTTATTGTGAAGATGTCGTTTTTTCAAAAGAATTTTTGTGAAGGTGCCGATAAACGGTATCAAAATCAACCTGTATTGGTCACTGTTGGGTATGCCTTGTTAATTTCCTCGCAGCTGCATTTTGAGCGTCAAAGAATTCTGAGCCAGAACACTTGCAGACTATCTAATCTCAAGAAAATTCGTTGGGTTCATACAATTAAAAAATTGTACTTTTTTCAATCAGAAAATGGTTTAATGTTGCTGTAAACAGGAAACTTAAAAATGGCTGTACAAGCAATGTCTTAATAATGCTATGTTATTATTCCGTTGTAGTAACCTGCTCAGCAGATGTTCTACGTAAATAATGTTCGCAATTGCAACTTTAGCGGACGATAAATCAATTAAAATGAAAAATCAATTATTAAAAAATTTTTGCTGCTTAGTAGTGGTGACTAAAACCCCACAAGAATAAATTCAGCTTCCTGACCAACTTTAGCGGGAAAGAGTGGCAACCGAAAACAAAAGGCGGCGTTCCTCATCCCCAGAAGGACCCCAGAAAGCGTTCCATTGTGTGTCCCGTGTTTCGACACTTGTCAAACGACCAGAAATCGAGGTCACTGCCAAAGGGAACACGGATGTCGCGATCACCGCCAATGATTCTGGTCGAGGGAATGAATGGAAATAAACGCAGAATCATATTTCTCCCGAGAAAAAGATGACAGAGGAATGCGGTATGTTGAAAATACGTCGAATTTACGTATCGCGCAGTGCACATTTTGAATCAGACTAGGTTGTTTCCCAGAAAAGCAGTAAATGCATATAGGTTTTATTTAAAATCAAAACTCAAGGATTTATGCCATGCGGAAACAAAATTGAAAGTTTAATTCAAATTTTTAAAAACATGTTCTTCAAATAAATCACCATACAATGGCCAATTTTGGACACGTGCGTTAACGCCTTGAATAAGATGCATATCGTCACGTGAATGATAGATAGAAGAATGGTCATTCAAACGAAATAATAAAACCAAGGAACTATCTGGCAAAAGCACAATAACTAAGAAATGAAGGAAGAGAATGTGTGACAATCGTAAACAGATAGTAAAACATTAAATATTTAAAAGTTTTTGTAAAGAATCTGTGGCGAGCTTACTCACCACTGCAAGATTTAGATTATTTAAATGGGTTATAAATACCGTCTGAAGTAATTGGACTGAAGTACCTATACTTTTGAGTCGTATGACCTTCAGATCGGTATCTCCCCGTGGCTCGCATTTGCCACAAATCTGATGACAATACAAGTTACTCTTTACTCTTCAAGCAATCTAAACAGTGGGGCTTTTTAGACCTACTATAGATTATTTTCGTCAGCTTGTCTAAAAAATATCAATAACTAATTTCAATTGCACCATCTAAGAACTAACTAAAAAGCAGAGAGTCCTAAGATAAATGTTTACATACCGTTTTATCTCTTTTTACAAATTAACAACGAAACGAAACAAGAAATATACTTTGATCAAGAGCAAGGAGGTTCCACTGTAGTATACCATTACTTTTAGTAAAACATTTAGAAAATTTTTGACTTAACCAATGCCCCTTTTGCATTTAACTACAGCAGGCCCGTGCTGGGCCGCCGGGACATATCCCGGTGCGCCCTCCAGCCTGGAAATTTTGGCGCCCTCCTATTCCGAAACTGACAAGGCTTTGAGTGTTGCGACTGTAGGCTACTACTTAATATATAGAGGTGGGCGCCTTTAATCAAAACAGCAATACCTTTGAGAGTGTTAAGTCAAGGTAGTGTTTTTTGCACTAGGGGAACCCTAAGCGAAAAAAAAGTACTAATACATACCTTGATAGTGGAAAACTATAGGAGGTGTTTTCAGGGCGCCCTTTTAAGCTACCGCGAAATTTTAAAAGTTCCGCTTTAATTTTACTGCGGGGATTTTTCATGGCGATTTTGCTCTTTGTTTAATACTTCGAATTTGCGAAGGCGGGGCGGTGTCTTTTAGACGCCCCTCTTCATGCACAAACCAGAAAATGCAAGGGCACAACACTGATTTTTTGTTGGGCCTTTAGTGAAATACGTTGAAATTGAAAGGACGGGGCGTTAATTTTTTAGGGTGCTGTTATTTAAACAGGTAGTTACTTGACTAAGGGCCGGCCGTCCTTAGTCATTAGAGAGAAGTATCGAACGCAGGGCCATATCCAATGGGGTTTTAGGGGTTTAACCCCTCCTAAAATTTAGACAAATATTTATGCTGTTTTTTCCTCCGGGTGTAACCCAAAGGGTCTCAAAATGTGTCAAAACAGTACTTTTAGGAGTAAAAATTCCAAAAATTTTCTGGGGGAGGACCCCCAGACCCCCCTCGAAATTTTTAAATACATTATAAACTGATTTTCCTTGAATATTCTCTGACTTACAAGGAGTAGTCCTCTTTTGATGTAATCATCCGAAGGGGCTCAAAATGATTAAAATCACAAAAATCAAATATTAAAAATAAAAAACAATCAAATATATCTCAAATAAGTATTGCTTTAATTTTTTTCTATTGAGAAAAGCTATTTGTGAAACTTCGCCAATCTTAAAAGAAAAGTAAGTTTTTAGGTTTACAAATAATTATTGGGGCGGCGCCCTTTCACCCTCTGTCCAACGCCCTCTGAAGGTACCCAGCACGGGCCTGAACTACAGCCAAAGTTGGTTGATTAAGGTTTTATTGCGCCAAATCAAGCCAAGCAAAAAATATACAGCCCAGAAACTCTGGTAAAAACTTAATGAGTTGACATAAGGGAAAAATCTCTATAAAGATGTTGAATAGAAATTTACTGTTTTCGGAAAGAACTGTTTTAACATTTTTACAAATCACCAAGAAAAGAAAACCTAGAAGTATAATTCGTTCAAGATCAAAGCACTGCTGGTACACTTCAGTACTAGAGACTTCCTTTATAAATACAAAACATGTATTTTTATCATTTTACCTGTCGCATCTTGGATATATTTAATAACATTCTATGAAAAATTATATTTCAAACAAATGAATTATAAACAGATTCCAGATTGAAATCAAGTGAACCGTGCTGTGAACAAAAGATGGGTGAAGGTCACTGATTACAAACGCTATCAATAAAAAACCCATACAAAATCTAACTCTCAAGCAAGACTCAGCAATGCACGGCTGACTGACGGTCCAAAGTCCATCACATCACGGCAGGGCTCTCATCAATTACTTCAGCTCACTTCGCTCGAAGGGAAAAAAAATAAACGACGGAACGAAATTGGTCTCCAGCATATCATATCTGGCAACCCCGCTTTTGAATACCCTTTTAGGGCTCTTCCGAACATTTTTCACGCGCAGCGGCTCCATTTCTCGAACGACAAGAAGAATGAAAAAAAAAAGAACTTTTTTTTTTCCAGCTTCCGGAAAAATAAATCATGGGCAGAGGGGTTGCTTTGGAACAAAGAAGGAACGTCCGAAGAGAACACAAAGCGTCGAACGGATCCGGATTCTTTTCAAGAAGGAAAAAAAAAAGAACGTCGAGAGAACAAATAAGGCAGAGGAATTTATTCTGCGTTCGAGCATCTGATTGGATTTGCTACGTTCTGGGGAACTCGAGAAATCCTTTGAAACACAAAAGAAGGAAATTCGTTGGCTAAACAGAGACGAGGGGTTTTCGTTGTTGAGGGATTCAAGGGAAAAAATGCACGATGATAGAAATGGACGAATGAAATGTAACGACATGCGGTAAAGGGCTTGTCGTGCTGATATACTGGCTTATTATAGTCAAAAAAACTTTCAGTCCAACAGTTCGAAAGACAAATGCGGATCGAGAATATCAGGCATGACTATGCTGTGGATTACTCCAGAATATTATAGCAACCTTATTTGAAACCCTTTTTTTTCAAAGGATAAAATCAAGTGTCGAAAAACCTTCAGGGGAGGGGTCCCAAATCCCCCCATCAGTGGCGTATATAAGGGGGGGCCGAGGGGGCCCTGGCCCCCCCCCGAAATTTGGACTAAGTGTACCAAAACAAGTTAAAACACTGTATTTTAAGGTCAAAATTCAAAAATTTTCTGGGGGAGGACCCCCAAACCCCCCTTTAGTACTTGGAATTTTATTATTAACAACTTTATTATAATAAGTTCATCAAAATCCAAATCCTACCAAAAAATATATGTCCGAAATTCGGACTAAGTGTTCCAAAAACAAGATAAAACCCTGTTTTTAGGGGTAAAGTTCCAAAAATTTTCTGGGGAAGGACCCCAGATCCCCTTTTGTACTTGGAACTAACTCTATTTTAATAACTTTTTAAATATTAAGTTCATAAAAATGTACATCCAATATTCGGACTTTGTTTACCAAAACTAGTTAAAAACCTGGGGTTTTTTAGTCAAACTTCCAAAAATTTTCTGGGGAAGGACCCCCAGACCCCCCCTTTGGTACTTGTATTTTATTACTAACAACTTTTCCTATTTTAAGTTTTTAGAACCTAAGTTATCACCTAAAAAGCTACATTGGACCTATTAAATATGTGGTGGAGGGGCTGGGGAGTAATTTTGGGCCCCTCCCGAAATAAATTCCTATATACGCCACTGCCCCCCATGCATGTCTAACGTAAGAGGTGATATCCAAAAAATATGGTGCGTCAAATTTTGAAACAAAAAGTAAGCGGCAGAAGCCCCACCCCCTACGAATCCAGTGACTGCACTTCGGGGATGCAAAGAGGTTTTAGAATTTGGGGAATTGCCATGAAAAAGATTGAGAAACATTAATTCATACTATATTACAAATCACAATGAGACATCCCAGATAATATCGTTACCACCACGCCAAAAAGATTTTTTCTGCCGCTGATTTCCGATTTTTCGGAAATCAGCGCTCTAAATTTGTCAGCGCCGGTGGGTGCGCATAATCTACACTAACTTGGTACCCAAGCAAAATCTGACGCACTATGCGCACTCACCGGCGCTGACAAATTCAGAACGCTGATTTCCGAAAATCTGCCGAACTATTCGCGTACCCCCTTCTTACTAAATTTCAATATTCACTAACATAAATTTTTTAGTGATTGTGCTAAACAACATGAACTTCCAAGAGTACAATTTTTCTGCATTTGCTTTGTATACATTTCTTCTTTTAAACTTTTTAGTGGTGACTGTTGTGAAATGCGTGGTCTAGCGAAGCGTAACGATCGACAAGAAGCAATAACGCTACTTAGCCAATCCACTCGAGCTAATAACCGACGGAGGTGTGCAATCGACACATAGCTGCACACATCGCAGAGAGGCGCCCGCGATGATAAACTGCTCTTATCGGCTGCAAGACCAGACAAGTTTGCTGCCTTATCACAGGCTTCCTGTCTTTTTATCGAAGTGAATCATCCATTCAACAAAGGCCGGCGTTGTATACCGAGTTTTTAATAGCGAGATAATATCGAACGTCACACATCGACTGCGCTATTTGGAGCGAAGCGAAGAAGGGCTTTTGATAGACGAAACACGTTGGGTGAACCAGGAGGTTGAGAACAAAAAGATGTCCATACATGTGAAATATAAACCTTTATAAGACACTGGCCATGACGAATCGAATACTTTAACTCAGAAGTGTAAGTAATTATAATTAATGTGACTATACTCGACTGCAACGTTTCCTGAAGAACCCAGTACGTCACTAGGTGGAAGGAGAAAATGGGTAAACACAAAGCCTGTTGGGTTGCTAGGAGGAGTTTCAATACGCAAATCGTGATAAAAAGACCCTACATATACATGGGTTTAACAAAATAATCATATTTTTAAATTGACGTTCTTTATTTCACTCAAAATTCAGACACCGCGATATGAAGTAGTACTTTGTATGTTAGTGACGTCATAGGGTAAAATAACGTTGCTGTCTAGTATAGTGTCTTTTGTCCCTCGTGGCATTATGCACCTAAAGATAAGGGTTAACTTTAACCTATTTCACACTCACCACTATAATATTAAGCTAATTCAGACACAGTATAAAAAATGACTGAATTACTCCAAAATGCCCTCTTTTAATTGGTTAAACCAATATGGAAAAGCCTCTCACGGTAAACTTCAATGGACACGGTTGCTACACACCTTTTAGTCTCCTTTCCAAATAACCCTCAAATTCACAGAGACCAGAGAGATGACCCAAGAATCACAGAACGAGAAAGAAAAGAAGCCCGACGGAAAAGAACAAACAACAAATCGGCGTCCACGTCACCCGACGCAATCGGCTTTCTGAAGGAGTCGAGTTGAGTTGCAGCCTTGAAAAGCTCGTTTCGATCAATGCTTCCGTCGTTCGATCATTCGGAATGGGGGACTCGCGACAATATTCTCTGGTTTTTGTCTATCTTATCTGATCCGGACAAATGCCGAAAGAATGGAAATGGAAAGGAAGTTTTGTTCCGTTTGAAACCTTGAAATGTTTTCCCCCGATTTAAAGAATGCAAAGTGAGTAAGAAAGGGAATATATGTTTTGAATATCAGATACATCTTTCATAGAATTGTTTCGGTGTAGGTACGAGGTTATTTCAATATAGACATCCAGACATATTCAATTTTTAAAATAAAAACTAAAAATTAATAATCCTAATTCGTATTGTAAACTCTTCCACTATTGAGTATCTTTTGAGTTTGAATATAGTCTGGCTATTAAAAACTAAGTCGTTAAGATTTAAATTTTTTTTATCTCTATCACATTAGGATACTATATCGGGACTATTCTAAAGGTGCATAAGTGCTTAGAATAAATTACTAAGGTTAGTATATTTTGATAACATTAACTAATATTTTGTATTTACATTCAAGACCTACAAACACACATTTACTATACCTTATAAGCATTACTGTTACAAGTTTAAGCCTCAACTTCTCTAATAATAAAAGTAAAGTAATCACAATTATTAGGCCAAAATTTTTGTAAATTGAAATAATCACTAAAATTAAAATCAAATCTGGATAAACCGTCTAAAAACCTTTTACAAACATTAACACTGAAAAACACTTTGTTTTAGGAGCATGAGTTTTAAGAATTAAAATTATTATGGTCATTAAAACGAATATGAGCATCGTAAGCCTTGGACACCTACAGGCGGTTACGCTTATGAGTTTGGTAAGAACTACTACTGTGAAAAATACCTGATGTAAGAAGTAGGTAGTACATTTTCCTATCTGGTACAATAAAAATTGAAATAAATACCTTTACTACACATTTTCTATCTAGCGTAAAAAAATTACTGAACTTTTGCCTCTATAAATATGATTTACTACAATCCTCCTCTTGATTACTGCCTTTTGGAATTTCGTCCACATCGAACGATGCATCAAAACGAATTACTGCCAGAGTTCTCCATTTGTTTCAACTACGGCTTATTTTAGGGGAAAAACAAAGTGAGGCAGAAACTTATTTTGTCATTTGCTTAACGCTCAGATCATGAATAGGGCATTAAAACGGAAACTAAGAGAGTGAAGTGGTCATTTAATCCTCATTTTACGAGGCTTTCTGAAATGCTGTTATAGAAAAAAAAGGAATAAAAGTATTATTTATGCTGTGTAATATTTTTCACCAACTGTGGGGATAAATTAAGGAAATTAAATACGTACGAGCATTTCGTTAAATTATTAACATGCAATTGCAAATACTTCAGTAAAAATTATGGGGGGGGTTCTTTTGGTGGATTTGAGTAGTGTGGTATCCGTTTTCCTGACATTGTCTGCCTATTTTTACTCCTTGGTTACTACCATAATTTTAAGTACACTAGTGTTCATAATTTGATTTTTGGTGAATAAGGGCACGAATATGTGCTCATGCAATGTAATTTTCAGGGTACCCCAGCCATAAGTTCAAACAAACACACATGAGAGCCTCAAAAAATACGATTACCACAAGAAAATAAAGGATTCAAGAGCTAAAATTCCTCCCAAAATGAAGATTGAGGTGGTGTCACTTACTTAATATCGTCTAAAGTCATACTTAAAAGATATTACCTGCACATAAAATCATACATGGACTTCACGAATATCATATCCTTAACAAATAACAGGGAATTTTGTACTACATGATTTTTACATGAACGTTTTGCTACCTATCCGAATGTACACTGAACTATATCATCAATAGCGGGACTCTGTACCCCCGTTAACTATTTTCAAAGTAATTTGATCCAGGCGCGGATCTAAGGGGGACACTCCGGACAGTACCCCCCTTGGACCCAAAGAGGTTCTCAAAATGAGGTAAAATCCTACTTTTACAGGCCAAATTTCAAAAGTTTTCTGGGGAGGACCCAAATACCCCTCATTGGTACAACAAGGAGATCTTGAGTGATACTTTTTATGCAATCCCCAACATTTTGTGTCGAAAGGTAATGGTGATGGTCTGCAAAAGTGCCCCCCTTAGAGCCGTGCTGGATCCGCCTGATTTGATCCTGGACCACATATTTCCACTCTTAAAACGATCCAATGGCATCAATTTCATCGATAAGGAACTAAGATTTGTGTTATTATTCCAAATATAAAATTATCCCCAATTTATCGGACTCGAGTGTACTATTATTAAACTAATTATTCCGTATTTATTTAAATCTAAGCCCATAACGCCCACAATGAAAAGTAGAACGCCCACTAATGGTGTTTAGGACCAGGTGAACTACCACTGTTTTAAGGAAAAGATTCATCAAGTAATTCCCAGGTGCCCCCACCCCTCCACGAAAAAAAAAATACAAACCTACATCCGGCCCAGGTATTCAGGTAAATCATTCGAGCATCAGAAACCTAGGCCTCCGCATAGGCCACATCGAAAAAACCAAGCCTGCATATACGGCAGAACAATACCCAAGCTCAGTACCCATCAGAGCCCAGCAGACCTTGAAACGGTCGTATTCGCTCAGAGCAATCATGAAACGGGAAAAACAAGCGTCCATTAATACACAGCAAATGAATAAATATACTGGTGAGAATGCAGGGGTTGAAAGAATGTAGGCAGAGCCTTGACACGGCTCTCTGTCGGCGGATTTATTATTTGAATGGAGGAATTAGGAGCGGATTTATTTGTTATATATAGTCATGGTTGCCCGTATGTTTTGATGTAACAGTCGGAAATGTCGGGTTTTGTGTCACCTTGGATTGCGGAAGAGGAGATATAATGGCACAATAAAAAAACAACGATTAATTTCGGATGTTGACTGTAATACATTGGAATGGGTTTATAGTAAGAATTAAATCACACCCTAAACATAAATGAATGGGTATGTGAATTACCGGTAAAACCAAATATTTTTTGGCGCCCTCTCTAGAAATAATATTTTAGGAACTATTCATCGTAAAATTCAGGTGGGTTTATTAAACAAAGACAGCATAAAGGGTCCTTTCAAATATTACGTAAGCAAGTTTTTGGTCATATTTGACCCCCTAGAGAATCTGCTAGTGTTATACACAGCAGATTCGTGTTTATGGCATAGTGGTAACGATATTACCATATACTTCGTAAACTTAACATAGAGCACCTCTTAACGAAGAGTATCTCTTTAGAAAACGAATGTGCAATTGGAGTTCATTAATACTTTTTTATTTATGACTAATAATGAGCCACCGTAGACTTTCTGGATGTAATAAAACAATTATTTCCAGGAAGAAACCTGAGTTTATGGCGCCGGTGTCTTCATGTGGTGAATTTTCGACAGCTCTCAGGCGCGAGTGCGAGGGGAGATACAAAGAGATTGAGGGAGATAGGGGAGATAAACTGCTGGTGGTCCGGCCGCAAATTGTTTTATTACATCCAAGCACTGGATGTAATAAACTTTAAGGTGGCCCAATATGTGGTTTTAAAATATACTATAAAAGTGGTGAGTTTAAAAAACTTCACATCATTGTATTCTTAGACAAGGAATCACACTGCATTGGTTTAAATTGCTGAATAAAACGCAAAAAATCCTCTCAAAAGAACTAATTACACACTAATCCACAAATTTTGAACCAGTCCAAAACCTCACTCCCAAATTCGAATCCGATACGTCGGCGCGTTCGCACGAGATTCGGACCCAAAGCAACAGATGACCACCCATTTTCGCCACCACTACTTTCCCACATTTCAAACCGCACGACACAGAGCCTTTCGGCATATTCAGCAAGCGCACCAAACCACAACAACAAAAAAAAAATCGAAGGTAGTTTTCTCAAGCAAGCCAGGTAAATCCATCCGAAAAAACCGGTTCACGAGAGGAAGGAGCTGGGGCGTGAAGACGGCATGGCGGAGAATGCAGAAAGAACAAAAAAAAAGAACGTTCCGAACGAACGCTCCGAGATCGTTCGTCGATATCGCACGATGCCAATATGGGCGCAATTCCGCAAAAATCGCACCTTTCCCGGCCGATCCCGGATCATTTTCCGGCTCCATTCGACGGAACGTGTCGGAAAGTTCGAAGAGGGCGGGAAAATCGGGAGCGGAAAGGTCGGGTTGAGCGGTAATTAGGCTGCTCGTGTTGTCAATGGATGAAGGGTTAGGCTTAGTAGGGGAAAATGGAGAACGGTATAACGGGAATAATTGTTTCGTAAAGAGTAGATTTGTAATGAGGGCAGTTTTTTAAAAACGAAAAAGAATGAAAAGTAAACAAAAGAAATAATTTAATGGAATGGTGAGTAAATAGCACGTTGGAACATGATTGTTTCGAGTTCTAATTGTCGAAAACACGGTCGTGAGAGGGAGACAAATGTAGAACAACCGTTGATTTGGTCGCATAATCCTGTCAAACCGTAAAAAGATTTGCTAAGCATGTTCGCAATGTTGCACAATAGAGAGCAAGACGTTTGTCGAGAATTAGAGCAATAATCAATTTGCAGCCCAAACAGAGTTTTTCAACCCAATGTGTCAAACAACAAATCTGAAATTAAAATTTATCACATTTGAACGGATTGAGTGTACCAAATAGAGGTAAATTCTTGTTAATTAGGGTCAAATTTTCAGGGGGAAGACCCCTTTGGTATTTGGAACTCTATTATTCACAATATTTTTTAAATATTAAGTTCATAAAAATGCAAATCCTACCTAAAAATTTATCAAAAAGCTACATCGAACCTATTTATTAAATATACATGGAAGAGGGTTTAGAACAAATTTTGGGTCCTCTCACTGGTGCAAAAATCTACCTATGGGCTTGATAATGACTGAAATTTTTAAGATATTTGGGTTCCTCCCAAAATAAATTTTTATAATCACCACTGTGGCCTTCATACTCACCACTTTTATAGTTAATAGTTTTAAATGCCGTATAAAATATTCCGTATTTAATACGGAAGAATAATATAATACTTACGAAAGACGTAAAAAATAGACTGTGCTACAAGACGTTGGGAATCGAAGATAATGGAAGAAAAATCAGTCAGAAGAGTATTCTTGTACCCAAGTAACCTAGTAACAGCTAGTGGAGATTTCCCTATCAGAAACCACGACCATTGGTCCAAGAAGCATAATAATCAACGAACTGGTCGAATGCACTCCACGAACAAATAGGTCGTTTCAAGCAGCTAAATATAAATCTTATCACATGATTGGATTGAGTAAACTTAAAGAGTCAAGATTGTAGATACATAGTTTAGAAGTGACAGCTTTTAGTCCTAAGATTTCATGCGTGTAGTGTCATCATGAAAGGACAATAAATATTATAAGTCATAGATATCTCCAATCAGGGTTTGTAGAACGATATTGGTTGCTGTGTCCTTACTATACATGAGAAATGGCCGAATGGTTTTGCTTATAACGAGACTCACACGATATATTAATTTAAATACAATTCAAGGGAAAATGTAAATTGAAACATATTTTTGAGGGGGAATACAGATGATGCACTAGTTTTCAACGGTCAAAAATTTTAATTTTTAGTTTTTAGGCACTAATTGTCCATGGTCAAAAATAAAAGATTCAGAGTTTTTAAACAACGTATCACGATGATCACGATTCTCTGTCATGAAGTTAGGGCCCTGAATAGTTATATGTATTAGATCAGTTTCTGTTTCATTTTAAAGGGATCTCCTAATATCACACTCACTAACTACTTCTATCAAATGAATCTATTTAATTAATTTCAACCTCATTTTTATCAGCAATTACGAAGTTATAAATACATAGTTTATACAGTATTATAGAGTTCCATTTCAGCAGTAGTTTTCAATACAGAATCTTAGTGCAGTATACCTATAGAAAATTTCGGGAGGGGCCCAAATATCCTACGCGAGTTTACTCACCACTAAAAGAGTGAGTTTATTCAAATCGGCTATAAATACCGACTAAATAGCCTCTTCTCGTGTAACTTTGAATATGACCTTCGGATCGGTTTGTACCAGTGGCTCAAATCTTGCCACAATCCTCTTGGCAAATATAGCCAATAGGCAATTATTACTAGTCCTAAAGCTAGATTTTTTTTGCACCAGAGGAGATAATATAAAATTAGTCCCAAACCCATCCGTTGCATATTTAATAGATTCAATGCAGATTTTCAATACATTTTCAGGTAATCGCATCTTGATGAATTTAATATTAAAAAATTGTCAATAATGGAGCTCCAAGCACATAAGGAGTGAGTGAGGACCTTTCCTCAGAAAATTATTGAAAATTTGACCATAAAAAAGCAAGGTTATGAGTCGGTTTAGTACACCTAGACAAAATTTAGGAGGATGAGTCCTTATATACGCCTCTGCAAAGTTCTGAGAATAAGATTGGATTGTGTAATCATCAAGAACTAACTCTGTGAATCACTTGTAGACAAACTGGCATGTCTCACACAACACTTGAAATATGCATGACGTAAAAAGTCAACACAGAACGTTGCATTCACAGTGCAAACTTGAGCTATCATTTATCATTTATTGGCGAGACGCTTAACCAGTTTAACTACAAACTTTCCAACTCACATTTTTTCTTATCTAGAACAAGTGACACATATGGGTTTATCTCAAGACATTTACACCAATCTCCCCAACGGCTTCATTTATAAAAAAAAAAACTGCCGCAAATTCATCCGCAAAGCTCTTCAGTTATCGGAATATTCAAGCCCGGAGATTCTCCTTTAAAAAAATTGTCTATCTCTTAAAAAACCGCACAAAGTGAGATAGCAGATAACTCAAGGAAAATGGGGAATCAGAAGTGTGTTTACATACTACAAGTGCGGTGAAACACACGTCGCTCTTTCGTTCCCATACCTCGCCGGCCATATTTGGCATCAAGACTAGTTTGTGGAGAAATGTGGGTTCGGCGATAAATTCATATCCATCAGATCCGGTAGCTTGAATGGAAGAAGTAAACAGTAAACTTTGATTGGCCGAGAGTGATAAATCGGTTTTTAATCGAACGTGGAACGCGAAGTTCCGGAATTTTAATATGGGTTCTGAATTAATCACAACATGGGGTAGAAGTTTGGAAAATGGGTTTACAAGCATAGGACACAGTTTGATCTTACAAACAATATTTATATTTTAATACCCTCCATTGAGTGTAATTCAGTTTGCTTTGCTTCTAAGAGCATAAATATAAACGAATTGAGCAGTCTCAAGATGAGATAAGTACTCAATATTAAAACTATCCTATTGTTACCAGGGATAAGATCTTGGGAAATTTGAAAAGTCAAATGGAATTTTGTGAAAATGAAGGGCCCAGAGTACAACCACAGCATTCATATAACTTATGGAAATGGATTGGGTACAAAACTGGCAAATTCCATTTCAAAATGATAAAAACACTCCTGAAAACAATTTTCAAACCATTTTTTAACTAAAGAATTTTGTGAAGTCCTTATTTGAAGATTAGAATTTTGTGAAGGGTCCTAAAATGGACCCATTTTTTTTTCTAGACTACTATTTTAAAAATTAACCATTAGTTTACATGTGAAACATGAGCATGTTTCTAATAGACTCCATTTTTCAATGATATATTCTCATTTTTTTATGAATTTTAGGAAGAAAAATTAAAATATAATACAGATCATATTAGCATGTATTGGGTAGTTACTTTCTTTTCATGAGTCTATTTGGTTTCCTTATTTAATTCACAATTCTAAAGCATAGATCAAACTCAAATGGTTGCTTTTTTGGTTATAATATATTTAAAATAAGTATCTGATAAAAGTATATTTAATTTCTTAATTTTTGGGAACCCATAACAGTAGGAACTATGTCCAGTGAAGGAAAGTAATAAAATGCAGTTTGAAATATTTTACAGAGCTATAAACGTCCAGCATCCTATCCTACCTACAAGAAGAATAGACTAATTAAATATTACTGAAATCAAACAATTTTTCTACTATTGAAAGTTGCAGTATCTGACCAGCTCATATAAGTCAATATGAACATTGCTGTAGCAAGAAATGTAAAACATTCATACACTCAATGACTCTTGAGTTAATTTTTATATCTTCCTCAGCAAGAAGAATTCATTCATTAAAAAAACAAGAGCAATGCATCACAGATGCTAATAACTGATACTGCGTGAGTCAGTTGCTATCTCACATTCATCAATCATTCTGTTATTCCACATAAATCACTCATTGCCATTGGCAGAATGGGATTAAATATCGAATTAAGAAAAACAATCTTGGAATAACTTATGTTTCCTACATATCAAGTTCCAAATTAGGATTTTTTCACGTAATTCTTGGCGGCAGAATTTATTCTGATTCCTCGTATTTTAAATATGACCTTTTGAAGTGATCGAGCTTACTAGAAATTAATGAAACTACCATCAGTAAAGTTCGGTAGAAAAGACGATTTTGAATTCTATTTTCTCGTTTTTCAAGCTTGTAGAAAAATATAAACGAATAATTAAAACAATAAGAGATTCTTATCTACTTTAAATCGACCCACGAAACATCTTTTTTAAATATGGACATATGAAATGGTCTATAAATATATTGTTAAATAGAACGCAATCCTGTTATTTCAAATAAAATCTCCAGTTCGGAAATCCCACACAAGTGTGATATGTATTAATATAACAGCTTATCAGTCAGCTACGGGTGGGGCAGTCTAATCAGACTACTTCAACAGGCAACAATTCCAATGCAAAATGAACTTCAACGACAGCAATCTATTTTCACCTGTATTCTGTTGTTTTATTTATACCTCAACCTTTCAAAAATTTAACCGCACAGTGTTCGAATACATTTCACAATCTAAGCGAAATAACAGGAAACTACCGATAAAAACAAAATTTACGCCTCCGAATTCCGAATAAAAGTCAACAACAGACGAATCGGCGAGCAGATAATCAAATTATAAAACGGGCAGAATTCCAAAAAATGATGAGTCATCAATACTGGTAAATAATGCCATGATAGTAAAGAATCAATGGCATCGAATTTCCACGAACTAGCAACATGATCAACAAATGCAGTAGGAAACTGTTGAAGCGTTTATAATCAACCACTAAGCGATCCAGACTATTTTTTTTTTTTCGATTAAGGAGTTCTTGGAACTAATTTATCTCGATTATTATGAAATTGATTGGTGGTGATACTTTATTACATCGTAGGATTATTCAGCAGATATTGATATGAATAATGAAATCAAATGAAGCATTTTCAGAGTGACAAAGTTAATTCAAAAGTAAAATTCCTTCGCGAAACATTTATCAGCAGTGATAAAGAAGTTACGTCACCCAAGACACTAAAGATTCAGACACATTTCAACGAACTTAGTTTCAATGATAAAAGGGTGTGGAAATAGAATCGACATATCTATCGTTCGAGCTTAATTACATAGATCAAACTATCAAAAGAAAAATAGGAAACTTACCTGATATCTAGCCAAGGCGTCGGTAAAAATCCAAAACAGGGAGAAAATCCAAAAGTTTCTTGATCACACACGTCGTCGGATAATCACAAATCACGAGAAAATCACCATCACGCGCACAAATCACACAAATAATCACGAAAAACACCACCAGCACAAGCCTCTTCGGTTGAACGTCCACCACGAATCAGCAAGAACAACAATAACGAACGACGATCGTAGCAGAAGAAAAGATAAAAAAAAAATCCAGGCAGGCGCAGTGGTCCGAGGAGCAAAGGAAGTCGTTCTCGTCGATCCAACAGGCTGTTTGCTGCGAACCAGTTCAATTCTTCAAGACACACGCAGGAGCCATGTTCGGCGGTGTCACCGGTCCGTTTCCATGGTAACCGCAACGCCGGGTTGCAACGATGACAGCAGCCATAATGGCGCTTTTTTCTCGGCCCCTTCGAATCTCGCTGCGATCGGCCTCTGCTGCGGATTCTTGGAGATCGAATCTTTCAGAAACGAAAGGTTGGTTCCAGGAGGGGTGGTCGCGAGATCGAACTGTGGCTGGAACGGCGCGCGGAGGGGTCGAGAAGCGACGGGGACCAACCCTAGCGAACGTTGGCCGGGCACTGCGGAGATTGAGCCAGCGGCGCAACAGGCTGTGCTGGTGACGTAGGCCGCTACCCATTACGTAAGCGTCGGTGGAGCGTGCTGCCATCTGTTGAGCTTCGGTGAAAGAGAGGCGCTTGGGTTTGGAATGGGGGGAAGTGGACAGGTTTTTTCGGATGTTGTGGGGGGTTCAAGGTCGTACCGGGGGAGGGTGCAATGAACCAGATAGTATTCCCTTCGGCGTAGAAAGTACAAGACTTGTGAATTAGAAATAGTTAGTTGAATCAAATCTGTGAAAGGGAAGGGTATTGATACGAATGACAGTGCATTCACTGAGGGAGGGTTTCTCAACGTTGGTGGCAGTTTGATGAAAAATGATAAGACAAACCACGGATTTAAGAAATTTTCTTAAAAATATTTAATTTATCAGATTACTAAAACACGATTTGAAACCCTGTTTTTAGGAGTCACATTCCGAAAAATTTTCCAGAGGAGCCCCCCCCCAAAGACCTTCAATTCTGACGTGGGGGTCGTGCCGATCAGTGTTACTTACAGAATTAACGATTTATGCTCCTAGGTTCAAATCCTACCCCTTAATTTTCTATAATTCTACATTTAATCTCAGATAGATGCATGAAATTTATGTAAAAATTCTTTAAGGGCAAACTCTGCCCTCCATGAAAGTAAAGTCTAATTATGGACATGTTGGGGAGCAGGCTGGCACAGGACCAGGCACAGGACCAACCTGACCAGTGTTTGACCCAGCTAGTCATTAGTAACGGGTTGTTACGTCCCAATAAATTGTTAGTCCACCTTTCGTACAAAATGGGTATTTCTATTTAAGACACTCTAAAGGTATAAATTAAACTTGGGTGAATTTAGTTTTTAAAAATTGAGGGGAACATTTTATATTTTTTTACAAAGCATGGGGTCTGGGGGCTCTGCTCTACGAAAATATGAGAAACTTCTAATACTATATTCGTTGAAATTTGAAACAATGGTATACTTTTCTCATTTGGGATGGCACTGATTGAACCACATCTTTCATGCCGCAGAATATTTTTTGGGGAAAAAACAGTATCAAAATTCCCATGTGGGTTTGAACTATTTAAGCCCTTAGACAAACCATAGTGGCAAACAAAACCCATTAGATGAAAAAATAATCCAGCGAAACAAAATATTTCTTAAATTATGAGTAACGGTCAGAACATTGTAATATGTTAACCCTTTCTACCCTAAGGCGCCAGAGTTTACCATTAGTTCCTATGAAGAATTTGCGGCGGCTAGAACTAAAAGGCTTAAATGTTTTTAACAATGTATAGTATAACACTTTAATAGGGGCTTTTTCCAGGTCTTTTGTCGTCTTTTCCAGAATTGTTTGTGGAAATTAGTTCCTAAATAACTCATTTCTGGTCAGTCCAAAGGGAGGGGGTAGTTTCCCCAAGCGCTCTACCCCTGGATCCCCCAAATTTATCCCTTTTACCCCCTTGGATACGACCATGAACCCTGAACATTCAAGAACTCTGAACCTTCCCTCTCGAAGGTCCAAGAGTAGGTCGTGCGAGTCGCTACTGCGCCAGTGGCTCGGCTGTGTTTTTTGGGCGGCTGCCAAGAACCAGTTGGGTAGGTAGGAAGTCGAAAGGAATTATGATGTTTACGAGGGAAGCAAAAGCAATTTATAAATTTCTTTTCGGCCTGATGGTCTTTTTTCTCTCTGTCTACTAGCACACGAAACAATCGCAGCTTCGCACCTCTTTTGAATGTGCGAAACACTCTCTGAATGTGCGATTTTTGACACGGAACTCTGTGTTTGAGTCGTTAGCGAAATTTAAAGGTGAATTGAAGGGAAATTTCCTGCGATCGCGTCGCGCGTTTACAGAGCCATGTGAATTCGCCCTAAGTGATGAGTAATGTATGAGCGTGTTTTTGAAGATTTGCGTGGAGCGCAGTTATGCAATGCGCGAAAGGTTAAACGAAGCAAAAAGAATGTCTCTGAGATGAATACCGTTTGACATTTCAAACTGAACCCAAAAAAGGTTTTTATTAAAAAGAGAGATGTGTGCAGGCCCTGATTTACCATTAGGCCCGGGCCTAGGGGCCCCACAATTTGGGGGCCCCTTAATTTTAAAAAGTTAACAAAAATGTATAGTAGAAATAATTTTTTATGCTTACTGGAATGTTTTCATTACTTTTTTAAAATCGAAAATAAAAATTTAAACCTTTTAATAACGCATAAAACGTAAAAGCATGTGTTTTAAAATTAATATATTGTTTTCTTTTTATTACTCTTAATAATTACATTTAAATTATATTACCTACCTACCCTCAATTTTCTTTGCTTGCATTTCATTATACTGATTGATGAATATTTCTTTAAAAAACGAAATTTTTCTATTATCTCTCATTCGGTGAAGTTTTATGTGCTTTTATAAAAGTTCCAATCGACTCACCCATAAAACCTTGAGTTAACTCGCCAATTTTGAGAAGTTAGAATTTTTACCCCAGTAATCGACCATCGTTTCCTTACTTAATGGCAAAACATACACGAAAGTTTTCACCTTACGCGTTTTTTTAAACCAAGAGAACAAGGGAGAATGAAGTAATTACAAGGTTAATGGAAAATATGTATAATATTTTTGACATCTAATTGAGTGGTGACTATTAGGTGTAAATATTTATCGATTTAACTGAAGACAGGAAAGGCCGTGTTTAAAACTTTCCCAAAGTGAGAAAACAAACACAAAGAGAAAACTGATTTAATTGAAATATTTTGGCACCTTAAGAGAAAATATGAAAACTTCCTGTTTACAATATACACGTGAAGGCTGCTCATATGGACACGACATTTTATAACAGGAGTTTCTGACTATGGCGTACTGGGGACCCACGGGCCGCTGTGGCTTTAGCAAAGCATTCTGAGAAAATAGTTTTTATAATTAATTTAGATCCTCTTATTTAAAAAAAATAAGTTAAATTTACTTCTCAATTGATTCGTAACTAAATGCTTGTTTATTTTTGAATAACTTGATGAAATACAGCTAACTATGATACAGTTTTTTTTTAACAATGGAAGATTGGAGTTTGATTCTCCGAAATTTTCATCAATGTTTCGTTAGATACATGATATTTATATGCAATAACTTTCCCCAACAATCCAAAAAATATTGCCACTGCTGGGTGAACAAGTGTTTTATTTTGCGACCCTCATCACGCACTGACGAGTATACGAATCGTAGGTTAGCCCCATTTTTTATATCACTAAAGGAAAGTGACATTTTATGGCTAACTCGGTGTAAAAAACACTGTTGCTGTTTTTAACTTTTTATCAGATGGTAATTACGAGATTAAGTGGGAAAAGTACATAATAACAATGTTGGGGGGAAAAAGATAAGATTGTAATTACGATAAAAAGAAGGTAAGTGTGATAATCAAGTTGGGATTCGGTTCCGATAACCACCCGATTAAAAATCGTTAGAATGTTTTAAACACCATATATTCAACGGTCGCAAAATTTTTATTCGCCATCATTAATTCATTAATATTGTATTTAAATACTAGTTGGTTTGTGCTATTTCTGAGATTATTACATAATATTTGGAGTGAAACCGCTTGGCGATATTTATATAACGAGATGGATATGATATGGAGTAGAAAAATCAGACATTTTGTAATACTGAAATAAAATTTTAACGCATTTAATTTTTACTCTATAGTTCTATAACAATTTAAAAGGGATGTAACGATCTGTTAGATTTTTTTTCACACTTTCAGTTTGAACTCCCCTTAAATATATGAGAAAAATGAGCAAAGGTGAAACTCTATTTTGACGCTTTTATTCTTATTTTTTTAAGTTCCAGAGTAGATCTGGAGAGTGGATCTGGGGGTCCTTACCAAGAAAAGTTTTGGAAATTTGACCCTAAAAAACGGGGTTATAACTTGGATTCTGTACACCTAGTCTGAATTTCGGAGGGGGGGACAAGGCCCCTCCTATATACGCCACGTTTGGATTTATTCCCGTAAGACCGACCCTTTTGGCACCACAGCGGCGGCGTCCATTGTTACTTTCTTCAGGCATAATGTTAGTTACGATAAACTCATATTATCAGCAATACAACACGAAAGATACCTCTTGCGCTTTTTAAAATTTCAGATAACCAGCAAACGTAACACGTCTTCAATAAACGGAAATAAAATATCAAGGGGGGATTTTTGAGGGAGTACCTAGGTCGTCGGACCTTCAAACTCCAGTATAACTAGCCTCACTGGGTGAAGCCATGAGCTGAACTTTTACAAAACGTGTGACTTGAATGTCACAGTCAGCAGAGGAGTGGCTAACTTGTTGCTAACCCCCTCTTGATTTCCCCCAAGTAACCTTGGTACTCATTTTATCGACCCCGGAGGAATGAAGGGCTGAGTCTGCCTTGCCCGTGGACCGGGATTTGAACCCCCCGATGTATATGTATAATCTACATTAAGTTATTTAGTGGTGGCTAATAAGTGCAGATATTTTTCAACATACTGAATAGAGAAAAGGCTGTATTTAAAAACCTTTCCCACACTGAGGAAAGCAAACACAAACAGAAAAATGATTTAATCGAAATATTTCCGTCCTTTAAGTGAAATTGAAAACATTTCCTGAACAATAGGTATACTTACAAAACTCACGTGAAGGTTGTTCACATGGACACGACATTTTATATCAGGGGTTTCTGACTATGACTATGGCGTACTGGGGACCCGAGGGCCTCAGTGCCTTTAGCAAAGCATTCTGAGAAAATAGTTTTTAAAATTAAATTAGATCCTTTTATTGAAAGAAATAAGTTAAATCTACTTTATTTCATTCGTAACTAAATACTTGTTTTTGTTTTGAATAACTTGATGAATTATAGCAAATTATGATACAATTTTTTTAAAAACCTATAGATAATTGGAGTTTGATTTTCCAAAATATCCATACATATTTTACTAAAATCATTAAATACTAAAATCATTGTTATATGTTCTAACTCTCCAACAATCCAAAAGATATGTTCTACAAGACGTTCATTTTGCAACCTACTGCTGGGTGGACACGGACAGGTTTTTTATATTGCGACCTTCAGGCACTTATGAGTTGGAATCGTAGGTTAGACCCATTTTTTATATCACTAAAGGAAAGTGACATTTTATGGCCAAGTCAGTGTAAAAAAATATTGCTATTTTTAAATTTTTATCAGAAAGTAATTACAAGATTAGGTGAGAAATTTAAATAATAATAATGATAGAGAGGACAAAAGATAAAATTGTGATTACGATAAAAAGAAATTAAGGGATCAAGAAGTTGGACTTCTTTTCCGATAACCACCCGATTAAAAATCGTCATAATGTTTTATACACGAAATGTTCAACTGTTGCCGAATTTTTGTAGGCAATCATTAAATCTGTATTTAAATACCAGTTTTGTTTCTGTTACTTTTGAGAATATATTATGTTATAACAGCCTGGCGATTAAAAAAGGAAAAGAGATAGAATAACATAGGTAACGACAGGGAGTAGGAAAATCAGAGCTTTTGTAAATACTGTAATGAAATTTTAATGCATTTATAATTTTACTTGATAGTTTTATAACAATTTAGAAGGGATCATACAATCTTTTAGATTTGTTTCACGCTTTCAGTTTAAACTCCTCTTAAAAATATGAGAAAATAAATAAAGATGAAACTATATTTTGACGCTTCCCTTATTTTTTTGTTTTTTAGGTTCCAGAGTAAGATCAAAAAATTTTATCCGCTTTATCATATCTCAAATTTTTTTTTTCACAATTACTAGTTTCTTAAATTAGAAATTTTTCAGAATATTAAATTAATTTTTAATTAGAAAATTATTATTAAAAGAAATAATAATTGCCTCTTTTATGCTTAAAAATGGATAGGGTGTGTGATTGTTATAGGGTTGAGTTCTCACAAAATTATGATTTTTGACCTTATGATAACTTAAAAAGTTATAAAAATATTGAAAAGGAGGTATTTCAGAAGAGGAAAACTATTTCTCATAGATATTCAAGAAGGGTTCAGCAACCGAAATTTCTACAAAAAGCTCGAATAGAACATTATTGGATTCCGAATGGGCATAGTTTGGGATAATAATCGCTACCAAGCAAAATATTTGGATCTCTGCCAAACACAAGGCATATATCTCTCCTCCAGAACATGCCGCATGAGGAACATGGAACTTAACCATGTGCCACCGCCATATGCTGGTCGGTAATACCATTTCCGCTCGCTTTGGATGACAAACAATAACCAGACGTTTTTGCCTCGGAAACTCATCATTAGATACTTAATGCGTTCATTCATTTCTACCGTTCCTTCGACAGCAATATCGTCTGCACCAAACCTCCCCCTACGAAAAAAAACCCCCACCCTGCGATTAGGTCGAGTTTCGAAGCACCATCGATTGCGCATTCACCGCATCGATCGGGGGCGCTAAGGGGCCTCGACACGCGAAATTTCAATAAGGACGGACGACGCCGTAATTATGGGACAGATCGATTCTTTGCTCGGACTCGATGTTTTTGCAGTGGGGGGAGATCATTCGTTTTTATTGAAGCAACAAGGTCTGTCCTAAATACAGTGTGTTTCGCAACCTACACTCGCGTCCAAAAATTAAGGATAGTTTTTATTTTTTTGCGAATAATAATCAAATAAATCTCAGTTTATCGTCAATGAAATTTATTTTATAGGATCACCTATGAGAGGGTATATACAGAGTGTTTCAGATAAGTGTTTCAAAACTTCTAGGGGAGGTAGGGTACATCAAGACGAACAAGAATTGGTATAATAGGTTAAGGGGTCTAAAGTGGGGTTTAAGGGGTGAGAATCACGGGGTAACATTAGGGGAAAAAACCCTCGCATATCTGGGCAAAAAAAGAGATACAATTGTTCAATTCCGGCAATTATTACATAAAACTAATTAGAAATGTTTCTCTAAAAATCATATGCAAATGTTTATTTATTCAAAAACATACCAATAAATGCAACAGGCATGCGTTGTAGGATAGACTGAAATAAAAAATGTTGCCCAATAACTTTAGCCCATTAACTAAATAATTTTAACCCAAAATTTCGCAGTATGTATAATTTGGTATCAAATTACCCAAACACTATTTTAAGGGGGTACAACAGAGGCCCTCTATTTATAAGGAAGTTTGAGCAGATGCCACTCAATATCGCCTTGAAAAATCACACTTAAAGGTATTCCACCCACCATGGACTTTAAAAATATCATAATCCTTTACAAATAACATGTAATTAAATATTGTTAGGGTAATTTGATCCCGGATAGCATAGTCTCACTCTTGATGGCTTGGATTTCATTGACTTAAGATTTGAGTAATTTTTCAAAAAAAAAAAAAAATATCCTTAGTTTTTAGACGCGAGAGTATTTTGGATTGCGACACACTGAAATCAGACCCTGATTTATAATTATAGTCATGTGCAGCCCGGGACTTCAGAAGATAAGAGCCTCCAAAATCTTAAAAGTACTTAAAAAAAACTTTCATACGTTCTGGAAGCAGATTTAAAACTTTTTTCTTTACAAAAATCAAGAAGATGAAAATATGAAAGATCTTCCTAGCATTTTAAGGCTTGATTACTTAATTACAAAACCACGAACGTTTAACCAACTATGCAGAGAATATTAATAACGTATTAAAGTGGATTGTAGGATAAGTTTTGGACAAAATACTAAAATTATTTTTTAAAACGATATCATTGGCTTAGATGGTAGTTCTTTTTCAGAAAAAAAAAAGTTTTTTTTTTTTGGGGGGGGGGAGCTTATTTTCCTTTTATGTCATCTACGTATCTACGTAGTTCATGAATAGTCCACGCATTCCCTACTTACTTAATAGTAACAAATGCCATTCACCGAGCTGATCTCTAATCAGCCTGGGAACTTTATGAATGGTTTATTTGAAGATGTAAAGTGATACAATTTCGGATGATATACATTATGTATTATAATTTCAAACTTTTCAACTGGTGATTAAACTCATCCGTAAAACGGCTTACTTGGCGATCTTTCGTGTGACAAAAAATATTTTTATTTTTCTGGATAAAAAATTTTACTCAGAAAAAAAATTATCATAAATAATCATTAAAATTCTGATCACCAGTAATGATTACGACCAAACGATGATAAATCCGTGTTTGATGAAAACTCAAAATTAAATCAAAATTTTTATTTGCCACTTTTGAAATCAGCCATCGTTTTTCATCTAACTCGCCTTTCCAATCCGTTAAATGACATCAACGTTTATGGTACTAAACATGCTTTTTTAAGCTGTACCCCTCCCTCTCCTGCACCTTTCTTCATTTCACCTTACGACATAGCCAATATCATAAAATTAAGTAAATCAAAGAAAGCCCCCGGCCCAGATACCATAACCAACCAAGCTCTGAAGCAAGTCCCTATCAACGTCATAACTAATCTCACCAAAATTATAAATGCCTGCCTCCAAAAGAACTACTTTCCAACTGCCTGGAAGAAAGCTATAGTAATCATGATATCTAAGCCAGGTCAGAAAAAAAATGAACCAAAAAATTACAGGCCGGTTTCACTACTGAGCGTCTTCTCAAAGTTCTACTACAAAAAATTAACCAGCACTGCCAAGAAAACAACATCATTCCTCCGGAGCAATTTGGTTTCCGCTCCAAACACTCGACGGTTCACCAACTACTCCGTACAACAAACGCTATTACTGATGGTTTTAACCACTCACGTAATACCGGTGCTGTTTTTCTTGACGTAGCCAAAGCGTTTGATCGAGTGTGGCATGACGTCCTCATTTTCAAACTCATAGCAGCCAAATTCCCTCAATACCTAATCAAAATAATTAACTCCTTTCTACAATCAAGATCTTTCCAAGTAAAAGTAGGCAAGTCTCTTTCCTCACCATTTCCCATCCAGGCATGTACACCTCAAGGAGCCATACTTTCACCAATACTTTACAATATTTACACCCACGACATCCCAAAAACCCCCAAGACATATCTACATATCTTCGCTGATGATACAGCCATCATTTCTCAAGCCTTCAAAAACGTCTCCATCAGAAAAAATCTCAATGAAGCCCTCCAAAGAATAGAATCCTGGTGCAGAGCGTGGAAAATTGAAATCAATACTAAAAAGACCCAGGCCATCATCTTTTTCAAGAAGAAAAGACGTAAAATCCCAAAACAACTTCAACTATTTCAAGACAACATTAAATGGACTAACACAATTAAATACCTCGGAGTGCATCTGGACAATAAGCTACTTTACAAAACTCACATCAACGAAACGATCAAAAAGTACCAAAGGAAGATTCATATGATGTACCCCCTCTTACGGGGAAATTCTGGTTTATCTCTAAAGAACAAAGTCTTGCTATTTAAATCTATCCTCCGTCCTCTCATTACCTACGCTGCCCCCATTTGGGCCACATCAGCAAAAGCCAACATAAGACGCCTCATCATACTACAAAACAAGGTTCTACGTTGCATTACCAACGCTCCTTGGTATGTATCAAACAAAGACCTCCATCAAGATCTCAAAATTGAAGCGCTCACAAAATTTATCGGAAAAACAGCCAAGAACTTCTTCCTATCAATAGAGAATCACCCTAACTCCTTAATCAGCGTACAAACCATCTTTTTGGACTCAAATCCTGTCAACAAATATCCTTTTTCCACTACTGCAATTTCTCAACGATTCTAGCATCCGTGATCCCCATTGCTCCGTCCACTAGCTCCCTGGCTCAAGCGGCGCACTAATCAGAAAGCTGTATTTCACAACAGACATCCAATCTATTCTTTCCCTGTCCAAAGTGCATTTTGAACTCATACCATACATTTTTACTGCAAATTCATGAAATTTAATTGATTTAGTACTAATGTTCGCTCTATTTTTCTGTCACATTTGTATTGCTGTCTGTATTGTATCACTGTATTTTTGTCACAAATCGTGCCCAAATTCCTAGTTCTGTTATAGAAACTCACCATCAATTATCAAGCTAATCTCGAGTAATTTGTTGGTCCTCGACCTTTTTCTTTTCTTCCGTGTGTTCTCGTCCCCCCCCCCCCTCTACCCTCTTTTCTTCTTTATTGGCATCATGGCCACACTATTCATGTTTTGTACCACTCATGTCCCCTATTTTCTGCGGTTCAAAAGCGCCTAACGGCGCTGTCAAACCACAAAATTGATGATGATGATGTATTACGACCATATAAAACATTCCTGTACAAAAGGCTCAGAATAAAAGTGGACCAAGTCCACTTTTTGTAATATTTGAGTTGGCAACGCTATAACATGAGGGTGGTCCTTATTTTAAAGTTTGGAAATCTTTATGGGACGCCCCCCCCCCCAAATTGTTCCATCATACAAATAAATTATTTTTACAAAATTTTAGCTCAATCAAAAAATTTTAACCCGTGCCGCAAAAGCCTTAAAGTTTGAAAAAAATACTGATTTTTTTACATAACATCAAAAAAAACCAAAGATTAAACCCTCCCATATTCTTCTTGATTTTTTTATGAAAATCTAATATAGTTATAGTTGTAATGTTCCAGATTCCATTCTTCTATCACCCTTCTTTTAGTAGTAAAAATTTTTTAAAGTAAATTTAACTGTTGTAAAGTTGTTTTTCTTGCATTATAAAACAGCTAATAACTCTAGAACTATACAACTTAAAAACCTGAAATTAGTGCCATTTTGTTTTTAATTTTATTATCTTTAATTTGATGTGCAACATAACCGCCTTTCTTAAAAATTTTTTTTCAAAATTTAAAAAAATGGGAAAATATTTAAATAAAAAAAATTATTCAGTAAATTTAAAGTTTTTCAACTCCCAAAATAAACATATCTTCCAAATTTCAAATTGAAAATAAAATTTGATCATGTAGAAAAAAATAAAAATTCTCGAAATTTTGGCAAGTCCCTTAACATTCCATGTATTTTAACAAGAAAAGCGATTCACTCATTGGGAATTCAAAAACTCCCTTGAGGGTGTTCATACGATTAATACCATGCAAAAAAATTTCAGATTAAAATTCAGAAAATACAACTGTTAGCCGTATCGGTACAAAATCTTACTAGATAATTCATTTGTTACGTAAGTTTAAGTTTGAATATTGAGTCAACCTATTATTATTTAGAATTATGATTTTATTTCATATTTTTATCCTTCAAACACTTAACATTAATTAATTTCCTTGGAATTAATTGGAAGTGAAAAAATTAAGTAAAAACTTAATTCTAAGGAAAATTCAGGTGAAATAAGGCATGTTAAATTAAGTTGGAAACTAGCTTTGTAAGATTTTGTACCGAATCGGCTAATAAGGTAAATGTGGGTATAGTGGACACTTTAAGGAAAATTTTCGCTTAAATTCTCTATAAATACCAATCTATTTGCCTGGAAACGGTTACCATCCTATTTTTAGATCAACTGGATCTTCTTCTTTCGAATTTACAAATTAAAACTGTAATTAGATCGGGGAAAGTATTTTTAATGAATTTTTAAAAGTACTCCAAATTGCTTCTATAGTGGCCACATCGATGTATCTGATGTTTCTATGGTGGACACCCTTTGCATCAAAAGTGGACACCTCTCTTTTTTTGCCGATACGATGGGGTTTATGCATGAAATGGAGTAGGTATGGTCGTTCAGTTCTAAAAAAGTCTTCCTTCCTAGCGAAATATATTTTGGATTAAAATAAAATCAGTTTTATTTGACTTAGAATTACAGACTTAATGGTTTCCGGCCCATAGCCTACATTGTAGCTGATTTGAGAGGAATTTCCCGAAGCCAGAATGAAACCTAATTCGTACAACACCCGTTTTATGGCATAATCAACAGTTTCTGAAGAAAATCTGATTCAAATTAAAAATGATTTATATATTTTTTTAAAAGCCATTGCAGTGACCACTATTGGAAAATCTAAGATTATGTGTTGGTGAAGTGGCCACCCCCCTAAATCCTCGTAAAGTAAACATTTTCAAATAAATTTTCTTCAGTATGATTGTATACACTCTACTTAATCTTAAAATGAATTTAAAAGTCAATGAAACCGTAATAAATACTAAAAAATCAGTTCCGACTTAACCGTTTCCTAACGCGATTCCATAAGCAAAATCAAATTTCAGGCACTCGGCCGATGGTGTTATTTTCAAAGACTTAAATATCCTTCCCATACTGATCTGTGGTATCAGTGGTTATTTAACTGATTACCTGATCGCATAATCTACTATGCCTATGAATTTTAACGCTATTTGATAACTCTAACTCGTATTAATTAAAATTAATCAACTAGGTGGCTATTATTGGGACAGTGTCCACTATACCCACATTTACCTTAGTTGTATTTTCTGAAATTTAAGGGAATTTTTTTGCATGGTACAAATCGTATGAACACCCTCAAGGGAGTATTTGAATTCCCCATGAGTGAATCGCTTTTTTTGTTAAATTACATGGAATGTTTAGGGGCTTGACAAAATTTCGAGAATTTTTATTTTTTTTCTACGTGATCAAATTTTATTTTCAACTTGAAATTTGGCAGAAATGTTTATTTTGGGAGTTGAAAAACTTTAAATTTACTTTTTTTTATAATTTTTTTTAATTAAATTTTTTCCCATTTTTTTAAATTTTGAAAATTTTTTTTAAGAAAGGCAGTTATGTTGCACATCAAATCAAAGATAATAAAATTACAAACAAAATGTCACTAATTTCAGGTTTTTAAATTGTATAGTTCTAGAGTTATTAGCTGTTTTAAAATGCAGGAAAACAACTTTACAAGAGTTAAATTTACTTTAAAAAATTTTTACTACCGAAAGAGGGGTGATAGAAGAATGGAATCTGGAACATTATAACTATAACCATATTAGGTTTTCATAAAAAAATCAAGAAGAATATGGGAGGGTTTAATCTTTGGTTTTTTTGACGTTTTGTAAAAAAATCAGTATTTTTTTTAAAACTTCAAGGCTTTTGCGGCATGTGTTATTATTATCCGAATGAGCTTAAATTTTGCATACATTATTATTTTCTATAGTGACACAAAACTAGGGGGCGTCACCAACGGAATTCCCCAAAAAAAGTTTTACCATACAAATAAGGACCACCCTACTATAACATGCTCCAACTATGTAAAATTTCAGTGCAATAAAGAACCAAGTCCTAGTTCTGATAATACCCGCAAAAAACGTTAATTTTAAAAACTGTTAACATTAATTTTCCTATGTAGCTTGAACTTTAAACCTCTGTAGCTCAAAAGTAGCTAAAGTGGACTTGGTTAACTTCTATTCTGAACCCTCCATATATTAAAAGCATTACGTTTCCTATTTTTTTTTATCGGTATGGCAATGGCTATTATTAAATAGAGAGGACTTTATTCACAATTAGTTCTTTTCAAGTAAATTGGTAAAAGCTGGGGTAAATGGATATACGGATGTTAGAAGTTAATCTTTATACAATTTAATAATGTGTTAAATTTATAAAATTGTGTTAATGTATTAAATTTAGTCATTAAACCAGGTTTTATCGACCAAGTGCGATCACTAAATTCAAACCCTAGATACTATACCACAGAAATACATACACTTGCATTACACTAAAATCATTTGATTAAAATTGCGAGCTAGATTAATTACCAGCAATTATTGCTGCTTAACTATAAACTGGTGACTACATAATCTCCAACTCTATTATCCACAACGATCTCCATTAACACACACGCAGTTGATACCGCCGCCGCACCGCAATGTTAATACGAAACGTCATAACAACGAACCATTCCAAAATGCAAACGATCAACCATTCCAGGCACAATTCGAACAAAAGGGGGGTGGACCGCAGGGCGTAGCAGCTGGACATTCGGACCGGACGTGCTCCGCATTTGGAACCCCGCAACTTGTAGACGACTTACCTGCAAGAGGAGAAAGAGACTCTCATTAATCAAGTGTTCTAAAAGGAACGCGTGTTGTTCGAATGTTTTTGGAGGGGGTCGTGCATGCCTATGGGGTTGTCACGTGAAGGGGGTCACACTTGAAATGAATGAGGGCTGTGACCTAAGCCCACAGAAAACCAAGGTTTTTAGATAAGCAAGAATATGGATCCTTTGTTTTGTGTAGTTAGTTGTTCGAGTCAAAGTGTTCATTGATTGTCTGTTAAAACACGGCTTACAAGATACTATACATCTATCTACCGAGTATATAGTACCGAGATACGGAAATTATTAAAAATGTAGATGGTAATAGCTGACATCTGGCAAAGCACTAAATCTATGTATATGTTATGGGCAAAGTGATTAATCAGGCATTATTAATAATGCCCGTAGCGGAGGCGGGCAAAGTGATAAATTTTATTCATAAATTCCACGGAATTTATCTCATTGCCCGGGCATTATTAATAATGCCCGAATTTATCACATTGCCCGTAACATATACAATACGTGTGGTCAGTGTTATTCCTAGGATTCTTTTGGAGGAGTAAAAATACTCCTTAAATAGCATAAACTACATATACAGAGCAACGAAAACCGCTATCAAACTCCCTTAGCATCAGAACAATAAATAAGAAAAATATTATATATTCCTCTCCTAAAACGACCAAAAGTAGATAGTATAACATTTCCAAATTTTTTCCGGCTACGCCATTATGGCCACAAACCATTTATATAAAGTTAAATTTCATAGGTATTTGCAAAGTCTAAGTGATTGGAATCACTACAAAAAAAAATTTCGGTGGAGCACGGTACATTTTTTAAGCTAAACCTTTGTGAAAAATTCAAAGAGTGAAAATACTCCTGCCTAGTTTTTTAAAGAGTATTTCCTATTTTCAAGGAGTGAAATACTCTCTCAGAGGAGTTAAAAATATCTCTGCGTGTGGTATATGTTATAGGTAGGGTATGGGGCGATCCTAGCGGGAAAAGTTGTCAAATGGTTTCCATTATTCAAAACTCGGCTAGCCTGTGTAGTACCTAGTAAGCCGTGGTTAAAAGCATCCTCCAAAAATGTCCTCTCCGTACAGGAACAGACAAGGTTCCGTTACAGAAAATCTAAAATTAATAAAAAACAGGAGCGGATTCAAGGGGGGTACTCCGGAAAGTGCCCCCTTGGGCTGAAAAAGAAAGGAAAACAAGGGAAAAAGATAGAGAAGGTGTAAGAAAAAGAGAAAAAAGAAAGTAGATTCTTAAAGTCCAAAAAATTTTTCAGTCATTTAAGAATGTACTTTTTCTTCTTTTTATCCTTCTTTTCTCTTCCTTTTCGTTTCTTGGCCTCTTTTTTTAGCCCAGGGGGGTGACTTTCCCCAGATTGTTCAAACCTTTTTGTTCATCAAGTGCTTGTAATGATCAAAAATGAGTTATTTAAGGTCAATAACCTTACAATTTTCTAGGAGAGGACTTCCAGACCCTTCTATCATGGGAGATCAGGAGATATCTTTATATATAAAAAAAAAAACAAATTTTGCTTATTTCCGTCCAAAGGTGATTCTCAGAAAGTGTCCTCCCCTTGGATTCAAGCCTGCTCAAAACTGGGTTGGGTGGACTAGACAGGTCAGTGTTATTTTGAGCAGATCACATGACACCAAAGATTTGGAGTTACTATAATGTAGTTAGTTATGATAGTATGCGCGTGTAAGGTGCACCAGTTGCCTAATGGCAAGTTTCTGGACTTCACTTTGAACTTGACACACTTATAACAATTAATACTTAGAAAAAATATTTCTCACTTATTGTAAACTAGCTGATATGCCCGGCCTTGCACGGGTGGAGATGGAGATTTTTCCTTTATAATTTTTAATACATTTCCCGATCATCATTTTTCTAAGTACCATTACACTAACACTAAGGGAACTCCATTCTTTGGCTAAAAGATTAATATTGCACGTTTTATAACTCACCCCACGGTTTAACAAGTGGTCCAAATTTTTATTAAATTTGTGGTGTAAGTAGTACGGATACTGCTGTATACCTCATGCAATCATTTTTTTGCATTATATTTTCTTTTGTTTCGTGAAACGGGCCTTGGGAAAACCCCCTTTTGTAACGCCATCGCACTACATTAGGCCCTAGCTCTTTAACGGTGCATGTGAATTACGAATCACCCTGTATTAGATAGGGAAGTTATATTGTTAGACGTTCCTTTAACCCACTACAAGAAATTACTATGGAAAAAATTATTTTTTTGTCTTATTCATGTAGTTTGGGTCCAAATAAGATAAAAATGCCAAAAAATTTTTGAATTTGTAATAATTTTGTGGATTTCTGTTTGGTAGCAAATATGCTACCATGGGCAGATTAGGGTAAAAAATGAATGAGATCGGTATATTTCAAAGTTTTTTAATTCTTGTGAAATTAATTATATTTTGAGTGGAAAGACCTAAAAAAACCTTCTTTATTTATTAATAATAAAATTTATTCCTCTTTTACAGTTTTGAACTAATTTTTTTCTTTTCTTTTTAGTTTTTTCATCCAGTATTTATTCGATTTTTATGGAATAAAAAACAAAAATATATATATATTACTTATTGATTTTGCTTACAATGCAATGCTTACTGATAGTTTTATCTAGGAACATATTAGAAATATTTTGATGGCTGTAAAAATAATTTTACTCCTGAAATTAGCCTATTTAGGAAATTCCTATAGTAAAAAATACGGTCTTAAAACTTTCAAAGTCGTAAAACAAATGTTTTAAAAGTAATTGAAATATTTTCTTTATAAAGTATTCATAGGAGTGTTATTTCAGTATTACATCATGGCTTTATATTTATTTTTTATTAAAATTTTCTTGATATTTTATGAAAAATTAAAAAAATTTTAAAAAATTAATTAAATTTTTAAAAATGCACCTTTTTTGTGTAAAAATGAACAAATGAGTAAATATATTTAAAGACTTGCCTAATACCATGTTAATTAAGTGATAAAGCTAAAGAAATGGGTTAAAAGAATTTTAAAAATTATTTAATTTTTAATTAAAAAATTAATTAATTAATCAATTTTTTTATAATTTGACTAATTAGAATAGAAAAGTAACTTAAATAAACAGCTGACACTAAGAAATATTCTTTTTCTATGAAAATATTTTAAGATAGCAAATATGCCACTTACATCCCATGCATGGATTTACTACCACTAATGCCCATGGTAGCATATTTGCTACCATCATTTTAACTTAATTATTTCACAATTAAAAAATATTTTTTCATGGAAATTTTTTGTACAGAGGACATCAGCAACTCTTCCTATAAAAATATATCAAAAGAATTTAACTACATTTCATTAACATATTTAAAAAAATTAGCTAGCAGTTTAATTAGCTAGCATAGCTAGCATTTATTAGCAGTGTTCTAATTGCTGAAACCATTTCTGCCAGTGTTCTAATTGCAAGTACCATTCGCAATGCTACTATCATATTTTAAAATTCTTAATTATTTATTAATTATTCAATATTTAGTTTCAGTAGCATATTATAAGTATTTTACAGATGTATCGGACTCGCATATTGTTCTAACAAATGTAAACAAAAACATGTCACCTCGTAATAAGTCTATTTCTAAATTTAGCTTACCACTAAAACACAAAAACTTATGCACTTACCTTCAATAACTATTATTCTTTCGTTCCGGTCTTTAACCGAGCCTACAGAATCTTTTTAAATGAACTTTTTTTATAAAAACTAAATGCAGCGCGTATTCTCTATGGGAGCCTAATGTTAAAGAAAAGTTGTCTATCCACCAAGCCAGCTTGATCACGTGATCGGAGACACGTGATTGAAAATGCTCTATTGGTTGGGTGATATAGGTAGGACTTGTGGCGATCCAAGCGGGAAAAGTTGTCAAATGGTTTTCATTGTTCAAAACTGGGCTAGCCTGTATAGTATCTAGTAAGCCGTGCCCATAGTAAGCGGAAAAATCTGTGTTTTTTCAACGAAACCAACCAACAAACCAAAAGAGACTCATTTAAAAAAATTCTCTTGAGCGAAATCTCGCCCAGTGATCGCAGACGTGACCCTAGGAACAATTCGTGTCGAGGAGGCAACAAGAAAATCGTTCGGCACGACGCAACGCACGACCGACCCTTATCGAACGAATCCTTTGATCCGGGGACTCAACAGGTCGCCGAGGATCCACGATAAAGGGAGGGTGTGTTCTTTTCGGTGGTTCCGGAAGAGGAGGATTCTAGGATATTTTTTCCTTCGACTGAGAATGCTCGAAAAAGAGTAGATATTAATATTGGGACAGAGGCGAATTGAAGAGGAAGACTGCCCCCCCTGAAATTGGGAGATTTTTTCCTTCGAACGAGAAAGCTTGAAAAAGGGTAGATCTAGACATTAATATTGAAACAAGGTCGTATACATAGGCGTAACGAGGGGGGGTTATTGGGGATCCCCCCATTTCATCGACGGTTTCTAAAACATGAAAAACTGAAAATTTTTCTCTTCACAAGGAAGGCGGTTCACAAGGAACTGTTCTTTTAGGAACTAACCCAAAGGGCCTCAAAATGAATTTAAACACTGCATTGAGAGACAAATTCTTCAGAAATTTCTGGGGGAGAACCCCCAAACCTCTAAAATTTTTACGTCTGTTATACTGTGTTTTTCCCTTGAAGCCTCTTAGATGAAGTTTTCCCTTCGGAAGTTTTGCAAAACAATAATTTTTAAATTATACCTATATTATGAAATTTTTTAAAAGGGGGGTAATATGTTGGAGTGGTTGACTGGTCGGAGTAACACCCCCCATGAGTCAACTCTAGTTACGCCACTGGTCGTATATAAGGAGAAACCCCCGAAATCAGACAGTATGAACTTTTCTACTCGTAAGACTGGAGGTGAGAGATAGCTAGCTGCCTAAGCTGGTCGTTAGGTACAGAAAATCGTAATTTTGTCCTCGTGAAATCAAAATCTTATCTTTTTAATCGATAAAAACGAACGTGAGCAAAAGAGTTAACTAATTTCCGTCTCTCTTTGTTACGTCACGATAATTCAATTTTCTCGTCTTCAACCCTTCAAAAGAGAACAAGGAATTTAGGTTTACTGATTAATCTATCTGACTTGTTATATTGCTGGATTAAACTTTGATTTAAAGTTTAAAATTTGATTCTTACCCCAAAATAAACCGTTATTGGGAATAAAAAAAAAATCCACCGTGCAAGACTGTGAAGCAGAATATAAAAGAACAACGGTTTTATTTCACACCTAAAATGTTAAAATTGTACAATGTTTCGGGAATACTTTGATCCCCTTCGTCAGCAAGAAGGACTCAAGAATGAATTCTTGCTGACAAAGGGAATCAAAGTATCCCCGAAACATTGTACAATTTTACGTGCAAAATAAAACCGTTGTTCTTTTATATTCTGTAAACCGTTATTGTCTAATACATTTGATTTGTTTTCTTTTATAAACAAGCGATAAAAATACTAAAATACCTTTCATTTATTGAACTGTCTCTTAATTTTAATTCATAAAGTCCATTGCCTCAACTCCCTTCAAACAACATGCATGAATCACTTGGAGGTTTGTTTAAAAAAAAACTACGACATTGAATCAAGACTTGCGGCAAAAACGGAAGTTGAAAGATTGACCAAACAGAAGAGCTTTAAGATTTACTCTCTTGAGAGAATATTAAATATACACCACTTTAATTTATTTAACATTAGAGTGGTTTGTAAAGTAGTAGCTACAAATTCTTTTTCGTAGTACATCTGCATGTTTTCACGCATGTTTCTGGGAGCTGTAACATATAGGTGGTTTTATAGCGGCTCCCGCCTTTTCACGCTTTGCCCGTTACTGCTCACGAAGTGTGATATCATCGATAACAGAGGGTCACTGACCACCATAAATGCGTGCTCATAGACGCCTCTGCATTTCATGCGGAAAAATAACCAGTATTAATTTTCTAAGATCTTCTTTTGATTATCAATTTGTTTTTATACTGAAAAAATAATGCGAGGTTTTATCAACCATGTTAGTGTCATTTAAAACAAGGCATTTAATTTGAACTCCAACTATTCTATTAGAATCGCCAGAAAATTACTGTTGCCAATGCCATGGACATTGACTGTGTAAACTGGGACACGGCCTTACTTATAAAGCAATAGGATAACACACTGACAAATAAGGGAAAAACACGGATTGCTGTACCGCAACCAAACACAAAACTAGTGGTCATTTCCTCTAACACGATAATTAATGAAATAAAAAATAAGGGGGATACTCGTCTAGACCTTCAAACTATACCTACAGTATTAACCAACCTCACTGGGTGAGGCCATTAGCTGTAACAGATCGTGTGACAGAAAGCCACAATCAGCTGATGCAAACCCCCTTGTTTCCCCAAGTTAACTTTGTCCTCATTTCATTGATCAAGGAGGGATGAAAGGCTGACGAGGAAACGTTCTCAGGCTAATCTCACAAAAATGGACGAAAATTTTTCATGCATAAGAAGACGAAAAACATTTAAACACAAATTAGCTGCGGAATTTTATTAGGAGAAGAGTAAATTAATATTGAAAATTGGGTTCTGAGTTGCCGAATACATTCAGTTCTTAGCAATTGGCGACTTGGCGTGCATTTGATGAACCTTTTTGATTGGCGGATTTAAACTGCTTAGGAGAAAACGCAGCCAGTTCATTTAATTTGGGGGTTTCTCTGGGTTTCTCACCTAGTAGATTTGCATTTGGCGTTAAAAGTTATGATTTTTAAGGATTTTATACAGCTTCTCTACTGTAATTCCGCATCTAATTTTTCTACAGTATGTGTTTTGAGTCATCTACTATCACCTGTAAAATTTTCGTCCATTTCTGTTCGTTTAGCCTGAGGACGCTTCCTTTGAGTTTGCCTTGCCCATGTAGGGAACAGAACTCGGATCTGTGGCTTGGTAGCAAGATGCACTATCACTACGCCACTGGGCTTAATAATGAATTAAGAAACTTTCTAACAAAGATTTCTAACAAATTAGTGTTACAAATATGTAATATGGCTTTCTTCGACTTGCAGTAATTTTTCCAACTCCAAAAGTCTACCGCCCTGTGTAGTACCTATACAAACACATGCCTAAATCGCACGTTAATAATTCTATGGCCATTGCTCGTATCAGAAAGATCGTTCAACCACATTCAACGTGTGGTTTAATGGTCAGTCGGGCGTCACCTGATGTGTCCACCTGTTGGAGGTTTCGATCGCTTGATCGTTTGGTCACCCGGGAGATCCCAAACACAAAACCGGACATCGATCCCCTACCCGATTTCTTTTGTTCTGTCGGTGCCACTCGGGGGCCTGTCGCTTCAGTTTTGTCACCACTGGTGATGGATAATTAGAGGTTATTGTGTTTACGGTTACTGCGTGTGTGTGGATATTGAAGTAAACTGACAGAAAAGTCGTTAGAAATTTTGGGATCACGGCGTTTCCACTTAGCGACTTAGCCGGATCTAATTGCGGTAAAAGGTCTGTGGGGCGATCTTACTCACCACTCAAAATATTTAACTTAATAAATTATAATAAAAATATTTCATTAAAATTATGAAAGGCTGTACCAAAATCAATTTTAACCATGGAATCATTATTGGTGCCAATGAATCGGTATCAGTAACCAACCCATCCAAGGATGGGCAGGGCAATCTGTACAGTGTCCTCCTCTTGGACCAATAAAAAAGTTCAAGGTTTTTTTTCTGAGGGAGGGCCCTATACCCTCCTGCGGTACCAAAACGGGGATTTTGAGTGATACTTTTTAGAAAATCCCCAACACTTTGACATTTTTCTCAACAGGTAAAGGTGATGATATATGGAAAAGTCTCCCCCCCTTTGTAACCGTAGTATTAATGGTGATTAAATAAATAATAACACTTAAGGCTAATAAAATCATCTCTTTTTAAAATAAATGAATCATGTGTTTTTCCCTTTCCACCTTCCCCAGCCTGATCTTCCTATCTGCTTCCACAGTGCTAAGAGAATCATTAATGCAAGGTTTAAGACCGACCATCGTGAAACTATTAGAAATGCTACGAAGGGGAAGATTTGGGGTACCATAATGGAAAATCCCATCCCTCGCGACCTCCCTAGGCCAGTCGGGGTCGCCAACTTTAGAGTTAAGACTGGTCATGACTACCTTAGGAAGCACCTCCACAGATTTGGTCTGGCGGACTCTCCAACTTGCCCACTTTGCTGACATGAGTGGGGACCACTTGCACTTGGGTATTGGACTTCTAGACGTAGCAGATGTTAATGCTGCTAGTGATCATTGTAACTTTGTGTGTGTCTCTGAACTGTATTGGGCTGCCCGTGATAGACTAATGGCGGAAAAGCCAAGGTCTGGCGTAGGATAAAAAAAAAGTTTTTCCCTTTCCTACATAAAACTTTTAATTCCACCAAGAAATTAAGAACCTTATCATTCATATCTATCTGTCTACGATTGTCAAAAGTCACCACTAACTAGTTAAACAAATTATTTAGATACTGTTTCTCCAATTAAAGATTACTATTAGACAATACAAATTAAATCATTTTATTAAAGCCGTTTGGAGTACCTATATAATACGTTCTCACGGCAAGTAAATGAATCATTCAGTGTGGACTACTTAGCGCATTTATACTGAATTCTATTTTCTTCATTTTGGAAAGTAATGTTGTATTGTTCACTCACTTACACTGTCCACGAAGTACCCGAAATCTTTTAAATAAACGTATAAAAAATACGCCAAGGTTAAAATCGAAAACTATTACCAACAAAGTTCTACAGTGTTCAAGTTTTCTATACCACTTAAAGATCATTCGAATACTGATAAAAGTAATCTAAAAACTTAAATAGATATGCTATTTCATATTAAAGTTTCACACATTTTGTCTGAAACTTTTAATTTTTAGTCTGATGATCTACATTAATTTTAAACATGTAGTGTCATGTTGGTTTTGTCTCTTACTATTTTCAATAGCTTAATAAAATGTTTTGTTTAACAAATCTGGGTTGCAACAAAATTATTGAGCTATAATTGGTATGTATCCAATTCAATCACGAACGCAAGTAAATAAAAAATTTAATTACACTTTAAAAAAATCTAAACTCATTTCTAACTTATCCCTCAAATATAAACAGGCTGACTTCACATGAATCTCAAATTATCAACAACGAAAAAAGCAATTCTCTTCTACCTTCTACAACATTAAAAACTAACTGTTGCCAATTTAAAATAATCTGAAAAACAAATAAATATCTAAAAAATTAATTAAAACAATGTCCTTTCAAAAAGTTGGTTCACGAAAAAAATTAAAAGTTATCTTTTGGGGAAGTTGGTTAGAGCTCTTAAAACCTAACAATAGAGCATTCGCACATGACGTCACTTGGAGGACAAAATCAACGTTGCTAAGGCTGTTGTTAGGGGTGGGACATAGAAGTATCCAATAGCAGCATTCGCACATGACGTCACTTGGCGAATAAACAACGTTGCTAAGGCCGTTGTTAGGCAGAGTCATGTGATTGAAAATACTCTATTGTTCTTTAACGAAAGTTGGTCTATTTCCTAACACTCCTAGTTACTGCAAGTTACGGGTCTGACCTCAGTGCATCGTTTCACCAAAGTTCGGAGTGTTCGCCACCTAATCCGCACTGACCATATCCGCGCCGCTCTTCCTTTAATACCTCGAGCGGGCGTTTAATCCAATTTGTTGCGCGCATTCATCTTGATTTGGGCCAATTAGGGCCCTGGAGAGCATCACGCAAAATAATCGATGCTGCATCGCTCGCGATTATTCACCTTGTATCTAATTGTTGCCAAGGATTAGATTAGAATATGCAACATACCGAGGAACATGCCTTCGTCATTTACAGAGTTGCGATAGTACTCACCACTTTAAAGTTTAATATAAACAATTTTCCTCCAAAATCATGAAGGCCAGAATTGAGTGGATTTCAACATATGCTAAATATAGCAACAATCGAAATCGATACTGTCGTTAATATTATTTTATATCGAGTATTTTTAGGTATCAAATATATCTTAACCACACAACGTCCAACACAACCAATATTATTTTTTCTGTAATTTTCAGAAAAATGCATTCAAAAGATTTTCGTGAATAAACGTTTTCGCAAACTATCCGTCTAAAATGTTTTGCTCATTTTCAATAAATCAATAGGGAATCATGAATATCAGCTCAGCATGGTGTAAACCATAACTCACTGTCTGACTTAAAAAAAAAACATTAGAGAACACAAAACAGTTCAACAGGAACAAAATTTGGAGAGTAAATAGATTTTTTTAACAAAATAAAAGGCTCTAATTAAGCGATATTATATATTAATTAATATAGTATTAGCGATAATTATTAGGGTTTGATTAGCGATATTATTAGGGTCTAATTAGTGATATTGTTTTGAGATACCGACTTAAGACTTTATGATTTTGACGAATAGAAATTTTAACCATTCTTACTTACTGAAATTCTTTTAATAAATCATTCCAAATGAAGTATAGAAGGAAATTAATTCCTACATAATATTTTAATACCTTATTTTACAGAGAAAAAAATCCTTAATAATCTGAAATAAGAGGTAATAACCTGCACGATATTCATTTTTTACATTAAAAAAATTCCTATAGACTGACTGTAGATGCTTCTGAATGAAAGTTTTTGGAACAATTTTACAAGCCCTGAAAATATTTTTAACCCAAGTTTTGGAAATGGACTAGAAAGACCATTTATAAACATAACATTTCCTGTAAGCATAACGTTACTGATACAGTCTGTCTTAGATTGTGGTTGTTGCTATAGAAATAAAACTGGTTGATTATAAATAGGAATAAACCGTATTGGGATTTGGCGGGGATTACAAAGCCGACGGAGGATTATTCTCAGAATTTTCTCGGAATTGATGCGGCTGCACGCATATGTAAGAAGCTGGGATTAGTGAACTGTTAAAATAATAAACAAAAAGGAATAGTGATTCAATGCAACCACGGCTTACTAGATACTTATACAGGCTAGCCGAGTTTTAAGCAATGAAAACCATTTGACAACTTTTCTCGCTTGGAGCGCTACAAGACCTACCTATATCACCCACCGCCTTCAACACTGTGGATATGCTTTGCCAGTTGGTCCAGTATTGCCATCTGGATTTGCAATGATTTCCGTACTCGGCTAGCCTGTATAACTATCTAGTAAGCCGTGATGCAACAATCACCCCTTTGAAAATGAGGAGAGTCCTGTTGCCTTGGCAACAGAAATGTAAACAAAAGCTCAACTTGTGATAGACAGAGAGTAAGCACCACACTTATCGACCTATCCCTCTAGAACCGCAACCGAGTCGTAAGGCCGTCAATCTTACGAAAAGTCTTGCTATATAACTCCAGAAATCGCAAAACCGAATTCAAAGCACAAAACACAACAAAGCCCTAAAACCTGCACTCGCACCCCGATACCTCTTGCATTCGAAATGTCGGTGGTGAGAACAGGGGGGTGCTTTTCGAACGAGATCAAAGCGAACACCTGTCGCAGTGCAGGCGACGTGGGAACGTTTTGGAAGCCCCCCAAGCAGATAGCATCATCCAGCCCCTGGGTGGAAGCGTTCGAAATGGTGCATTCCTCTGTAATTTTTATCTCGGAATGTCATCTTTTGAAATGAATGAATGAAAGCGCTATATTTCGATGTAAGTTGGAATGGACCATGTGGGGTAGTGTTCCGTTCCATATGGTGGCAAAATAAGGGTGCACGAGAAGAAAATTTTGCTTCTATACTCGGACAGCCCTCCCAACGTTTCCAGAACCCAGTACGTCACTACGCGGAAGGAGAAAATGGGTAAACACAAAGCCTGTTGGGTTGCTTGGAAGAGTTTCGGTACGAAAATCGCTATAAATGACACGATATATACATGGGTTTAACAAAATAATATTTTTTTTAAATTGACATTCTTCATTTCACTCAAAATTCAGGCACCACGGTGGGAACTACTTTGTTTGTTAGTGACATCATAGGGTAAACCAACCGTACTCTAGTATAGTTACCTATTGATGTCTTCTTACACACACTTATCGCCAGGGTTGAATTTTATGGTCACACTTGATCACCAAAACCTGGTTTAATGATTAAATATTGAGTAAAATCGTAAAAATAGTTTCGATTAAAAATCATGATTACTTTAGTCAGATCATACGGTTTTAGTCAGATAATAATCATTGATTCATGGTGAAAAAATATTTCGATCATAAAAATGAAACTCAAACATCGCTAATAAGCCAAAACCGCCAATCTAACTATTCGAGGATAACGGTAGTATCCCTTCAGTATTTTTTTAGAAAAATCGAGGTATCTCTCCATTTGCGATTTGGGGAACTTTCGTGCGTCTTTAAGTGATTTTTATTTTTTAGCACGAAAAATAAAACTGAGAAAATAATGATCTATGGTAATCATTAAAAATTAATGATACCGACGCGAGTTGTTCTTTTCTTCTTTCTTCTTCGCGAGTTTTCTTTTTAGGCAAGCGATGATCCGTGTTTGATGAAAACGCTGCCTGATTTTTAAAAGTGGCAAATCAAAATTTTGATCTGATTTTTAGTTTTTTCTCTGTTTCCATAATTATAGATTTCAAAGCCTGCAGTTTAGAAAAACACATGGAAATTTTGGAAAATCAAACTCTAATCTTCCATTGATTTAAAAAAAAATCTGTGTCATAGTTAACTATATTTCATAAAGTTATTGAAAACTAAAAAAACAACCAAGTAATAAGTTACGAATCAATTAAGAAGTAAACTTATTTTTTTTTTTCAAAAAGAGGATTAATATGCTTCTAAAAACTATTTCACAGAAAGCTTTCCTAAAGGCACTGTGTCCCGCTGGTCCCCAGTAAGTAGTATATACGCCAGTCGGAAACTCCTCAAGTCCTCATATAAAATGTCGTGTCCATGTGAACAACTTTCACTTGAATTTTGTAGATATATTTTTCAGGGAGCGTTATAATTTTCTCTTAAGGGGGGGGTGCCGAAATATTTCATTTAAATCGTTTTTCCCTCAGTTAGGAAAAGGTTAACAAAGCATTTCCGTTCTTCAGTAAGTCGATAAATATTTACACCTAATAGCCACCACTCAATAATTGTATAAAAATATTTTATAAATTATTTCCAAACTCTCATTCTACAGCCGATTTCCCTTCTAATTAATACGCAGACGAGTTAAGTAAAATCTTACGTGTTTTGCAAATGATATGTGAATAAAGTACAGTGGAAGCTCTTATAACGTAATTAATCCGTACCGAGTTTTTTGTCGTTATAAGAGCAAACTTCGAGTGATACACTCGATTGTAGAATATCACTCGTTTAAAAGTAATAAACTCGTTAAGCTAAACTATCAATTTTGATGCTTTTCGGGAAGGTGGACTCGATTCCCTCAAAGATATATTTTTAGTAGATTAGTTTATAAAGTTTGGAGGAAATCTAAACCTGAAAACGATCACCAACCTTCAATCGTCAAAGGCAAAGGGATGGATTATGGAAATTGCAGTTATCCCTAATACGTTTTTTTAATCAACTAACTGAAACCCTTGGTTGTATATTTTACCATTATATCCAAACAGTAGGATATTAGATCGTTGGGATTTAGAACACAGTTCGAATCACCCAATTGATTTTTCCTCATTTTAAGAAATTATTTATTATTTTATGAATTCTTGATACTTTCAATTTAATGTTATATTACCTTATTTTTTGCTAAGAAATTTAAGATCAATATTTTACAAAGTATAAATATTTGTGTTTGCTATTAATTTTTTATTTTGATATTAATTTATTGCGTAGCTTAGCTTCCTCAGAATGTTCGGATGCTTACATAAAACTAAAATGCTAATAATAATAATAATAAATAAGTCTCAAATCAACAAAGGCATTGGGTAGCGCAAGATTTCGTTTTGGGATTGTAGCTGGTTACCCTGGGCGAAAGCAAGCGAGAAGAAGATGCGATGGTTACTTGGTGCTGTTTGTGATACTCTGATATTCGTTTATTGGCTAATTCATGTGTGACGCAAACAAACCGATCCAGAAAAGTATTCGATAAGCTGAATCGATTCGAAGATTAGTCTTTATAAGAGCACTTTTGTGCTCTTATAGAGACTAATTTTTGGGTCTTTATAAGAGAGGATTTTTATAAGAGCAGGTCGTTATAAGAGCTTCCACTGTATATAACTTTTCGAGGATAGGCGTTTTCTTCAGTATTTTCAGAACAATCGAGGTATCTTTCCATCGGCTATTTGGGGATCTTTTTCGAGCGACAAAAATGATTTTTTATTTTTGGTACGTAAAAAAAATTATCACAGATAATCAATAAAATATATTACCAGTAATGTTTACGACGTTATTTTTTTTTCTTTTCTGATCCCCCAACGATGTTTCGTGTTTGATGAAAAACGATGCCTGATTTTTAAAAAGTGGTAAATACAAAAAAAGCGAAAAAGTTAGAAATGGAGTGTTTTCTCCCTCTCCATAATTATCAATTTTAAACCCTGAATATCGCTATATTCGTTCAATGAAGTCGCTTTTCGAAAATTTTTCATACTGAGGATACATTGAGTAATTTAGAGTTATGATTTTAATTGATATGAGTTATTGAGGTGACTTCATTCGTTGAGTCATGGCTTACTAGATACTTATACAGGCTAGCCGAGTACGGAAATCATTGCAAATCCAGATGGCAATACTGGCAAAGCATATCCACAGTGTTGAGAAGGCGGTGGGTGATATAGGTAGGTCTTGTAGCGCTCCAAGCGGGAAAAGTTGTCAAATGGTTTTCAGTGTTTAAAACTCAGCTAGCCTGTTATAGTATCTAGCAGGCCATTTTTTAAAAAAGAAGTTTGGGGGCAAATGCCCCCGCAGTGGTCTATTTTGCCCCTGCAGTTATGAAAGTTTGCCCCCAAAGTGTAAAAGGTAAATTTCTGAGGACCCAGACTTCGCAATGAGCGAATTTTGAAAAAACTGCCCAAAAATTAGTGAAACCATGGTCCAATTACACATTACTTGGGGGCCAATCCCTTTCACCCCCAATTTATGGCACTTTCTGTTGGGGGTCAGGATTTGAGAGAGCTTCTTGCGGTACAAATGTTCACAGTTCAAATTCGAAGAAAGGGTGTCCCTCCCTTTTATTTCGTTTTTTAAGTTTTTTGAAAAAATCTGAACCTTTTTTCTAACTTTTATGCTGTCTTAAAAACGCTTTTTTGCATCAAGTTTTCAAATTTTTCTCACGTGAAACCCCCAGAGCCTCTTTTAAATGGTATGATGGCTTTCTCTAGTTATAGGAGGGTCCCTGCATCCCTCTCTCGATGCCCCCTCAACGTCAATCTAAAAGAGCAGCGAGAGCATTAACGAAAAATTCATGGACTTTTGCCCCCGCAGTGAAAATTCCTTAAAAAATGGCCTGGTATCTAGTAAGCCGTGGTTGAGTTCAGTGTTTCGCAAGAAGATAGAGAGATGAAAAAGGAACAAGGAAAGAAAAGGAAGAAAAAGAAAAGAGTGAGAAAGAGCTGAAATGGACAAAGTAATGAGAAGCACAAGGAATGGGAAATATAGGGGTAAGAGAAACTGGGATAGAATGAAAGACATATAAATAAATAACACGAAAATGAGAGAAAGAGAACGTGATAAGAAAAAAAAAGAATGGCGTCTCTAATAGATTTCTCTACCCTTTTGTTTCCAATTACTTTGTCTGTCTTCAACCATTCTGTCTCCCTCTGTCTATAAAAACTAAACTCAAAAAATCAATCATCTCAGTGCCTTAGTTTTGAACTACCTGATGAGATGTGCCCTGATACTGAAGATGAAGGATCTTGGAATAACGACGCTATTGCATGAAACCAGGTCTATCACTCCGAGAATCGTTGCTATTATTTATCTCTATGAAATTAAAGGACGAGTTATAAGCAGCGTTCGAAATTGGGGTGTTTTGCTGGTCCGGGACAACTAAAAAACTGCTCGGACCAGTGGAATCAGAAAATCACTGGTCCGCCGGACCAGTGTGTGTGTGGTGAAAAAATATCCCACCTTCCAGTTCTACCAGCGTTTTTGTAAAATCATTTACACGAGTTGTTCTGTGATAGCGGTATTTTAAGTGCTTTTGATGATTGCATTTGGTGAAGCAAGTACATATTTTTGACAGAACAACCCGAAATGTGGAGTAGGGGATAGAGGAGCCCCCGGAGAAAAAGAAAAACTATAATTGAATATGTACTAATTTTTAACATTACTATTTCGTACTCATATTCAGTGCAATTGTGCAATAGTTACTGTATAATATTTAAACCGGTCCTTTTTAATTTGTCGACCAGTGATTTTTGTTGCGGACCAGTAAGATTGGCAAGGCACTGGTCCGGCGGACCAGTGTTTTTTTTCCCCCAATTTCTAACGCTGGTTATAAGGTCATTAGACAGGTCTGCAAAGAAAAGGCTGTTTAAATAATTTTAGCGATTTCCTATGTATTTATGTGTGCTGATAACAAAAAAAATCCTATATGTCAGAATTTGGCACAAATTGCAGAACGATTTTCAAATTTGCCCGCTTTTCATAGTTTTTGTAAACTTATAAATCCCTTCCTTTTAAAAATTAGGAGATGTGAATAATGCACTTAGTAAACTATTTCATCAGGACATTATAGAGATGGAAACAAAATACCAGGGAAGATTTAATAGTACTGTAATGCCGAATTATTGTTGAATGCTCCGTTGAACCATTCTTGTTGCTACTCACAAGGGTAAATGTACCAATAGGGGCCTCATAGGGTGGAAAATTTGTTTTAAAGTGTGTAAATGAGCACATTTTAGTTATATAATGATTTATATGAAAAATATGTAAAAAAAGTTATAAACCTATTCTCATTAAAATAGAAGTAATGACTTATTTTACTAACTAAGTTACCCGAATTATTTGGAAACTATACATTATAGGGCAAAACAGAGATCATTTTTTTAAGCAAGATCAGATTCAAGCAAGAGGATTTATCAGCAAGAGTGATAAGTAGTTTCGGTTGTAAAAGAGCATTAATTAAGCCGACCAGCGGGGTGATTGGTAAGATGGAACAAGCGAGCTTTGCTCGCTGAGATCGCGAAGCGATCTAAAAAGAACTGCGAAGTAGTTCCGGGGGTTGGTGAGCGATAGCGAGCAGGGGGCAGGCCCCCTAGTGACCTTAATAATAAATTTGAGTAAAAATTTATATTTTTAAGTGTACTCTCATTTTTTGTGAAATATTGCTCTATTTGTTAAAAAATGCGATGTCTTAAAAATCAAAATAGGTCATTATTGGGATCAGCACATCAAAAATCATTAAATTCAGGGGGAGTAAATCAAACAGTTCGAAAAAAGTTTTTTAGCAGACGCAGACGCAACTTCAAAATTTAAGATTTTCAACATATTGCGATTGCAATATTTATTAAATATGAAATATTGAAAAATTGGAATTACACCAGACGATACACATATAAAGATGTTTATAATTAAAATACTTCTTACTATTTTTTAAGTGGTGACTGTTTGAAAAAAAGAGCTTTCTTACGAAAAAAAAAACAGTTTCAACATAACAGCGTTCGAAAAAAATTAATTTTAGTATACAAATTTTCATTTCTTTTGCACTATTCAATGATTTATCCTCAATCGTGTGTTTGTATAGACATTTACAAGAGTCGATTTTGTAAATGGCGGTCAAAGCTCAGTTACAATATACTTGCGTCCAAAGGTAGAAATGATCCTCAAAAAAAGTTCCATCCCCTTGGAGCCTTGCTGGATCTGCGCCTGAGTAAATCACGACTTCATTGGCCTTAAAATTACTTTTAACTTTTACTACTTTTTAATACTACTTTACTAGTAAGGTCTTCTAACCTTCTATTCTATACTTGGTTGCAACGTTTCTTGAACCCAGTACGTCACAAATGCGGAAGGAGAAATCGGTAAACAAGAAGCCTGTTGTGTTGATAGGAGGAGTTTCGGTACGCAAATCGCGATTGAATAGCACTATTAATTAAGGCATCGGCTTCGGGATCGGAGGGTCCCGGGTTCGATTCCCGACACCGCTGAAGACCCACCGAGTATATGCAGAGTACGTGCTCGTTAAATCTGTGGGTCCGAAAGTCCTGTGGTCCGTCATGGCGCAGTTTACCACGGGTTCAGGTGTCTGGAGACTATTTCCCTCCCCTTCAGAGCCATGGCAAAATTGAGGAGGTGGCGATAGATGGTGGCGACATCTATCATCCGAGGCTTAAGTCGGACTCCTGCCATTCATGGGCCTCACTTTCTCAGGAGCCGCACCCCCTTTGCCTTAAATCCTATCCGCTTTGCGGATGGAGCTTGGATATTCCAAGTGGCATAAGACAACAATGCATGAGTTTAACAAAATAATCATATTTTTAAATTAACGTTCTTTATTTCATTCAAAATTCAGACACCGCGATGGGAACTACTTTGTTTATTAGTGACGTCGTAGGGTCAACTTAAGTTGCAATCTAGTATAAATGGTCTGAGGGTAGTAAACACCCTCTATCATTTATACCCATGGATTTTGAATCAGGTAAAAAGTAGAGGGTCTTAACACCCCACATAAAAGTGCCACGCGACCACAAGGGTGTCACAAAAACAATAACTAGCGATTCAGGTACCATATCGGCAGAACCACCGCCGAAAACACGCTGCCAATTACCATAATTCCGTCAGCATGGGGACAGCAAAAAGAAAGGACCCACAAAAAAAGAATGACACACGCCTTGTCGGCATCAGATAAAAATTAGCCGCCTCTCCCCCCCCCCTTTATCTCGGCCAGGGGGGAGGGCACAAAGGACCTCCGGAAGCGATCGCTTGCATCCGGCGCCGGTTTCCATGGCAACTATCGCGCCCAGAGATATGGGGTTTTTGTTGTTGCGGCCCGATGGTAGTGGTGATGCCGGTCTTGTTTGTATTACGGGTGTTGGGGGTGATTTTTTTTTTCGTTAGGGGCCAAAAAGGGGATACCTGGCATATCAAGCGAGTGAATTTGGGGATGAGAAGGTGGGGTGTATTTATTAAAACCGTTTTGTAAAACTTTCATTTGACCCAGGCGCGGATCCAGCAGTGCTCCAAGTGGGGAGGGGCACTTTTTCACAGACCTTCACCTTTACCATTAGAGGAAAATGTTAAAATGTTGGGGTTTTCTAAAAAGTATCACCGCTGTGGGGGGTATGGGAGTCCTCCCCTACAAAAAAATGTGAAATTTGACCTGTAAAAGTAGGGGTTTAACTCATTTTGAGTACTTTATGTGGGGTCCAAGGGGGGCACTCTTAATTTTTTATTTAACGCTCTATACTAAAATTTTGAATTATGCATGAATTCTTTTATTATGATTTTAAGATAATTCAAATGCAAAATATAAAATGTTTCCAATAATTTCGCTCTAATTATTTCATTCAAACACCTCTTTTTAATTGAAACTCCAGTATTGTACTCGAAATTTCTACATTAAGTGTGCAAAGATTCAAGATTATAATGTGAAAGTGGTAAACACTTCACTCAATCTTTACTCTTCACTCCCCTAATAATTTTGAACCAAACCACCCTCGAAACAAAAGTATACTTATGGGCTTGATTGGCTAACTTGAAAAAAAATTCTAGGCCCCCTGAATTCAAACATATGGGCAACCATGGGGGGAATTATGATGCCTAATTAAGGATAAAAATTAAATTGTAAAGTCATTTTGACCCTAAAACACAGTGTTTTTACTCCTTTTCAGGGTTGCTGATTTTTTTGATTTTTTTAAAAAAATCAAAAAAATCGGATTTATTTGATTTAAATCGGATTTTTTTGATTTAAATCAGATTTTTTTTATTTAAATGAATTACTAGTTCTGAACTTACCAAAACTAGTTAATAATTTACTGATATTGTAATATCCATGTTATATAATAGTTTAGCATTACTTAATATCCCAATATTTATCTATTTTAGGCATTAATTAATTGAATTAATTAAGGGAAGTAGTTTGCTACCATTTCATGGTGAGATGCCCAAACCCATCCTAAAATGGTGAATGAACAATTAATTGTATTATCAGATACTAAAATTTTTTATCCTTCTTTCTATAACTATTTTTACCCAATTGTGAAATCAATTTTTAAAAGAAATGGTGACGATTTCTAAAAAAAAATCTATGCATCAATTTTATGTAAAAATTGTAATTTCAATAATTCAGTTGAATTAATTTCACTAAATGTATTGTGCATTTATTTCTTTAAAATAATAATTAATTACTTATACAAACAAAATCAAATAAGCAACTAATTGACAGTCATGTACCCAGTTTATTTGCTGTAGTTATGTTAAAAAAAGTAATAGTTTGGAAAACATGACTAAAACTATGAAAGCAAGCTTTCTATAAAAATCAATCGCATGCTTGTATTTTAAAAAGGGGATGTATACCTGAAAAAAATTTAAAGATTCTTAATTCTAGTTTAATTTATCACAATTATTGATTCCAAACGCTGCTATTTACCTCTTTTCATTGTAAATATTTTTGTAATTGGTAGTACAATTTGTTCTTGAAATTACAGGCAATTTTATGTAGATAGAGGAACCTAAACCTATCTCCCAGTTATTTTAAGCAACTGCAACTAGCAGAATTTAAAAAAAATTGAAATGCAAATAACCTCGCAAAGCATTTTAAAGCATACAACTATTTTTTTTATTTAAATTGTAGCAGTTTAACATTTTTGATTTAAATCAATGATTTTTTTTTAAAAAATCAAGTGATTTAAATCATGATTTAAATCGCGATTTAAATCAAGCAACCCTGCCTTTTAGCAAACCTAGTCCGAATTTCCCTTAGGAAGTGTCTATTTGGTCGGCAAAAACGGCTGTTGGCCCATGCGCCGTAGGTCTCGCGGTTATGTAGCAGTCCCGGCGCTTAGTGTGATCTCCAATCAGAACCGTGGCCGTGGAAATAAGAGTAGAGTTTAGTTGTATATTGATCGTCCAAATAGACAGTGCCTTTCCCTTATATACGCCCGTCTTATGAGTACTCCATGACCATCTCTACCTGGTCTGGTGCAGTCCGGTCATGCTTCGATTGTTGCTCAGTTTCACGAACTCCTGGAATTGAGTCTTTCGCTCCATTGTTTATCACCGCGTGACCATAATTACGCAGATAAGAGGGGGCGTATACACAGTGCGAAAAAGAATGAATATGATCACTGTGATAAGAACTTTTTAGAGCAGTGGTTCCCAAACTATTTGCTCGTGGAACCCCCCAATTTGTTGCCAGTGATCGTTGAACCCTGAATATTTTTTAATCAACGACTTTAAAAATTTTATATCTGATATTGAATGAAACAAGCCAACATAATATTAAAAAAAACTTGTGATTAAGAAAATTCCAAGAACCATCAGGGTCAGGGAGTCCTCCCCCAGAAAATGTTTGGAAATTTGACTATAAGAGGGGTTTAACTTGTTTGGGTACACCTAATCCGAATTTCGGACATACATTTTTAAGAATTTAATACATATTTTAGGTAGGATTTGCATTTTGATGACCTTATTTTCTTTTAGGAAATAAACTGTTTTAGAGAAAACATTTAATGTAATTGAATTTAATCTTAGTACATAAAGAGAAATCAGTTTAAAGATTCTCTTTGTCTTAAATAAATTGTATATTTGTGTACCTAATTGTAATATTTGTGTAAAATATTTATTAATAAAATTTAAAAAATGCTTCAAAATACTGGTGAGCTTTAAGTCGCATCACACGTTTAGAAAAACATATTTCCGTAGCACATCTTCAATACAATGAGGTATTTACACATTTTGAGATTAAATTTTATTAAAATAAACGATAAAAAACCATGAAGAAGGACGTTTACATCAAGTATTTTCGTAGCCTAACTTCTGAGATATAAATTTTTGAAATTTCGTATTGCGTTTTGGCGCGAAAACAATTTCGAATCACAAATCGTGGGCTGTGACGTCATATCTACTAGCAGCCCGTTTGCTGATCACGTGAAAACAGTAAACACAATGGTTTTCGTGCGCTGTGACGTCATATCCAATAGAAGCCCATTTTCTGATCACGTGACTTTTCTGGCATTTTGGCAAAAATTAAATTTAATTTTAAATGACTTAAAACACATTTTTGAACTTAAAAATCAGAAATTTATGAGTTTCAAAACGTAACATATAAAAAAACTATAAAATGAAGCAAATCCCTCACTCAGGAAAATTCCTCAAAGTTAAAGGTAGGTAACTATTAAATTCTCAATTCTTAAACTATTACATTTTAACACGAAAACATCTACCATCAATTGTATCATCCACAAAGTCCCGATTTGATTTAACAGACAATTCCAGAACAATCGCCATTTTCACCCCTTTAACGATAGATGAATAGCGACTGATAATTAACACACAATCCAAAAGCCATTTTCCCACAGCTTTTAATAGACCAACCGTTTGATAAAAACATTAAACTCTTTCACAGAAATACCCGCGTTCGTTCCGAATCAAAACAATTAACCGAAAACAATGGGTCCGCCATAACCGAAAATTGTTGCACCCTCCACCCCCCTTCACGGCAGACGATAAATAATTTCGGTAGTGAGTCTGGCATCATCAAAACTCCATTTATATCTCCAAAATAAAACGATGGAATAATACTATTAAAACGATTGCTTCAATTACAATGGAACCCAAGGAGAGGAGAAGAACCGTAGATGTAAATACACATAGAGAGAGCTTCGATCGTCTACTGACATTGTTGTTGAGCGTGGTCATTTACACCGCAGATCTGACAGAAAAATCGTTTCATTTGCGTCCATTATTGAGATTTTCTACTAAGCTATGTCTGTGTAATTAAAATTGGCGGGTCGTCACCATGGCAACGCAATAGAAATGCAATGGGAAATGACTAGTAGCGAGATGCCTATTTTATTTACACAGACCTGAAGCTATTTAACAAATAGAGCATTCGCACATGACGTCACTTGGAGGACAAAAACAACGTTGCTAAGGCTGTTGTTAGGGGGCGGGAAACAGAAGTATCCAATAGAAGCAGTCGCACATGATGTCACTGGAGGAATAAAACAACGTTGCTAAGGCCGTTGTTAGGCAGAGTCATGTGATTGAAAATGCTCTATAAACTGAATAAAATTCCTTAAAACGGCTTGTATAAAATATTTTTTCGGATGAAAGGGACCAGTATAAAGCTTTTTCACGGAGCTAGAGTTGTGCTAATCTGACCATCACCCAATATTATTTCCAAGCAGGGGCGAAGCTACTGGGGGGGGCGTGGGGGGGCGTCTCGCCCCCCCAAAGTCGGCAATTTCGATCATAGTCGGCAAATTCTAGGTTTTTAGATTCTTAAAAAAACTAGGTTGGCAATTAAAAAAAAGCTTTTTTTCTTCTTTAACATCTCCTTTCTCCACAATTTTCGGAGTAAAAGTCGTAAAATTGTTTGGGGAGTGGCCAGCAGAGATGTCAAAATAACCGGTTAAAACGGTCAGAATCCTGACAGGGTCATAATTCCGACCGGTCAGAATCCCAATAGTCGAAATCCCGACAGGTCGAAATCCCAACTGGGTCAAAATCCCGAGAGGTCAAAATCCCGACAAATCAGGTTCCCAACGTGGAAATCCCGACTGGGTCAAATTGCTGACAGAGTCATAATCCTGACATGGTGACATGTAAGAATCCCGACAGGGTCAGAATCCTGAGAGGTTGAAATCCCGATTGAATCAAAATCTCGACAGGGTCAAAATCCCGACTGGGTCAAAATCCCAACTGGGTCAAAATCCCAACTAAGTCAAAATCCCGACAAATCAGGTTCTCAACGTGGAAATCCCGACTGGGTCATATTGCTGACAGAGTCATAATCCTGACATGTAAGAATCTCGACAGGGTCAGAATCCTGAGAGGTTGAAATCCCGATTGGGTCAAAATACTCACTGGGTCAAAATCCCGACAGGTCGAAATCCCAACTGGGTTAAAATCCCGGTCAGAATCTCGACAAATCTGGTTCCCGACGCGACAGAGTCAGAATCCCGACAGGTTGAAATCCTGATAGGTCTAATTCCCGAAAAATTTGATTGATATAGATTTGTTTTGACTAATAATGTGTTATTTTCCTTTATTTATGAAGGTATCTAGAATTACACAGGTCTGCAATGAAAAAGCTGTTCAATGAATTATAGTGATTTTCTATGTATTTTAGTGTGCTGATTACGAAAAAAATATTGAAAAAAATCCTATACGTCAGGATTTGACACAAATTGCCAATTTATTTTCGAATTTGTGCATTTTTCATAGTTTTTGAGCATTTCTGACTCCTTTACATTTTAAAATTAGAAGCTGTGAATGATGCACATAGTAAACTATCTCATCAGGGCATAATAGAGATGGAAAGAAAGTACCAGGGAAGATTTAATCGCCCCATAATGACGAATATTTTTTTATATAGTTGAAAAAAGGCTCTTGTTGCTACTCCCGAGGGTAAATGTACTAAGAGAAGCCTCATAAGGAGGAAAAATTGGCTTTAATTCAGTTGTAAATGAGCTTATTTTAGTTATATAAAGATTTTCATGAAGAATTTATAAAACAAAAATATATTTTATGAACATATTTTCCTTAAAATTAAAATAAAGGCTTATTTTACAAATTTATCGAAATTTTCGGGAAAAGTGGCATTCCAGAACAAAAAATATCCTTTTTGAATTCAGAGCACAAAAACACATTAAAATCAATGCCCTATAAATAGTAAATTTTAATTAAAAAAAATACACTTTTTAAGTGTATTTATCCGGTTGATAGATTTAATACCAATTAAACATTAACACATCCCGACCTGTTTTGTCTAGTTGTATAAAAGCCTATCTACTTTTGATTTTAGGAACTGAAACGGAATGAACTTGTTAAACCGAATAAAAACTACCAGTTTATGTAAAACCGTCGGTTTTATTCATCTATATCTATAGGGTTTAATACCAGTAATTGAACTTTTTTCAAATTAAATAAAAATAGACGGGGTAATGGCATTCAAGAACAAATAAACTTTTTAAACCAAATAAAAACATGAATTTATTCCGGTTGTACGATACTAACAATCATATTCTTGGTTTTCTCTGATAAAAGACTAATTACATTTCTTAAACTGGATAAAAAAAGACGGTTTGAATTTTATCACCACAAATGTAGGGTTTCGGATTTATGGACGGCCCCATGGAACAAAAAACTCAAAAGAAACACAATCATATAATCAATAAATTCAGAGTTCTAAATGGAAAAAACCACCTTTCCAACCAATTCGATTGAACTTTTATGACTTTTGTTGGTTACTTATTGTTCAAGCAAAGAGCATCTCTGGTAATATGAATTCCTGCCTTTTTAATGCTTAAGATTTATAAGTTATGGTTGTAGCTCCAAAGTAGTTATGATTGCACCCTTATATTCTTGGGCGCGGGGGTCTAAAAGACTATTTTGTCATAAAGTTATGATTTTTGTACGATTCAATTTATCACCGAGACCGCGCTTCGCGAGCAGTGTCGATGGTTTCGGTTTTCTCCTCCTTTCGCCGTTGAGGGAGAAAGCCCCCGTCCATCCCCACGAGCTGCAAGTGTATACGGTCCGGTCCTTCCTGGAAAAATGAGAAGACCATGGGAACATAGCATACTCTTTTGTTTAGAAGTGACCGACCGACTGACTGTCGCCCAGATCCAGATGTCCTCTGAAAGGGGAGATAATGAATGCCCAAGGACACCCCCAAGTCGTGGGACAGCTTCAAACCATCGCCAACGCCCTCTGCTTTTTTGTGTCATAATTGGCAGTGTTAGAGAAGAATATTGTGCGTTTTGGTTAGAGCTGTTCATTATTGTTACATTTACATTACGATCAAATTTTTGGGTAAGTAAAATGAAATCCTGGTTTTCTTAATTCTAAAATTGTCTTAAGTTATAATGTGTTACCTGAAATTATCATGTGTTGATCATTAATTTGTTTTTGAGAAAAATCCTCTTCTGCCTTAAGCAAATTATCAAAACGAACCCCAATACTAGTATATCACGTAATAGAGTGTTTTCATAAGGCTATTGTTTATCTGTTACTAAGGCGGTTTTTAGGTATGGGATGACGTGATTGCAAATGCTCAAATAGAAGAATTCCACGGCTAGTCATTTTCTGTAATTGTTAACCTTTGTAGGGCAAAAAAAACTAACTTTTCTGTTACTAAGGCCGTTGTTAGGTCCGAGTCATGTGATTGAAAATGCTCTATTTCTTTAATTGCTTGATTTAGGTTTCGATTTGATGTCACGTTATCTTTTAACAGTTTTTTGTTTTATTTTTAACCGCTTTAACTAGTTTTTCGTTGCTAAATACTTATGGAGTTTTTCCCCATTTGAAGTTTGGCTTAGCAAATAAAACCAAGTCTCTCAAATTAATATAATTTGAAAAATATATTTAAGAACAGAAGTAATTTCTTTGATGTAATTTCCTTTTAAATATACCTTTTCTAATATATGGTTTTAACAACAAATTGGTTGTGTTTTTCTTGGACTTTCTTTCTTCTTGGACTTTCTTCGAACAATAATGACTGATCCTATGATGCTTACGTGTGAGAAGGACATTTTGGATTGTTTAGATTTGGGCTCTGTGGTGGTTAGATGGGCTCATCTAAAAAAGCGACGGGTTAAAATTAATCTATAATAATAAAAGAGCTTTACCACTCACTCACTCACTCACTCATCAACGCACAGCAAAATCTACCGGGGCTAAAGACTCGAAACTTGGTAGGGTCGAAGACCTTAGGGTGTATACGCGCACTAAGAAGGGATTTTTCGAAATATCTTTTTTCTGATCTACAGGGAGGTTTGGAGCGTTTTCGACGTTTTTGAGCCCAGCGGCGTCCCAAATGACCCCAGATCTTTGTTATTTCGCAGGAAGGTACCTACCAACAATATCTAGAAAGGCATTTTTCAGATTTTGGATATTCGAATTTAAAGAGGTCTGAATATTCCAAAAACCCGTTTTTGCTGAGCATAAACCAAGTTTTACATTTTCGAAGAAAACAGTACCGAGAAATCCATATTACGAAGTGAACTGTTGGTAATACCTTCTTAAGAGTATTTCAAAGAAAGTAATTTCTGGATTTTTCGATATTCGATTTTGGAGGGTGTGCACGGGGGTTTGAATATTCACTCCCGTTTTTAGTTTTTGGATCCTAGCACCCACATTATTAATGTGATTGTTGTGAAATTTTAGCATGTTGTTCCTCACACAACCAGAAAGGTTTGCAAAAACGAATTTTTAAAATCAATGCATTCCAAAGAGCCTTTTTTGTCCCTTTTCTAAATTCTTATGCTTAGCCTTCAATGTTAAATTTATTGCGGTTATTGCTCTTTCCAGGACACGCAAAACCTCTATTGTTGGAAATATTTATTTTGAAATGTTTTATAACAGGTGAATTTTTGAAAAATATGATAAAGAAACAGTTTTTAATGATTAAATAACCTTTTTTTATGAAAACCAAAAACCGTTCCACTGAAAAATTTTATTCTTTTTTATATTTAATCAAATTTAAGTATTTCCAGCAAAGTTCAAATTAAACAATATTTTATCACAGGCATTTTCAGTGTCAATTCAAATGATGTTTACTTTTATTTCATGTTTGAAATTTCTTTCAATGAATGAGTTGGTGATAAATCAGCAAAGGGGGGTTCAGGGGGTCTCCCCCTGATTTAAAAAAAATATCATTATCAAAAAATGGTAATAAACACTAATTCTAAACCGGTTTTTTAAGATTTTTTTTAACATCTTAAAAAAGTATAAAAGTATGTAGTATATTTAATTGTTTTGTATTTTATAAAAATTTAGCGGGATGAGGGGGAAATAAGTTTTATCTATAGACATTGCTGTTCAATAATATATATCTTATTGTGAGCGAAGGCGGAGAAATTTGTCTCAAATATACATTTATACCGATTGCAGAAATGGATGGAGGTAGTAAAGGACAAAAGGAGAAAAAAAAAATGGGGTTCAGATCAGAAGGTCCCCTGACTTTTTTTCTATTTTGAAAAATTACTCTTTAAAAACGGGGATGGGGATTTCACACATTAAATCTAAACAGGTGGTATTTTTAAAGGGTTTTTTTACATCTTAACGAAGTGGTATGGCATCAAAAAAGAATCCGAAGACTGTTGACCCTATTGCATCTAAACGATAATGCTTTTTTATTTTAACACGCAGTTTGATAAGCCTTTTATCCCCCGAACAACGGCGGGCATATCAGCTAGTGTTGGATAAATGAATGTTAATAAATGAAACAATGAATTTGATTCCTTAAATATAAATAAACAAGCTAAATATTTATAAGTTTAACTTGGCATTTTACTGAAAACTTCATCCTGTTAATTTAATCAGATTCACGAATTTCCGTCCACGCATACTGCTAAAAATAAAGATTTTTTTATCAAAATATTTTACTGGAATATTTACAGCAATTGAACGCAAGTGGGTGGTGTGTCGTGTGCCTCTGCTACATTCTAATGTGTAACGCATTAAAAGTTCTAAAGTGCAAAATTTTATCCTAATTGATTAATAATTCTGTCAATGTGTCTTTGTGTGTTTTATACAAATCTAGTTTTCTTCCGATCTGCAAAACACTTGGTATACGAACGTAGAAAATTTCAAAGAAAAACATAGGCTATGTTTCGAAAACCATAAATGACCCCTTGACCATCTTTTTTTACCCTTATAGTTATTTTGCCGAAATAGCTTTATTTCTCCCCAAAAAGAAATATGCTTGCCCCATTGTTACAAAGAAAAAATAAGCAGAATAACAAGTTTTTAAAGGAAAAACTAGACACGTCTACTTAAATTTTATACCAATAATTTTAAAATATATTTCTAAGAAATTTAAAATTTTAATCTGCCAATTATGGTTTTAAAATATCTTTATTTGAGAGTTTATCTAATTTTCTTAAGTAAAAAGTTTCATGGAATTACATTGTTGTTAAAATAGTCTCCATGGAATATTAAAAATGTTAAAGCAACTATGAAAGATAGATTTTTCTCAAATTGGATTAAAAAAAGTTAATTAAAATCCTAAAGATATCCAGGACTTTAAATGTACATTTTAAGTAATTTTTGGGAGAATATTTCTTTAATACATACTTCTTATTGTTTTTCATGGGGGTCATGTGGTAAATGTTGAAATCGTTCAAACCTTTACATGCTTCACAACTAGATGAATTTTAATACATCTAACTCAATAAAGTAAGGTAAAGAATTCATTAAAAATTTTAAAGAAGAAAGCTATTAATCCACTCGTACAAGACCGGTAATATCAGCTAGTTTTACAAAGACATAATATATACAGACACATATACTATTTTTAAAGATTTAATTTAAAAAAAAATTAGTCGGCAAATTCGTCATATACGCCCCCCCAATTAATTCTGCTTAAATACGCCCCTGTTTCCAAGTCTCCCATCCAGGCTTAACATTTTAGGTTAAAAAGTTTAGCAGTTTTGACCATTTTAGTAGTAGGATTGCACCTTGATTATAACAACTTAATAAAAAGTTGGGGCTGGGGGTGAAACAGAATTGCAAGTATACTAAAAAGGGGGGTTGGGTCCCCCTTCAGAAAATGTTTTGGAAATTTGGTTCTTTAGAACGTGATTCTAACACATTTCCCCCAAAGTCCAGTCCGAATCTTGAGGGACAGGCTTCCTTGCTCTCCCCCTTACACTACACACCCGGAAGCCAATTTCTATGAGTTCATTCTCTTGCGTTGACCTTGATTACCAGTAAAAGATTAAACATTTTTGTCTACTGGATTACTGCACATATGAATCGTCTTTAAAAAACAGATGGCATTATACATTCAACAAGGGATTATTTTTCCTAAAAAAAATCCCGTATTAACAATTAAGAAATTGAGCTATAAAACACTGCAATGCTAAAATAATCGTTAAAATACAACTTTGATGGTAAATTATTTTTCACCTATTTTTCGATTTCTTTTTTTATTTTTTTAAATCAAGCGATTTTCTCCTCCAAATCCGAAATCCCGTCGAACTCCCACGTAAAAAATTATTTTTACCACTCCATTTTGGCCTCGGGGTTGGCACACCGATTCTCTCCCTTCTTATAACTCCCCTATGCAAAGAACACTCCATCCCCCCCAAACAAAACGTTCGAATAATTACCCCGTTTCGGAGCAAGAGGGGTTGAGGCAGCAGCAGCGTAAGAATAATTCCAATCCTTCCTTATTGCATTCTTGCTCATAAAATTCCCATTTATATCATAACAATACCACGGATAGCTGAAGACGATTCATTCATCAAAATTTAAAGGAACCCCTCCATCCTTTTCGGTTAGGGGGGGTCGAAACAATGATTTCGTTCTCTTCCTACCCCCCCTCCCTTTTCGGAATGCGCAACATCTGAAGGGGGGTGTTGGAAGCTTTTGTACAGTTCCGTTTTGCGACGCGAGACCTTTTGTGAATCGCGACTTTTAAATGCTTGGATTGAGTTGAGTTGTGTTCGCTTTCGGGGTTGCGTAAATGCTGTTTGGGTTCTTTGATTGGAATTTCTAAAGGAAGTTTTGGACGGGAGTCATTGGTTTCAAACGATTTTGGAGAGACTTATTGTTTGGGTTAATTTTTTTTCTCTAAATCGCTGAAGGATAATTGAACGGTGAGATTTTTAACCATACCATACACACATGTAAATGAAGGAATAAAATACTTAAATTTAAAGCTAAGGGCGAGCGCGCACGGGCGACTTTTGTCACGGTGACAAAGACAAAAACAACGTTGCTAAGGCTGTTGTTAGGGGCGGGACATATAAGCATCCAATAGAAGCATTCGCACATGACATCACTGGAGGATAAAAACAACGTTGCTAAGGCCGTTGTTAGGTAAAGTCATGTGATTGAAAATGCTCTATTGTTTTCTTGTGATATTTTTGATACTAGTAATCCTGGTCGCCGTAACTTTAGTCACTCGTGCGCGCCCAGCCTAAAGTTGATGAACGTAACTTCAAAGTTTATGATTTAATTCAAATTTTTTGTTATCAGAAAGAACCTTTTTATTTTTAAGTATGGAGAGTTTTCATAAGAAAGCCGGAAAAAACATGAACTTCAATAAAGATAAATCAGAACCTAAGTTATTGGATGAATTAGGGCTTAAAATATAGGTACTATTTCATTTTCCCAAAACTTATCCAATGGACAATTCCCGTTCTTTATTATTTTTTTATTCGATAGAGATGGTTGAAAAAGAAATTTTGGTGTAAAACGTTTTTGATTCTGATGCTTAATTATTAATATTATTATTTTTTATTTATTTTCAAAGTTCATCTTTTAAAAAGGGCGCGAAAACAGCTGCTACATCACAAATAGTTCTGTAACGTCAGTTGGTACCAAAAAACAATAGTAACAGCCAATCAAAAACACTCTTGATTGGTTGATACTATAGTTTATGTCACGTTTGTTTGTATCAAATTACTTCGTGAGCGTTTCGAGGTCAATTCAAATTTAGTTTTTTTTATTTTCTAATATCTAATTAAATAATTTTTTTGAAACTTTTTATGCTTATTTTTGAAATCAGAACCGTTTGTTTTACCGGAAAAATTGCGTTACTTCTATTTTTAAAAAATACGGGAACTGTGCATTAGTACTTGCAGGGTCGAAATTCCCATCGTTTGGTTAATTAGGTAGAGTAACCAAGAAAAGTAGGTTATTTCAATTTTCAATAAGCTACATTAGGATTAGGGAAACATGCGGAACATTTTGTTGACTGATATCACGTATTCTTTTAAAATCATACGTTTCTAGAATCTACCGAAGAATTGTGAAGACCATTGTTCGGGATCTGTACAGATGACAACTGGCTTTTCGATTACACAACATTTGACTGGTGAGTAAAATCACCATGCAGTCATCATATCACTTGACGCCCACACGTGTGTTCATTTCATTCACAAGCATATAAAAGTTTTTTTTATTTTATTTCCAATGGGCAGGTACTGGATTTTTCATCCTTGACCACTAAAGTCTGGTCTGGTCTGTATTTAGCAGCAAGAGCCATTCTAGCGAATAACGACCTGTTCTCCTTTAACTCCAAAACGTTTCTGTTGATTTCCGTGACAGATACTTTTTCAGCTGATTTCCAATTTAATCTTCATCATTTTAGCCCACACGTTTGTACTACAAGTTGGTCCATATCAATCAACTTAGTATCATAAAAGTGTATACCTATGTTTACAAAATAAACTCTTGGTTTGCAAAGGCCCTGTCTGGTATGTATTATGGGCATTGGAACGGATAGTGGCGGTTCGCTGGTTTCGCGTTTTCTGCGTTTTAATTTTCGCCGTTCTAAGGAAGACAAGACTGCAAAATTAACTCCAAGACTTTTTATATCATTACTCAATATATCAATAGAATTTACTATGCAAAAAAAAGATTATTTTAAAAAAATTATGAAAAATGCAAAAAATTTCTAAATTTTAAGTTTTTTAATTTTTTTTTGAAATTTGGTTTTATAAAATGAAAATCAAAATTGCTTACAAACATATATACACATTTCTTCACTTTTTCTGACTATTTACTTTGATTATTTTTTTATTAACATGCCCAAAATTCAAATAATTGAAATACGAAATTTGACCTTTGATTTGACCCCTAGACCACAAAAGTGAAAAGAAAAATTGGCACCAAACTTTTTCTTATTCTCCTTAACCTATAGAACCAAAATAACCTTGGTGCCAAAAATTTACACGAACTTTTTAGTGATTTACACGAGAGACCCCACTATTAGCGTTACCCAGTGAGCCCCTGTGGACCAGAGCCACGGAAGTGAGGTACTGCTACCCATGCCACACATACCATTCACTCGCACAACCCCTTTTCACAGGGGGGCCAGATTCATTCATCACACAAGGACAGAAACTAACATCCAAGCCAAACGGGGATTCGAACCCATAGACGTCGTACGGTTTCGCAGTCAGATACTTTAGGGCCGTATTCAGAAACTTTTAACACGATTATGAACCTATACGATAACGATTCGAGACCGAGAACGATCTATCGAAATGATCAATTTCAAACGAGTACTCCAGCTCACTCGTCTGCTCAAAAACGAGTAATTCAATTCAGCGGACTCTTATTGGTTGAAAAGAAAAGTAAAGTGACAATCCAAATGGAAGTAAACAAACTTCCCAACGATGACGCGAATTTCTTTTCTACCAGTCAGAGTCCGCTGAATTACTCGTTTTTGAGGAGACGAGTGAGCTGGAGTACTCGTTTGAAATTGATCGTTTCGAGATCATTTTGATAGATCGTTCTCGGTCTCGTATCGTTATCGTATCGGTTCATAATCGTGCATTAAAAGTGTGTCGGCATTTAAAAGTGTGAAGATATAGTTCCTTATAGAAAGTTGGTATACTTTGAAAAAAAAATGATTTTCAACACAGAACTACGTCGTTATCCTTACGTGTGGCCAGCTCTGGGACTATAACATTCCCACACTATACGGTCAATCCACCAGTCCAATCCACATCTTGACCTTCAACCCTTCGCTATATCGTCACGAACACACATATACGCGTTCGTTAATTGAATGTGTGGCGTGTGCCGGGTCCATTAGTAGTGCCCCCAACCCCTATGGTTGCCCTAAATGCCCGATTGCATGAGGGGACACAACCCTTTGATGAATGAGTGAACGACGCGCGTGATCCGTATGTGCCGCTTCCCACCACACCACGGTTGTAGCGCTATGAATGAGGAATTTTTGAAGCTATGATCATGCTTGATGGGGATTTTAATATGTCGAATTTCGGGAAGAATGAGCGTTTGAATAGTTTGTGTTGTAGTCGAAATTATGGCGCTGCAGAAGTTTAAGGATATTTGTTAAAGGAAACTTGTAGAAAGTAGGGATATAGTCACCACTAAAGATATAAATATAGAATAGACAAATTTTGAATTAATTATTATATATACTGACTACAGTTTCTCCCTTTAATAATTTAAAAATCGCTTGCTTTTTCAAGTAAGCGTATGAAAGAAATCGGCAAGAATCATTGATACTCGACAGCAACGTTCCCAGTCTCTATGACGTCAATAACAAACAGTAGTGCCCAGCGTCGTGTTTGAATTTTGAGTGAAACGAAGCGCGTCAATTAAAAAAAATATTTTTTTTATCTCGATTTGCGTACCAAAATTCCTCCTAGCAACCCAACAGGCGTTCTGTTCACGCAGTTTTTCTTCCGCGTAGAGATGTAATAGGGTTAAGAAACGTTGCTGTGGAGTATAGGGATAAAGCAACTTGAGATTAGAATGTAAGCATTATGCTGCTATAAAGGCTTATTCACACTGGTTATCCTGAGTGATTCAATCCTGTGAACAGCTAGTTTGCAAAGAAGAGTTAAGAGTGAAACACCAAAATTCACACTTTTCACATCACTTTTTGACTTCATTTTGGAGGAATAATCCCAAATGATAAGTGGGAATTGGCGTTTCACTTTTCTTTGCAAACTATGCGATTCACAGGAGTGAATCACTCAGGATGAACAGTGAAAGTGAAACAGTGTGAATGAGGCTTATTCAGTGATAAGTCTGAATGAGACTTTAATGTAACCCAATCATGGTCAATTTAGGTGGAGAGTAGAAAGTCTGAATGAAAATGGGTTGTCTTGTAGCCTTGTAGTTGTGGGCTAATGCGTAAGAACCAAAATGTTTTTCATTACTTTTTTTCTCTCAATTTTGACACAGTCCTCTCCGCTAATTGTGATCACGGTTAATGTTATCAAAATTCCCGATCACTCCTATTTAACTTAACCTAAAATGTATCATTTTATGTGATCAATATATCGCTTAATGTTATCAAAATCCGGTGAAATCAACTTAAAAACCTTCTTTTTTCCCGCTTGAAGGCCAATTTTAATACATAATCATACAATTAGTTCATTAGTGTTATATGTTCCACTCTCATATTTTTCTTTTATAATGTAAAAGTTGCAAAATACATACTAGGTAATCGTTTTAAATATACTTTGCATAGGTGAGGGATTTGCTTAATTTTACACTTTGATACGTTATAGTTTAAAACTCTCAAATATCAGATTTTTAACTTCAAAAATATGTTTTATATAACTTAAAATTCAATTTTATTTTTGCCACAACACTAGTAAAGTGATATGATCAAAAAACGGGATTTGACGTCACAGCGCCCTTAATTGCATGTGTCTTTAAAATATCATAGTTCTACTGTGATTAGTTTTTCGTTTACAACCATAAAACACGTCTGCAGCGACACGATATTTGATTTTTAGGTAGTATATTTAGGTTTACTGTTTTCCAATGATCGGAAAACAGGATTCAATTGGATGTGACGTCACAGCGCTTGTAAACAACAATGTTTCTCTTTTCGCGCCAAAACGCAAAACGAAATTTCAAAAATTCTCTGAAACTTCATTTAAACGTCATTCTTCATTGTTTTTTATCTACTATTTTAATAAAATTTAATCTCAAAACGTGTGAATACCTCATTAGGACTACATTGTTGAGATTTTAATGCGGAGTCGACTGTAAAAGCAAAATTGTATCATTGATGTTTAAGAAAAGTTTTCTTAGTTTCAAAATTCTTACACAAGAACAGGGGAGGGGACCTTGAAATGTGACATAAAAAGGAGGAGGTTTATAAATAAAAACCACGAAAATTATTGCCGAGTACTCCTAATCAACCAGAAACATGAACGTATGACGGACGTTCAGCAAATTCACGAGTAATTATACGTATTCGCGAACAAGTCTATAACACTATTCGAAAATGGTTTAAATAAAAGTTTGCCACCCACAAGGAATATTCTCATAAATCGCACAAACCAACTATCGGCACGTGCGTTTATAATTCAACGATTACTATGAAATAGAATAGCTTTCATTCGAAATTGGTATATATGAATATATGTTACATGTTTTTAAACTGGTGATTAAGGAATAGGGACCATTTCTTGTCAAAAAAAAATTATACGTTACATTCAACTAAAACTTTTCCTGCATCTCGACTACATGTTAAGGTTTAAATCCTGGGCAAACTAGCTAGCCAACTTCCAAGTTAAGCGTTTACAATAAAAACGGGCTAACTCCAATGAAAAGCTGATGGACTTAGCTCCTTGTTGCTGCAAGCTCCTAAATTACTCGAAGCTAAGTTCTGTGGGCTTGGGACACTGTAGTTTTGAGCATCTCAGAGAAATTTGGTAGCTTTGTCCAATGTGTAAATATTAGACCCTTTTTTTAGGGTTAACAGACCAGACTATATCAATCGGATATTGTTATCATTCTATATGGGATGAAAGTGATCACATTAAGCGGAATCGACTGTACCTAAATTACTTTTGTTGCAGGAATTAAATTAGACTTTCCTAGAATATTTTAGGAACGAAATTATTATTTATAATCTTTGTTATTTTTATACAGACTCTAGGTCTAGTTAAATGCAGTTATTTATAAGAAGAAAAAAAAACTTCCCGCGGTACTTATTTTTGATAATCAAATTTAGGTTAGTTCTGTTTTATTTTACTGTTCTATTATGGTTGAACAGAAAAAGAATTTTGTTGTATTTTTCCTAAACACGAAAATTACGCAAGAAAAAAAATCTTGAATGAAGTTGTGAAACAAATACGTTTTTGCGAATGTGCAATGTTCGCCGTATTTTTGCCGTCTTCAGAGAATACTGCACATACCTCAGTCAGAACAGCCCTAGTAATTTCATATTAAAAAGGAAAACTTTCTAGAAACTACGACAGAAGTACAATTCTTGTAACTCAAAATTCATTTGTTTCCCTTCATACAGTAACATCGTTGGAAAAGTTATCAAAAAGGCGTACTGCTGCGCCAACCGTTGGTTTCCGGGACCCTGTATTCGGAACCGGAATTCCCGGTTTCCGGAACGACTTCCTGAAAATCCGGAACGCTTGACAAGTGTTCCAGATAAAGACTCAATCAGAGGTCGCTATAGCAACACAAATGAAGTGGTAACAGATAATGAACATGGAAGAGTGTTCCCCCCTCTCAAACTGCTCACGGAAGAATTGCTGTGGATTTTTTTTAGAAATTCGGGTGATATTTAGAAGCTGTGGCCTTTTCAAAGGGATTTATGTGATGTCTTGTTAGCGAATGTCTGGATCAGATATCTTCTTTTAGGATTTTTCGAGACCCCCCCCCCAAAAAAAAAAACAATCGATGGTCCCTTCATAAGCTTATTCAGCTTAAGAATGTTACGAAAGAAGACCCACCAAACGTGGATTAAGACGAGATAATCTACACGAAAATGCAAAATAGACGAAGACTTGTACACTAATATATTGGGATACACAAATTGTGATATTAATTGAATAAAGTAACTTAATAATTTATATATATCATAATTTGTTCTCAAATACAAACCGAGAATGTTAATAATTTTCAGTTTTAAGTTTTAACTTTCATCGACCCAATCAGAATTTAAAGGTCACTATTTTCAGAGATTTTCGTTCTGATTTAATTCATTAGGAACAACTGGTATTGTTTTTTTTTAATATATTGTTGATAAGAGGGGTATGGTGAGTTTAATGTCGCAGAACACTCATAAATCTGAACACATGACTACAAAATAGTCTTCAGCCTTTACATCCTAAAATTACTACTGGAAGTAGTAGAGTATTAATCTACTGTCTCCGAAGTTTCATTATATGCTGTGAAATCTACAATAAATCAAATTTCCAGTAGGAAAAAGTATCTTATTCCTGAAGCAGAATACAAAAGAAACAACGGTTTTATTTTGCACGTAAAATGTTAAAATTGTTCAATGTTTCGGGGATACTTTGATCCCCTTCCTCAGCAACAATTCGAAGAATTTGAAGTCAGCATCAATTCTTGCTGAGGAAGGGGATCAAAGTATCCCCGAAACATTGTACAATTTTAACATTTTATGTGCAAAATAAAACCGTTGTTTCTTTTATATTCTGCTTCATAGTTTTGCACGGTGGATTTTATTCTTATCTTATTCCTGTTTTTTTAAATCACAAGCAGCAGTTTGATAATCAGATACAGAGATAAAAATAGTAGTTTTAGAAGTAAAGAATGAAGAATATTTTGTAGACTTCCCGTTCAAATTTATGAGTGTTCTGGGGTATTAAAGTGAGTTGTGACACTTGGTGACATAGGGGAGGGAGGGGGTTAAAAATGGTGAAAGAAAAGTGTGACATCATTAATGGACGGCCCTTAAATCACCATCAATGAGGTATTTGCATAAGTGAGGGATTTGTTTAATTTTACACTTTTTTGATACGTTATAGTTTAAAACTATCAAGTATCAGATTTTTAAGTTCAAAAATATGTTTTAAATAGTTTAAAATTCAATTTTATTTTTGCCAAAACACTAGTAAAGTCACGTGATCAAAGAACGGGATTTGAAGTCACAGCGCACTCGAAACTAGTGTTTTTACTGTTTTTCAACGATCGGAAAACGGGCTTCTATTGGATGTGACGTCACAGCGCATGTAAGCAACAGTGTTTCTGTTTTCGCGGCAAAACGCAAAACGAAATTTCAAAAATTTATAGAGTGTTTTCAGGTGACGTCACAACCGGTTATTTTCTTTTAACTGTGTACCTTCTGTAGGGCTTTTAACTGTTGCTAAGGCCGTTGTTTATCTGTTGCTAAGGCGGTTTTTAGGTATGGGGTCACGTGATTGCAAATGCTCCATTAGAAGAATTCCACGGCTAGTCATTTTTGTAACTGTTAACCTCTGTAGGGCAAAAAACTGTAACAACCTTCTGTTGCTATGGCCGTTGTTATGTCCGAGTCATGTGATTGAAAATGCTCTATATCTCAGAAACTAGGCAACGAAAATACTTCATTTGACGTCATAGAGCATTCTCAATCACATGACTCGGACCTAACAACGGCCTTAGCAACAGAAGGTTACAGTTTTTTTGCCCTACAGAAGGTTAACAGTTACAGAAAATTACTGGCCCTGGAATTCTTCTATTGGAGCATTTGCAATCACGTGATCCCATTCCTAAAAACCTTAGCAACAGATACCTCGTTACCTAGAAACCGCCTTAGCAACAGTTAAAAGCCCTACAAAGGGTTAACAGTTAAAAGAAAACAGTTTAAGGTCGTGACGTCACCGGAAAACACTATTCTTCATGTTTTTTTTTCTACTATTTTAATAAAATTTAATCTCAAAACGTGACAATACCTCATTTCCCTTAAACTACTTTGAAGATCCTCGTCGATCAAAGTGTTCCTGATACAGTGAAGTAATATCCTTCACATACGAAATCAACAAGGATAAATCAAGTAACGAGCAGAGAGCAATCTGCAACAACAACCCCTCATCTCTGCTCTCCCAGATGTTTCCTTCCAAACGATATTCGGCGATCACAAAAGCCCACAGATAACCCCACCTGGGTCTTCGCTCAAAGTGATCAGCAGCAGCTCACCGACAAACGAAGCGTCAATGGGAAACAATGGGAGGAGCAAGGTTAACGCTGCGATGATAACTGCGACTGCCGAGAAGATAAACCGAGAGCAAGATGTAAGTACTCGCTTGAGTGGAAAGATAGTCCTATCCAATGAGGTCCATGACAAGCAGAGATGCAAGAGTGGCTTAGAGGAGGAACAATGGCACAAATCCAAACAATTTTGTTTCATTTATATATTTTTTTTATTAAACTGTAAATGAAAAAAGAACACACAATTACAAGTACACATAGTCACCTGGGATCTCTTGGTCCATGTAGGTGACCGTAAATACGTGTAACAAAATTTAAAAGTAAACTAGAAGAAAGAAAAAAAACTTGAATACAAAGAAAAAAATACATGAAATGAATGTAGTGGCAAACTGGGCGCCAATAAATAATACTTTTGCCATAATGATGAGTTTGTGTGCAAAGTAACACAAAAACATACTTAAAACAGAACACAAAAGAAATCATCAATATTCTCAATAGTAGACAGATATTCCTTTAACTGTTTTTTGAATAAATGTTTGGAAGGACTATTTTTAATATGTATTAGTAATTTATTCAAACACTTGACCCTGTAATTTATTGACCCTGCCTTTGAGAAATAAATACGAAGAATACCTACATTTTTTGTAAACTATAGAAAAATATTTACGCGCGTCAAAAAGATAATAATTACTCATACTTTATAACTCGCACTTAACCTTTATATTTAATTTAAGGGGTGAATATAACAATAGTAGTTAAGCTTTATTACTAATGTAGGAGAAATTTATATTTATAAAAATAAATTACATGTTTTTTAACTGGTGATTAAATAATAGAAACGTTTTCTCATCAAAAAATTACTTCATTACATTCAACTACAACTTTTCCTGCTACCTCGACTATAACTTGAGATTTAAAACTTGAGCACTTGCAATTAAAATTGGCTTACTCCATTCTAAAGTTGTTGGAGTTAGCTCATTGTTGCTGCAAATGCCTCTATTGCTTGAAGCTTCTCTTCTTGAAAATAGTAATTATGGCGACTGAGAAAATACTCAAAATCAGATCAAAATATCTTTTGCCACTTTTAAAAATCAGGTTTTTTATTAGGCACTGATTATCGCTACGAAAGTAACAACTCAACTCTATTCTAATCTCGCTATTTTTTGAAAAATTACAAGTTAAATAAAAGCATAATAATAATAAAAGTAGCAACCAGGAATCAAACCGAGGACCATTGGGTTAATAGCCGCATACTATACCACTGGGCTATCGGTCCTGATGCCAGGATTGATCAATAACATAATTTTAAGGTTATAAATCAAGTAATAACAAACTGCTATTACTGCGCATGCTTCAACTGTCGTAGCATTAACCACTTCGTTTTTAGCAAACACGGTTATCGTTTGGCTATCACAAAAGAAAAACTCGCGTCGTAATCATTACTGGTGAACCAGTACGTTGATTGCAAACAGTTTAATGATTATCGGTGATAATTATTTTCTGAGTAATAGATTTTGCTCAAAAAAATATAAATAATTTTAGTCATGTGAAAGAAATGACCAACGTTGAGATAATTCCATTATTCTTAAAATTTACAGGAGACCGACTACACCCGAAAAGTTAGATTCAGATGTGTGGATTAATCATAAAGAACACTACACGAAAGATTTAACTCAATCGTGTATTTTTTAATGATAATACACTAGAGCGGATTATATTATTCTTAAGTAAAAGGAAATACATAAATTATATGTATTAATTTATTTAGTGGTGACTTTTAAGTGCAAATATTTATCTCCTCACTGAAGAGAGAAAAAGGCTGCGTGTTAAACTTTCCCAAACTGAGGAAAGCAAACACAAACAGAAAAATGATTTAATCGAAATATTTCGGCACTTTAAGAGAAAATGAAAACATTTCCTGAGCAATATATTATCAAAATTCACGTGAAGGTTGTTCATAGAGTGTTTTCAGGTGACGTCACAACCGGTTATTTTCTTTTAACTGTGTACCTTCTGTAGGGCTTTTAACTGTTGCTAAGGCCGTTGTTTATCTGTTGCTAAGGCGATTTTTAGGTATGGGGTCACGTGATTGCAAATGCTCCAATAGAAGAATTCCACGGCTAGTCATTTTCTGCAACTGTTAACCTCTGTAGGGCAAAAAACTGTAACATCATCTGTTGCTAAGGCCGTTGTTAGGTCCAAGTCACATGATTGAAAATGCTCTATATGGACACTACATTTTATATCAGGGGTTTCTGACTAATATATGGCGTTATACTGGGGACCCGCGGGTCGCACTGCCTTTAGCAAAGCATTTTGTGAAAATAGTTTTTAAGATTAAATTAGATCATTTTATTGAAAGAAATAAGTTGTGTATACTTATTCTATTCGTAACTAAATACTTGCTTTTGTTTTGAATAACTTAATAAAATGCAGCTAATTATGATATTTAACAAAAACTATGGAAGATTTGGAGTTTGATTTTCCAAAATTTTCATAAATGTTTTGCTAGATTGAAGGATTTGATATTGATAATTATTAAAACAGAAAAAAACTCAAAATCAGATCCAAATTTTTATTTTCCACTTTTAAAAATCAGGCAGCGTTTTTCATCAAACACAAATCATCGTTTGGCGATTAGAAAATAAAAACTAGCGTCGTTATCATTACTGATGGTGATCATAATTTTAATGATTACCTGACATCATTATTTTCTCAGTTTATTATATATTTCGTGTAAAAAAAATCCCTTTCGGCCCAAATCGAAAATATTGTCAATAGAGTGACAGCTCATTTTCTGTAAAAAATACTGAAGAGAACGCCTTTCCTCTAAAAGTTAGATATGCGGTTTTGGCGAGGTGTAAACGATATGTTTTGGCATTGTTTGAGTTTTATTTTTTGATTAAAATATTTTTCATCATGAATTAATGACTATTATCTGAGTAAAACCGTATCGTTTTACTCGTTTCTAATCCCAGCCTCTAACCTATGCGTGCAACTGCATCAATTCCAAGAAGAAGACCGTGCTTGTGATCGCCAAAAATTCTGCCAATAATCCTCCGTCCTCTTTAATCCCCCCCAAATAATAATAAGGTTTGTCCCTATTTAAAATGAACCGGTCTTGTTTCTATAGCAACCGCCACAAAGAGAGCTCATCTTGCGGTAGACAGACAGTTATTTAGAGAAAAACGAATGTCATATTCATACACCATTTTTAACCTTAAGATTTAAACATGTTTAGTGAAGTTTACAAAATCATACCTTAGCAACAAGCTTCAATTTATCATCTGAATTTTATAAATAAATATAAATTAATTTTTTTTACTGGTGATTTAAGAAGAGAGATTATTTCTCGTTAAAAAATTACTTCATTACATTCAACTACAGCTTTTCTTGCTTTAAAACCAGAGAAAACTAGCTAGAAAATCTCCAACTAAAGCACTTGAACTATTACGAACCTAAAATGATCTGTAAGCAAATAAAGAATCTATAATAATAAAAGAGCTTTACCACTCACTCACTCACTCACTCACTCACTCATCAACGCACAGCAAAATCTACCGGGGCTAAGAACTCGAAACTTGGTAAGGTCAAAGACCTTACGGTGTATACGCGCACTAAGAAGGGATTTTTCGAAATATCTTTTTTCTGACCCACAGGGGGGTTTGGAGCGTTTTTGACGTTTTCGAGCCCAGCGGCGTCCCAAATGACCCCAGATCTTTGTTATTTCGCAGGAAGGTACCTAGCATCAATTTCTAGAAAGGCATTTTTCAGATTTTGGATATTCGAATTTTAAGAGGTCTGAATATTCCAAAAACCCGTTTTTGCTGAGCATAAACCAAGTTTTACATTTTCGAAGAAAATAGTACCGAGAAATCGATATTACGAATTGAACTGTTGGTAATACCTTCTTGAGAGAATTTCAAAGAAAGTAATTTCTGGATTTTTCGATATTCCATTCTGTAGGGGGTGCACAGGGGTTTGAATATTCACTCCCGTTTTTAGTTTTTGGATCCTAGCACCCACATTATTAATGTGATTGTTATGAAATTTTAGCATGTTGTTCCTCACACAACCAGGAAGGTTTGCGAAAAAGAATTTTTAAAATCAATGCATTCCAAGGAGCCTTTTTTGTCCCTTTTCTAAATTCTTATGCTTAGCCTTCAATGTTAAATTTATTGCGGTTATTGCTCTTTCCAGGACACGCAAAACCTCTATTGTTGGAAATATTTATTTTGAAATGTTTTATAACAGGTGAATTTTTAAAAAATGTGATAAAGAAACAATTTTTAATGATTAAATAATTTTTTTTATGATAACCAAAAACCGTTCCACTGAAAAATTTTATTCTTTTTTCTATTTAATCAAATTTAAGTATTTCCAGCAAAGTTCAAATTAAACAATATTTTATCACAGGCATTTTCAGTGTCGATTCAAATGATGTTTACTTTTATTTCATGTTTGAAATTTCTTTCAATGAATGAGTTGGTAATAAATCAGCAAAGGGGGGTTCAGGGGGTCTCCCCCTGATTTTAAAAAAATTATCATTATTAAAAAATGGTTATAAACACTAATTCTAAACCGGTTTTTTAAGATTTTGTTTAACATCTTACAAAAGTATGTAGTATATTTAATTGTTTTGTATTTTATAAAAATTTAGCGGGATGAGGGGGAAATAAGTTTTATCTATGGACATTGCTGTTCAATAATATATCTTTATTGTGAAGCGAAGGCGGAGAAATTTGCCTCAAATATACATTTATACCAATTGCAGAAATGGATGGAGGGAGAAAAGGACAAAAGAGAAAAAAATAATGGGGTTCAGAAGGTCCCCTGACTTTTTTTTTCTATTTTGAAAAATTACTCTTTAAAAACGGGGATGGGGATTTCACACATTAAATCTAAACAGGTGGTATTTTTAAAGTTTTTTTTTACATCTTAACGAAGTGGTATGGCATCAAAAAAGAATCCTAGCGGGAAGACTGCTGACTCTATTGCATCTAAACGATAATTCTTATTTATTTTAACACACAGTTTGATAAGCCTTTTGTCCCCCGAGCAACGGCGGGCATATCAGCTAGTTTATATATAAAATAATCCACGAAAAAATTTGGCTTACTTGAATTTAAATGTTTAGCGATTTTAGTCGGTGAGTACTAGTAGAAACTTTAGCAAAACAATAAGTGTAGATTCAGAATTCTTCTAGAAAAGTTAACTACCAAATCTCGATCTAGTAAGAATGGCCTGCTTCCGGAATTGAATGACGAATTATTTTTCGTATATTTTCGGAAAAACTTTTTATAGATAAAATTTTTAAAAATCATCCCAATTTTTTTTTTTTTAAATCAAAGCATCCTGCAATTTTCTTCAAAATGTCTATTAACTCTTTAAAATATTATTAAAAACGAGATTTTAGAACAAGAATTTTCTTTTATCTAGAATGTCCATAGACCTCGAAAAGAATAATCTACCAATTTCACAGTTCTTGACAAAAAACAAAAATTCTTAGAACTCTTCTGATCCTTTTGTGTTTGTAAAAAATGTAAAATGTTTAAGTTTTTAAGAATGTATTTCCCGAAACTTTCTATATTAATTTCAAGATTTCAATAACTGTGTGATGGATGGATTTTATAAATGTCAAAGACACAATAGGCCATAGACGTTGCTGTAAAATCGATTTCTGTGTACAGAGAAATAAGTCTTTTTTCTTTTAACGAAAAAAAATTATATTAAGGTTCTCTTTTTAAAGCTAGAAAAAAGTTAACTCCGACTAGACTAACCATCAGAAGCAAGATGGTTTTCAAGCCTTTTCTTTATAATATTTATAGGAATAGTTAATCTTTCAACTGGTAGCAAGAATTTTTCTCATAAAATTTCAATCAGGATTTACTTTGTCTGATAATGAAAAAATATCGAATTTAGTATAGAGAGTTACATTAGTTGAATTGTATGATATCAACAATATGATTTCCTTTTATTCAGATAAGAATTGAACTAAATGAAGAAACTTTATAACATTGATTGGTATTTCACAGCAGAAAGAAGTTACTTTAGGACCTAATTTTTAAGCGATTATTAAGATTTAGCTTCCATAATTTCATTGCAAAAATTTGAATTGTGTATTCTCAGATCTTTTAAGTGGGCATAGTTTTTCACTTATAAGTGGAATAAAAAATATTTTAATTCGGTAATAATATTATCATTATTTTATAAAGGAAGGAATTTTAAAACTATAAAAAATATAAATAAAATTTAACATTTGTAATTACATAACATTTTATGTTTTTTTTTCATACGAAGTATTAAAGTGTTCCATACATAAGTTGTTTTTAGTAATTTTTCATTCATAAGTTTGAAAAAAAAAGAATAAGTCTATCAACTTTTTTGAACTGCACAATATCTTTGTGAATATGCATACTTATGTTTTTTCGATGATTCTTCTGTATTCTAAAATGGGTCCTGAATTTCCAGTAAAAATTTGGTGGTTAGACAATGAAAATTCCTTTACTTATATATTTTTTCGATTTAATCAAAACTTAATTTTTGGACTTATTCCTTTTTTCAAACTGACAGTTCAATTGATGCATAACACAAAGCGACCGAAAATTCAGCTATGTCATAATGCTCTTAAGCGACAATAATATATCTAAAAGCACTCGATATTATAAATCGATTTTAAAAGTACTCGATACCCAAGACAAGAGGAGATATATGATTCCGCTCATAAAGGTAATTTTTTCACCCAAGAAACAATTGATGGGAGGGAGTCTCAAAACAAACTCAGAGGGGTTGACTTTCGTTTTCAGCTATCTTCTCTGGACGAGGGAGGGTGGTAGAGGGGAATCGAACATCCGTCTTGAGGGGGTGGACGGAATCTTTATCGGATGAGGAAATGGGGTCTTGGACGTGCTCTCTCCCGGACAAACAGGATTAAGGCCGGATTTGGGGTCCGGCCCAAGAAAACGGATTTGGGAATCGAGTTTATTGTATCTTTCGCGAGAGATGGTCCTTGACATGTTCAATTACTTTGTGAGCACACAGAGTGGTAGAAAGTTTGGGTAAATAGGGAGGGTGAGTGGGGAAAATGTTACATGAAATAGGACTGCTCTCCTACTCCTAACTTCTTAGTAGTGTTCGGCACTAGTTAACTAGAACTAGTTGCAACTAGTAGTTAACTACCGATCAACTACTAGTTAACTACTTCAAAAAAAATTGTTTAAAAAGATATTTAAAATTTTTATCAAAAGTAGAGTACTCAATTACAATAGAGCATTTTCAATCACATGACTCGGACCTAACAACGGCCTTAGCAACAGAAGTGTTACAGTTTTTTGCCCTACAGAGGTTAACAGTTACAGAAAATGACTAGACTTGGAATTCTATTGGAGCATTTGCAATCACGTGATCCCATACCTAAAAACCGCCTTAGCAACAGTTAAAAGCCCTACAGAAGGTACACAGTTAAAAGAAAATAACCGGTTGTGACGTCACCTGAAAACACTCTATAATCAGAAATAAAGACCATTTTTGAGCGAAGTATAAACGTTTTTTTGTGACATAGATAAGAAAGATGTATTAGAATTTTTCCAAAAAGTAGGTTATGAAATTAAATAAACTAGTTAACTAGTAGTTAACTACTTTGGGAAATAGTCAACTACTAGTTGCAACTAGTCCCAGGAAAAAATAGTTAACTACTAGTTACAACTACAATTTCCCAGACTAGTTAGTAGTTGGTAGTTAACTATTTTTAGACCACTAGTTGCCGAACACTACTTCTTAGGTAAGAATAGTAAAATCTCGTTTATTCAACAATCGTTGATGTGGATTTCTACATACTAATACAAATCCGCAACAAGTGTTTGAAACATAAGAGAGTGGACTAAATTATTAATTAAATTTCTATCAGTAAAACTAATTTCACTTTTTAAGGGTTTATCTTTTTCGGCGTTGAATATCTAATATTTATATTTGTATAATGTCTTTTAAAATATCTATGTAATTTTGCTTCGATACATTTTTTTTTTGTATAAAAGCGATGTCGGCTTAAATTTAAAAATAAAAATTGTTAACTTCATTAAAACTAAAAAAAAATTTGTAAAAAGTATTACAACAGTTTAAAAAAAGTACCAATATAATCCTCAGAGTATCAATAATGAATACGGCTTTTCATTTCTCTATATAGAATTTGAAGAAAACATACAAAATATGAAAAATAAATTCCTAATAAATACCATTTTTAACAAAAAATAATTTAACTCATCTAGAAAATGAGACCGTTTTTAAATTGAGATCCATGAGGAAACAACGTATCATACTTATTAACTATCTATTTTTACTTAATACACTCGCTACTTTTCGAATAATATGTGTTCATTTCGCGTTATCTCTTTACCCTTCCTTACCCCCACACTCATTTTCCTCCGCAAAAGATAATCACACCTCACAATTCATCGAAAAAAGAAACATCTTCCTCAGAAACACGACCATTCGCATCGCAAAGAGGATGATTGTTTTCTCCGCCTACCTTCGCTGTACTGCAGAGAAGCAAACAACAGTAAAAAAAACTTCGCGCACCTACATTTCCAATCAGCAAAGAAAAGCCTCTGGACCGCTGCCATCCCATTTGTTTTAATTACACGGACGCGTGTTAGAGTATGGGAGCGCTAAGCCCCGCGAATCCCGGTGGGGCTCTGATAAGGGGAATGGTAAATTGCAGGGGCTTGTTCTACGCGGGGGGGGATTTGATGGGGGGGGGCAACAGATTGCTTGGCGGGGAAGGGTTGAGGTGTGGTTCTGTAGGTGACCGAGTTCGAATTCTCGTAAGACTAACCCAAGTTGGAATGAACCGGGGAGTTGTTAGTTGAATCAAATGTTATTTTTTCTTAAAGCTATAACAGTGCCAATGCTCACCAGTCTAATTGTTGAACTTTTTATCTGGTGTATATAAGCACAATTGAGAAAACACATTTTTATCATTTATTTCATTCTGGAAAGCCATAATTTTTCTATAAACTGTAATATTGGGGAATTTAAAAGGACGAACAGGGTTAGAACATATCAATTTTAAATTTGAACATCGCAAATTTCAGGGAAGCGTACCCTCTAGTGTAGTAATTAATATTTTCAACAATTAATATTTCAATTACAGCAAACAGAAAAAAAATCGACCGACGCCTCCCCATTTGGATAATACTGTTTTGGCAGCGATTCGACGTTCAATATGCAAACTTACTTTTAAAACTTACAATCTACATTTTACTACTTTGCAATTCATATTTTAGTGACCTGACCTTGGAAAGAGCAGAATCACAGTTGTTCTTTTCAAAATTAAGTCTGGGAGTGACCAGATTTAAAATTCCTTGACTACCAAATATCAAAGCACACTTGTCCGAAATTAAATCATTAAAAAGCCATAAAAGTACGACAATAGACTACACTTAAGAACGCTTTTATGTTCTCGAATTAACAGAGTTTGCGTTGTTAGCTAGAATAGCTACTACTTTATTGTCTTGTGATAGTGTTTTGCTGAATGTTTGAAAACTGTTGCTATTCAGAAATGTCTTCCTATAATAGTGCTGCAAAGTGCTGCTAAAAAATATAGAGACAGAAAATAAATGTGTTCTTACAGTGTTTTTCAATCAAAATTTAAAAACCCTTTTAGATTTTAAACATATTTTACATTTACAGCCCTATTTCAAGAATGTATTTCTGGATAGCAGCTCTTTTCAAACATGTTCAGGAAACTCTCACAATACAATAAAGTTTGAGCACTCTTCCGTTATTCTTTCAGCTGTACGAATTTTTAATAATCCTTTGAAATGATTGCTGGCTAGTTTTTTCCGCCACATTAGTTCTGGAACAACACATCGAAGTAGCACAAGAACAGTAAAACTTTAGTTCAGTGTTGTACTAAGGAAGAGAAGATAACGCTTTCGATTAAAGTTCACCAGTTAAAAAGTATATAATAAATATTTATATATTTTTAAAGTTAAGCTTTGTATAACAGTGAGGTCGAAATTCATGCATTTATTAAATAAAAATTATCTGTCCTGTGTTGATAGAGTGGAATTAAAGTGTAGGAGGTAGTAGGACTCTGTGGGGTTACGTAATAATAGGCGGTATGTTTGATGGCTAAAAGGATATGGATAATACTGTTTTGGCAGTGATTAGACCTATATCGATCAACTGATCCCAGGAGATATTTCTATTTTATTAATGTATTTTTATTCAGCTTTATAAAGTTCTGTTCTGTTTATTACTTCCAAAGTAATCAAAATTGGGAAATATCGATGGCTTACAGGAGAGAGAAACTAATGCTACGAACGAGCGAATATCCAAAATCTCGGAAAGCTGTAAAGCTATCAGTACGTGCCGTAAAGAAATAAAAAATACTTTTCCCAATCTATTTAGGACTTTTATTGGTAAAATCGAAAGAAGATCAAGCTGATCTTAAAATAGGATGATGGCTACTATAGTATAGTAGCCACTTTAAGGAAAATTTTAGCTTAAATTCTTAATAAATATCAATCGATTTGCTTTGAAACTGTTATTATTTTATTTTTAGGTTTAATATTGATCTTCTTCTTTCGAATTTTCTGAAAAAAATCCTAATTTGATTAGGAAAAGTACTTTTTTTATTAAATTTTAAACGTACTCCAAATTGTTACTATATAGTGGCCACCAAGATGTATCTGATGATGCATCTAAAGTGGTCATCTCTCTATAAGGTTTACTATACCCACTGAGCTATATAATAACCTTGAGTAACCCTAATGTGTCATTACGTCAAGGGGGGTAACTATTATTTTAAGGTCAAGTTCTCAACACTGGTTCTTTGTTAACTGAATCTAACTTATTTATTTCATGAGATGGGGCACAAAAGCTACAAAACGATAAATTTACAAAAATTCTTTTGAAAAAGCATGAAAAATAACAGAGTTAAATAAATATTATAGTTTTTTGGGGGACCATTTTCAACAAAAGCTTACCTTGTTTCAGCATTAATGTTTTGCCCCTTTTGAGCAGATTTGTATCTCTACGCGAGGGTAAACAATTCACAAAATCGGTACTATTTTCATAATGTGAAGTTTGTACTCCAGGTTTATGTGTAGCTCAGTGACTATGCCGTACACTTACAGCATAGGAGAATAAGGAGTATGTCCAAAAGGGGCATTTCCAAGTACATGACCTTCCGGGGCATTTCATAAACAAAATTCCACTCCAAGAGCGCAACACGCCCTTGCAAAACGATGCAGTCTCTCTATTTATTTAATGGGATTCCCGCGAAGTGCTGCAGGAAAAACGAAATACGACGTCGTAATCCCCCAACTACGACTTCTCATTCCGGCAGAGAGCCTTCTCTCCCCAATTTCGCGAAGAGCAACAAGTGTGGGGGAGGTCAACCAACAGGTCAGCGGCCATTCCACCACGCGGATTTTATCGTGGGAGGGACCATTTATTTATACGGCCCCTTTTTTTATGGGTCGCGGCGCCCCCCACTGTCGAGTTTCTTAATGGAGCAACAGTTGGGTGGGTAGGAGGATATGAGGCAGTGTCTTTGGGATGGGGGATGAAATTGAAAAGATGGGGGTCTTCATAAAAATTCGTGCGACTGAGATTCAGAAAAGACTGCGACTGAGATTCAGATTGAGAACATGCTAAATGAGAAAAAAATGAGAATTGAGCTACCAACTGAGTCGCAATAGAAAGCTCAAGTCTTTTGCCAGGCAAAGTAATCAAGTTTCTTTCGTTTTATGGAAGAGAGTTTTTAAAACTGTTTTTTTTTTTTTGGTGAGGTTGGGGTTGAAGGTAATTTTTATGGAATGACTATGAAATTTTAAAAACTTTAAGATGATAAATCTCTGATTCCTACTTTTTTAATTGCGAGTTTAACATAAAAATAGGGGTCTGAGGGTTCTCTTCTAGAAAAGTTTAGGAAATTTCTCTAAAAAATAGGGCTTTATCTCTTTTTTGTATACTCAAGCCCCTTCTGTAACACCTAAACTCCCTCTGATTTCTTGCAACGCCAAAGAGGAATTTCAGGTTGTAATCCCTCCTCCGTAACTTGGAACATTTTTTAGCATAGAAAAAGACTAAAACCACCCAACCTAAGGGGGTCGGTAGTCCAGTGATCCTATTCCGAAAAAGTTTTAGATTTCACCATGTTAAAATGTGTTCTACATGTACTACTTTTGGGTGCACTATAGGGAAAGCATAACCATGGAACCATTTCTAGCAAAATTATCTTCAGATGACTTCGTGGGCTGCATGCGGCCTGCAAGTTGTTAAAGCCACCTATTGAAATGTAGGATCTTAGGGAAACGGTTGAGAATTCCCAACTGTGAGAATAGTTACTCCATACAAATATAAACCTTCAAAAAAAAATAAAGCTCAGTTAATTTATATACAATAGCTCTTTTTGTTGACTATTAGACTGGTTAGCATGAGCGACTGCAAAAAAATAAGCGAACAAAAGCTGGGCGTAAGATCAAAGTGTGCAATCTAATAAAAGGTCCAACTAGAGCTACTAATTACCGCAACCTAAAGACACAACGCTATAAAAAGGATAATTCCATCAACACACTATAACAGACGAAAAAAAAAAAAAATTCGAGAGCCACCGAAAATATCTCCAGTCCCGACTTCTTCTTCACACCTCCATAAAAAGCGAACTCCATAATAAAACTCGCATAACCAAATAAAGCAAACGGGGAAAATCTAAAAACCAAATAACATAAACAAACAAAACGAATCGAATCGAACAATATTTCGGGAGGAGAAAAACTCACACCCCCAGCTTCCTTAATTCAATCGAATCCCCCCTTCCTTCAGAATTAATGAGCAGCAAGCGATACGATACAGTCACGTGAACCCCCCTCTTTCAGCCCCCCCTCGATGTCTCAGTCGCGAAATCTAATTTGCTGTTTGCGTAGCGCACAAAAAGGCTATCTTGCCTTTTTTTTTTGCCTTTACTGCAAGACTTCAAAAGTTTGCACAGGAAAGGGGCCTTTTTTTATTACGTGCGTCGTAGCCGGTATGTATAAACATGCCATGTAGAATTAGCTACGTCGTTTTCGCCCGGTAGGTTTTTTTAACTAAGGTTGTGATGATAATAACATGGGGAGTCTACCTTGCTTGGCGGTGAAAAGGTTTGAGGAGAGGGGTATTGCATTTAGCATTGCATGGCAGTCTTCCTTAATTGTATTATACTCGACAGCAACGTTTCTTGAACCCAGTACGTCACAAATGCGGAAGGAGAAATCGGTAAACATGAAGCCTGTTGTGTTGATAGGCGGAGTTTCGGTACGCAAATGGTGAATGAAAAGCACTATATACACATGTTATGGGCAAAGTGATTAATCGGGCATTATTAATAATGCCCGAAGTGGAGGCGGGCAAAGTGATAAATTTCATTCATAAATTCCACTGAATTTATCACATTGCCCGGGCATTATTAATAATGCCCGGATTTACCACATTGCCCGTAACATATACATGGGTTTAACCACGGCTTACTAGATACTTATACAGGCTAGTCGAGTACGGAAATCATTGCAAATCCAGATGGCAATACTGGACCAACTGGCAAAGTATATCCACAGTGTTGAAGGTGGTGGGTGATATAGGTAGGTCTTGTAGCGCTCCAAGCCGGAAAAGTTGTCAAATTGTTTTCATTGTTTAAAACTCGGATAGCCTGTATAAGTATCTAGTAAGCCGTGGTTTAACAAACTAATCATATTTTTGAATTGACGTTCTTCATTTCACTCAAAATTCAGACACCGCGATGGGAACTACTTTGTTTGTTAGTGACGTCGTAGGGTCAACTTAAGTTGCTGTCTAGTGTAGTAAGTAGGGTGTCGTGTACATGACAAAGTCATACGGATTCATGGGCTTTTATTACTCCCCTTGCTATTAGCTTTACAATCTTCTCTGAGTGGAAGTCTCCTTGAAAAGGGAATTTCCCTGTGGTCTGAAGATCTGCTACTGCCAGTATTGCTGGACAACTAAAGATGTAATGTGGAGAAATCTCTTCAGGCAGGCGCGGATCCAGCACGGCTCCAATGGGGAGAACTTTTCCAGACCATTACCTTTACCTTTTGCAACAAAAACTCAAAATAATTGGGATTTTCTAAAAAGTATCACTCAAGATCCCCTTGTGGTACTGATGGGGATCCCACAGAAAAAAAAAATTGAAATTTGACCTGTAAAAGTAGGGTTTTAACTCATTTTGAGAAATTTTTGGATCCGGATCTTGGATCCGCTGGAATCCTAGTGAAGATAATTTCTGAAGGAAAAGTTAAACGTGCAAACCGTTCCAATGCTAGTTATGGTTCTTTTTCCACTACATATTTCCCACTAACAGTAACTATTAAAATTCGATTGTTATTCTTCATATAATTCCCTTCCAAAGTCAGTTTTTATGAACGAAACCTTGAATTGAAAATGTAGAGATAATCATGAAATATTTACTATGCGGCGAAAAACAGTTCGAAAGATGCGCGACTATAATAAAAAGCTTGTAGAACTTAAAATTTCAGCTTAAAAAATGTCTGTGATGTATGTATCTAGCAACTCGAAATTCCCGATTTAAACAACCGTTTACTTACATAAGTTTCAATTTGATTAATTGCACATGCCTCAGACTGGGCATGAGCTTTAGCATGTTTGTTATCGTCGTCGCATTTCCCTACTATTTTCTCACTGCATACAATAAATATATATTTAATAAAATTTTACTTTTTAACTGGTAAGTTATTACAACAGCCTAACGGGTATAGTTTTCACTATGAATATTTTCTATTCCAGAACTTACAACATATTTAGCACTCTGTATAACCATATATAAAGATCCATCTCAATTTTCCAAATTAAAATAAATGAAGAATTATCCTATTCAAAATGAAAGCAACAAATTTTAGGGAGACAAGTTAAAATTTTAATAAAAACAAAACCATAATATAATAATAATAATAATAATAATAATAATAATAATAATAATAATAATAATAATAATAATAATAATAATAATAATAATAATAATAATAATAATAATAATAATAATAATAATAATAATAATAATAATTTATTTTATTTGTGTACAATGCTCAATTGAAATTAGGAGGAAAGCATATTAGTCAGACTGGGGTATAGGCCCATTTAGCTGACCAAAAATGATTACAAACAAATATGTACAGATGAGAAGAAAAAAACACCGGAAAAGCAAAGTATCTATACACATGCATATATATACATAAAAAACAAGAAAAGCAATTTAAATAATACAAAGAGATAAATGGCAAAACAGCATAGGCATTAAAATTACATGTTGCTTCTTTAACTTAAAAAAAATGCCTAAATCATTAAAGAGTAACACAGTTACGAAAAAAAAGCTGTCATTTCTTTTCCTCTTAAGATTCTACATGGAGTTCCTATACAAATCTTATAACTTTCAGTAGAATTTTAGGATTAATACTACTTTGAACTTTTTGGTACGATTTTTATTAATCGATTTTATTTTTACAAATTTATTTAGTGATTTATCATTTCAGCGGAGAGTGTGATCACCATCAAAGAACAACCGGCAGCAAACTGTAACTTTTACCGCTATCAAAACTAATTACTCCCTCTTCCTTTCTCTTCCAAATAGTTCCTCTCTAAACTAAACAATTTACCCCAATTTAAAGAGCATTTAACAAATTACCACTTTCAGAACAAAAAAAAAGGGAAACCCCTTTTCCTTTCCCAAAAAACCGCCTCCAGGTGAAACTCCCTTTTTCCTGGAACTCTCCAGAGAAGCTTTTTCAACCTGGCAACGCTTTCTTGCTCCGTAAAAAGGCGCACGAGCCCGTTTCATGGAGGTATTACAAATAGAAAGCCCTTTGGCATGTAATCCCTGCACGCCAATATCCAAATTCCACTTCGTAAGATTTCCTCCTCCACTTAAGGACCAATCAGAGTTCGCAGTACAGTTGGCATTCCCATATTAGGAATGGCAACATCTCTGACTAACCAATCAGAGAAATCGCTCACATCTTACGAAGTGGAATCGAGCGCGTGACAGTAATGAATTCCAAAATGATATCCGGGACGTAGGAAGTTGTAAATGGCAGATGGATTTTGGAAGGGAAAATCGTTCCCACAAAATAACCTCCCCCCCCCCAAAAAAAAAGAATCGACAGTGTTCTTCCTAAAAGGATATAATTAAAATTATCTAACTATGTTGCATTTTTATATGAGAATATTTTAAAACACCGATGTTTCTAAAAGAACGACTCTTCTTAAAATTTTATTAATCATAGGGAAATTCTCTAAAAAAATATTAGATGCATAAATCTGAGGTACCCCCCGCCACTCATACAAAATAGGTTAAATGTAGTTTTTGAAATATTTCTTTATAGGTAGGATATGGAATTTTAACAAAAGGGGTGTGGCGGATCTTCTCCAAAATATTTAGACATTTAACACCGCTCAGTGGTGTTAGTACTCATTTATTTAATCTTTAGCACCCAGAGAGGCATTGAACCTTTGAAAATCTCTAGTGTTAAGCTTTTTGAGCTATTTAGCTCCTTTTTTTTATTTATTAAAATGGTCTTGGAGTAAATTTAACTTTTAAATAACACAGGGAATGATTTGGCATTTCGTCAAATAGCAATTGTGCCTGAGGTGATGGTGAAGAAAATCGAACATGTCATTCTGCAATGTAGTTTGCATGCAAACTATAGATCTGCCTTCAGGAGAGGCTTAGATAGCCTCTTCATACGCTGGCTTCATGCTTTCTCGAGTCTGGTTGAAAAATTAGAAACTTTTATTCTGTTTTCTAAGTTTGTACATAGTATAGATTTTTAGATTGTAATTCTGTATCTTTACTGTATCTGTATCTTTACTTACGTATGTAAGCCTCGTGTGATACTGTGAGGTACACGAGGAGTTTTATATTTGTTTCTAAATAAAAAAAAACACACAGGGAATACACTCAATTTTGTGTTTTCAGAAATACAAATTAAAATTCTAACTATATTAAAAATAAAAAAAATGCTTAAGAAATTTTAATGCTATGTAGTTGTATGTTGTTTTCAATAGAGCATTTTCAATCACATGACTCGGACCTAACAACGGCCTTAGCAACGTTGTTATTTGTCCAAGTGACGTCATGTGCGAATGCTCTATAGTGGTTCGCTTATGTGAGGTGTAAAAATCTCGATCACTAAATATAGCCAATCGTTCATGAGTTACACTTTACATTCCTATTATTAAGACAATTATCATTATGTCTTAACTAAATTAATTTGACCTAGTAAATTTCCTTAAACGTGAATAACGATTGACTTTTGATTACATTTAAATTCCATAACTATTATAGTGGTGATTATAGACACCAGAGACTTTCCAAACATCTGATGCTCTATGCGCTCCCTAAAATTACACCTCTACTTTCATGCACTCAAGGCAAGTAAGAAACTGTTTATCCCCGTGTTTTCATAACTCCCGCTCTCCAGCGCCGTTTATAAATCATTCCGCTTTTTTGTTTTTATTCATTCAGTTTCTTACCGGTGGCATCGGGTAGGGGAGAAGAAGATGGCTTAATCTTTTATTACGACGGCATCTATCTGCTGTGAGAGCGTTATTTTAAAATGAGCTTGGGAGGGGGTAGGGCTTTTATGGTGGGGTCTGTGTGTCTTTTACGAGATGGAGAGAGGCTTGTCATAGCCGGTTTCACGTAGACACGAATATCCATTAAGGGAGTTGGGACAAGACAAAAAAAATGGGATCAATCTAGGTGGAATTCCTGGATGGCTTAGGGTTACTGAAACTCAACGTATCCAATTATGGCTTGGTTGCTGAAAATCTCAGCTGGCTTTCCCTTTTGTAGTAATTTTACCGGTTAATTCCAGGGGCGTATCCAGCAGGGATCTAAGGGGAGGGCACTTTTTGAGCATTCTTTGGACGCAAATAGACTAAATTTTACTTTTTTTTCCATAAAGATCTTTCCAGATCCCCCATGAAGTTTCTCCCCTAGAAAATTGTAGGGATTTTGACCCTCAGGGATGCAGAATATGTCCGATCCGGCGATCTAGGATCGGGGGAAATTTTAGCCATATGGGGAAATTTTGTGGAAAAGTATACTATTGAATTCAATTTCAGTACAGCAATAAAAATTTACGTGGCGATTTTCACCTTCACTATCACAGATCGAAGGTTCACTTTCGAAAACTCTTAAGTATCTTGGTTTTATTGGTCTATTGGTTTTAAAGATATAACTTTTATTTAACATATTTTTGATACCGACGATAATTCAGAACTTTTCTAGGTCTTTATCACATTTTAAAATTTCGGGGAAATTTTGTATGGATTGGGGGAAATCTTGGAAGTAAAAACACTTTCTGCATCCCTGTTGACCCTTAATTACTCGTTTTTGATCAACGCATGCACTTATGAATTAAAAAATTTTAACAATCTGGAGAAAGTGACCCCTAAAAAAAGCGACTAAAAATGGAAAGGGAAGAGAAAATAGGTAAAAAGAAGAAAAAGTACATTTTTTAAATGACTGAAAAAGTTTTGGCCTTTCAGAATCTACTTTCTTCTTTCTCTTTTTTACGCCTTTTCTCTCTTTTTTCCATTCTTTCCCAGCCCACTTTCCCGAAACCATCTTGAAACCACGCCTGGTTAATTCACAACATGTGGCCCATTTGTATGGCCCGATATGTCTTGAAGGATTCTATAATAACAATGAATCTGAGGAAAATTGATTAAAATGTGTATTTTTTTTTAAATATTTATGAATTTTCAAAATAACTTGAGTCTACAAGGAAAAAGTGCACTTTTTTCAAATTCTTATTTTAAATAAGTTGAAATTCAGCTTGAAAAGTCTTTCGAAACCTTCTATGGAAACTTCCTTGAACTTACACTTGCAGTTTATAGTATGTTTGAACATATGATAAGGCATTATTTTGCTCTTTTTTTTCAATTCGTTGTTTTATTTTCTCTTAACGTCAAAAACAAACGATAAAAACTCAAATGATTTTTGGGATTGTGAAATTCACCCACAGAAAATTCTTAGCCGGGAGTCAAGCTATAATGACTTATTTTGGCCAGACTCACCATAAAAATTGTTCAGATCTAAAATAAAATCAATTGATTTAATTAGCCACCACTAAATAAATAAAGTCAAATTTAATATATTTTATATCTGTCTTTTATTTAGGAGAAAGGAAATAAAACTTCCTCTAAGATTTGTATGCTAGTAGCATGCAAAATAACATTTAAAGTATAATCTGGACTGCAAAAATATCAATCCGAATTTTCTTCTATATTGAATTAATGTGAATTAAACTAATTAAAATGGGGCGAAGGAATATAAGGTAAATGTGGGTATAGTGGACACTTTAAGGAAAATTTTCGCTTAAATTCTTTATAAATATCAATCTATTTTTTTGGAAACGGTTACCATCCTATTTTTAGATTAACTGGATCTTCTTTTTTCGATTTCACCAATTAAAACTATAATTAGATCGGGGAAAGTATTTTTAATCATTATTTTAAAAGTACTCCAAATTGCTTCTATAGTGGCCACATCGATGTATCTGATGTTTCTATGGTGGACACCCTTTGCATCAAAAGTGGACACCTCTCTTTTTCTGCCTATATGAGGGGGTTTATGCATGAAATTGTGTAGGTATGGTCGTTTAGTTCTAAAAAAATCACCCTTTCTAGCGAAATATATTTTAGATCAAAATAAAATTAGTTTATTTGACTTAAAATAACAGACTTGATGGTTTCCGGCCCATAGCCTACATTGTAGCTGAATTGAGAGGCAATTTGAAATCTTGGTTCCCGAAGCCAGAATCAAACCTAATTCGTACAACACCTGTTTTAAAGCATAATCAACAGTTTCTGAAGAAAATCTGATTCAAATTAAAAATTATTTATATTTCTTTTAGAAGCCATTGCAGTGACCACTATTGGAAAATCTAAGATTCTGTGCTGGTAAAGTGGCCACCCCCCTAAATCCTCGTAAAGTCAAAATTTTCAAATAAATTTTTTTCAATATGATTGTATACACTCTACTTTATCTTAAAATGAATTTAAAAGTCAATTAAACCGTAATAAGTACAAAAAAATCAGTTTTAACTTAACCGTTTCCTAACGCGATTCAATAAGCAAAATCAAATTTCAGTCATTCGGCCGATGGTGTTATTTTCAAAGACTTAAATATCCTTCCCATACTGATCTGTGGTATCGGTGGTTATTTAACTGATTACCTGATAGCATAATCTACTATGCCTATGAATTTTAAAGCTATTTGATAACTCTAACTCGTATTAATTAAAATTAATCAACTAGGTGGCCACTATTGGGACAGTGTCCACTATACCCACATTTACCTTATATCGTATAATGTGTTCTAAACATAGTGTTTACGTTATAATTTCTATATTTTTGATCTTCGAAGCTTTCTAAAGCTGATTCTTCAATTATTAATAAGTAAAACAAGCAGTTCGGAATTTTCCTTTGGTAAATTCTCTTAAAAACCTGAAAACATTTCCAATAGAGGACTTCCACAAGTTGATTTTAACGCATGAGTGTGACTAGAAATTCAAGTGGAGGCGGATATTGATTCCGAGGTAGGTAGGTTGACCACCCCCAAGTGATGGATGCGTCGTGTACGTTGTGTCATCACAGGGTTTGTGCGATTAGAGTTCGCCTTTCGCTTACGAGAAACCTCTGCTCGGTAAAGAGTAGAGGGTGAACCAACCAAATATGTCAAAACTACGTAACTGCAACTAGAAGTAAACGAAATTTGGCTATACATGACGAAAATTGGACGAAACGTGACTGGTTGTGCTAAGTAAACACAATAATGAACACTTCCAATCAAAACATTTTTGATTGTGTTGCGATTTTTTTGCGAATGTGTCGTGTGAGAAAAAATGAAATTGTTATTAAAAATTTCCAGAATTAGGAAATGTGTTCTTGTGGAGTTATCGGGATCCATTTTTAAGAACACTTTCAGATTGTAAACACATTTTACAACACTACTTTTAGAAACACCAATTGCGTCCCACCTGAATCAACCCATGTTTTCAATGCTTCAGCATAAGATGCCTATAAGATAATTCAGCATAAGATAATTGTAGATGGCCTAAATTACAAAAGTAAGGTCCTTGGGTTTCATCTAATTCAGGGCCGTAACCAGACTTTTGTTTCGGGGGGGGGGGGGGGTCGACTCAAATATTGTCTGAGGTACCTCCTTACAGGTACTTTTATATGTTAAGTTTTAGATGACAACACTGGATTGAAATTTTAATGCACTAAATTTCAAAATAGTATAAACAATATGAATTCGAAGTAAAAGGGGGGTCTGGGGGTCCTCCCCCAGAAAATGTTTGGAAATTTGCTCAAAAGAGTGTTTTAGCTCATTTCTGAGACCATTTAGATTACACTCATAGAGCACCACTCATTGTAAGCGGCCGAATTTTCAAGGTAAAAAGAAGGTATGTTGTAATAAATGGCGAAATGTTAAGGGGGTTTTTAGGTTCCTACTCCAGAAAATTTTTTGAATTTTTCCCCTAAAAGTGGCATTTTAACTCATTTTGAGACACTTTAGGTTACATTAAAGAAACACTCTCAATCATTAAACAATTACACTCCTTGTAAATCACACAAGTTTGAAGGAAAAACCGTATACTTAATAGATTTCAAAATTTCGAGGGGGTTTGGGGGTCCTCCCCCAGAAAATTTTGGAAATTTTACCCTTAAAAGTAGGGTTTTGACTCATTTTGAGACCCTTTGGTTATACCCGAAGAGGATATCGCTCCTTGTGAGACATAATTTTCAAGAAAAATAGCAGTATAAAAATTGATGTCAAAATTTCGGGGGGGGGGTTTGAACCCCTAAACCCCCCCATTGGATACGGCCCTGACCTAATTGATTAAAAGTAATTTAAGGAATAAACTTAGATTAGCTTACTAACTTTGCCTTCAATACCAGCCTTAACGGGATGAATAACAACAAAAAAAAGTACTAAGGGAAGTGCCTACCAAAGAGTGGCGACGCCACCATCGCGGAAGCAACCCCCTAAAAACAACAATCCGGCAGCAGCAAACAGCTTGCGTCAGTACGATTGATTTTCCATTATACCAAGAGAGGAGCCAATGCGGTGAAGTCAGTGGCCTCTTTCGATTCAACCCCCACGAAAGTCACTCTCTCAGAAAAGGCAAACACTTTAGAGTTTAAACACAACAGGTGGAATTCTTTCTCCGGTGGTGAACAGAAGTCGAAAAAATCTCCAAAGAATTAAAACATAATTCGAACTATGCATTTGCAAAAACCATAATTACTCCAATATATTTCCACTGTTTGCATTGAAATTTCATAAAAATATCAAACCTTCTATTTTATTGGTAACATTAGCTCTAAATTCGAGAAGCTTCCGAATAGAACTGTAACGATCAATTAGTTAATATGATTCACAGGTTAATTTAAAATCAATGGCATATATATAATATTAAGATTTTAATTTTTTTAGTGGTAAGTATTGTCTGAGCAAACAGAAACACTATTTGAGTAGTATCACACCCTTTCTGAGTAGTATCTGCTGGCCTCTTCGGTTCTTCTTCCCTTATTTATCCACCCTTGGTTGAAATTGTTCCATTTCGGAAAAATAATTCTTTATTTAGCTGATTTAGAAGATGTTATGCAACAAATAAAATTTTTTCGAAATATTTGACTTTGTTTTTTTGGTCTCAGAAAGATGGTATCTGTACTAAAATGTAGGTCTAAATATCTTCCAGTACCATAACTAATTTCTCTATACAATTACAGGGCAAACACTTTAGAGAAGCACAACAGGTGGAATTCTTTTCTCCCGTGATGAGCAGGAGTTGAAAAAATCTCCTAAGAATTAAAACGTATTTCAAACTAATGTAATCACAAAATCTAATCCTAAGGTTGAAATTGTTCCATTTCGGAAAACTAATTGTGTATTTAGCTGATTGGAGAAGAAGTTATGCAACAAATAAAATTTTTGTTGAAACATTTGACTTAGTTTTTTTTTTGTTCTTATCTTTTGTGGTCACATACCTTCATCATGTCACTGATATCTCTGTTAATACTGGTCCCAGAAAGCTGGTATCTGTACTAAAATGTAGGTCTAAATATCTTTCATTGCCATATAACTAATGTCTCTATACAATTACAAGGCAAACACCCACAACAGGTGGAGTTCTTTCTCCCGTGATGAACAGGAGTCGAAAAAATATCCAAAGAATTAAAACGTAATTCGAATTATGCAATCACAAAATCCTTGATAACTCAAAAATATTTCCATCTTTGACATTGAAAATTCTTCTACATCAAATCTTCTATTGTATTAGTTATTAGTTCTAAACTCAAGAAGCATTTGCGTAGAACTTTAAAGAGCCCATTTTCTTATCCGTTGCACAGGCTTATATTAATAGCATAGGTAAATATATAATAATTAATATTATACGTTTTTAATTTTTTTAGTGGTAAGTATTTTCTGAGCAAACAGAAACACTATTCCCTTTGGAAACGAATTGTTTTTTTTTTTAGCTAATTGTGAATGAGTTATGCAATACTTTTTTTTCCGAAATTTTTGACTTTAAAAGTTTTTTCTGTTTTTAGTCTTGAATACTGGTCCCAGAAAGATAACACAAACACAACAGGTCTTTCTCCCGTGATGAGCAGGAGCCGAAAAAATCTACTTAGAAATAAATCGAAATTCGAACTAATGTTATCACAAAAACCTTGATAACTCGAAAACATTTCCATCGTTTACATTGAAAATTACTGAATATCAGATCTTCTATTACTGTATATTAATTCTATGTTCTAGAAGCTTACTAATAGAACTTTAATGATCAAGGCTTGGTATACCGTGATGGAATACTAGATTAATACAATGGCATATATATAATTTTAAGTTTTTAATTTTTTTAGTGGTAAGTATTGTCTGAGCGAACAGAAACACTATTCCCTTTCCGAGTAGTATCTGCTTTCCTTTTCGGTCCTTCCCTTATTATTTATCTACCTATGGTTGAAATTGTTCCATTTCGGAAAACTAATTGTGTATTTAATTTAGCTGATTGGAGAAGATGTTATGCAACAAACATAATTTTTTTAAATATTTGACTTGGGTTTTTTTGTTCTTATCTTTTGAGGTCACATACCTTCTTCATGACACTGATATCTCTGTTAATACTGGTCCCAACAAGCTGGTATCTGTGCTAAAATATAGGTCCAAATATATTTCATTACCGTTACGAATTTTTCTATACAAATACAAGTCAAACACTTTAGAGAAACACAAAAGGCGGAGTTGTTTCTCCGGTGATGAGCAGGAGTCGGAAAAAATCAAGGAATTAAAACGTAATTCGAACTAGGCATTCATAAAACTCATAATAACTGGAAAATATGTCCACTATTTACATTGATACCATATCTTTTATTATTGTAAACACTAGTTCTGCATTCGAAAAGGTTTCGAATTAAACCTTGACAATTGCCAATTTCTAAAGTTTTACTTCAGTTACACAATTCAATGGCATATATAATAAATTTAAGTTTTAAATTTTTTAGTGGTAAGTATTGTCTGAGCAAACAGAAACACTAATTCCCCTTTCTGAGTAGTAATCTGCTGGCTTCATCGGTTCTTCTTCACTTATTTACCCCGCTTATGGTTGAAATCGTTCCATTTCGAAAAATTAATTGTTTATATAGCTGATTGAGAAGAAGTTATGCACAATAAATGTAATTTTTTTTCCTTCGAAATAATTGACTTAGGTTTTTCGTTCGTATCTTTTGTGGTCACATACCTTCTTCATGACATTGATATCTATGTTAATACCGGCCCCAGAAAGCTGGTGTCTGTACTCAAATGTAGGTCTAAATATCTTCTATTACCATAACTAATTTTTCTATGCAATTACAATAACTAGTTACTACTAATAAACAACTTATTTTTCTTGAAAATATCATATCTTCTTCCACTAGCCCCTTAAACTGGATTTAGAATTGAAGGAGTAAGTTATTGGTGGGTTAAAACAACCCCCGAACAACTAGATGAGTGAATTATGAGTTCTTTATGATAGTTGAATGAGTGTGCCACAGCATGATTCTGAAGTCACCGACTAGTCACGTGACAGGTGGATGTCCGGAACTGTGACTTCAATATGATGTTATATCTTTAATTTATCTCCAATCTTACTTAAAAAATCATCACTGATTTTATTGCGAAAGATTTCTTAAAAATAATGGATTACTCCAAAGTCAAACCTGCATCCGCCTCACTACTCTGTGGATCACTGTAGCAACGCAGAGTAGTATTCACCCAGGAGTATTCAAAAACATTGTGTACTCTTAGGCTGGGCGCGCACGAGTGACTAAAAGTCTCGGCGACCAGGATTACTAGTATCAAAAATATCATTAGAAAACAATAGAGCATTTTCAATCACATGACTTTACCTAACAACGGCCTTAGCAACGTTGTTTTTATCCTCCAGTGATGTCATGTGCGAATGCTGCTAGTGGATACTTCTATGTCCCGCCCCTAACAACAGCCTTAGCAACGTTGTTTTTGTCAAAGTGACAAAAGTCGCCCGTGCGCGCTCGCCCTTACTGAGTCGCATTGAAGTCACTTAGTAACTAGTGAACAACTCTGTTAATTTCAGGCTACTAAAATCACTTTTTTACTTGCACATATGGCAAACTAATTCACCACTATAAAAGTAAAATTATTTAATCGGGATATAAATACCGACTTAATTAACCAAAGTTTCTTATCGACATGCAGTTTAACAGTTAAAATAATGTGTAGGGGAGAGGGGGGCACCTTTCAACAGATTTCGGTTTTTATTTTTTGTGACCAAACGAATTGACGGATCATAAAACTTTAACTTGCATATCCTACCATGGACTTTCGGACACATTGTGTAATTTTACCCAAGTTCCTTGAGAAAATTAAAAGGTCCAAAATTGCGTTTTAAAAAAGGTTCTCGGGTGGGGCAGGTTTCAACACAGGCGGGGCACGTTTCAACAGTGGGTTAATTTTAAAATTTTAAAAGTTTCAGTTGATTTTAAGCTTATTACATTGAAATATACATTATAACAAATACATTTCATTAATTTAGAGTAAAAAAAGGTGAAATTTTTTGCAAATTTTGGAGTTTTTCTGTTGTTTCGTAGGTTATGAGTTTTTCCACACAACTAATGCTGATCTTCCTTTATTTTTTAATTTAAAAGGTCTTTTGAGTTATATTCCGAAAATATATTGTTAATTCAACTGTTTTTCTTCAGAATTCACCAAAAATTTTATTTTTTTAATCGCTTTTAATTCATAGTCATCAAAGTGGTATATATTAAATAATTTTAATTAAATAAATGCTGATAACTACTAAATGCATAAAATTGCTGTTGTGAATCGTATGGTAGCCTTACCGTTAAAAATTATATGTGTATTTAAGTAAATTATCTAAATCGATTTTCAGCTGTTTTTTCGCTAAAAATAAATAATTAACTCTAATAAAATGCTATTATTTCTTGAATAAGTTATTTAAGAGCGTTTACTTCAAGAAAAAGCATTGCGAAAGCACAATATGCTAAGCAAAACGACTTTTAGTGGTGTTGAAACCTGCTCCGCCCTAAGTGTTGAAAGGTGCCCCACCTTTAGTCGTCACGGTTCAAGACCCCTCAAACGCTTTAGAATAAAGATATGGGTTTGAAAAAGGTATACATAGAAGCAGAAGACCTTATTTAATAACATATGTAAAAATCAATCACCTAAACTAATAAAAAGTTGGTAAAATCCGATTTTTTAAAAGAAATTCAAAATTTACTTTTGGACGTCAAAAACGACTCCACTCGATTACAAAAAAACTAAAAGGTGAAATGGTAGGAATACCACGGACAGATGTTGTTATGATAAGAAACATTACTTGACACCAGGTGGCATTTAAATTAACCTCATAACAAACGAGAAAATGATTTTAATCGAAAACGAAACTGTTGAAAGGTGCCCCGCTCTCCCCTACAATCTTATTAAGTACCCAAGTTGGCTTTTATAAACCAAGAAAAGTTTATTTATTTTACTGGTGAGTATATGTTCACCACTTGCGACATTGGCGGTTTCGGACTCTAAGAGGAAGAAAAAAAAAATCTAAAACGTCCAAAAAATCTCAACCGCGTGCAACTCACACTCACAAAAAAAAGCATCAACCATTGATTACACGTGTCAGATTTTCCAGAAAAACGCATTTAGTCACCAAAAAAAGTATAGAAAAAAAACACTCCCGGTCGAAACCTTTTGTAGGGCCCAAAATTGATTCCAGAACACCCCGATAGAATTTGCAAACGATAAGGGGGGGTCGGGGGTACTTTACGAGAGAGAACGACGATTTTTTCCCCCTCAACCCTATCACTTACCCTAGCGTTATTAATTTTTTCACACTCCTTCCTTTAACGGAGGGGGGTGGCAGGGGGCTTAAACTTTATAAATGCGGAAGGGGGTCCATTACTCCGCGCGTTCGATATTTTATTTTCGAGGAAATAAAACCGGAGAGAGAGAGAGAGAGAAATAGGAGCGGGGCAATTTCACGGTGTTCTATTTTTATGATGATCTTCGGGGGGTAAGAAAAGAATTAGCGTCTTCGTTTTCGGCGCAGTTTGCGGATAGGAAACTTAAGGTTTATGGAAAAGGGGGGAAAGGGTGTAGAGATTTAGGGTCGCTTGATGTGTCACCCAGATGTTTTTATTGACGGGGGTTTTTTGATGGGAAGTTTTTTTTGAGGAATTGATTTCTGATTTTCGAAGGAGTTTAAGCGCGATTTGACCTAGGATTGAACACTTGATGTTATATTGTGGCAGATGCGAGCTGTGGGGACCAATCAAAATCCTGATTCAAAACAATACTCCATCAGATTAGTCGGTTGCGGGGTTAAGCTCTTGTCCCATAGCAGCATAGTCAAGCCTCGGTCGGTACGACCTTATGGCTGCGACAAAAACTATAGGTATTGCGGAATCCGGAATCACTTTGTATACTTAAATGATCTTATTGCTAGTAGTGACTAAAAGTCTTGAGTTAATAAGGATACTTTTAAGGAATGTACGACTGCGAATCACGGAGGTTGGGGCAGTGGGGTATTTTTAAATATTTTTAGGGGAGGGCTAAAATTTCATCTAGAGAATGTCAGTTTACACATCGTCAGGAGTCTTACTAGATTTTTGCTCTAGAGGGAGGGCCACCCAAAATTACCCAAGTCCACTCCATGTATTCATATAAGGCTATAATTGTCAGTTTTTAGAAAAAATTTCTGTAGAATTTGTTTTCTGATTAGCTTAATACAGGGTCTTCTAAGTCTAGGGTCTTCCTCCTGAAAAGTTTTGGAAATTCGACTGTTAAAAACAATATTTTAACTCGTTCTTGCCCACATAGTCCGAATTTTTGGAGGGCCCTTTCCTCCTTATATTCCCCCATGCTAGAGGGAAAACTGCTCTAAAACTACAATATCATTAAGAAGGGTGCAAGTCTATGACCTTTTACTCACAATTGGCAACCGTGAAGCCGTTTAATAAAACCCAAAATTTTTAAAAAGGAATATCTCTTCACCTATCTGTTTTTTTTGGTTATATTTTTGATGTACTTCTGATAACTTTATGATGGAAAAAAAGTAGGTTTTGCCTTTAAAAAAAAACCTAAACTTTTTCAATTTAACCGTAACCACGAGTGCTCTATTTTTTAAATTATCACAAACCTATACCTTCAAATAGCAGATCCCGAAATTTCATTTCGATAGCGGTAAGGCCCATATAGGTGCTCCGATATCCTTAAAGTTTCTTTTCGATCACCCGGTATATTTTCAGTCTTACACCAAACACGATCTGTTCCCCAAAAGATTCCTCTTCCTCATAAAATAATCTATCAGAGAATAATTCAAAACCAACTCGCGACCCGCCCAAAAAGAGCAGCTTGCCAAGAGAGTCGTCTGCGATTATTTCATTAATGAAGAATGAGGGGGGGGGGAAATAAACTTCTTGAGATTTTTCCAAAATAACGCTCGCATGACTCAAGTCCACGCAGCTACTTAGTGCTTCAGAGAAGAGAAGGAGAGTTATCACTTCTTGTTAAAAGAGGAAATCAGCTAAGGCACACACTCATCAGCCTCTCGCACTTTTCTTTAAAAACCGGGTGTTTAAAAAAGGGTGTAACAGCAATGGGCGATTTCCTAAAATATATTCCTTAGACGCGTACTTTCAATGAGGGAATTGCACGTTTTTTTTTTTAAATTTTATTATGATAGAGGATGAAAATCCATGAAAAATGACGTAAAAATTATTGAAATCGGAAAACTATTCCCCAAGATATTAATTTTTAAAATGTCGTTTCCAGTATTGGCGGGAAAAACAGTAATTTCGTTACGGCTGCTGTGTGACGTCACAGCGCTTGGACCCGCTATGTTATTGTATGCTTAGCTTGCTTCATTCTGCTATTCTTCACAAAGTTTTAACTAAAAAAACTATGATATTTTAAAGACACATACAAATATTTTTTTATAAAAAGATTGGCATTTTGTTTTTCAAAAAGTATTAATTGGTTTTGGAATTATTAGGATTCAAAGTTTTAATTTTTTCTTTTTCTGGCCGTTCACTAGAGAAACAGACGAGTTTTATGCGTGTTTTGGTTTTATGATAAGTCTGATTTCTTTTATTTTCAACAATTCACTAGTTTTGACGGCGCTGTGACGTCAAATCCCGTTTTTTGATCACAGGACTTTACTAGAGTTTTGGCAGAAATAAAATCGAATTTTAAGTTATTTAAAACATATTTTTGAACTTTAAAAATCTGATATTTGAGAGTTTTAAACTATAACGTATCAAAAAAGTGTAAAATTAAGCAAATCCCTCACCTATGCAATTCCCTCATTGCAAATTTTCATTAAAAGGGGTAACGAATTTGCTTATGTAAGTTGCAACTCCATGGTGGTTCTATTTCAGAAGATTCAGAAGATAACTTTTTACACGGAACCGGTTGATTAAAAACCCCAACTAGCATAATTGTCTTAATTATTTCTTAAATAAGATACATAAAATTATACCTCAATATCTTCAAACCTCACTGAGATTAGCGTGTTTAAATTTTTAAGGGGTCGTCACAAACGAATATTTTAAAGTTATTCCTATCACCGCATAAAAACAGGTTCAACTTAAATTTGTGGACGAACCCTATTTTGCACTCAAAAATACTCAAAAAGTGTGTAATAAAGTGGTGTAAGTTACCAATTTAAAATTGGTGTGATATAATTGTGACTTGTGATGAGATTTGTTTTAAGAGAGTTTCGAAGATATTGAGAAAGAATTTTTTGTGTGTCTTGTTCAGGAAATAATAAAAAAAAATTTTTGCTAATGGAGGGTTGGAAAGTTGATACACATCAATTATAAATAATTTTAGTCTCGTGAAAGAACGCCAATTCGGTAACTTAGAATTATCTCGATTAATCTCAAAGCCTTTGAAGAAAACGCCTATCCTCGAAAAATTATTCATATATAAAAACCGCTCTGCAATTCTAGGATAAGTGGAATTAATATATTGATAGCCTAGATATAATTTACATTAGCCTCTTGAAGATTCTACTTGACCACCCCACTCTCCACTTAAGTTTTTAATAAACTAAACTAAGGTTTTTTTTTTAGTTAATTTGAATTGTTTTTATTTTTGGTACCTACGTATAATTCCGTCGACCGTCCCACTGAATCTGAATCCAAATCTCACAGGCAGTGCCGCTGAACGATAATACTTGAACCATATTTTCTTACATTTGATATCATAAAATAAGAATCTATATATTTTCATAAAATTAACATTACGAAGCAGTTTATACCAGCAAACAATAAAAAAAAATTTTACATTAATATATCTTGTTTATCCCCTATTTATAAAAAGCGGGTCGTGTTATTGGAAAGTTTGAGAACCCCTGCCCTTGAACACACCTCCTGAGGCACGTTACAGCTGATTTGAAATCTTTTTTCAGGTAGAACAATCATGTTCTTCTATTTAAGTGTCAAGTGAAGGTTTCGGCAAGCATATTGTGAATAAAATTTATTTATATAAAAACTTAAATTAATTATAAAAAGTGGTGAGTATAAAAAATATAATCACAATACTGCCGCCCTTAGCAAGAAGGGCGCATCTCCGAAAATCAAGATTTTCAGTACAAGCACTTTTCGCCTAAGGATTTCAAGAAATTTCAGAGATACGCCCTTTTTCCACTAGCGTTTTTGTGTACCTTTTCGTACCCATAGGTACATGAATGAGGTATCATAAGGTGCAGAAGACTCCAAAGATTCTAGATATGCAAAAACCTGAAAATCGCCAAAATCCGAGATACGCCCTTCTTGCTAAGGACGGCAGAATACATTTAAAAGTACCAGTAATTTCAACCACTGCTCAACAATCTCCATCCCATCCTGTCCACAGCCCCTCAAGGTCACTCGGGTACATCCACCCACAACCCCTTCGTCCTGGATGAAGAGGATGATGATGATGATGATGATTTACGACCCTCCCTCTCCGGTCCCGGGTAATTGAGGAATTAGCCACAGCAACTCTGATTTATCGCCCGGGCAATAAAGATGGCTTTTGCCTCTGCATCCTTCGTCATTTTTCTCCAACAGTTTTTCGCCGTCAATTTGGCTGCCTAATGAACACCGAGTTTGGAGGTGTCGTCGTCTGAAGAGAGAAGTTGGTCGGAAGGAACTGTTACTTTTTTTTGTTAACTGTTATTTTTGAGAGTGTCAAGTAAAACCTTGTGGTTACAATCCACAGTGCGTAATAACTGCTATTTTCTTATACATGTTTCTCTACATGTGTTTTTAAGAAGTTTTGGAACGTTCAGCCAGGCGTAGTTTTTATATTTTGTAATTAGATTATTTTATTTTCCACATTATTTATTGTTTTTGTGTGTCATATTTCTATTTTAGTACAATATTGTATACTTATTATTACAATCTGTATTCATATTTCAATATCCCTTTTCTTAAATTATAGTGACCGATTTATTCCCTTTGGAAAGAAATATGTTTTTTTATACTCATTGTGTACTGTATTTTCACTTATGTAATACATAAAGATTATTTTTATAAATCTCGGGTATCTGACTTACTTGGTGACGTTTTACAAATACTTTACTTACTTATACAACAAGGACACATCATTTTGAAGAAAAAATTGGCTTACCTAAAAAAGAAAAATATATCTTAATACAAAGTATGGAAATAAAGCATATTGATAATTAAAGCAAACAAGATTTATTTCTAAATAAAACTTATTACACTAAAGGCGAGCGCGCACGGGCGACTTTTGTCACGGGGACAAAGACAAAAACAACGTTGCTAAGGCTGTTGTTAGGGGCGGGAAATAGAAGCATCCAATAGAAGCATTCGCACATGACATCACTGGAGGGTAAAAACAACGTTGCTAAGGCCGTTGTTAGGTAAAGTCATGTGATTGAAAATGCTCTATTGTTTTCTAGTGATATTTTTGATACTAGTAATCCTGGTCGCCGTGACTTTAGTCACTCGTGCGCGCCCAGCCTTACAGTCATATTCATAGCCATCAGCGTCGAGGTTAACCAGCGGTTAAAGAAAGAAAAAGTAGCTTTCCGTTGACTCTGATTGGTGGAATTCTTCTTTGACCGAGGATTTAACACTGACGCTGATGGCTGTGAATATGGCTGTTAGTGTGCTAGGCGACGTGACTCTACGTGACTCTTGGCCGATTGCCAAGAATTTCTTCATAGAGATCCATTGTTTTCTAGTGATATTTTTGATACTAGTGATACTGGTCGCCGTGACTTTAGTCACTCGTGCGCGCTCAGCCTAACAATATTATACCAATAAAATGTCAATGCGAATGAAAAATGGGTTATAAAAAATCTCTTTTTTGAATTTCCAGTAAAAATTTGGTGGTTATACAACAAAAATTCCATTATTTATACAGTTTTTTTTTCTCAAAACTTGGTTTTTGGACTTATTCCCTTCTTCTACCCGACGATTAAATTAATGGACGATTTTATACGATCTTGAACAACTTTCCCGACCTATTCCCTCAAAGAATAGTTCGGGACGTCAAAATTACATTTCACTTGATCACATCAGCTAGAACTCAACCGCGAGCAATTTATGTAGAAGGTTTTGTCTTTACCCGACGTCCCTCATTCACCGAGATAAGGTCAAACAAACCATCATCAAACACAACTACTGCCAATATTTCCCCCTCTCAGCGACAAACAGTCAAGAGGGGCAAAGAATAGACGTGGAGCGATCGCAATAACCGTTCTTTTCGTAGTAGTATATCTAATTGGCCGGCCACAAGGACAGCAGCGGGGTTCCTCAAAAGGAAAACAACACAACCATATACGCACAATAGGAAGCTCCAATTAATTAGAGAGGAGGGCATGTGGTGAATGGATGGGACAAGCATTCTTTCCTGTGACAAAGCTTTTCGGAGAAGAAGAGATAGGGGCGACTACTATACAGGTCAAACAACCACCTGTGAGTGTCATACGGAATATTTGGAACTAGGGTTTGAGGCTGATAAGTATATGGAGATGGGGAAAAAACTTGAAAACGGATCAAAAACATTTTCCATCAAGTGTATGTGGGTAGATTTATATATAAATAAGTATTGGGGTAAATGTAGCTTTCTAGAACGTATGAATGTACGATTTAATCTTAGTTAAATGTATTTATAAATTTTCGGCATTATTAGAAGTCTAAAGCTGAAAAGGGGGAGGGGTCTAGGGGCCCTACTCATCATAAAATTTTGTAAATTGTTCTAATAATATAACTTTTAAACTCTAATAATAAAACTAGTATTAAAATAATTATTGGTATTTCAACTCATTTTCGGACATTTGGGACAGCCACAGACAAACAAATCTCACTGAAAACTCTTTAAAAGTAGCTTGAGAACACTATTTAGCATCTTTTACCTTTTAGGTTATATAGAATAATTTTGGTCTTTTTCTATGGGAAAAACGGAAGTTTGAAATTGAATTTCCCCTTGATATAAAAAGTTATTAAGGGGCTTAGGTCAACCTTATCATAAGGAGAGCCAGTATACAAAAAAAGAGGTAGTAAAACACTATTATAATAATTCGCGTAATTTTTGAAATTCCAACTTTTTCTAAGGACCTATTTAGTAAGCCCTTCTTTTACCTAAATTTTACAATAGTTTACCTACCAATTAATTTCAAACAAATAGTTACTTAATTTTCAAAATAAATCTTTTTGAATTTATAATTAACATCGACGACCTGGATCTGTATTAATCTGTGTTAAAAATTACTTAGCCTTTTGCCAGTCTATATTATTGTCTGAATTTGTTGTAGTTTTCTGGTGGTTTTTTTTTTCATTTTTTTTTCTGTTATTTTCATTGCTTAGTTAATGTATTAATTTTTATTACGTCTGGACGGGATTTTTTGTTTCCCCTTGGTGTAAAATAAATTCTTCCTATGTTCATCTTATGTTTTCTTTAAAATCTGTTTAATAAAGATTATTATTATTATTATTATTATTATCATCATTTTTTTAGGGAAATTTACAAAAATTTTCCGGAGGAATACCCCCAAAACCCCTAATGTGCAACCTATAGGATTTTTGTCCATGAGTTTTGAATCACCTTGTATATGAAATGCAAACACAGCCCGAAAAATCCCAAACTCGCAATCTTTTCCGGCCGAAATCGTAATAAAAAGCGCCGCCGCAGCTGCGTTTTCGCACGGTGCGACAGAAAAACTCGCTCGCGCAATCAATTATCCCAATTAGACGGCCGGAATTAATTAATCGAGCACTGCTTATGGGGTTCGGCGGCGCAATTAATGGCTTAATTAAATTAATTTCTCCGACCCTGACCTAGATCAAGAGTCGGAAGCGCTGCAGAGTATACCGGAATAGGAGTTATGTAATTTTTTTTTCATCTTTTGAGAAGAAGTACGGATTTGTGCTTAAATGGAAGGTTAAATATATTTAAGCATTTTATTCTATGTGACTGTTTGTATTGAATGTTGTAAAAATTGAGAGTTTGTCATTAATGGACTCTAACCGTCTGACGTCACACGGAACCAACACGTGACCTACTGAGCTTGCAATTGGTTACCACAGATACTACACTAGTAGATCTACTAGTGTAGTATCTGTGGTAACCAATTGCAAGCTTAGTTGTAGGTCACGTGTTGGTTCCGTGAAGTCTCGAACCAGATAGGCGGTTAGAGTCCATTGTTTGTAATGGACTCTAACCGCCTATCTGGTTCGAGACTTCACGGAACCAACACGTGACCTACAACTGAGCTTGCGATTGGTTACCACAGATACTACACTAGTAGATCTACTAGTGTAGTATCTGTGGTAACCAATCGCAAGCTCAGTAGGTCACGTGTTGGTTCCGTGTGACGTCAGACGGTTAGAGTCCATTGAAACAAATGATAATAGCTCGTGTGCAAAGGTTATATTAGAGATTAAAATCACCAGTAAAAGAGTTAAAATTAATTAAATGAATTTTCAAAACCCTGTTTCATTACACGTTGGATGAACTTTGCTGAATTTAAAAAAATTACCTTCTAGGTAATAATAGAGAACAAAAGAAATATTACCGATCTTAAGGTATGGAAGACGTTACAGTGCTTGTGGCGTCATTCATTAAAACTGAAATTTAAAATATCTTAGTTTTATGCATTTCTTTGGTTACTAGTTTAGATCAGTGGTTCCCAAAGTGGGTTCCGCGTGACAAATTTTATTTCGTTAAAGAAAATAAGCATGGTGGTTTTTTTTTTACATTAAGTTCATCAAAATGCCGACGTACTGGCCTAGTGGTCAGTCAGAGCATCTGACTGCGAAGCCGTACGTCTGGGGTTCGAATCCCCGTTTGGCATGGATGTTAGTTTCTGTCCTTGTGTGTGATGGATGAATGTGTGGCCCCCCTGTAAAAAGGGGTTGTGCCTGTGTGAATGTGTGTGTGGCGTGGGCAACAGTACTTCACCTCCGTGGCTTCGGCCCACAGGTGCCCACTGGGTAACGCAAAGTAAGTACTGCTTCGGCATGACATGGGTTGATGGACTTAAGTTACAGCCGTAACGGTTCAAACACTACCTGCCATTAGAAAAAAAAAGTTCATCAAAGTGCAAATCCTATCAAAAATATGAATCAAATTCTTAAAAATGTATGTCCGAAATACGGATTAAGTGTACCAAAACAAGTTAAACCCCTCTTTTTATAGTCAAATTCCCAAAATTTTTGGGACCCCCCTGATGGTTCTTGGAACTCGCTTAATCACAACTCTTTTAACATTAAGTTGGCTTGTTTAATTTAATATCAGATATTAAATTTTGAAAAGTCGTTGATTAAAATATATTCAGGGTTTCGCGATCATAGCCAACAAATTGGGGGGTTCCACGAGCAAAATATTAGTTTGGGAACCACTGGTTTAGATAAAAAGCATAAATTAGGGTTTGAATTTAATGATCACGCTTCATCGCCAATACCTGGTTTAATAATTAATATAAATAGTATATTAAATATCAACAGCCTGGTGTAAAATTCATGATCGGATTGGGATCAAAATTGGTTTCGATTAAAAATCATGATTCTTTTGAGAGGTACGGTTTTACTAATGATAATAATTAATTTATGGTGAAAAATATTAGGATATTTTGGTGAGCGAGCAGAAGGCAGAGCACCCTAGTTTTTTAAAAAATTTAATTCCATAAATGGTTCCCGAAATTTCCCTTAGAGAGGATTTCGGTACTCGGGGTACAAATAATTTTTGAAATTTTTTATCGTGGTCCAGGAAAAAATATAGTTGTTACTTTCAAATTATCATTTTCAGATACACATACTTCATATAATTTTAGTACATTACCTTCTCAGTTATTTTTCGTTAAATTAAAAAAAAAACTTGTTAAAACCGTTTCACATTACAGCAACACTATTTAAAATATCAAATTACTTATAAAATTTAAAAAAAAAACATTTAAGACTAACATTCAAACGAATGGGTGTTGTTAGAAAGAGAATGTTGAGGGGGATCGCTCGGGAATTACGGATTCCTGTCCGAAAGGATTTACAAAACCTAGATTTATTAGCTACAAATAAATAAACTTTTTACCCTCTTAAATTATAAGAATCGAAACCATTAAAATAGCTTTTGTCTCAAGTGCTTGTAAATTATTTATAACTTTATATTGAATCTAGGGGTTCCTCCCAGGAAACTTTTAGAAATTCGACCCATAAAAAGATCAACCCATTTTCGGTGTGCTAGGAATACATATTAATGATTTTCAAATTTAAATAATGATAAATTATTCATTTAAATTGAAAATGGTTGGCGATCTAGGAAATAACCTCTTGCGGTTCGCCAGGTGCCAACTCTTGCTCTAGAGGTTGGGACAGACAGTTTTGTTCCACTGATCGAGGGATTCCACTTATTAAGATTGAAATGTAAAACAACCCTACAAAATGGGTGGTACAAAATTATCCACTTAACCAACATTAATGGAAGCCGCGCAAACCCGCATAAGACTCCAACCAAGAAGTCTTAAAACAACATCAACAGCCTTGAGGCACGCCAAACTGAAATAACGGAATCTCACAAACGATCTTTTAATCTTTAAAAAAACCCTCCTCCCCGCATTAACTGTCGGAATAACGGTTCGGTCGGAACCGCAGATGGAATCCTTTATAAAAGCGAACATTTCCGTGCCGAGTGGAGATTACGATTACATTCGATCCTCCGTGAATCGATCCCGGAGAGACGTATCGATTCGCGCAATTAAAAGAGCTTCAGATTTATGAGCGCTCCGGGATTTCGGAAAGGGGTCTTTTGGAATTCAATAAATGAAGTCCCGGATGTGGTTCATTCATCATGCAGGTGGAAAAGGGGGTTTTAATCGCCCACGGACTCCAGTTGTTCGATTTTGTGGGATGAATGGGGATTAAAATCGCCGACTTTTGGGAAACATCATAAATACGTCTCTCATTGTCTTTTAAGCGTATCATATAACCTAAGACCCTAAATATGTAAAAGTTTATGAATCGATTGGATTAGTTGGTTCTTTCCGAGAAATAGATATGGCCAGGAGAGAGTTAATATCTGTTCGGTAATCTAGGGGAGAAATATACCAAAATGATGATCTTCAAGCTACTTAAGTTTTACTTTATTTAATTCATGTTAGTGTTAAAAATTTTAGGACAGTACAGTAGCTGTTTAAAAATCAATTAATTTTTTAGGAAATGTTTATTTTGAGGCGGACAGACCTCTACCGACGAGAATTTCCAAAATTAACCGAAACCAACTTTCTAGAATGATTTATTTATTTAAATTCATTTGTTCTTTTCTATTTTTACTAAAGTTTTTAAAAATTGGGGAATTTTGATTCGTTTTCAGTAGGAAAGAAAATTCTTCTTTCAGACTATAAATTAAGGTTCTAAATTAAAAAATATATATATGAGCTCATTTCTTTCAGAATTGGTCTTATTTACTTTTCCCCGCAGTTTTGAAAGTAATTCACCTTCATATTTAGATACGAGTCTGCTTGTGTGGAGTTCCTTGTGAAAGATTTCGGCTAAAGTCTATATAGACTGACACAAAAACCCGGCAATTCCAATGCATACTTACTAAACTTAGTTAAAATTAACTTATTTAGGTGCACCAGCAGCATATGTGTGCTGTGTGAGAGTAAGAACAAATGAAGTGAAAAAATGCAATATTTAATGAGCATCAGTTATGATACAATTTTTAACTTAACTAAAATACTGGTGAGTATTTTCAATTTAATTCAGTCTTTAAGTGTTAGTACACTCGACAGCAACGTTTATTGAACCCAGTACGTCACAAATGCGGAAGGAGAAATCGGTAAACACGAAGCCCGTTGGGTTGCTAGGAGTTTCGGTACGCAAATCGTGATTGAAAAGCACTATATATACATGGGTTTAACAAAATAATCATATTTTTAAATTGACGTTCTCCATTTCACTCAAAATTCAAACACCGCGATGGGAACTACTTTGTTTGTTAGTGACGTCGTAGGGTCAACTTAATTTGCTGTCTAGTGTACATGATGTCAAACTCACTACTTCTGGTGCAAATATTTTTCAAGTGCGCTCTCTGTGCATAAAATACCTCTACGAGTAGCTTCCAATCCGTTGTTCTCCGTCTGCGTAACGCAGTAAGAAAACACTTTACAAGATCCACAATCTTCCCGCCACAAAGTGACTGACTTTTCAAAAGCAGTTCGAGGCATTACCATTCTCTCTCTTCGAAAAGTCATTCGATTCTTCTTCTTCAAAAAAAAATTCTTTGTTCGAGAGAGAAAAACCCCTTCCATCGGCACCTTCTCCAATTCCCTCCCGAATTCTACTCTCTCTCCCATATTCGGAGTGATTCTATTGGCCGCGCGCCAAAAAGATTCCGCGGTCAAAACTGCCCCCGGAATCGCCTGCGAAAGGGGTGGGGAGATCCTTTTGTTTTTCGGGTTCTATTTTCGTTCTTTTTTTTTCTCTCTCGTTGTTCGGTTTATGTTCCATTAGTTCTATTTGTTAGCTGTGTGTTTCTAATTGCGTTGGGTTCGAATATTCATTACGTGTAATAAGGTAAATGAGGGTGGAGGCCGCTCGAAGAATGAATTCGATTGGGAAGCCAATTAGTAGTGATGTGCGCATTTGTTCTAATGCGTTCTTTTTTTAGTGGTTGTTGTAGGTCCCTCTTATCGTTTGAGGCAGGAAGCGGTCCCCTGGGGAGGTCGAGATAAAAAAAATTGGTGGAAATAAGCTTCGTTTGTGTTCGGAGTTGTTTTGGCAGGAATATCCATAAAGGGATGGAAATGGTCGGTGATTACTTTCATGGATTCCGCGGAATAGTGGTGTAAGTATCAAACTTACGATCGGCGGTAAAAAAAACCATTTAACTCGAAAAAAAAAACCTTTTTAAAAATACCCTTAGGTACTTTTAAATTAATTTTTGTAAACTCTTTTTCAACTTCATCTCAAATTCCAGCTGGAACATTGAGGTCATGAATTGCTAAGACTTTAAATTTGTATATATATAATTTAGATTAACCTTGTATACATCATGTAAACAACTACTTTTTAAGTGGTGAATAATATTACCAAAAAGAGCAGTGTTTCCCAACGTGGGGCGCACGCCCACCAGGTGGCAATATGGACTTCTAGGGGGGCAATTTGAAAATTTTCAACCAAATTGCCCCCCAAATGGGGCATAGACCACCAAGTTTTATTTACTTTTCAAGAAGGATTTTTGAAAAAAAAAAGGACATGGGGGGCATGGAAAATTTAAAATGGCTTTTGGTGGGGCATGGACCGAAAAAGGTTGGAAAACACTGATATAGAGCAACCACGAAATATGGAGCTCTTTTTACCTAAATTATATAAAATCTGTGTAAATAAAATAGGCGGTTAAACGTCATTCTTTACCATGGCAACGCAGAAGAAATACATTGAGAAAAAACTCAAGGTCAACCGCCGATTCTATTTACACAGAGTATAGTAATTAATTGGTAATCAGGTCAGTTCTCACATATACATTAGGGTGTATCGAAAAAAAAACTTTTTCGTTTTTTGAAGATGCGTTGGTGCGGAAAAGTTGTCTAAGGTTGCAGAGAGTACTACCTGTGTTTTTTTTTACAGAATTTATGGATAATATCTTTTGGTGCCGCATTTGCCCTGAAGGTTCTCCATGTTATCCTTATGCATCTGAAAAGTGGACCTTCTCCTCCCAGGCTGATGAGAGAGCCCTCGCAACTTTTGTGAGGAAGATTCTCCGGTCTTCGGTGGCTTTTGCGATATAACGGAGTTTGGAGAAGGAGGACTAATTCTGAACTTTATGGGTTATTCAGATGGCCGGACATTCTAAAGATCTAATAGTAGGGGAGCCCATGATGCTAAATGTGGATTTACTCGAGCGCGTCAGATAATCATAGGGGAGATACCTTGCATGCTTTTGAGTAACTCCACCAAATATAAGCTCTCCATGTTGGTGGGTTTGTTTAGAACAGCCCGTCAAAATTTGAAGGAAAACTAGTTACATGGTTCTCGAGCGCGTCAGATTGGCTACCAAGACAGTTTACAACAAGTTGAGCCTAGTTTCCTGGCTACTAGTCTATAAACATTTTGTTTCGTACATTTTTCTCAAAAAGAGCGATAGCGTCTTACCGGTCTTGGCTTTACTTTGCAACTTTGTAACCCTCCCGCTCCCTTACCCACCGCTCAAATCGGCAGATTTTAGAAAATGTACACTTTTTAGCTGGTAACTAACCTACCTTATCATTATCTGACGCGCTCGAGTATGTCCATTTAACTAATTTTTTTTTACAAATCTGACGGGCTGTTCTAGACAAACCCCCTACATAGAGAGCTTATATTTGGTGGAGTTACTCAAAAGCATATGCAAGGTATCCCCTTATGGTTATCTGACGCTCTCGAGTTACTACCCAAAAACACTCTGGGCTCCCCTACTATAAAGTATCAAAAAAAAAAAAAAAAATCCAATTCATGAAATGGGCCGGACACATTTTAAGAATGAATGATGATTGAACGACGAAAAGCATCTTTCTGGCAAAGCCAACAGGAGTTAGAAGAAGAGGCAGACCCAGACTGAGGTGGGCACAGACTGCCTCCAAAGTGACTTTGCTTCAATCAACGTCAGGGACTGGAAAGCTGTGGCGAGAAGAAGGAAGGACTGGTTTCGTCATCTTGAGATTGGTTTAACAAATAGTAGGGGAGCCCAGAGTGTTTTTGGGCCCCCCCACCCACCAACCCACCAACATGGAGAGCTTATATTTGGTGGAGTTACTCAAAAGCATGCAAGGTATCTCCCCTATGATTATCTGACGCGCTCGAGTAAATCCACATTTAGCATCATGGGCTCCCCTACTAAAAGTAATCATATTTTAAAATTAACGTTCTTCATTTCACTCAAAATTCAGACACTGCGATGGGAACTACTTTGTTAGTGACGTCAAAGAGTTAACTAACGTCGCTGTGTAGCATAGGCAACCTGTTAAGCAGTCGTAAACAAACCCTTAAAAAGAAAAAGTCAACGACTTTTAAATAAGAGAGAAATATCATAATTCAAAGACACACGTTAAATCTTTCCTGCATTAAAACGAGAAAGAGATTAAAACTCAAACGGACTTCACAAAAGTACTACATACATTACTTTAAAAACACATTCGGCACAAATTGCTCGAAATGAACACATTAAAACCATTCATTCACTGCTCATGCAAAACTACCTTCGGGGGAAAAAAATGAGAGCAATAGCGGTAAAACCCCGAACTTCCCTCATTAACAGCTCCCTCCCTCACGATAGATCGCGTGCTGGGGGATTGATCCCCCTCCCTCTCAGGGGGACCTTCGAATCCGATTAATTCCGATTAGAGTGCTTTGCCTTCGTTTTAATGGGGGCTTTCCCTTCCGAAGCAACAAATAAGCTGGTTTTTACTACAAGTTGGCTCTTGAGGAGATCAAGGCTGAGGGATCTGGCGATTATGATTGATAGTAGAACTGAGGGAAGTCGTTATAGATAGGTCACGGCTCACTAGATACTATACAGGCTAGCCTAGTTTTAAATAATGAAAACCATTTGACAACTTTTCCCGCTTGGATCGCCACAAGTCCTAACTATACTGACCAACCAATAGGATAACACACTGACAAATAAGGAGAAATAAAGGCGTGTTGTTTTCGTGACGTAAACTTATGATTGTTGGCCATTAGTGGCTGAGTTGAATTTTTGAGCCATTAAGCCCCGCCTTCACCTCTGTTGATTTGCTTTGCCAGTTTGTCAGCTATTGCCATCTGGATTTTTAATGATTTCCGAATCTCGGCTAGCCTGTATAGTATCTAGTAAGCCGTGGATAGGTAATAGTGAATTTTTACAGTTATAAACCGAATATAAGTGATTTTTAAATGGGGTTTTACTATAAAAATATTTATTGAAGTGTAGAGTAATGTAAACTGACAGAAATAGAAAGTGAGAGATAGGGACACACGTATGGGTAACAACGTGTTCCCTATGTCCTATTCCGTATCCTATAAAGCCATTGCGAAGTACTTTTCTTTCTACTTGGAGAGACGGGCAGTCCCTGTGCTTAGTATATGTATATGTTACGGGCAATGTGATAAATCCGGGCATTATTAATAACACACGGTTTATCACTTTGACCCTATCATATACACGAAATAAAACTACGAAGGACACGAAAATAAAACTTTCAATTTGTAAAAACGCTATACACGATTGAATTTTTTCACCTCTTTTTTCTTTCAATCAGCAATGAAAAATTTTAAAGAATCGACTATCGGTTTTCAATCAACTATCAAGGATCTGAAAATTTCAGGCCTAAAAAATCACCCTCATTGTTCACATTCAGACTAAATTTTCAAGAAACCCTTACTGACTACAAAAACACAGAGGATTCTATTACAAAGGACCGAAGCTTCTCACGATTTGGAGCGAAAAAAAAAACACGAATCCAAAATATCCCCTCGGCATGGAGACTCTTTGTGGCTCAATAATAAAATTTTCGGAAAATCAAACAATTTTCCAAACTACCCAAAAGCGTAGGTAGCCTTCCCGGAACAAATCCGCAGGACGGACGTTCCAAAAAACGCGTTCTTTCCGCCATTTTTTATTCATCTGCCCTTTCATTACGCAGAGAGCTTTTGTCTCACACCCTCCCACCGGACTTCGAACGTTTTTTTTTTTTATATATTTTTGTTTGAATCCCCCCCCTCCTCGCTGCAATTTGCGAATTCGAACAGTACCGCGGGGAGGCGGCAGGTAGGGCCACTGTTTTTCTCATCTCGTTCCTTTGTTCTAAAATGGAATAAAAGCGCGTTCTTTGTTTTTTCTCTCTCCTTTTTTTTTTCGAACAGGAATGTTCTTCCGAACAACAGCAACGCTGGCGAGAAGTGAGGTTCTTTTCGGTTCTCTTCTTGGAATGTTTTTGGGAACCGTTGAAGACAGAATACAGGGAGAAATAGTTGAATACACGGAATACAATAGACGACATTAGTGTGACGTCACTTGCTTGTTTGGAAACGTTGATTCTATCCGTGATTGGTTCCGTGATTGAAGGTAAATCCGTACGGAACCAATCACGGATGGAATCTACGTTTCCAAACAAGCAAGTGACGTTATGACTAATGTCGTCTATTCCTTACAGTACAAACACATGCTCCTGTAGTGAAGTGACTATATACTCACCAGTTAAAGAGTTAATAATTTTTTTTGCTAGCACATTAAAAGAAACATTATTACTATATCTACACACTGGTTTAATCAATATATTCTATGGAGACTGCTCATGTAGTGAAGTGACCACTCTCACCAGTCAAAGAGATAATATTTTTTTTTTCCTATCACATAAAAAGAAACAAATTTACTATATCCATACTAGGGTGTCCCTTATGTGGCAAGAAAATATTTTTTGACGAATTTGGAAGCGGCTACCCTCTACTTTTTTTATAAATGCCTTGACCTAGTCAGGTATCAAGTTTTATCCCTCTTCGATAATAATAACCCATGCCGAATCTCAATTGAAGATAGTCAGTGTGTCTCTTAAATGACAGAATTTTTTTTCTTTGTGAATTTCGAAAAGAACACACTCTACTTTTTTTATAATTGCCTTGACCTATTCAGATATGAAGTTTTATCTCTCCACGATAATTTTAAATTTTAACCCGTGCCGAATCTCTGTTGAAGATGGTGAAACAAGCAAAATTACGGGCACGGGCCCGCTAATACTCACTACTTTTTTTCTAATTTTTTTAGGGTTATATTTTGCCGTATTTTAATTTTACTGAGGAAAAATCAGAAAAAAGTGGTGAGTATTAATGGGAGCGTGCCGGTAATTTATCTGCTTGGTTATCTTAAATTGAGATTCGGCACAGGTTAATATTATCGTAGAGAGATAAAACGGTATATCTGAATATAGGTCAAGACATTTATAAAAAAAGTAGAGGGTATCCGTTTTCAAATTCGCAAAAATAAAAAATTCTGTATATCTGAATAGGTAAAGACATTTATAAAAAAAAAGTAGAGGGTATAGGTTTTCAAATTCGCAAAAATAAAAAATTCTGTCATATGAATCGTTTATTTCAGAAACAAGTTAGAGCCCATTGGATTAACACAGCGTTTAACTTGTTTTTGAAATAAACGATTCATATAAGAGACACACTGACCATCTTCAATTGAGGTTCTGCACGGGTTAATATTACCGTAGAGAGATAAAATTTTACATCTGGATAGGTCAATGCATTTCTAAAAAAAGTAGAGGATAACCATTTTCAAATTCGGCAAAAAAATTTTTTTCCTGTCATATAAGGGACACCCTAAAACACTGGTGAGACCTATTGTTCTTTATGGCAGCGAGTGCTGGACTATTAACAAACATGAAGAGGAGAAATTAATGAGCTTTTGAGCATAAGATCCTAAGAAAGTTTTTTGGAGCAGTAAGAGAAAATGGTATATTATGGAGAATAAGATACAACCACGAACTACAACTGAAGTACAGGGAACTCAACATCGTTAAAGTCATCAAGGCCTCCCAAATAAGGTGGCTGGGGCATATTTTTCGGTATGGTGATGACAACCCTGTAAGGAAGGTAACTTTCCAGAACCCAGAAGGAAAGAACCAAAAACGAGATGGATGGATAGAGTGGAGAAGTGGCTGCGAGACTTGGGAGTGAACCGATGGAGGAACATGGCGTTGAGTAGACCAAGATGGAAAAAGATGACGGAGACAGCCTTGGCCGGCTGTAGAGCTTATGATGATGATGATAAGGTAGTACACCCTAATGGCTCCTGTAGTGAAGTGACAACACTCACCAGTCAAAGAATTAATAATTTTTTTTTGCTAGCACATAAAAAGAAACATTATTACTTTTTCTATACAATGTTTTAATCAAAAAGTTCTATGGAGATATCTTATTCTTAACGCTCATTCAGACTTCTCTTTTTTTTTTGGGTTCATTTTGGAGGAAACATGCATGCAAAGTGAAAAGTGTGAACTGGTCTCCTTCCAATTCCCTCCTTTACTTTTCTATGCAAACTAGCGATTCACATGAGTGGATTGCTAGTTTGGTATAAGCCAAATGGTATTTACCTGATTGATTTGAACATTAATTTCATGATTGTTATAGTGGTTATTAATCAAGTAAATGCCAATTTTTTTGAAACAACGTATGTTTGATTCCACTGGAATTTTACCCTTAATTTATTACATAAATGAAGTTATGAACAGGGTTCGAATTTAATTATCACATTTGATCGCCCAAACCTGGTTTAATGATTAAATTTTGAGTAAAATCGCATAAATCGGGTCTGGTTTCAAGCAAAAAACTTGTGATCGGATTTTGAGTTTTATGGGTTTCGATTAAAATCTTGATTTCTTTCGAGAATGACGGTTTTACTCCGATAATAATCATTAATTCATGATGAAAAATAACTCCATCAAAAATTAACACTCAAAACAGTGCAAATACATAGATCGTTCACATCTCCTAGTAATTTTTCAAGGATAGGCGTTCTCTTCAGTATTTTTCAGAATAATCGAGATCCTTCGATCAATTCGGTATTAATCTTTCTTGCGACGAAAATTAGTTTTATTTTTTGGAACCAAAAATAATCTTCACAGATAATCATTAAAATTACGATCACCAGTAATGATTACGACGCAATTTTTTCCTTTCTGATCGCCAAACAGTGATCCGTGATTGATTAAAAACGCTGCCTGATTTTTAAACGTGGAAGATAAAAGCTTTGATCCGAATTTGAGTTTTTTTCTTCGTTTATATGAATCTATTTTAAACCCTAGTGAAAACTACACGTTAAGCTTTTGTAATAACTTACCAGTTAAAAAGTAAAATTTTATGTAACATATAAAATACACTGCATGCACTTGGATCACAGATGCACCTTTGACATTACATAAGCAAATACTCCAAATGGAGCATTTGTAATTATTAATCTAGTAGTTAAGTAAGTAATTAGTATAAGAGAATTCGAACTGCAAAGTCACATATGTCACTCAAACTAGATATTTTTCATTATTATCAATTTCAAAACCTAGTTACAGAAAGTTATCAGAAATGGTTTTTAAACATTCCTTCATGACTTTTAGGTACACAAATTATGCTTACCGATATTATATGAATTATTGGAGTTACAAGGCAATTCAAGAGAAAAAAGCTGACGCATATTTAAAATATTCAGAGTAGTATGGGTTTACTATAAGTGATATAATCTCCAATTCTGATATATAAATAAAAATAAGGAATTAAATTATAACTGCTTCATTTATACATAATAATCCAAAGAATTTTCGGTTCTTACGTATTACCCCGTTGACCATCAGTTTCAGCGGCCCAGTTAATGGGCTTTGCCTATGCATTTTCGTGTTAAGTTACACGGTCGACGGGATATAGCGTAAGTGTTACGGGCAAAGTGATTAATCGGGCATTATTAATAATGCCCGAAGTGTTGACGGGCAATGTGATAAATTCAATGGCATTTATCACTTTGCCCGCCTCCCACTTCGGACATTATTAATAATGCCCGATTAATCACTTTACCCGTAACATTAATACCAAATTTTCGAACGAAAAAGTTTACAACAGGAAAACAAATTGGGATACTTAAAGAAGCACCAAAGTCAAGGAATAGACCTTCTTACTCCAGTATAACTGCTGAGCTATATAATATCCTGGAGTGCTAACTCAGCGTGGTAAAATTAACACTGTGTCATTACGCCAAAGGGGCAAAGATTAAGTTTCCCCTTATTGCTTGCATGTTAACAGAATCCAACTTAATGTGTTCATGATGAAATGGAGCGCAAAAGCTATAGAACGATATATTTACAAAACTTCTTTTGAAAAACGATGAAAAAAACAACAGAATTAAAGAAGCATTAGAATTAGAGAACTACTTTCCATAAACTCTTACCGCAGAAGCAGAAACTGCGTAAACAGAAGGTCTGTTCGGTTGCTAGAAGGAGTTTCGGTACACAAATCGTGATAAAAAGACGCTATATACTACAGACGGGTTTAACAAAATAATCATATTTTTAAATAGACGTTCTTCATTTCACTCAAAACTCAACGACCGTGCTGGAAACTAATTTGTTTGTTAGTGATGCCATATGGTCAAGAAACGTGGCTGTCGAGTATAGCATTAACGTTTGGCCTCTTTGAGCAGATTTGTATACCTATGCGACGGCAAATAGAGCACAAAAAACGTTAATGTTAGAGTATATGAAGTTTGCACTGTTTTTATATAGAGTATTTTCAGGTGACGTCACAACCGGTTATTTTCTTTTAACTGTGTACCTTCTGTAGGGCTTTTATCTGTTGCTAAGGCCGTTGTTTATCTGTTGCTAAGGCGGTTTTTAGGTTTGGGATCATGTGATTGCAAATGCTCCAATAGAAGAATTCCACGGCTGGTCATTTTCTGTAACTGTTAACCTCTGCAGGGCAAAAAACTGTAACATCTTCTGTTGCTAAGGCCGTTGCTAGGTCCGAGCCATGTGATTGAAAATGCTCTATTATACGAGTAGCACAGTGAGTATAACCAGCCTCACTGTGTAAAGCTAAGCTAAAAACAGAGCTTACAACCAAAATTGTAGACAAAATACATTCTTGCATTTATATACCACAAAATGTTTCTGCTTCTATTTTAGTGGTGACCAAGTCCAATCGCCAAAAAAAAAACCCCTCGTAACAGAACAACAACCTTTTGTAAGCATGTTCTTTTCATTACTCTGTCTGGCATAAATAACACACCAGTCTCTTCCCACAGCACAAAAGAAAATCGAGAAAGGGACCAATCAAAAACCGACTTCCAAGCGATTTCGGCCCAAATGAACCGCAGTCACGCGTTCGTTGCCAAACCGACCGAACGCAATCTCGGAGAGACGGCATCGATAAGCAATCGATTGTTTATTCGCACTCATAATCGCAATCGTTTCGCCATAAATCCAATATTCGTTCTAATTAGGGGTCAGACGATGCACGCGAGCGTTCTTATTCCATTGGCGCAGACGATCATTAATGGGGGAGGGGGATTCCATCCCTTGTCGATTTTTCAGGCGGAAGGTACAAAAAAGTCTGTTTTTTTATTGTTTGGGGGGGGGTTTGACCAAGAACATGAGCGGTTTGACCATAATGAGTTTATGGAAAGATGGTTTGTTTGGGTACGTTCTTCCAATACGTTCAATGAAGTGTTTCTGTATTGTCTGTATTGCTTTGAACACGAAGTTTAACGTGCTATGGAGTGTTCCTTTTGATCACTCAGTTAATTGGGGTTATGATTACTTTCCCTCTTTTACATACTCTGTAATGTCATTGTGCATTACAGATGGGTGAAAAAACTTATTAAACATACAGTTAGCAAAAAACTTGAAAAGTTGCACGAAGGCATAAACCCTAGATACTGAAACTATTATTTTACATGGATAAAAGATACTTTTAACATTTAGATCAGGTATGGGCAACCTTTTCGAATCCGCGGGCCGGACTCAAAGATTATAATGTCGTGGAGGGCCAAAGAGTAGATAATAGGTAATATTCTTTTAGTAAAAAAAATGAGGCCTTTTATTATATATATTTATGAAGTTTAATTCTAAAGTTAAAAAATTAATCTGGACTTGTACAATATCTAGATTACATAAAATAATTATAATGAAGTTACATTAATATGGACCAGGCGCGGATCCAGCACGGCTCCAATGGGGGGGGCACTTCTTCAGACCATCATCTTTATCTTTTGAAAAAAATGTCAAAATTTTGGGATTTTTCTAAAAAGTATCACTCAAGGTCCCCTTTTGGTACCGCTGGGGGGTCTGGGGGTCCTCCCCCAGAAAAATTTTGGAAATTTGACCTGTAAAAGTAGGTTTTTAACTCATTCTGAGTACTTTTTGGGACTTTTTTTTCGTACTTATGAATGATTTTTGGGTCCAAGGGGGGGGCATTTTCCAGAGTGCCACCCCCTGTATACGCCACTGATCTGGACTAGAATAATATTACATACAATACAATAATTATAAAGTTAGGTATATTAATCTACAATAGATTAATATTTTGATTAGAAACAAAAATTATGTTAAAGTTACAAAAATCTGGACTAGAATAATATGTGATTTTTGAGTACAATTTTTAAAATGTTCCGCGGGCCGCACCAAATGACGTGGCGGGCCGGATCCGGCCCGCGGGCCGGAGGTTGCCCACCGTTGATTTAGATCATAAATTTTTTAACATAATTAAATATTTTTCGGTCCAATAGAAGCGAATTGACATGAATTTCTATTATTTAATATCTTTTTTGAAAAATAAATACTGTGGATGAGAGAATTTTATAGGTTGACACCTGTAAGATATTTAGAAAACATTTAAGTAACTCTTACACCAAGTCAAAAACGGCATTTAGCCTTGTTTATTCCATTCCTTCCCTTTACAAATTTGGCCGAGAATAAACGGTTCAATTGAAAAGTGAAACTGATTGCTTGGATTTCAACAAATTGTTTGGAAATTACAATTGTTGACTCTGGCAGAGGTTTCAGCTCAGCATCACTTGACAATCCTAAAAAATCCATTTAGGGATTTAATTCCACTCGAAAGACCCCACTACGAATGAGCTATAATTGAATTTTAAAATCAATGAAGGATTATTATTCGATTAAATTATATCTACCTTTCTCTCACTACAGGTAGTGTGAGTTATAACTCTGATTTTTACAATAACAGAAAATCTATCATAAAATAAATGAAATTTGGTAGCTTGTATAAACCAACCATAAGCAAAAGGAAAACCAAAGGTAGATCTAAATTAATCGAACAATAATCCTTCAGTTGGTATTTTAAGAGTCAAATTTAGCTCATTTTTAGTGTGAGTCACGCATGGAGTTAGCCTTAGATGAAAACGACTATACTACACCACAGCAACTTTTAATAACCCTATGACGTCACTACGCGGAAGCAGAAAGTTTTTTGAGTTACTTAGAGGAGTTTCGGTACGCAAATCGTGATAAAAAGACGCTATAAATACGTGGGTTTAACCACGGCTTACTAGATACTTATACAGGCTTGCCGAGTTTTAAACAATGAAAACCATTTGACAACTTTTCCCGCTTGGAGCGCTACAAGACCTACCTATAAGCCCCACGCTTGATATGCTTTGCCAGTTGGTCCAGTGTTGCCATCTGGATTTGCAATGATTTCCGTACTCGGCTAGCCTGTATAAGTATCTAGTAAGCCGTGGTTTAACAAACTAATAATATTTTCAAATTGACGTTCTTATTTCACTCAAAATTAAGACATCACCCTGGGAAATACTTTGTGAGTGACATCATACTGTCATGAAACGTTGCTCGCAAGTTTAGAAGAAATCTACGAGAGCATTAAGTGAATCAATATTTTAACGTTATCACTTGCAATAATTTTGTGGAATTATTAATACCATGTTTATTTAACTATTTAGTGGTGATCATTGACTAAACAGTTTTTTTACAAACGGTAATTTTTACCAACTTTGAACCCTTACAACCACTATTCACGAAAGGATTTCCTCCATAGGTGTACCCACTCAAGTAGCAAAACCAGTAAAAATCCACATCGCACCCCATGCAGCATTCGATACCAATCGATATTTATTTACCCTCATAATCGTCATCGCTTTACCGATAAACTTCCCTTCATTAAGGGGTCAGCGGGGAAAAAAAGGCGCAAACGATCAAATGTGGAGGGGGGCGTTATGGATTCCCTTTAAATTATTCATTCGTGTTTAGAGAGAAAAACATTAAGAACTCTCTCTCTCTCACCTGTTAGAGTAAGTTGCTGCTTATCGACTCTGTTGTGTTCGAATGAAGTGCTTGCATTATTCAATGGAGCCGGAGGGGCGTAGTTTGGAAGAGGGAGTGTTTTTTAATTCGCTTAAGAGTAGTTGATTTTTTTAGAAGGTTTTTTTTCTCTGGGTTTAGGAGTTTTAAATCGCGAGTGTTTAAGCAATTATCGTTACTGTTTTTAAGAAGTTACTCATTATGTATCTTTTACATTGCGCTTTGTGGTTTACGAGTGGCGTAAATATATTTTTTTTTGGTTGGAGAAGAATATCCTTTCAAAAAAATTTCGTTGGTGCATCGTCAGGTTCGTAGTAAGATGATTTACCAAAATTCCTCCTAAGCCCCTTCAATGCATTCATACCAAGTTTTGAAAATTATGTTATTTCCTGAATCTTTTTATGAATGAATTTTTCATGCTGACCACTTTATTCTGGTTTTATCCTCGAAAATCCTTTGGCGTAGAATGAGTTGTCCTCTTTGGATGCCACCCAAATAGGTCCCAAATGAGTTAAAACTACTTTTAAGAGTAAAATATCCAAAATTTTTGCTGAGGGAGGACCCACAAACCTGACTTGAAACTCTAGTATTGTACACTAAATATAAATGTTTTGAGTTTATTATGGATTCATTTTTTAAAGTGAACAAAGATTCAAATAGTTACTGTGAAACGTCTGGGGCAATTAAGAAGTAATTTTAAACAAGCCGCCCCTCTAGGAAAAATATCTATATAGTTACAGGTTTGACTAGTTAACTTGGAAAACATTTTCTTGGCCCTTCTGAATTCAAACATAAGAGGCGGCATTTCCAGGACTTGCCTCAATACTGGGTAAATCTACCACACGGACCTGTGTCGACCTTGTTTTCAGAATAAATTTAAACTGTAGGTTACATTGTTTTTACCGTGACAATATTCATACATTGGTTTGACTGCTTATTCAACAACAAAAAAAAGTCTGGTGAGAACCGGTCAAATCCAGTCAGGACCATATTACTTATACGAATCCCCATTTCATAGAATTAAAGCCCAACCGACGACAGTATAGACCCTGAGTGACAGGACCACAGCATCCTGTCTCAAAAAAAAGTGACGTCCATGGTCGGGGAGGACTTCATTCTTTGGCGGCAGGCACATTAATCTGAAAGAGCACTTCATTAATCTCTCTCTTAGAGAGAGGAATGTTCCTCTTTATTATAGGTCCGTCTTCAAATGAGTCGAAATTGTCACCAATCAGGTCACTCGATTCGGAAAGTTTTCTGGAATGCTTTTTCCCTCCTTTAGGATGCTATAATTAATGGTTGGTTGGTTGGTTGTTTTGGGTTTTATGGCGCAAGGTCCCTATATCGGACATTCCGCGCCAAACACAAGATGCTATAATTAATGAACTGTGCAGATGGTTTTTTTTTATACGAGAGACCAATGGTGCTGTCATCAAGATTTTTGAGGGATGTTATGCGAGTTGAGGTAGATTTACGAAGATGGAACTTTTTGAGTAGAGAAATTAAAAGTTATTTTCTTCTCACGTCCGTTATTTTAAAAGGTTGTGGTTTCAAACTTATGATTTGTAAATACTATTTGTCTTTGAAAAACGCTAGGGGCTGTTCACAAATTATGCCAAATATTTTTGTTGGTTTTATACATCTCCCTAGTCGACGTACTGTACTACTAGTGGTTAGAACATCTGACTGCAGGGGCGTATAGCAAGGATTTTTCTTGATTTTTCTTTTTTTTTGGGGGGGGGGGGTCCAAAGGAAAAAATGTAGTATTGATTCTACTTCTACGTAATTAGAGAAATAAATTTCACATTACTTTTGTTTACTTATCTATATTAATTAATAATTTATAAGTAATTAAGATAAAATACTATTTTTTAATCTCTAATTCAATTGTAAGTTCTCATTCAATATTAAAAATGTGTTTTTCTCAAGTACAAAGGCCATCAAAAAACAATATAAGATTTTTTCTTTGAGTTATCAGTAGCTCCATATTGGGAAGGGGGGTCTGAGGGATTGACCCCACATAATTTTGTTGGAAATTTGATCTTTTAAAGGAGTGTTGTAGCTCATTTTGAGACCCTTTGGATTGCAACCAAAGAGCAACGCTCTTTAAATCGGGAGATTTGTTCTTCCCTCTTTTAGGTTCCCATCTTCAAATGTCGGAAGTATTAACTATAAGTATTAAGTAGCGCTTTATTAGTTCGGTTTCTTTGATGATTCAAATAGCAAATTAAACTTTAAAAAAACATGTTTTTGCAATATTTTCATGGACTGCTTTGTTTATCAAATATAAATGAATTAAAGAATGAAACTAGAGCAATTATTTTGGTTAAAAAAGTGAATATTCAAAGATATAATGTCAATTAATGATATTTTAAACCCATTAGCTTACGTATACTTTTTCAAAATTTCACTGGTCATCTCGGTTACACGAACGTTTTGTTTTACAAGAGCATTTTAAACTTAAACTAAAAAATTCGATCTCACCATTTTGATCTATGATTCAATAGTTAAATTTGATGTCAGAGAGTCTGTTGTATAAAGTGGAACCAAAAGTTGAAATTAAGTTAAATTTGTCCAGTCTTTGAGAAATTTAAATTATTATGTCACAGCTGAAGCCCTCCTTAATAATGAGCAGTCTCATGGATAAGTCAAAACGTTTGACTAAAATTACAGCGAAATTCACATTCTTTGGTCAAAGGATTGCGACAATTAGTCAGTGAATATCTAATAATTCTTTCTTTAGCTGTTGATTGACTCCGATTCTGACGGCTCTGTGAAAAACTTTCATTGTAAAATATAATATAGTACTCACTCTCGAACCAGATATTCAAAGAGCTTTAAAATTAATAATATATTAGCTAGGGATTACAAGTGCGATTTGGTTGTTATTTATATAATTTTATATTTATCATTTAAAGTGGTGATTAATGATTTTGCAAACAAAATCAAAATGGGATGAGTAGTTTGAGATATTAACAAATATTTAAATAATTAGGTTATTATTGTTATTTTTTTGAGAAATATAAGCATACAACAAATTGTATACACAAATCATTAACCCTTACAGTCTTGAGACGTCCGAGATTTCTATTGAGTCCTACGGGGATTTGGGGCGGTCAGGCTTGATAGAGTTGAAAAACAACAGTGCATACGTTTATTTGTTTGATTTCATGTATACGCATGTAGTACGTTTTCGATACATCGTTTTCTTGAAGTCGCATAGACCTAAGCCCGTGATTTCCATTAATAAAATATGCAAAATACATACACCTTTTTCCAGTTAATATGTAATAAAAAGATTAAAATGTGTAATTTTAAAAACATGAGAAAATAGGAAACAATCAAAGCAATTTTAAAAATTTTCAATAAACTGAAAACCAACGAAATCTATGATCTTCAAAATCATTATAGAAAGTTGTTTCATCTTAATGATCACACAATTATGAGAAATCGCGACAGAAAAAGCATGACGTCACATCTGGTTTAAGCTAAAAAAATTATGTTTAAAATTTATGTTATGTCTAGTATTGTTTTTGGACTTACACTACTATCCATTTCCTGAAGAGCAATCGCACACGATACAAAGCTCATTCACAGCCATCAGGGTCGGAGTTGAATCCTCGGTTAAAGAAGGATTCTACCAAACAGTGAAAATAATTTATCTTTCTTTGTCTGCTGATTAACACCGTTGGTAATGATTGTGAAGTGAGACAACCAGTGAATGAAAATGAAAATAGTGTATAAAACAAGCTATCGGACATAATTTTTAAGAGAACTTAAGCTTTAAAAACAAGTTGTCTTTTATATAATTTTATACTTTTATTTTATAGTGGTGAGAAAATATTTTACAAACAAAACCAAAATGGGACGAGTAGTTTGAGATAGTAACTAATATTTAAATACTAATTAGGTTTTATTCTTTGAGATATATACACAGAAGAACTACGAGTAAGAGGCAAATATTCACTGGATAAATAAAAGTTAAAGAAAATATTTTATTTTGGCAATGAGTGGACATCGATTTCGACGAATTCAAAGGACTACATCTACATTTTCCCCCCTCTTTCTACTCATGTGTTCAAAGTAAATCTGGGAGACTTTTTTGATAGCAAAAAGTCAATTTGTCATTTTTTGGGACTTAATACCGTTTTTTAAACTGACGATTAGATTAGTTAAAAGTTTACCGACTCCTAAACAAATATGTTTTTATCAAATTGTGATATTATATTGACTTACACCAGTATCTATATTCCGGAAGAGCAATCGCAGACGATACAAAGCTTATTAACACCCATCAGGGTAGGTGTTAAATCCTATCGATTCTACTAATCACTGAATATTATTTATCTTCCTTTAGCTTCAGTCGTAATCACAGTTGACTGTTATTGCTACGTATCCTAGTAAACAAAACGTGCTCTTGAACTAAAGTTTCAAAAGAGCTTATGAATAACAGCATCAATTTCAAACGCTTCTGATTTAAAAAATAAAGTTGATTTTTATATAATTTTACACTTTTATTTTATAGTGGTGAACAAATATTTTACAAACAAAACCGAAATGGGACGAGAAGTTTAAGATAGTAACTAATATTTAAATAATTAGGTTATTCTTTGAGAAATAACCACAGAAGAACTACGAGTAAGATGCAAATATTCACTGGATAAATAAAAGTTAAAAACACATTTTATTTTGGCAATCATCGATTTCGACTAATTCAAGGGACTATATATCTATTTCCTACTAATGTGTTGAGGGAAAACTGGGAGACATTTTTTTGAGCAAAAAAGTCAATTTGCCATTTTTCGAAATTATTCCCTTTTTCAAACCGACGGTTCAATTAGTTAAAAGTTTACCGACCCCTGAACTAATCTAATCTGTTTTTATCAAATTCTGATAGCGGACCTGCACCACTGCCCCCCCTTTCCTGAAGAGAAATCGCAGACGATACGAAAGCAATAGACAAAGGGAAATCGACTCGAATTAAAAACTCAGCACTTTCCGTCGAGATTAAATGACCGACCCTGACTGGTGTCTCGAATGACAACTAATGGAGCCTGGCTTCATCATTATTAGTCGAAACGATTGCTCCGATATACTACGACATGAATGGAATTCAATGGCAGAGTCGAAATATTTTCTTTCTCTGTTGCTTCGGGCGAATCTTTCTGCACACGTCTGGACAATGATTCACAGACAGCGCGTGTTTTATTTGAACCTATAGGACCATTTGATCTGTCGTATGTTAAATTAAAGGGTGGTTTCATTGTGCTAGGGTACTATGTGACTTCCTTTTTTTTTAAAAGTGAGGGTATGGTTATCAATCTAGTTAATATATACCCTAGTAGCACAGCTCATAACGAATATGACAAGTTTCCGTAAATTCTACCTGAAGTAAACGAAATTAGGCCATCGAGTATGACAAAAATTGGACGAATCTTGAACGTTGTGCTACTCGGGTATTTAATTGAACACAATTAGTGATAAGTTGTTAAAAACCTTCAGTTGTAACTTTTTTAGCCTAGTTTTTAATTAAGCATATGTCTCTAAAGATTTTTAATGAAAATTACTATGGTTATTTGATTTTTAATTGTTTTAATTCGTAAAATAACTGGCTTGTTTCTTATTACCCCTAGTTAGGTAATAAGATTAAAGTCGCTTGGGGTAATAAGACACACGTAAAAAAAATCCCTTTCGCCTTTACTTAGGAGGTTCATTATTTTTTCAAAGAAAGCTGGTAATGATATAAACATTTTGTAAAAAAATCAGCTTCCTAAACTTAAAGGAAAATCCTGTGGAATTTTACATGTTACCCCACTCTCCCCTAATTGTTTAATTTTCATGATTTGTTCGAGACAGCAAATACAAGCAAATTTTGAAAATAACCCTCAAACTTTCTATTTATATATTCATGCTCTCGAAACAAATTTTCTCATGAGCGTTCTAGAGCTTCATTTTAATGAATGGGATCCAGTAACACAATTAAAGGTTAATTGTTTTCATATATTTTTATATTTTTATTTTAAAGTGGTGGGTAACAATTTCACAAGCAAAAAAAAAAAACGGGATGAGAAATTTGAGATCGTAACTAGTATTTAAATAATAGAGTATTTTCAATCACATGACTCGGACTTAACAACGGCCTTAGCAACAGAAAATGTTACAGTTTTTTGCCCTACAGAGGTTAACAGTTACAGAAAATGACTAGCCGTGGAATTCTTCTATTGGAGGATTTGCAATCACGTGATCCCATACTTAAAAACCGCCTTAGCAACAGATAAACACCGGCCTTAGCAACAGTTAAAAGCCCTACAGTAGATACACAGTTAAAAGAAAATAACCGGTTGTGACGTCACCTGAAAACACTCTATTGGGTTATTCTTTGAGAAATATTGAGAAAGAGCAATCATTAAAAAGCGTTAAGTTATTAGCTGTAAAGCACACGTTTATTTGTTTGATATGTATGTTTTTAGTATGTACTTGGTTTTTTATATACGTTTTCGAGAAGATGCATATAACTAGGGCTATGATTTCCACGCAATAAAAAGTGAAAAATTCGTATGTATATATTTTAAGTAATTCTTCGTAAAAAGGAGTGAAACAATGAAACATGCAATTTTTAAAACATGAGAAAATAGGAAACAATAAAGCAATTTTAAAAATTTTCATTGATCTCTGAAAACCAACGTTATCTATGAACTTTAAAATCATCATAGAAAGTTGTAAGTGGAGTCAACTGTTCATTCGTAAAATTCAAAAAGGATGGAAGAGGATAGTTGATATTTTTTTTTTGAATTTCAAAGTAATTTATTTGGAACTTCAAAGTTTTCATCCGTGTTCTGAAATATGTATTAAATAGTTAGTATATTAAAAATATTTACTTCTTTTGTTTCGCTTTTAATTATCCATTCTCACAGGAGTACAACAATTTCGAAAAGCAAATAATTCTTCTTATTAAATAACCTGAATAGCTAAAAATTTTACTGAAGAAAGTATTTCATTTTTACCAAATTAATCATTAAAGACAGCTATTCAAAATTTACTTTGTTAATGTGGGAATTGCATAGGTGAGGGATTTGCTTAATTTTACACTTTTTTGATACGTTATAGTTTAAAACTCTCAAATATCAGATTTTAAAGTTCAAAAATATGTTTTAAATAACTTAAAATTCGATTTTAATTTTGCCAAAACACTAGTAAAGTCATGTGATCAAAAAACGGGATTTGACGTCACAGCGCCGTCGAAACTAGTCAATAGAGCATTCGCACATGACGTCACTTGGAGGACAAAAACAACGTTGCTAAGGCTGTTGTTAGGGGCGGGAACTAGAAGCATCCAATAGAAGCATTCGCACATGATGTCACTGGCGGGCAAAAACAACGTTGCTAAGGCCGTTGTTAGGCCGAGTCATGTGATTGAAAATGCTCTATTGTTGAAAATAAAAGAAATCAGACTTATCATAAAACCAAAACACGAATAAAACTCGTCTGTTTCTCTAGTGAACGACCAGAAAAAGAAAAAATTAAAACTTTGAATCCTAATAATTCCACAACCAATTAATATTTTTTGAAAAACAAAATGCCAATCTTTTTATAAAAAATATTTGTATGTGTCTTTAAAATATCATAGTTTTTTAGTTAAAACTTTGTGAAGAATAGCAGAATGAAGCAAGCTAAGCATACAATAACATAGCGGGTCCAAGCGCTGTGACGTCACACAGCAGCCATAACGAAATTACTGTTCAAGCCGCCTCCCGCCTATACTGGAAACGACAATTTAAAAATTAATATCTTGGGGAATAGTTTTCCGATTTCAATAATTTTTACGTCATTTTTCATGGATTTTCATCCTCTATCATAATAAAATTAAAAAAAAATGTGCAATTCCCTCATTGAGCAATAAGTTAGCATTGAAATTTAATTTCATTTAAATTTTGTGGAGTGGAGAATCGTTGAAATCTTAATATGGATTATTTTATAGTCACCACTAAAACAGGTAGCTCTAATATTGAATGCTTATAAATATGAGAATCCGTAGCATATTTAAGAACGCTTGTTCGTTATCAAATTTTAATTTATCATTTTTAGATCCGTTTCTGTGATTTCGTTAAAAAAAACTAGTCGAATTTAATTGATAATAATATTTTAATTTCATTCGGAATTTAACCCTCAAAATTAAGTTTTAAAACTCCCATGTTTGACCTCACACGTCCGAGTTATTTTTTTTATCCATGATGTATTTTTCGGGGGGTGAGTTTTTAATATGGATTTCTTTTGGCGAGGGAGGGACAAAGGTCATTTAAATGTTGGGAAAATACTAGTCGACTTCGTTTATTGTGATCACGGTTAATGTTATCAATCGGATAATGTTTTCAAAATTCCCGATTACTTGTAACTTAATGCAAAATGTATCGTTTTATGTGATCAATATATCGCTTAATGTTATCAAAATACGGTCAAATCCCTTAAAAAACCTCCTATTTCCCGTTTGAAAGCCAGTTTTAATACACAATCATACAAAATTAGTCATTAATTTATTAGTGCTATATGTTCCATTTTCATATTTTTCTTTAAGGGGTCACATACCTTTTAAAGCTTCAAAAAATCGAATTTTTTTTTTTATTGTCCTAATAAATGGAGCAAACCTTTCTGAATCGTTTAAAAAAAACGCATACGAATATTCTAATTAGAACAGAAGTTATTAAACAAATAGTGAGAGCGAATTTGAGGTTGTCCGTAAGAAATTTCATCTTTAACTTTAATTTTCTCAGAATGTCCTTTTTTCATAATCAGCGCATGATATTTTAAAATCTATTTGATGGATATTAATGAAACTTTCACCATATCTTCTTAACATGGTTTTCTTTACATTAATGAACCAGATTGTCATTTGAATAAGAATATTTTATTTTATAAGCATTTAAAGTGATATTTTTTTTTTCAAAATTTACAAAATTCAAATTAAAAATTTTATTACTGTTTTAAAATTTAACATAGAGGTTTCTTGCTTCATTAATTTAAAGATTATATATATCCCTTTCTCTAGAAAAAAAATTGGGTAAAAATATCAATTACTTTTTTCAAAAAGCTGCGCGGACTAAAAAATGGACTTAAAAATTATGTTTCACGATAACCTCTATTTAAAAAAAAATTAATAAATTTTTTTCGTTGAACTTTTTTTCAATAAAAGAATGTTTGATTAACCATATCACCTGAAATCTAATCCAGGTATGCAATATTTAAAAAATTGCAGCCCTTTAAAGATACCCCTTTCTCCCCTCCATTTTGGACTTTTAAAAGGTATGTGTCCCCTTAAGAATGCAAAAGTTGCAAAATATATTCTAGGTAATCATTTTAAATACTTCAATTTAGACTACATAGTTGTGATTTTAAAGCAAACAATCGAGATACACTGTTTGAAACCTTTTAGTATCAAATCGCTTATTATTATCGATCGGATATTGGTATCTCTCTACTCTTGGGCAAAAGAGATCACATTAAACGGAGTCAACTACAATATTTTCAAAAATTTTAGAGGATATATAGTTTTAATATTACTTAGAAGTAGGCTTGGATCCAAGGGGGGCACAGACAGTGCCCCCCTGGACTAAAAAAAAGTACTCAAAATGAGTTAAAACCCTACTTTTACAGGTCAAATGAGGTATTTGCATAAGTGAGGGATTTGCTTAATTTTACACTTTTTTGATACGTTATAGTTTAAAACTCTCAAATGTCAGATTTTTAAGTTCAAAAATATGTTTTAAATAATTTAAAATTCAATTTTATTTTTGCCCAAAACACTAGTTAAGTCATGTAATCAAAAAACGGGATTTGACGTCACAGCGCACTCGAAACTAGAATTTTTACTCTTTTTCAATGATCGGAAAACGGGATTCTATTGGATGTGACCTCACAGTGCATGTAAACAACAGTGTTTCTGTTGTCGCGCGGAAACAGCAAACCGAAATTTCAAAAATTTATACCTCAGAAACCAGGCAACGAAAATACTTCATTTAAACGTCATTTCATGGTTTTTTTCCTTCTATTTTAATAAAATTTAATCTCAAAACGTGAAGAAAATACCTCATTTCAAAATTTTTCCAGGGAGAGGACCCCCATACCCCCCAGCGGTACCAAAAGGGGATCTTGTGTGATACTTTTAAGAAAATCCCCAACATTTCGACATTTTCCTCGAAAGGTGAAGATGATGGTCTGGAAAAGTGTCCTTGGAGCCGTGCTGAATCCGCACCTGCTTAAAAGTGGGGGTCTACCTCCAGAAAATACTGATTTGCAAATTTCCATATAAAATAGTATATATCCCCTCATTTTTGGATAAAGGTTGACCATAATCCCTTGCTATACACCCTGGGGGAATTTCCTCCCGAATCCTCAAGCTTTACCTGCTCCTCAAGCGAGCGACTGCCAAAAACCCTCTCTCTCGAATCGATGACAAAGAACATTCTGTAATTAAAAGGCAGCAGGCGGCGCATGATATCTGCATATCTGGCGAAGGGCCAACTGCATCACAGAACAATTCGTTCTGAGGCATTTTTAAGAGATGCGATCCGGGAAGGATCCCTTTGATTCATTCGGGTAATTTCTTCCCGAGAAGAATTCCGGTCGCTCCGGAGAGGAAAATCACGAGCTAATAGATTTCGTTCTTTTTTTTTTCTTTTCAAGGAGGGAAATTGTATTAGTGTTCGATCACGGATAGGTTTCGTTTTGGGGTATACCAGAATTTTTTTTTGAAGTGCGTTTGGGAAAAGTTGTTATTTATGTGGTAAATTAGAGGTTTCTAAACTTTCATTTTTGTAGAAAACATAGTTCCGATTCCACCTCCAATCAAAGCGATCGGCAATCCCATGTTTGGAATGGCGATGTGGTGAGATGGGAGCCTCGAGGACGAGGAGGTACCGATCCATAGGCCGTATACGACTCAAATGTAGGACATCAATATAATCAGGTAATCCATCATGCATTTTCAGAATTGCAAATGTTAATCAATTTAACTATATAACATATCGTGCCTACATCGACAAACGAAAATATTATTACTCAATTTATTTTATTTTTAGTTTTTGCTGGTGACTAACTTTAATTGCTGAAATCCGTCTGTGTTGCAAGTTTTTAAAAATTGCGTAGCCTATAAAAACAAGATGAAATATGGAAAATTGTTAAAAAAAATTCTTTAAAATTGAATTTTACACTTTAACTCAAGAGTGTCCACTATAATCCGCAAGTGCTGGATATTGTCTTTCTGAAGCTATAATCTAGTCTCTAGAATTCAACGTGCTTATTTTTTTATTTAATGAACTTGACAATTCTTATTCTTGATGAAAAGAAATCAATTATTTATGCTCTCAATCAGAAATTTTCATTTTGAAAAAGAAAATTAATTTTGATTTCTACTTTTGGTAGTTTAAAGATTGAAGAGCGAGTGGGACACGGTTATCCCTAAAGATGAAGATTCGGAAGACATTTTTCGAGAAAAATTGGTTGTTTTGAAGAAGAGACCGATGCCAAAGTAATTTCTTAAAATCCAACTTACTTCGAAAACTTACAGATTCATAACTTTTGAAGGCGGACAAATTTCAGTAGTGTGATCTCATAATATTTTATCACTAACGACATTAGAATTTTTTAGAAATTGAAAATTTCTCGTAAAGAAGGAGCTAATTGACAAAAAGTTCAGTTTTCATAGTTGATAATTTTAAAGTAGACTTTTCGTAGGTTTGTTTAGGTCATTTCGAGGTTTGTTTGAACGACTGTTTATAGTTGTAGTTCTGAGCAGATCTTATAGGTCGTTTTCGATGAAACTTAGATTGGATTTTCTGCGTATAACTCTTTTTGTTACATTTTTTGGCACCTAGGTCGTTTTTTTATGTCTTCAATTATATTCGGTACCACAAGATCAAATTTAGTTATATTAATTTTTGAGCGATTCAGTAAGAGCCGCAGATGGCTAAAATAAGTAGAGAGAATTAAGACAGGTAAAAATTCAGCGAGTTTTATGCTAAATCGCAAAATGTAATCTAATACTACATCAAAATGAAACACCATTAAAATATCTTCAAAACAGTATTATTTTTTAAATGTTTGTTACATTTTTATGCGCAAATAATAAAAAGCTGCAAATACAGTCCGATTGGAGAGATTTGTGCCCGGCTAAGCCTAAAGTAACATATCTTTAATAAGAGAATATCTAACGGAGGGGGGAAAAAACAGAATCACTGGCCGATTTCTGCACATAAATAAGTTTATATAGTCAAGAAAACAATAAAATAAAAGAGTTCGTACTGAATCAATAATACAGACGACGGTTTTATTATTATATTTCTCTGGCACATATGACCTAAAGCCAAAGAGGAAATAAGAAATCTCCCATAGTTCACTTTTTATAAAGTCCTACTCTAGCATATCACAATAACTCCTAGTAAACAAACAGACAGGAAGGTCAGTAGTGGTTCAACCCCCTTGTCCAAATAGAGGTCCGGCAATAGAGAAACAAACAACATGAAGAAGAAAAAAAGTTCCGTTGCCATGGGAAACGAGGAGTGGCCATTGGGCCTTTTGCTTAATAGCTAACGACAAATCGCCCCAATCAAATAAGGGGTCGGGGGATATTTCTGTGGGGTAAGTGAGAGGACGGAAAAATTGGCCTGTTTGTTGTCTGACCCTTGTTGGAAGCATCAGAAATCAATGGGAGCTGATGGTATTTTCCTAACTGCTAATCAAAACGATTTTTTTTGTTAGTTATTTTTGGAGTTGTGGTAAGATGCGAGCCACGGGGAGATACCTAAAAGTATACTTTGGGGGGAATCGCTTATCAATATTTTTACCCGAGTTGAATAATGTGACTCTTATAGTGGTGACTAAGCTCGCTACATTGTAGTTGGATATACTAATGATTTCGGAAGATGGACTACCTGAAGAAAGCATTGATTATACAACATCAAATTTAAAAAACCATTTTAAAAAATAGAAGCTCACTTATTTCCGAGTCACTCAAAGGATTTCAGAAATCCGGAATTGAGTGAAATCACTATTTTTTAGTCAAATTAAAAAAAAAATCGTAGAAAAACTTTAGCCTTTGCTTAGGGGTTAAACCTCTGTCTTTCTTTTTAAAAAAATACCAACTTTGAACTTAATTTTTTTAATATTGTCCTCTTACTTCATGTTTATAAATAGAATTTTCTTTAAAAGCTACGTATATTGAGATTCATTATGGTATCAAATGCTATGAAATTGCACCGTATTTATTAAAATTTGAGCAAATTAGACGCAAAAATTTGTAAAAGGGGAGGCGGAAAAAATTATTATTGAAAAAGGGACAGCCTTAGGTATCCGTTTTTGATGTCCCGGAAATTTAAAAGGATCATTTATGAAACAACTGATTGTGAAAACATTGTTGAGAGAGTATAATTTCTTAGTGAAAAGAAAGATATTGTTTGAAAATTACTGCTTGCAGACAATCTGTGGCGTAACTCTACAATTACTTCTCTTGTTTTAAAAATACTAACTCAAAAATTATTCCAACATTAACACAATTAATTACCAAGTTATTTAAAAATCTCACTTAAAAATTATTTTTAGGTAGAGTTTATAAAAAAAAATAGCATTGTGTGTTTGAAACCTTTATCGGTCTTTAAGGTTTGATCTCGATCCCTTTGGGAATTCATGGATTACTCTTAACAAATTTTCGTTTGAAGAGAATTAGTTGTTCACTTTAAGGTAAAACGATATCAATAACGACTTCCCCCAATGGTAGATCCAGTTCCGCTTCCGAAAATGAACTGTATTTAATTATGATTCCGGTTAGAATCCGGTGATCGGAAGTTACATATTTGAAAAGTTTAAAGCAGTATAGTATATGTAGAGAGGTGTTTCAAAATGCATTCCTTCGTCGTTGCATTTTATTAAATAATCTAGTACTTAAGGGACAAAACTGATAATTTGGGTCAAAGAAGTTATATAAAAATTACATTTACTACACAACTACTAAGAGTGATAGTAAGTCATGTAACAATGTAAATCCGGAAAATATAACAGAATACTATTTAACACTAATTTAAATTACGCAATGACTAACTACGTCACTACGCGGAAGGAGAAAATGGGTAAACACAAAGCCTGTTGGTTTGCTAGGAGAAGTTTCTGTACGCAAATCTTGATAAAAAGACACTTATACATGGATTTAACAAACTAATCGTATTTTTAAATTGACGTTCTTCATTTCACTCAAAATTCAGACACCGCGATGGGAACTACTTTGTTTATTAGTGACATCATAGGATCAACTTAAGTTGCTGTCTAGTATAGTCACGATTAGAAGTTGTAGTAAATATTATTTTTGCTAAATTTTACACTTTTTCAACGTTGATGCCTTCAGGCAGCCCTCTATCCTCCACTTAGCCTCCTGGATGAATTTTACCTGAGTTTTACTTACATTCCTTAATACTTATGCCAATTTACAGCTTTTTTCAATTCAGTTAATTTTTACGATAAATTTCCACACATTTGCCACCCCTCCCACGATTAAAGCTTCCACTTAGTTAGCTTTCGGTCTGACGTTCCTTTCGGTTTGCCAGCATCAATCTAATCTACACAAGGTGAAATATATCGTGTAGCTTATCATGTTGAAATTATTCATCCCCAACTCTTTGACCAAGTGGAGGTAGGATACTTTTAAGGTTTTGACTCTAGAATTGACCGTGGGGTTTTAATTTCGAAGGAGCACATAGTCCCTGAGGACTTCAAGCTCCTGTCTTAACTGCGCTCCGCTGCGCGGAGCGCGTGCTTAATTGATCTTCAGGCTGGTGGCCGAAGCCACAGTATAACTGTCTTACACAGTAAGACTTGATAATTTCAGCTGAGCAACTCAACCTACTTTGGAGGTATAAAGGCCCGAAAGCCACCGAGCGCTCGTGCATTATCCTGTCTTCTCTGCTGTCTATCTGCTATCTATCTATCTATGTCTGCTTCTATCCTGTCTGTCTGCTCGTGCATTATCCTGTCTGTCATTCTCCTGTCTTAACTGCGCTCCGCTGCGCGGAGCGCGTGCTTAATTGATCTTCAGGCTGGTGGCCGAAGCCACAGTATAACTGTCTTACACAGTAAGACTTGATAATTTCAGCTGAGCAACTCAACCTACTTTGGAGGTATAAAGGCCCGAAAGCCACCGAGCGCTCGTGCAGCTGTCATCTTAGAGATTTGACTTGTTTTAGCTAAGCAACTCGACCCACTTTGGAGGTATAAAGGCCCTATGGCCACCGAGTGCTCGTCGACTCTAGAATTCATCCAGCCGATATATAAGTGCATAAGAATCTTTTAATTATAAATTTTAAAGTGGTGAGTTATGTAGCCACAAGCCATTCAACATAGCAGCTCCTCCAACCAGCCTTAGAATTTTTTTTTTTTTTGGGGGGGGACCAACTGGTCCCTTGGACCAGTGCTTTGCCAAACTTACTGATCCACTATATTAAAAAGAACAGGGTTTCAGTTTTTTGAAGTAACTATTTTACTTACAGTGAATGCTAATCATTAATTTTAAAAAGCAATATATATTCAATTAAGTTTACAAAATATTAATGTTAAATTTATGTAAGTCATAATAAAATAAGAGCAAATAGGCAATATCTCTAAATTAACAAATAATAAGTTTGAAAATATTATGTTTATTAAGTACTTTTCTTGATAAAATGTTAATATTAATCGCAATTATAATATTGTTCGCAGGAAAAAATCGTGGATAAAACTGGAGAGTTTAATATTTTTCCGCCACAGATCCAGCGGACCAGTGATTTTCTGACCGTAGTGGTCCGAGCTGTTTTTCAGTGGTCTCGGACCAGCGGACCAACGCCAATTTTGTACACATCAATTTTATCTACTCCATGTGTGATATTTTGCGCGGCTTTATCATGTTGAAAATATACATCCCCAACTCTCAGAACAAGCGGGGTTTAGAAATTGGCGCCTTACTAAGACCCAATCGTGCAAAAATAAATTTCAGTTGTATGTAACATTCTTATAATTATAAATTTTAAAGTGGTGAGTTACGTAGCCACAGGCTATTCAACTTAGTAGATCCTCCATCTATCCGTCATAGATCAACCGAAGCGAGGCGACAAGACCCAGGAGAGGGTCCACCCCAGAACAAAAAAGGGGGTTTTAATAGAAAAACACACCGATTAATCTGCGCCCCACCCTCCGTTGAAAACACCCCGTCATTTCACGCGTGCTCGGGCAAAGGGACGTTCGTTCCGCCCCTATTCATAAAGTAAATAACAGCACGGTTATTAATAAAAAAAAAAAGATATTCTGCCGAAGAGAAAAATAATTGCTGCACTTCTCTCCCCTGCAGCGAAAAAAGAACTTTTCACGGGGGGTGGAGGATAATTATCAGGTAGCGATCCCCTCTGGATTTCAGACGATCCCCAGCCGGCTTCTCATTGGTCAGTTAATCAGCCGTTTCTGCCAGAAAAAATTTTCTCCCTCTCTAAGTTTTCATGGAGGAATTAGATGATGGAATGCCTCTCGGAAGATATATATCGGTGGAAAAGAAAACCGAATGGAAGAAATGAGGGGGGGGGGAAAGAACACAAAACACGAATTCACCTCGAATATCAGCCCCGAAAAGAACTTTTTTTTGATAATTCCGTTCTTTTTCATCCCGCGGAAAATTAGAGGGAATCTTTTTTGATGGAAAACTAGAGGCTCGTAATTAAAACAATTTTTCCCGAAGAAGAAAAACTGAAGAAAGAAGAAATTGCGAAAAGAACTCCACCACCGAGAAAAAAAAAAATTCCCCGTTTAAATTCCGCATAAGAGTATATTCCCCCGGAGAAGGTTTTGAAACGGAACCGTATAGGGGGAAAAAAACACCATTCCAACAGTGGGATATAAGAAGCAATTAAAAACGTAGAACCTCTGTTAGTTACGCTTTGTTAATTAATAAGGTAGCGACCGGGAAATCATCGTGCTTTTTGAAAATACGAAACTGAGATAAATTGCGGTGAAAAACATCCTAAGCTTTCTTTTTTTTAATTTTTCCTTCCCACAAATTAACGGGAATCACACTCTAAGTCGAGATCTGTGGCTTGGAACTAATTCTAGGGATTCCATCAAGTGGAATTCGTTTTGGGGCAGTTAAGTCTAACCCCATTCGGATGGAGTCAAGGGTGAAAAAATTCCGTTGAGAGCTTAGTTTCAGCAGAGGATGATATGCATATCTACGTTGTTTTGAATTAGGAATTAGAGAAATTACAAGCAGTCAGGCTTAGAGATGTGACCTAGGGCGTAGCTTCAGAATTCGCTACATGTATTTTCAAGCGGAAAAATATACTTCTGGAAATTATTCTATCACAAAGATATTTCTGTGGAACTAAAATTAAACCGGTAAGCTGATAAAATGTTTAATTAATTGTGGTTTATTTAATATCCTAATTTTTAAAAGTATTAAGATTGACATTTTCGACTGTACATACATAACATGTGTTAAGATAACTCGTTAATAAATAATTAGCGTTACTTAGATTAGTTTGTAATTAAAATTTTTCAAATGAAAAATTTGCTATTCTTCAGCAAGTAGACTGTTTTTAAAGGTGCACAAAAGAGTTATGTTGTAGAAGTTTAATTGAAAAAAGCATTCTATTCCCTTTTATCAACGCTTGAATATATATTAGTGAACCTAAGATTGAAACTAGAATTAACATCTATTTTACACCTCAACCCAAACCAGTAAAGATATGAGTTTCAATTAAACAATTGTAAAAGAAAAATTGGAAGAGAATGACGAATTTGATGAAATTGATATTTTTAAAAATAATTCTTTTTAACTGGTGATCAAAAAGTAAAATTCTGTCTTTTATTAAAATGATGATGCTGTTGTTTTTCAACCCGGATCTGTTTTACAGCAACTTAAGAAATGTATTTCCATCTAAATTTTTTTAACCTCATGATTGCTTTAAACTATCTGACAGGCCAGGAGGTAGCTGATATGCTGCCTCAGTGGCCTGAGTATAGTTTACCGGCAAATTGGCAACTTCTTCAGGAAGAAGAAGACTAGACTTTTGAAATGTTTGAAGAGAAGGTTATATAGGTGGAGAGGTGGCGGGTTTTTTGGGAGGTTGGTCACTATGTTTGTTTTTGGATGATATTTTACCTAACTTAAAGTTTTAACCGGTTTTAGAAGTTTTAATAAAGATGAGGTTATTTTACTAGGTGTGCTGTGTGTTATTGATGAGGGAGACTTGACACTATCATCATACTAAAAATTAAACTAAGACTCTTAAATTATTGTTCATTGAAAAAATTTTACTGTCTCCCTGAAAACATCCTTTTTTGTGTCAATAAACCCTTCTATTACAAAAAGATAATAATCAATATAAAGATATAATCAAGTAATATGACCGAGAACAAAGTATTGAAAAAAAAAAGCAAATGGGTATTAGATTATAAGTAGTACTTATTTGCAGTGCTGTCCGTAAACAGAAACTTATTTCGGGAGGGGCCAAAATATCCTATATAACATTAAGGAAGGCATTATCAGACTCCAACTTGATTTTTTTTGCTTCGGGGGAGAGGACCCAAAATTATTCCTAAGCTGCCCGTGCATATTTAATGGGTTCAATGTAGCTTTTTAACATATTTTTAGGTCGTATTTGCATATTGATCAACATAATGTAAAAATAATTGTAAATAATAGAGAGTTTCAAGTACAAAAGAGGCCCCCAGAAAATGTTTGGAAATTTGATCCCCCCTAGAAAAACAAGGTTTTGGGCCATATTCGGAAACTAAAATACGTCGAAGAAACGGGACAGGGGCCTTAGCACGAGCTCGTTGATATGCGAAACCGACGTTGGAATTGCCCCTATCACGTGACCGATGACGTCAAATTCAGACTGTGGCAAGAAGTCCGTAGCACGAGCTAGTTGAAATTGGTTGCAAGTCGGAATTACGGTCGAAATTACAGTTGGAATGGCAACCGAGAATCTCACCGGCCTCTGCGCGCGTGAAATGACTGAAATGCTCCATTCCGACTAGTCGATATGGTTGTTTTGATTCGACCGATGGCTTTGAAGTTGAACTAAAGTAAGTTATTCTTGATTTCTTTTGTTATTAGATTGTATAATGTATGTTTTGAATTGTTTTTAGAGTTCTAATACTTCTAAAACTATATTTTCATGTGTATATCTTAACCCTATAGTGATCGCGTGAGTCTGAGACTCCGGACATATTTTTGTGCAATGAATGCATATATTTCTTAATAAGTATTTTTAAATTTAACAGTATTATTAAGATAGAGCCTGTACTAGTGATAGTGTAGCGTCAAGTATAATTTTATTGTGGACCCAAACCTCTTGTGTTAGCATGATGATTTAGTGTTTATTGTTGTGTTTTGGTGAATGATTGTTGAGTGTTTATGATTGACAAATGCTTATGTGCAAGACAGGAAATGGGTACATTAGTTATATTTATGGGATATTTTCTTAACTTTGAATTCAGCCAAACTATAGATTATACTGTCAGCTAATACACAAACTGTTCATTTTACATTCACAACCTTCTGTCAAATATAACAACACAGTTTTGATAATTTCTATGTATAATTGTGATTAGTACAACAGCAATCTCCTTTCCGGTGAACTAATTTTTTTATTTGCTTAATCTGTATGTGTAAAAACACTTAATATCTAACGGTGAGTTGCCGCTATACTACTGCGCTGGGTTAATTTTGTTCACACAAATAATTTAATGCACCCATACTTTATTCTAAGTATTCCAAGTTGTGTTTTAGGTTAATAATACACAAATTAAAGTATAATTTATTTGTAAATATTGCCATAAAGATAGATTTGATAGATAGGAACAGATTTGATGTAGGTTTTCCCACAGCGAAAAGGGCAATAGTTCCAAAGAACTGGAGACCAATGAATAGCTGTTGCTATAGTTTGTCTTATCTTGCTAGGTAGTTTGTGTAACCCCAAATGAGTCAGGCCATTCACTCCCTAGGGTTGAGAACCAAACTGGTAACTTCCCGCCAAGAACTATCCCACCTGCATCCCCTGTCCTTCAAAAAAGTTATAGGAGTCGGGGCTTAATATCTTATCACCAATGGACATACTTGGATAATATAGAAGCACATGCGCATGCCGAGCGCAGCTAGTTTTAGAATTTTGCAGAAATCTTTTCAAATAATTAAAATTTTTTGGTAAATAAATTTTTCTTTCATACTGTTGTTTATGAAGCATTATTACAGTATTTAGGTAAACAATGGGACTGTCATTATGTTTTTAAGTCAAAATTCCAACAATGGGCACTTAATTAGTTTGCAGAAAATATTTGAAGGAATTTTTGTGCGCAGAGAGTTTTTTGTTTTATCCAACTATGCCAATGGAATGCTTACATAGCCAAGATAGCTACCCTGATTTCCCACACTCCTACTTGAACTTGGATTTCCCCGTTTCCAACTGCCTAGCAAAGAAAGACCAATGCAGTCAGTTTTTGTAGGGGAGCCCATGATGCTAAATGTGGATTTACTCGAGCGCGTCAGATAATCATAGGGGGGATACCTTGCATGCTTTTGAGTAACTCCACCAAATATAAGCTCTCCATGTTGGTGGGTTTGTTTAGAACAGCCCGTCAAAATTTGAAAGAAAACTAGTTACATGGACATTGGACATACTCGAGCGCATCAGATTGGCTACAGAGACAGTTAAGAACTAGTTGAGACTAGTTTTCTGGCTACTAGTCCATAAACATTTTGTTTCGTACATTTTTCTCAAAAAGAGCGATAGCGTCTTACCGGTCTTGGCTTTACTTTGCAACTTTGTAACCCTCCCACTCCCTTGCCCACCGCTCAAATCGGCAGATTTTAGAAAATGTACACTTTTTAGCTGGTAACGAACCTACCTTATCTTTATCTGACGCGCTCGAGTATGTCCATGTAACTAATTTTTTTTTACAAATCTGACGGGCTGTTCTAAACTTACCCACCAACATAGAGAGCTTATATTTGGTGGAGTTACTCAAAAGCATGCAAGGTATCCCCCCTATGATTATCTGACGCGCTCGAGTTACTACCCAAAAACACTCTGGGCTCCCCTACTATATAGCACAGTCGCTAAATTGGCAACTGAGACCTGCATCAAATTTTTTCCAGATTGAACTATTATTCACTTAATAATTATTATTCAGTTAATTGAACTATTGTTTACTTTTTTATTATTGACAAGTTCAAAACTGGTTTCCATAGACCTTTTTCATTTTTGTAGGTTTTCTGTCCTTTGCTGTTGATTGCATCAGGAAGCAAACACCAATATGGGTCTACGTGTGTGTGAGCTAATGAGATTGTTAAAATGGACGAGTTTAACGTTCCTGAGGTATTATATACAACATTTCCAGGAAAAAAGTAGTATTTTTTTTTCTTAATATTAAAAACATTATATTATGTTTGATACTTTAAGAATAGTTATCAATTAAAATAATTAATTCCATTTATAGGTGCATATAGCTAAATACTTAACTACTTTCACCTATATACCTACCATATTCAAACTGTAAGATTAGCCTGGCGCAAGCACTATTTTTATGACTAATTGACAAGATTGAAAAGATTTTATGTAGGTTCTACACAGCAATGGCGAACAGCAACTAGAGCTCTAAAGGGAGGGAATTGAACCTGAGCAGTTACGGCTGGTCTCCAGTTCTTGGTGACTAGTGAGCCCTTTTCGCTGTGGAGGACCTACATTGAATCTTTCCCGGCAAGATTTGTGCCCAGCTAATGCTTAAGTACCACCATATTTTTCATGCAGTGTATTTTGTTTGTACTATATATATATATAGTTACATCAATGACAAGCATAATATTTTGGGATAATTGAATCTTTCATGCTAAAAAAAGATTGGCACTATTTAGGGGACAGTTAATGGAATTAAAAAAAAAGAGTATAAATGCACCTAAAGTTTGCTTTGATGTGCCTGTGAGATAAGAAGTTCCTACTTGTGCGTACACATTTCTAAACAAATGTGAAGGTGTTTAAAATATCAAAATAATTACCTACGTATATTAACCGATATTTGCAGTGTTTGGCTTCTCGCTTTTGATTATGTATTTGTCTACATTTGACGTTCTTTTTTGAATTGGTAAAATATTTTTGGGTAATATTTAGGAGGCTTTTTTGGGTTTTCACCCTTGGCCACAATTACCCCTGATTAATGTAAAGAAGAATTTTACTAGTTTGATCCTATGTACTAAACAAGGGTTGGGCCCATTGCTTCTATTTGAACCATAGACATTCATAATTTATTAGAACATGATCTACAATGATTTTTTGTTTTTAGGATGAAAGGAATGTTGAAAGAGGAATTGACATGAATAATTGATGATTGTTTTTACAACTGTACGAGTTATTTGAATCAAAAGAATAATCATTCAATGTACAAGCAGTGAGTACCTGTTATTGTTTTAACTACTTGGTTCTACTCAATTATCTATGTGTCAAAATATTTTTGCTGACAAATGTTTAAATCTTGGGAAATATGTGTTGCTATTAATTTACTATTAATTTCAATCACTTTGAACACCACTAAAAAGAAAACATTTCTTTTTTGTAAGTACTAAAGTTTTGTAAGTTTGTAGTTATAGATTTTTAATTTCTGTGTGGGACCTCCAGATCACGGCTTACTAGATACTTATACAGGCTAGCCGAGTTTTAAACAATGAAAACCATTTGACAACTTTTCCCGCTTGGAGCGCTACAAGACCTACCTATATCACCCACCGCCTTCAACACTGTGGATATGCTTTGCCAGTAGGTCCAGTATTGCCATCTGGATTTGCAATGATTTCCGTACTCGGCTAGCCTGTATAAGTATCTAGTAAGCAGTGTCCAGATCCACTGATTGCCTCCTATTTAAATCAGGGCTGGTAAATGAACCTAAACTACCATTCATTGAAATAAGTGTCTTTTACATATTTTGTCTCTTACGAAACAAAGCTCCGTGACATTTTAATTTTGTTCCGGAGAGAAATTAAATAAATTTCAACATTAAGATTTAATCCGGAACTAAAATAAACACAACTTGGTAATTTTTATTTTGATCCGGAACTAAACTAATCTTACTTCAAAATTACATTTAGTTTCGGAACAAAAGTTAAGGATCTTCAAATGTTTAAATTTTTCCCGGTATAAAAGTCAACTTAAATTCAACCAAAGAGTTCCAATCTTTGAGCTGTCGCCATCAACATTCCGTTGCAGGAGACAGTGCTATTATACAACACGGTGCCACTATTGTTGGCATTATAATCCAGTATAACAAACAAAAAAACAAGTGGCACCCTATTGTATAATGAAACCCAGAAGACACCCAAAACTATAATAATAAATTGAACCTAATGTCAATTTTAAAATCTCAATATTGGGATTTCTGTTTTAAATACAATCTTAGGTAAGTGTTCTCAGCTTACCAGAGAAAAGCACTCCCCAACCCTAGGAAAAGAATGGGCTGGCTTGTTCAGTGTTACACTAACCGCCAAGCAAGAACATACAAACAATATGCTATGTTTCATATTTGTACTGAAATATCTTGTATTTTAATTGTATAGCAGTTATTTCATCTAATAATTTGTTTCCTATTTCAGATTAATTTGGAATTGAAAGATGTTGAAAATGATGCACATTAATATTTATTTTTTATTTGTACTTGAATAAACTTCTGGTTTCAGTTTTTATATGCATTTCTTGTTATTTATTCCTTATTACAGTACATTTTATTTAGTGAAAGCTTTAATTTGAATTTTAAAAATATTTTGAACTGTCACCTTTAATTGAGGTATTTTCAACAAACTGTCACCAAAAGCTTCACATTGACAAATTGAGGCACTTGCAGCAACGAGCTAACTCCTACGTAAAGCTGTTGGAGTTAGCTCATTGTTGAAGCTAGCGCTTCAATTGGGAATAATAATAATGAAATATAAAAAATACTAATGAATTTTGAAAATATTTATCTACAACTAACCTAGTTTAAACTATTTTGCTATCAGATATTAAAGGTTTGAATCAACAGATGTCAATTAATAGGTGTTTTTTATTGTGAAGTAATAAATCAAAAGATAGTTCAAGGTTAACCGACACCTAAAATTGACATTAAAGCATCTAATTTTAACATCTTTGATAAGTTACCTTAATTTACATGACTATATAAAAAACTGAGTAATTGAAATTGTGTGTGTGACAGACTTTAAAAGCCATATTAATCATTTGGTACTGGCAGTAAAATTATTTTAAATGTGCAACTTTGTTCATTATTATTTTATTAATTATTTATAAGTTTTTACGCTTAATTTAATTCTTAATAAAGCTTTTTATGAATAAAACAAAATTATTTAATTTGAGCTATTGTTTTTTTTTACTACAATCACTTTTTAAATCTACTACAAAAATGGATTTAGGTTTTGTATATTTGCAAAATTAGAAGTGGCACCTTTAACTATTTTCCCCCAAATAGTGAAACTTTTACCAGAAAGGTTGCCCACCCCTAGGTTAGAGAATAAACCTTATTAAATTACAATATTTCATATACACTTGTCTTGGACAAAAGTAAATCTAAATGGTATCTCTTAAGATGTAAATACATATGAGGAACAAAGTATTTTGAATAACTATTCTTGCTTCAAACTGTAAATATTTATTATAAAGTTATTAAAGTGTTAAGGCAAAGTCCTTTTTAGAATTAACACTTTTTAGCCATACATAAGGGACTAACCCACCTTTATAGAACTATAGATAAAAATATGTAAAAAAAAACCCCTCAAGTATTAATAATTTTAAATACCCTTGAAGACAGAATTGAAACTTAACGACTTAAATAATAACATTAGTGTGCATGTTTCTTATAAATAGACCAATAAATGGACATTTTGTATGATCATAGTTATTAATTTATTTTCAAAAAATAGTTTCGTTTGTTAAAATGAATTAGTTTGATACTGATATCGGGCAACTACTTTAAAAATAAACTATTTCGAAATTTAATTAGAAGTAAAATTGATATTTCCTTCTTCATACAAAAACGGAACTATAGGCGCCAAGAGCAAAACAAAAACAAATCGAGATCAACAAACCATGAACCAATGAAAAACGAGGATCACCAATGTAAGCTATTCTGTGATTGGCCAGCGCAATCCCCATCTCGATGTTGCTTTCCCGAGCTTTTCCAAACCGACCGGTCCAAACCGACCGTTCGTGCTACGAACTTCAGCAACTGCTGATTTCGATCGATTTCAGATCTCGACGATATCGCCAATCTCGATCGGTTTGGACGAAGTCGGTTTCGCATATCAACGAGCTCGTGCTAAGGCCCCTACGATACGGAAACGGTGAAAAAGCCCTCGAAACAAGAGATTCCAAACGAGAGCTCTGAACTTGACGTTTCTCTCTCACGTGCGCTGCTGACTCCACCTGTCACAAAGACTTACAAGTAATTATACACTGATTATACAAATTCCTGCAAACAACTAGATTACTTTCGCAATATATTGATGTCTGAGGGCTTTTTTTGGTAATTAGTAGCTGTTCTAGATTTTTTGGAACTATATAACGGAACAATACGAGAGCTTCAAAGTTCACGTTTGAAATCCCTTGTGTTGAGTGCTTTTTCACCGTTTCCGTACCGTTCTCGTTTCTTCTACATGTTTGTCTTTCAGACTACGGCTCTTCAACTCGTTTTGGTACACCTATACTAGACTGCAACTTAAGTTGACCCTATGACGTCACTATCAAAGTAGTTCCCATCGCGGTGTCTGAATTTTGAGTGAAATGAAGAACGTCAATTTAAAAATATGATTATTTTGTTAGACCCATGTATATATAGTGCTTTTCAATCACGATTTGCGTACCGAAACTCCTCCTAGCAACCCAACAGGCTTTGTGTTTACCGATTTCTCCTTCCGCTTTTGTGACGTACTGGGTTCAAAAAAACGTTGCTGTCGAGTATAGTTCTAATTTGGGGAATTCCGTCATCCCCTCTTATATACGACCCTAAGTAATTGTCTATTACTATTAGTCAATTTCAAAGCAGACCGACAGTATATATGAACCGAAGACAACCGCTGACGCGAATTATACATTACATAAACTACCGAAAGCAATCAATAGCTTAGTAACTACCGAAACCCCATCAAAATCGATGAAACGGTGATTCCGCTACAAGCTGATCCGACTCTAAAACAAACCCGATCTCAGTGTATACCAACAGATCAGTTCCAGAAGACTAACGTTCACCGAAACGCTTCCAAAACATCGAGTGCGGAATGGATGTGTTCCCGTCACAATCCTCTGTCCGTTGAATGAACCCGATCCGTTGTGATTAGTTGAGCCGAGGAGTAAACAGTTCCATCTGGTCAATGGCGGACAAAAGCTTTTAGTCCGAATGGACCGAGGGTGCTGCAATTACGTAAAGGGAGGGGGGAGTGATTAGAACGGTTCTTTGGAGCATAATATTGTATGGAATGAAATGCGATACTTTTTGGTATGGATGGAATAACGGTATTTTAGATTCTCTACTTTCATCACACATTTATAAAATACATGTTAATATAGAACTGAAATCTAATCAATGAGAAAGACAATACACCAATGAAAATGTTGTTACTTAAATTATTTAGTTTTTAGTTTTTGCTGGTGACTAATTTTAATTGCTGAAATCAGTCTGTGTTGCAAGTTCTTAAAAATTGCGTAGCTTATAAAAATAAGATGAAATATGGAAAATTGTAAAAATATAGTTTTTTCAAAAATAATAGAATTTTACACTTTAATCCTCTATATTCCGAAAGTGCTGAATATTGTCTTTCTAAAGCTATAATCCAGTCTCTAGAATTCTTCGTGCTTATTTTTTTTTGTTTAATGAACTTGACAATTCTTATTGAAAAAGAGATCCGAATAATTACGTAAAGGGGGGGAAGGGAGAGTGATTAGAACGGTTCTTTGGAGCATATTATTGTATGGAATGAAATGCGATACTTTTTGGTAAGGGATGGATGGAAATTACCGATATTTTAGCTTCTCTGCTGGGCTGCACATTAAATTCCATTTGGATCACGTTGTAGATTGAAAGAAGATTTTGAGGAGTAGATGAAAATGAATTACACGAATCCGATAGTTCATTCATCGATTTTGTTCTAGAATAAATCCTAAATTCTTCTTAAGCTCCTTCTGGAATTAATATTGTCAAGTTAATATTGCAAGAAATTGAATTCTGACGAAGAACATTCGTAATTTAAAATTTTAAACTCCTTTTCTTTTTATTAGAATTATATTTTATATTTATTGTTCTTAATTTTCGTTTTTTAAATTTCTCATAATGATAAATAATCTATGGGCCCATAGAAGAGCTTTTAGTTCCTTTGGGAAATTAAATGCATTTTTTTTGTTCTTTTGCAAGATGATTTCATGTCTTTTTTTATGTATTTGTATGGATTTTTTTAATAAATTTGAATTTGATCCTTTTCAGTCCTAGCTGCCCCGAATTTTACATAGGATCCTATGTTAATATCGGGCGCGGCCTTAGGATTGAAAGGGTTAATGCACTATTTTCATTACTTGTCTTCAAATTTATCTTATAGATAGAATTATTGAAAGAAAAATACTTTGGGTCAAGAAAGGAAAAAGTTTCAGTTTAAATTAAATCTCAATGGAAGAGAAGGGTGTCTAAAAATATGAAGAAATGGAGGGGACCATAGGAAATGACTTAATTTACCCTATATCAACCAAATATTCTTAATTCTCCTCTGAATTTTTTCTGGCCTCACCCCTGTCTAATGCTAAAGATTGCAATGTGAATAATGAATTATTCTAATAAACAAATAGTTACAAAAACACGGTCTTTACAGTGAATTTATAAGAGAGACATATAGAGCATTTTCAATCACATGATTCGAACCTAACGGCCTTAGCAACAGAAGGTTACAGTTACAGAAAATGACTGGCCGTGGAATTCTTCTATTGGAGCATCTGCAATCACGTGACCCCATACCTAACAATCGCCTTAGCAACAGATACCTCGTCACTTAGCAACCGCCTAAGCAACAATTAAAAGCCCTACAGAAGATTAACAGTTAAAAGAAAATAACTATAGTCGTGACGTCACCTGAAAACACTCTATACGTATATGCCAGAAGTAACTTAGCACAGTTCGAAAGAAATAAACCCAAGTATATCAGTATCTGACTTAGCGGAGGAGGTCCTTTCAGAGAAGTTGGTTCCCATTGTGTGCAGGATGATTTGCGAGGTCAATTCCGATCGGCAAAAGCCGATGCCTCTCGACGGGCAGCCGCGATCTTTGCTGCAGGTGTAGAGGATTGGGCTGCTCTCCTGAAATACGGCATCGTCTGTAGAGGACGGAAGGGATGGGGCGCCCCGAATTTATGGGGAAGAGTCCAATAAGATCGAAGGGAGAGTGGGATTGCTTTTGGGGATGGAGAAAGTCTGTAGGGTATAGCAGCCCTGGGCCCTTTAATGGTGGTGTGAGCTAAGTTATGCAGCCAACTTGTCAAGAAGCCGCGGTGAACATCGTTCACGACTCCGCTTAATGTGAGCACCTTTGTCCATAAGTAGATTGATATTAATATCCAATGGTGACTGTTATCCTTAAAATTACACTTACTTCTTGTTCAATTTATCCAAATTTGTATTCTTTATTGGAAATTTTTTGTGGGCTTTCGGGTCCCTCCACGGACCACTTCCAGGACTCTTACGGACCACCAAAGGTCCGCGAACCACGGGTTGGGAATCACTGAGCTAGAAAGATCAAAACCAAGCATATGAGCTTCTGCAACGATCCGATCGCCTAGGATCGGAATTCCCGAAGTGCACCAGACGGAGATATTAGTGTTTGATATTAAGGTGACGAATTGGCAGAGTATACAATGGATTACAAGGTTGGGACCTACAGGTAGATCGCAACAATTTTTATAATACTTTGATGTATCACCTTAAGTGCCACATTTTCTTACATACTTATTTACATATTTTTATAGTATTTTATTATAAACTGGTGAGTAAATATTATCGCTTGTATAATAACGGTAGTACGGAGTTCTTTGATGAGAGTATGCGGTCTCGAGGAATATCACAGCGTTACCTTCCCCTCAGCAATCTTCACGCTGTCGTCCAAAGAACACAATATAAATATGCTTCAAAAAACTAAACATTATTATTTCATGCACAACAGTTTCCACCGTCTACTCGCCACAGGCACAGCAGCAGTTCAAACACAGTCTCGGCACGTTTTCATCAGCAAGCACAACAACAGCTAAACTCCACACAAAAAACTCCAACAGCTAAACTCCCCGCGTCGTGCAGCTTTTTGCTCCCGATGATCCGTCTTGTTTTGTTTATACGCCCCGAGGCAAATGTTTGCAACTCTTCCGCTTTTAATAATCTAATATTGGCCATTTTTTTTACTACAGTGGCGTTTCCGAGCTGTACGAGTGTGTGTTTATGGGTGTTCTTTTTATTATTAAGTGAAACTTTTCGAAAGCTCTTAATTGGGTTTCGAACGCAAATATTGACGGTGGAATGCTCTCTCGGCTTCCGTGTGGTATTAGTACAGCCTGTTTCGGTTGTACCTGCCGAAAAAGTTCAGATGGTTTCAAATGGGGTTCTTTTGTTATTTCCAAAGGCATAGATAGAGTGTTTGGATGAATTATAAATCGAGTTTCAAGTAAAGTTGGCTGCCTTAATAAAGTGAATAGGATCTAGTTCTGTGGTTTCCAATTCTCTCATTCTATTACTCTCTCTCTCTCTCTCTCTCTTTTTCATCATCTCACTTAATCACTTTCTCATCGTCTCTCTCACTCAGTCTCTCATTTCTCACGCTCTCTCTTACTCTCTCTGTAACTATCACTCCCTACCTCTCCAAGTAGTAGCAAGAAAAATAATTCGTTGGCTGTAAGAATTTCTCGGTAACTTTTCAGGATACTTTTAGTTGTACCCAAACAAGTGTCTATATCCCTCACTCTGTGTATTTCTCACAGTTTGTGTTACCCCTCTGCGCTTCGAGAAGTGGTTCCCAACTCAGAGAAGTCTGCGGACCACCAAGTTTAAAATTGGAACCTTCACGGACCACCCTGTACTATAGCTTAAAATCCATTACCCTCACAAAATTGCAAGATGACAGTTTATATTCCCTAATTAAGAGTGTAAATTTATATGATGCTATGAATTATAATTATATTTAAAAAAAAAATTTAATTAAGGTAAATGTGGGTATAGTGGACACTGTCCCAATAGTGGCCACCTAGTTGATTAATTTTAATTAATACTAGTTAGAGGCATCAAATAGCGTTAAAATTCATAGGCATAGTAGATTATGCTACCAGGTAATAAGTTAAATAATCACCGATACCATAGATCAGCATGGGATGGATATTTAAGTCTTTGAAAATAACACCATCGGCCGAGTGACTGAAATTTGATTTTGCTTATTGAATCGCGTTAGGAAACGGTTAAGTTAAAACTGATTTTTTTGTACTTATTACGGTTTAATTGACTTTTAAATTCATTTTAAGATTAAGTAGAGTGTATACAATCATACTGAAAAAAATTTATTTGAAAATTTTTACTTTACGAGGATTTAGGGGGGGTGGCCACTTTACCAACACAGAATCTTAGATTTTCCAATAGTGGTCACTGCAATGGCTTTTTAAAAAAAATGTAAATCATTTTTAATTTGAATCAGATTTTCTTCAGAAACTGTTTATTATGCTTTAAAACGGGTGTTGTACGAATTAGGTTTCATTCTGGCTTCGAAAAATTCCTCTCAAATCAGATACAACGTAGGCTATGGGCCGGAAACCATTAAGTCTGTTATTCTAAGTCAAATAAAACTGATTTTATTTTAATCCAAAATATATTTCGCTAGGAAGGAAGACTTTTTTAGAACTAAACGACAATACCTACTCAATTTCATGCATAAAACCTATCATATAGGCAGAAAAAGAGAGGTGTCCACTTTTGATGCAAAAGGTGTCCACCATAGAAACATCAGAGACATCGATGTGGCCACTATAGAATCAATTTGGAGTACTTTTAAAAAATTAATTAAAAATACTTTCCCCGATCTAATTACAGTTTTAATTGGTAAAATCGAAAGAAGAAGATCCAGTTGATCTAAAAATAGGATGGTAACCGTTTCCAGGCAAATAGATTGATATTTATAGAGAATTGAAGTGAAACTTTTCCTTAAAGTGTCCACTATACCCACATTTACCTTATTACATTTTAAGAAAAATTTAATTATTACATTATTACATTTGTGATAAAATTGAATCTTTAAGCTGATATTTTTTCAGATCTCACAAACTTCAAATATTTATAGTATACAAAAGTATTTTCAACAATTAGTGGTGACTATTATCCCCACAAATTATCCTAATAGTGTATTATCCTGTTTTTCTTCTGACCTTTGGGTGAAGACATAATAGCAAAGTTGAACACATACAAAAGCTTAAAGGTAACAATCATAAAAAACCATTAAAACTTATGCAAAAATAGATATTGCAGTAAAATAGGAGAAAATATTCTAACAGTTATTCCTTAAAAGAGGGAAGTAATATCCCATTGTTGCACAAACTCTTATTTGAAAGTATCTAAAAAAAATTTAATTAAAAACTCTTTGTTATTAAAATCATTATAAATTTCATACTCCGAAAGTAATCTATCACTAAAGCATATTCATCCCTCTAAAACAGTTATAAGAAATAAACAATTCCACTTGTAACATTTCAAAAGCTTTCGCTCATTTTGAAAAGGAGGAAAGATCAATTAACAAGTATGCAATCAATAGGTGTTCCATCATCTCCTCTTTGTTCAGATCGATTCCTATCGAATCGATGATGAATTAGATGCAGCTAGCGTAAATTTCATTTTAAAGCATAAACCAATTTACCTCTCAAACCGCAGCTTCAAAAGCTGTCAGAAACCTCTTAAAAATATGTTTTCCATACGAAAAAAAATCCATAAAATGACGTAAGAATGAGAAAAAAAAGAATCGATATGACTTCAGAATCGAGTGCAGAGAAGATCGAATGATCTCGAGTTGAAAGGCGCGAAAACACTTTATCATGGAGCTAATTACATTCATTCGTCATCCGGCCGCCATTTTTCAAAATAATAATAATAAGCCGACAGCAGCACCTTCGCAACTCAACTTTTGATAGCAGGGGGTTGTCACGCGGGGCGGGAGAGCCCTTTTAATTAACTGCTCCGGGGGTTGACGAGAACACTTCGCAGCAGACAGATCGTCCAATCCATACCCGAATCGAGATTTGAAGGAAATGAAATGAAGAGATGAAAGGGAACTAGTGAATGAATGAATGGATGAAGAGAGTAGGAGAGGGGAAAAAACCTTACAGGCAAGTGAGTCTATATATTCCGAGTATTTTTCTTTCTCCGTCCCAGATTCTCGTCTTTTAATAAAACGGAACAACGGAAAGAGGAGGAACTATCGAATGTTTCAATTAATTCTGGAGAGATTTGCCGGAATCAATCTGGAGCTCCAATTAAAAAGCTTTCACGGAGCTGCGTTATTATTAGGTAAAAGGTGACAAAACGCAGCCTTTCGTCCGGAGTCTTTTCTGGAAATACCGAGATTATTATTCGTTTTCGAAAGTTTTTTTTTTTTTTTGAATGCGGAATTAAATGGAGAATATTTTTCGCGTCCTCTTTGTGAAAAGAAACTGTAGAGGGTGTTTGGAATGAAATTAATAAGGTTTGACTTTTAAATGCAATCTTGAGAGGAAATACCAATTAAAAGTTTCAATTTCTACTTTGGATTTATTGTAGGTAATTCACACTATTCAAAGGAAATTGAAGTAATAGGTACACAGATAAATTGAGTCGTCTAGTATCAAAACCACTTTTTCCAAACAAAGTCACTTTTTCCTGATTTTTCAACAACAATAAAAAACTAAATATTCAAACAAATTATGCACTTACAAAACTCTTACTTTTTAATTTAAGATGGTAGGGGATGGTTACATTATCAACATGTACTAATATACTTTTTTGAGCTTAAAACTTGGCTATTTCCGAGATCTGTATTTTAACAATTAGAATATAACATAAACTGAAAAAACTTGATCTATCTGGTTTTAAAACTTGACGACTCAATGGACTCTAACCGTCTGACGTCACACGGAACCAACACGTGACCTTCTGAGCTTGCGATTGGTTACCACAGATACTACACTAGTAGATCTACTAGTGTAGTATCTGTGGTAACCAATCGCAAGCTCAGTTGTAGGTCACGTGTTGGTTCCGTGAAGTCTCGAACCAGATAGGCGGTTAGAGTCCATTGTTCGTTGTTTAAAAAAACAGCTCAAATAAAAATTTTAAAATACATTTTGTATTTTTACTTTTATGTATAATTTTTACTTGAATCTAGGGATCAGTCCCTAGGTTAAATATAATGAAGAAATAATTAATTTTACCATCACATTAAAAAGCACTGATTACTCTAAAAAAATAATATTATTACAATTTAGTGGTGACTATCGGTGGTGATATCAGTTTCATCACAATTATGAATTTTATTTATCTGAGCTGAGTCTCTATTTCTCATTTTTTTACTATGAACTAAGCAGAAATATAATTTGATTCTCAATTAAAATGGTTTTTAAGATTTTTTTTTTTAATTTTCGACATTACTTTTGGCAACTGTACAATATTTTTGAATATATTTTTTTTTTCGATGATTGTCCTGTATTCTAAATAGAGTCATGAATTTCCAGTAAACTTTTGGTGGTTATACAATAAAAATTCAATTTTACCTAATACCGTTTTTTAAGATTGTCCCAAAACTAGGTTTTTGGACTCATTCCTTTTCCAAACTGCAGATGCAATGTCCGCAGTACCGTTTTTACTTCCAACGGCTGCACCCACATAAAAAAATACGTAAAACATAAGTATCATTTCATTTAATTCATCATAATCGTATTCAGATATTCAGTACTTCGCTAACATATAAGGCTATCCAAATTACCCATTGAGAGCCAGCCCATGATGATAAAAAGCCTCGTTTCCGTTTGTTGCTGTTCTTTTCCCTGTCCCGGGGCCCTAAAAGCCCTGCGTAAAAATCCGTAGTGCAGAGTAGCGTGGCTAATGGTGTTAGTTAACATCTAATGAGGTTAATTAGATGAGGGCTTGAAAGGGCCTCTAATGCCATTAGGGCTCGCAATTAGATGGAGCTCCTTGCATTGTGTTTACGCGGGGAAAGAAGGTTTTTGGAAGATTCCCCGCTTTCCGTAGTATTTGGTAGTAGTACAGCGTACAAGATACGCAAAAAGTGTAGTACACTGTACTCTTTTCCTTGTATCTTGTACAGCAGTCAAACCTAGGGGACTGTCCGTAAATTACGTGAGGACAAATAGGGTGAGAGTGTCCAGCAAAATCTCACCAGCAGGAGGGGGGAGTCAATTAAAACCTCACGTCTACTTTTAGTTTAGATAATTTGCATTTATTTTTTTATAATTTTTTTTTGCAAAAGTTTAGAGTCAATGCTCGCTAGTCAATCGAGTCAATGCTCGCTCAGTCATTAGAGAGAAATGCTCACATTAGTCGAAACATGGAATCATTTATATTAGCCGGTTAGTCGTGACAGAGGCGTAGCCAGGAAAGTTTCGGAGGGGGATACTATTGATATTTCAGCCGCGTTCACAACAACCATTCTAACCGGGGAAAGGCAGAGAAAACCGGTTCTTCTTCCACCGCACTCCCTACGCTAGGGAAAACCTCACCGGACCATCCGTTGAAAATTCTCCCCTGGCCATAGCAGTAGGAAATGCCATAGCAGTTGGTATTACTGGCATAGCATTAGCATTACTGGCATATCATTAGCATTACTGGCATATCATTAGCATTACTGGCATAGCATTATTACTGCCATAGCATTACTGGCCATAGCAGTAATTGGACTAATCGCCTATAGAGGGCGCTCTCGCTCGCTTCCCGTAATGTATTTCTACGAGCTCGCTGGCTTGTCACGTGATTCTTTCTACCGGTAGGACGAGTTAGACGAGTGCACTTGTGAACGGGCTATTCTATTTCCTCACGGTTAGTTTTCGGAGATCCCTTTTCCCCTACTTCTTTAGCTCTTTCTCCGGTTGAACAGGTTGTCTGTTGTGAACGCGGCTTTCGAGAGGGGATATGGGGTAGTTTTAGTGGTTTTCTATGGTCAAAAAAGGATAGGGGGTGGATATACCCCCTCTGGCTACGCCCCTAAGTCGTGATAATTACAAGTTTAAGACCCTAGTTTTGATTTCAACATGGATTTAAAACTTTTTCAAAGTGTGTTAAGCAAGCGTCATGTCGAAAAGACGAAACAAACGCGGCCAGTACAAATCAAAGATATTTATTTACCTAAAAGTTACAGAGAAAATCTCACGTGAGAATTCGAGGGGGATGGGGGTCCAGCAAAATCTCACTAAATGTCACCCAGGGGGAGGGAGGGGTCCAAAATCTGGATGACTATTTTAAAACCTCGCGTAATAATGTCCGATTGGCGAGATTTGCGTCCTGCTAATCCTAAAGTACTTTTCCATCACACTGGTCTTTTAATAAATTATAAATTTAAAAATATATTAATTCCATTTCATAAATTATATATATTTTTCCTTTTTTTCACACAGGTAGAACAAAAAAAAACTCTGTCTACCAGCTTGGAATACCAGATTCAACTACATTTCCCAATACAGAGAATACGTGAAAAGAAGGGCTAATATCAATACCTAGATAATAGTTTGTAAACTGTCCCTAATTCATGGTTTCCCAAACTCATACTAAAGCGTCCTTGATGGACAAAAACGAAACAACTTCAATAATGACAGTTAAAGCCAGCGTTCGACATTCACAGTTGTCTGCTGGGCTAAGACAACTGAAAATTGGTTCGGACCAACTACGGAAATAATTGAATCGTCAGTTTAAAAAAGGGAATAAGTCCGAAAAATTACAAATTGACTTTTTATGCTCAAAACAATCTCCAAAGTCCCATTCTTATCTTTATAAGCAGAATGCTGAAATAGTAGCGCTCCGGTACTTCCTTAGTTAAAATTTAAGCCCTGCTTTTAAGACATCTAAGTTTTCAAGAAGTCTATGCATTCCCTAAATAATACTATTTTAGCAAATAACATTCACCGAGCTGACCTTCGATCTCAGCTTAGGAACTTTAATAATGAAATGATTCATCTTCTGTAATCTTAAAAACGCAAGTGGATTTATTATTTATTATAATTTTAACTTTTTTACTGGTGAACAAACTCCATCCGTAAAATCCTAAGTGCGAAAAAAGGTAATCAGATCAAAATATGACAAATTAAATTTTGGTGCACAAAACAATCTCCAAGCTTTGCTCTGCACATGAGTGGAAAGACGGGGAAAGTAACTACCCTCTATACTATAGATAGAGGGTAGTTAAGATCTCACTATAGACTACGATCTTATTTTGCCCCTCGAAGCTCTTATTTACCCCCTTGAAGTTGCGAAATCGACGTCCATTCATTGTAATTTTTCAGTTGATTTGGAATTAAAAGTTAATTTGTCTTTCTGTTCTTATTCTTTGTGCTGCAAACTAAGCCAAAATAAAATTTAAAAGTGCTTTTAATTTTTTTTTTATCAAGGGAATGTTTGCCTCAATTCATATTCACTTACTCCATTGATACTGTCTCAATAACTCAGTTGCTGAATAATTTTGAATTTTATTTGTCTTCGTCTGTCTATTTCTCATTTTGTGCTGTGAACTAAGCAGAAATATAATTGAAACTATGAATTTAAGAGCTAAATGGGAGTTTTATATCCATTATGCACCCTTTTGTATTTAATCAAGAAATATACTAAGAAAATATTTTTCTAATAATTTATTAATTCCTTATTTGTTACTTTATTAAACATTGCTTTTGTTAAATTGATAATTATTGAAGTATTGGTAAAATATTTATGTTATTGGTACTTTCTAAGGAAGATATATTAAGAATTAAGTTATATTTAAAGAACAAAGCCTATATTTAATTTAATTTGGTGGACCAGTCATGTTGTCTACTGACCAGCAAGATTGCAAGAGCACTCGTCCGTTGGACCATCAGGAAGATTTTTTTTTCTAATTTGAAACGCTGCTTGAAGCTCACCAATTTAAGAACATATTTATTGTAAAATAATTTGACGATTCAACGGGTAACTCTTTAAAGTGAAGCTAATAAAAACTTAGAAAAAAAATAAGAGTGCTAAGTGTATACAAACTAATAGTTATAACAGAACAGTGGTACTCAACATTTTTACCGCGATCAATATTCATAAGATGATTATTTTAACTAGGACGATCGCCCCCTCACCTCAATGACTGGGAGGTGAAAACCTCCTCACCGGTTACACAGTTCAGAAGAAAAGGATGTGAAATGTCAAATACTGAGACTTCAAATTTTGGGGGAGGAGGGCTCCCTGAAAAATTTTCCTCATGAAATATTTTTAAAATCTCACAGATTTTGTAGATCAATGGTTCTTCACGAATCCATGGGTGACTTTATTGAAACAAAAGGATTATTAAAGGATTCCTGAACCGTTTGGCGAGATTGCTTATTTGGCGACTAAGTGCTTTTACTCTTGGAGATGAATAATTAAAAAAGGAATTCTTGAAGGAAAGAAATTCCAATGTGTTATTTTGTTTTCATTGTATTCGCGTTTCATTTGAGTTTAACTGTCTTTTTTAATAATTTTGATTCCCTAAAGTAGTAATATTTACACTAAATTAAACTTAATTTCTATTTTTAATGCAAAATAAGAAATATTAGTTATAAATAAAAATAAAAAATTTTCGTCACGAAAATTTCAAAATTAAAAACACAAACAAACTTTCCAGGAGAAATTATTTCTTTTTATGAAAATTTAATTTCCATAATTCAGAAAGGTGACAACATATAGAGCATTTTCAATCACATGACTCGGACCTCAACAACGGCAACATGATCAACGGCCTTAGCAACAGAAATGTTACAGTTTTTTGCCCTACAGAGGTTAATAGTTACAGAAAATGACTAGCAGTGGAATTCTTCTATTGGAGCATTTGCAATAACGTGACGCCGTACTGAAAAACCCCCTTAGCAATAGATAAACAACGGCCTTAGCAACGGTTAAAAGCCCTACAGAAGGTACACAGTTAAAAGAAAATAACCGGTTGTGACGTCACCTGAAAACACTCTATTAGAATCCAAAATAAAGATTAAATTGGTTTTATGTTGAATCTATTTTTTCTATACAAATCTATTTATGTTCATTCTTTCACGTCTTATACCGTCCAGTATTGCCCTTGAATCCTTTAGAAAACTTATGGCGGTCAGGATTAAATATGGTTTTAAGTAAACCTAAGAGACACCCAAGCTAAAACAGCATTTAACAACATTTCCTAATTGTGCAAACACTTCAAACAATACTGCGAGTCCACCTGAACCTTGAAAATTCCACTTTCTCCCTCAAAAAGCCAAATGAAAAACTCAAACCTCCAAGCACCCTCTTTTAAAATCACAGCCTAAACTCCATTTCACAGATGACATCGACTTGAAAGATAAAAAAAATCGAATCCAACCAAGAAAAAAAAATCGATACTACAAAATCAAATCCCCGCCGGTCTTTTATTTGTTTCCAAAAAGCAGGGGAAAAAAGTTTTTTTTTTTTTCTAAAGGTAGGTCCGCAGCAACAGTGCTTTCCACATTACGCACCACTCTAGTATGAGATTGTTTCATTTCAACAAAGGATGATTCGATTTCTGGCATAGGGGAGGGGTAGTAGTGTCCACTAAAAGAGATGGGTGATTAAAATGAATTGGGGACAGGGACACTAATGTCCTCTTGCTGAGGGTCCACATATACGTTAGATTGGAAAAGCTTTTACAACCCTTTGATGACTTCTCTGGTAAGGACTGTCCCGTTCGGTTGATTTGATTTGTATGGAAGGATCAGGAAGGATTTTGCTGTGAAGAGTTTAAAACGGATCTATTTTCCTGATCTTTCAGTACTTTTCATTGAAATTCAGGTTGTTTACTGTAAATTCAAGATAGGAGTGAATAAATAAATTATAGAGCATTTTCAATCACATGACTCGGACCTAACAACGGCCTTAACAACAGAAGATGTTACAGTTTTTTGCCCTACAGAGGTTGACAGTTACAGAAAATGACTAGCCGTGGAATTCTTCTATTGGAGCATTTGCAATCACGTGATCCCATACCTAAAAACCGCCCTAGCAACAGATAAACAACGGCCTTAGCAACAGTTAAAAGCCCTACAGAAGATACACAGTTAAAAGAAAATAACCGGTTGTGACGTCACCTGAAAACACTCTATAGGGTTCACGGGGAAAAACAGTTTGTAAAACTAGTAGAGGGGAAAAAGGGTTTTTTTTTCTGGTTTAGACCAGTTTTTTTTTTCAATCCATTTTGTTTAACATAAAAATGTGGATATTTTTTAAATGAACTGAGTTAAAAGGGTTAAATAACATTTTTTACTCAAATATTAATTTTAATAGACGGGCTTAAATTAATAAACTAATAATTTATCCAAGGTCTTTTAATAGAACAAAAGCTAAATAATTTTTTTAAAACCATAGTTTTTGCAATGACTTATTGAATTACATTTCTTAATTAACCTTTGTACCTAATTAAAAATAATCTATTTTTTTAATAAAAAATTATGTGGAAAAAAACCAAGTTCAATAGCCTATAAAATATGACATGTAATTGATGCATAAATAAACAACTATTATAATAAAAACGTTATAGTTTAAAAAAAAAAATTATAGCCACTAAAATTACCCGGAGTTCAGTGCAATAAAGTTAAGTAAAATGATTTCGTTTATAATACTGTTTTTTTACAACTTATTAATTAAGCCATTTGACTTCAAGTATAACATTCCTGGTAAGTCATATCTAGGCAAGTTCTTATTCAACCTGTAATTAAAAACAGGTAGCGTAAACAAGAGGAGCGAGGTTTCCCGGTACCCCACCCCCCGAAATTTGGATTTCGTTTCAGAAGTAGACAACTTTGGGTGTCAATCAATTGTGAAAAAGTGTCCAAAAATGAGTTAAGAATGTCTTTCTTAAAGGGTCGAATAATTCTTATCTTATACGTAAAACGCACATGTTACAAGGGTAAATAACAATGGTGTTAAAAACTGTTCAAAGGTGTGGAAGGACATCTTCTCGGGCCATTTGCGGGCCTTCCGCGGACCACGCGTACTAAAACCCTTCCACCTTCTCAATTGCACAGTAGAAGTCGAAACGGGAGAACAGAACTTGATTTCTTTATTACCCGGGGAGGAGAGAAAGAGCAAAACAATGCAGCCATTCCATCTGTCATAAATCTTTCCAATTTCACTTCTGGCTCACACGCCTACAAGAACGATTTTCAGTTCCGAAGAAGATAAATATATATCGCTGCCATTTCTCAAGCGGCTATTGGCTTTTACGGTTTTATTAGGCGAGGGTATTTTTAGGTCTGGATTTGAACTGGAGTCGAGCCCCGATTTGACTCTCGGATCTTCACCTTAAATCAGTGGTTTCCAAACTGTGCGCCCTGGGCGGTGGGAACTCCTCCCATGGGCGCCGGGAATTTACTGCACCTATCCTAATATAATCCCATATTAATCCATTTTACTGTCTGTCTATCACAAGATGAGCTCTGGACCAGTTGCCTGGTTGTGGCGGTTGCTATAGAGTGTTTTCAGGTGACGTCACAGCCGGTTATTTTCTTTTAACTGTGTACCTTCTGTAGGGCTTTTAACTGTTGCTAAGGCCGTTGTTTATCTGTTGCTAAGGCGGTTTTTAGGTATGGGATCACGTGATTGCAAATGCTCCAATAGAAGAATTCCACGGCTAGTCATTTTCTGTAACTGTTAACCTCTGTAGGGCAAAAAACTGTAACATCTTCTGTTGCTAAGGCCGTTGTTAGGTCCGAGTCATGTGATTGAAAATGCTCTATAGTCTATAGAAACAATACTAAATCGGTGTAAGAAATGTAAACGAGAATTCATCTTGTGCTAGACAGACAGTAACTTTTCTTATTTTTTAGTCTCTTATTTGTTAATTATTATTTTTTATTTATTTTTATTTTGTGATATTTTCTATTTGATGGTTTAGAAACAGTAGGAAAATTTAAATATCTCTTTACTCTCTGAAAAGATAGCATTTATTTATGAATTTATGAAGCTCTGATTTATCTATTGATATCTATTGGAATCGAATTGATATTCAAAGCTGTGAGGATTATTGCTACTTTTTCAAGAAACTAATATTTTCTGAGAAAATCCGAACAAAAGAGGGAAAATTTGAGATTTATTGCAATTTTTGTTGTGAAGGTGATTTTTTAAATGAAAATAAACTTAAAATTCGGATTCAGCGATACAAAAAACGAATAAATTCGTTTATTAAAAATTTCCCATAATTTATTATATATGAATTAAAAAAATTATTGAATTTGGCTAGCTTACGAAGATTTTTCTTGGTCCCCTCCTGAATCCAAACATACGGGCGCCCGCGACCATTTTCATCTTCACTGATTAAATTATAAAAACTTTAAAAAAATCAAAACATCGTGACCGGTTCTTCAAAAATAACCCACATCATTCTTTCTGAAAGCTCCCTTTTCAGTATTGTTTACCATCTCATTTCCATTTCTTATTTTGACATTTTGCCGTGAAAGCAATAATTTCGAGCAATTGCTCATATCACTACCTACTAAATATGTATTACACAACTCGAAAAAAAAAAAAGCAAACGATAAATCTCTTCCACATGCTCCGAGAAAGGGGGCGCTTCGCAAAAGAAATCGCAACAAAAATGGCAACACCCCCCTCCCTAAAAAGGGGGTTGCTGCTGAAAACCTATTTGTCGGAAAGAGAAAAGATCTTGTGTCAGAGTATTGTATCCAAACGTATCTTATTTTTCGAAATCGTTTTCTTATTTTGATTGCATTGCTTCGATCGAGTAGAAGGGGGGGGGGTTGCCCCCCTCTTTTATTTTTTATTTTTCGGAAAAAGTCACGGAACGTTTTTGTTGCGAGATGCGATTAGTCGAATTGCTCTAGAGGCGGACTCAGATCGGACCTTGATTTTGCACTAAGGATCGAACGTTTTTTGGTTGCTTGTTTGTTTGTTTTTTGTTCCATCTACCCCGGTCACGTTTTTGGAGGAGCGGGGTAGAGGGGAGGAGGGAAGTTTTGTTTTGTTCGGTGGGCAGTAGTTGACCGTTGGTCGAATTTTTTTTGGAGAGGGGAAAATATCGGAGTTTTCTTGTATGACGGGGAAAGCATTTTTGGGCTAATATGGCGACAGTATTGTTGCGGATTGGAGATGAAGGATTACTAGTGGATTTGAGTCGATACAGTGTGGATGGATCGGATTGAAAAGACGGAAAATCGGATATGGTTTGGTAACTAAAATAATTAGGTTTTACATTACTTCGTGGAAATGGTATAGACAGGGTAAAGATGAAGTACTCAGGGGCTCATCCAGGTTTTTCTGCCAGGGTCCTGTTTTAGGAATTTTGTGAAAAGTAAATGGAATTTTGTGAAAATGAAGAGTCTACAGTACAACCACAGACCACAGCATTCATAACTTATGGAATGGGTCTAACACTGGCTAATTTCTTTCCAAAATGATAAAAACTCTCCTGAATAAAAATTTTCAAGCCATTTTTGATCTTTGGATTTTTGTGAAGAGTCCGTTTTCGGGAATTGGAATTTTGTGAAGGGTCATTTTTTGAAGATTAGAATTTTGTGAAGAGTCCTAAAACAAAACGGACCGATATTTCTTTTAGATGAACCCCTGGTACTTGGTACTTAGTGCAAACTGAACGTAACGGAGACATAACTTGCTCAATTTATACGTTGGCTATAATTATCTGTGGCTATGTGCTTTTAATACACTTTTTAACTTGTATTACCCTATCATGTGATTTAGCAACCTACGTCTTAAAAACGTCACGCTTTTCTCGCTTTCCTTTTACGCTTTCTCTCTACGCACCGACGAAGGATATCCCTTCGAAACAGCTGTATGCCTGTTCTGAACCTTTATGTTTATTTGTGCAGTTTATAGGTTGTTTCTTTGTTACATTGAGTATATACAGGATGTTTTCGACAAGTCTGCCCAAACTCCCCGAAAAGAAAGATCCTTGGGGTGGAGTAGATAAAATCTGCTCAAAGAACTATTTTATCTCAACGAGGACTTTTATTTTTCGAAAAATCTGACATAAAAACTTAAGTAGTTTATTCCATTGTGCACGCATGCATGAAAAACGGATAATTTTTAACATCTTAGTCTGCAAACATGTCAAAATAACAGTGTTCATGTTTTCCACAAACCTATTTAAACCGGATGTGTCACCATACCTTTTTCTGTGACGATTTTCTCGAAAATCGTCCGTTTTAGAGGTTGTTTTTTGGTCATTTTTAATGTACTCATCACAGAGAATCTGGCTGTGCAGAGATTGGACGGGAATTGTTGAAACACAAAAAAACTGCCCATAGCTGTGGCGAGCTAACTCACCACTAGAAAAGTCAAAATATTTTAGTACGGCATAAATACCGACTGAAGTTTCACGACTTTCAAGTATTCATAGGCCTAATGTAATTTTTAGGACATTTCTAGAAGAGATTTTAATCTTGATAGACTTAAAAAATTTTGTTTCTTGAAAATAGATTAGTAACCAGCACAAAAGCGGGTCATGGGCACAGAGAAATATCCTAACAGAGGGTCCACGAGGCTATTTTCAAATGCGTTACTGATGTGAGGGCGCCACACTAGAGTCTGGAACATATGCCGGCCGCTTAAATCTCTCGCCAAATTAGAACTTAGCGCCTGCGCAAAAAGGTGTTTTCAATCTCCCATAGGCAGCCGGCGAACGATTCAGACTGGATCCAGACGCTAGTGAGTTTAGTGCGATCCCAGCGCCACAATTCTCCCAACCTGTAACAAGATGTCATGATTTTTGATTTCCATTATGGCCTATGGCCGTGGACTCTCTGTTCTAGTACTCTGTGGTCATGGGGAAACTTTAGGGATTCTGCATTAATTAGATAATTATTCGACCCTTGTAATTATTACACCTTTGAACAGTTTTTGTGCGTCGTTCTCTTGTAACATGTGCGTATGAACCTCAAACATGATAAATGCTTTGGAAGGCGTTTGTAATAATAACTAGTCATCGCCATAGCGGTTGATGCATATGAATGATATAGGAATCGAATCCGCTCAATGGGATCAAGGTTAATGTTATCAATTGTTAAATGATATTGAAATTTAAATATATACCAATCACAGCAATTTAAATTAACGCAACTATTTAACGGACCACAAAAAGTGTAAAAGCAATCCGCATAGATTCAAATCTCGTAACAATATGGCGGGCGAGAGCTCCGGAGTTCCCGTTTGAAATCTCTCATATCGAGCTCGACAGCAACGTTTCTTGAACCCAGTTAGTCACAAATGCGGAAGGAGAAATCTATAAACACAAAGCCTGTTGTGTTGATAGGAGGAGTTTCGGTACGAAAATCGTGATTGAAAAGCACTATATATACATGGGTTTAACAAAATGATATTTTTAAATTAACGTTCTTCATTTCACTCAAAATTCAGACACACCGCGATGGGAACTACTTTGTTTGTTAGTGACGTCATAGGGTCAACTAGTATAGTATACGTTACGATCGCACCGTCCCGTTCTAACCACTCTAGTATAAAAACTCTTTCTCTATAGTCAGCCCTAAACCCTTTCACTGCTTTAGCATAACACTTCCCAAAAACCGAAGGTAAAGAGCTCCTCCAAAATTGATTCTCTAAAGAGCTCCGCGGGACAAAAATTTCTAATCTCCGGTGTAAAAAGAAAAAAAAAACTCCCATCACTTTTTCACCTGGCGATAAAAAAATAAAGGGAGCCTAGAGAGAGATCTTTCCCATTTCCCCCTGGGTAATCAGAAAGCCATAAGAGGAGGTGGGAAGATGAGCAATTATGGGGTTCAATCGCTGCGGCGGCCTTAGGGGTAGTTATGAGAAGGTGGTAAGAGAAAGGGTGATATACTGTCTGTCTACCACAAGTTGAGCTCTCACCTAGTTGTGGCGGTTGCTATAGGAACAAGACCGGTTCATTTTAAATAGGGACACGCCGTGTTATGATTCGGCGAGGATTAAAGCCGAAGGAGGATTATTGGCAGAATTTTTGGCGATCACAAGCACGGTCTTCTTCTCGGAATTGATGCAGTTGCACGCAGCATATGTTAGAGGCTGGGATTAGTGAACTGTTAAAATAATATACAAAGCGGACTAGTGATTCAATGCAACAATGGACTCTAACCGCCTATCTGGTTCGAGACTTCACGGAACCAACACGTGACCTACAACTGAGCTTGCAATTGGTTACCACAGATACTACACTAGTAGATCTACTTGTGTAGTATCTGAGGTAACCAATGGACTCTAACCGCCTATCTGGTTCGAGACTTCACGGAACCAACACGTGACCTACAACTGAGCTTGCAATGGACTCTAACCGTCTGACGTCACACGGAACCAATACGTGACCTACTGAGCTTGCAATTGGTTACCACAGATACTACGCTAGTAGATCTACTAGTGGAGTATCTGTGGTAACCAATTGCAAGCTCAGTTGTAGGTCACGTGTTGGTTCCGTGAAGTCTCGAACCAGATAGGCGGTTAGAGTCCATTGGTTACCACAGATACTACACTAGTAGATCTACTAGTGTAGTATCTGTGGTAACCAATTGCAAGCTCAGTAGGTCACGGGTTGGTTCCGTGTGACGTCAGACGGTTAGAGTCCATTTCCCTCGTTGAAAATTAGGAGAGTCCTGTTGCCTTGGCAACAGAAATGTAAACGAGAGCTCAACTTGTGATAGACAGACAGTACTGACATTTCAATCATGTGTCGCTTATCTTGTGCGAAACAGAGGGTACAACTTAAAATCACTACATGGCGAAAAGACAGTAGAACCTCTTTATCACTAACCCTTTTGTTACAACAGCCGGCAGTTGTACCAATTATATTATCATGGGATTAATGTCATTAATGCCAGTGTTTCTCAACTATTTCATACCCACGAACCATTTGGTACTTTACCAAATCGATAAAACCTTTAATCCTCCACAGACCACTTGTCGAAGTGACGTATGGGGCCAGAAAGACAAACATGTAGAAGAAACGGGAACGATACGGAAACGGTGAAAAAGCTCTCGTACGAGAGATTTTAGACGGTAACTCCGGAGCTCTCATCCACCATATTGTTCTGCAATTCGAATAGTATGCGGATTGCTTTTACACTTTTTGTGGTCAGTTAAATAGTTCCACAAAATCTTGAACAGCGACTAATTACCCAAAATAATCATCAGACATTAATATATTACGAAAGTAATGGACATCTAAGTAATGGACATTAATATATTACGAAAGTAATGGACATCTAAGTAATGGACATTAATATATTACGAAAGTAATGGACATCTAGTGTTAGCGGGATTTTAATAATATTTTATAATTATTAGTAAGGGTGTGAGACAGGTCCTTCCAAGAGCACACGAGAGTCTTTTTGGACCGTTTCAATATCGTTCCCGTCTCGTTTCTTCCACGTGTTTTGACTTTCTTAATACGGCCGATAATAGACTAATCCGACCACCACGAGAAAAAAATTTTTACGTCGTAAACAATATTGCAGTGATTGTTATGGAAACGGGTTATTCCCCTCAATTTTAGGGGTGATGATGATTCAATAAACGATGAAAAACGCTTACAGCCATATTCACAGCCATCAGCGTCGGTGTTAAATCCTAGATTAAAGAAGGATTCCACCAATCAGAGTCAGCCAAAAGCTAATTTTTCTTTCTTTAGCTGCTGTTTAACACCGACGCTGATGGCTGTGAATATGGCTTTTAGTGTGCCAAATCTGATTGACTTATCATTTGGATTTGAACTTCTTCTCAAAGTTTTCTCGTGGCTGTCGGATATAAGAATTTATTCTAATATGTATCGTTACCACCATGCCAAGAAACACGAATCTGCTATTGGCAACGATTTTTATATCCATCTACATTAAAATTCATTCAAACAGTATTTGTTTGAGTAATAAAACAAGCGAAGGACTGGTGACGCCCGGCAGCGCTAACTGTAATAAACTTTATTTTGTCCAACAGCCTTAATATTCACTCTTTTACTTTACACACATTTACACTTTTTCTTGGGTCTCATTATGTTACTGACCGAGACGGCTAAAAAAAATCAGTTGTGATTCTGATACTTCCTTTTCGAAGTTTTTCTCGTGGCGGTCAGCTTATAGTGATTCTCAACCTTTTCATACCCAAAGACCACTGGATACTAGGATATCAAATCAATAAAACTTGTAATGCTTTCACGAACCAAAGAGTGGTAATCACTGGTTACAGGTGACCCGAATCGTATGATTTTTTTTATTGCTATAGTGATCGCTGATGTCAGTCAGAATTCTTAAAAATCTTCTTATTTCTAGACTAGAATAGAAGTATTGGAAAGAGAATTTCTGAAAGCGAAATTACTCAGAATGATCTTAATGTTTTGGAATATTCGCTTTTTTTGCTTTAGCACTTTTTGCATCTGTTAAGAATATGCTATTCCAAATAGAATATCATCATTTTATTTCTTTGTTGATCTGATAGTGCTTTTTCCAAAGTTGTTATAACGACCCTATGTTGTTATATAACAGTATGTATAACAGTTTATATTTATACAATTTAATATTTTTGGAATGCTCACTTTTGTTGAAGTTCAATTCAAATAAGCATAGCAAAAAACATAAAATGTTTGAAAATGAACTCTTAAAATCCATATATCTAATTAACTCCATTATAACCATTTTACAATACCTGACCCTACTAAGATAAGCTTCATTTTTATAAACACATGGCATTTGCGGTACCCTTCTCCAAAAATGTATTACTCATTTTCGTTTTGATTGAGATAAAACGACAGATATTGAGAATGAGATAGACAACTTAAATGGTGATTCAGAAAAAATAATGCATAATAACTTAACTCGATTCTTAACTATTCATTCCATAAGAACTTCCGGTGGATCGGTCTCAGGTGCCTCAAGACCAACTGAAATTCACTGTTGCTTGTTCATGCCATTGAAATAATAAATCATGGTATAAAAATGGATTTCAAAGTTATTTTATGTTAAAAACATACTGATTATCTACTATTAAACTATTAATTCTGTAAATACATACTGATACTGAAGAACATACTGATGATGAATACTCTACATACTGATGATAATGGTACTCGAGGTGATTTTGTTTGTTTTTAAAAAAAACATACTGAGATTGTGTGCAGTATATTTTCAAGGAATTTTATATATTTTGCAGTTACAGGTTTTCATAAATATTTTTAAATTACCTACATCTTTTACTTATTTGCATTTGTAAATTACTAAGTGTTATCAGTTCAAAGTTTTTCCTTAGGTTAATTCTTAAAGTTTAAAAAATGCACTTTTTAACCTTATTTTCTCAACTTCCTTATCATTAAAGATTTACTAGCTGATTTGACCCGGCTAAGCCGGGTCTCACCAGCTAGATTACGCGCCTTTGGCGCTGATGCGAGCTTCGCTCGCTACTATTTCACGCTTGCAGAGCAGTTAAATTTTTTACAATTACTGTTTTTTAAGCTGCATCGTCAGCGCTAAACTATATAAGTTCAATATTTTCAATCAAATTATAGGTTTTTCTAACAACAACTAATTTATTCTTATGCGTCATCTGAGTAATAAGTAATACTTCAATTAAACCTGTACCAGTATTTTTTTATGTATACAATATGCCTAGTATCCTGTTGCGATAAATCTAGTAAAACGTCAAAACATTGAAGTTTGATAATTTCAAAGTAGATTTTCTTCACGCTCTTTAAAAGACGTTTTGCCTGTGTTGGTAAAAATATTAACTGAAAACAATGGGGCGAATTGAAATAAATTTCTAATTTAAAAATGGAATGCTTTGAAGGAACTTGACATATTATTGGCTCATCTAGGCTTGGAAAGCTTTCGATCAAGACCGAGTTTGTCTAAATCTGTTCAGGGGTTCGGCCTGGCGGCCGGCCGAAAGAAAAACCAAATTATTTTAATATATAAGATAAGGGTCACAAGTAGAGTGACCGATTTCCACGTATGTTATAAGGTTTTTTTTTAAATACCCAATTTAGTCTGTTAACAGATGTAGATCATTCGCAAACAAGAACATACACTGTCTGTCTATCACAAGATGGGCTCTTGTTTACATTTCTTACATCCATTCGTTTAGTATTGTTCCTATAGCAACCGCCACAACCAGGCAACTAGTCCAGAGCTCATCTTGTGATAGACAGACAGTAAAAAAGGTTTTTACAATTTTAAACAATAAAAAAATATTAGCACTTACCTATTTTGAAGGCTGGTCGAATGGTTTCCACACGATGAATTTCGCAGAAGTGTAATCCTGTAAAATTAATGAAGTTCAGAATACTAGTTCCAGAATGGTGCCATTATATCATAATGGAGGGAAAATTACTACAAAACGATACACATCTCTGTCAACTCCATGTGACGCAAGATTCATTTACCTCCCTAGTAGCACAGCTCCGGCAAAATATGTCAAGTTTACGTAACTGCTACTGGAAGTAAACGAAATTTGGATGTGTACAATGTACATGGGAAAAAATGGACGAATCTTGTGCATTAGTGCTGCTTAGGGCTTGTATACTAAGATTTTACTGTTGCATCGAACCCTTTCAATTTAATACACAATTTATTACAATTATAATTACAATTTATTAGAACAACAGCATACACACAGAGAAAAGAAACCGTCAACAACAACAAAAAAATAAGAAAATTAAACGATACCAATAAATGAATAAATAAAAAAAGAAAATATTTTTTAAATTGTGAGATATCATAAGAGCAATAGCTCGTAATACATGATATATCAAAAATGCATATTACCGTGATCATTGACAACGATATTGTGATTTATTTAGATATTGCAAGAATATTTTCAATTGTGTCATGCGCTTTATGAATGGCTTCCACACGAGGTTTTGTGTTGTCAATAAAAACTGCTTTAGTCTAATCCACACACTCGTAATTTCTAAATCTGAAAGGCATACATTAAGTTTTTTCTTATATATAGGTATTAAGCATTTTTAAGCTTTAAGACGAAGAAATTACGATTAGGCGGGATAGGACTTAAACTGAATTTTCTGTTGCTTCTATTGCTTTTATGTGATGAATGCTGGAATCGAACGATTTTGCTGGTTTTATTCCACTTTTAAAGGGTTGAATTTCAATTTTTTGATTGCAATTACTACGTTTAAAAAGTAACGAAAAAAGATATCAATACGCAAAGAAATACGCCTAACGTATAACTGTGAATTAACAATTATTTATTTCCTTATAACGAACTGTAACTGTTATTTATAACTTATTTTTCGATTGTAATTGCTAATTACATTCTATAATACAAATGAAAAAGACATCTACAAGCAAAGAAACACACTTAACGATAAACTGTTAATTAACAACCTTTAATTCATTAATAACAACCTGAAGCTGTTATAATGCATAACTGTTAATTAATACACTTTTAATTCATTAATAACAAACTGTAGCTGTCAGAATGAATAACAGTTAACTAACAACCTTTAACTCATTTATAACAAATTGTAACTGTCATAATGAATACCTGTTAATTAACAACCTATAATTTATTAATAACAAACTGTAATTGGTATAATGAGTAACTGTTAATTAGCAACCATTAATTCATTAATAAAAAATTGTATTTGTCATAATAAATAACTGTTAATTAACAACCTTTAATTAATTAATAACGAACTGTAACTGTTACAATGAGTAACTGTTAATTAGCAACCTTTAGCTCATTAATAAAAAAATCTAACTGGTCATAATGAGTAACTGTTAATTAACAATATAATGAGGTATCAAAATAGTAGATAAATACCATGAAGAATGACGTTTAAATGAAGTATTTATCCAATAGAATCCCGTTTGCCGATCATTGAAACACAGTAAAAACCCTAGTTTCGAGTGCGCTGTGACGTCAAATCCCATTTTTTGATCACATGCCTTTACTAGTGTTTTGGCAAAATTAAAATTGATATTTTAAATTATTTAAAACATACTTTGAACTTAAAAATCTGATATTTGATAGTTTTAAACTATAACGTATCAAAAAAGTGTAAAATTAAGCAAATCCCTCACTTACGCAAATACCTCATTATACTTTGATTGCAATTACATACTACTACGTTCCAAAAGTAACGAAAAAGATATCCACAGCACTAACATTTAACACGGAACGAAATGAAAAATCATCTCGGCTATTTTCTCTCACGGAACAACTCAAGAGTGTCATCGCCGCCGTGACAGGGACGCTCGCGGGCATCAATCACGCGCATTTGCATGGTCGCGTGACGAGTCACGCACGCACCGTGTGTCGTCTGTCGTGTAGGGTTGGGTAACGCGGAGAGGCTCGTGTCACCCGCCAGAGACAAATGACTCGGAAAAAGAGGTGCGTGAAGCGAAGAGGGACGAAATGCCTCCAGGTAGAGTTTGTTTATGGCAGTGGTTGACAATAAATTAGAGGTTCGAAAAATCGGGAAGAAAATATCGGTAGGAAGAATAAAATAGTCACCACTATATTACTTTTATTACTTTTTAAATCTTGATAGGAATTTTTTACTATCTTCACTTCTTAAAATGGCCGTTTGTAAATTAAATATTCAGCAGCTATGGTTGCTGGTGTATCACAAATGATCAGAATTTGGTACATGATACCTGCAATGTGATAAATTAAATGGAATTTATCAATGAAATGTATCGCTTTTCATATATTAATAAAAAATATTTCGAGTATACGTAAAAGTGATCATCTTTAAAAACCGACAGGTAAAAATACACCAGTAAAATGATTAGTCCTCCAAATTTTTTCAACTGTACAATATTTATACTTAATTTTTTTCGATGATTGCTCCTAGATACGAGTCCTGAATTTCCAGAAAAAATAAGACGATTATTCAATGAAAATTGCATTACTGATATTATTCCCTTTTTCAAACTGACGCTGACGTTTCAATTGGCACTATACTAGACTGCAACGTTCCCGGACCTTGTGATGTCACTACGCGGAAGAAAAAACTGGTAAACAGAAAGCCTGTTGCCTTGCTAGGAGGAGTTTCGGTACTCAAATCGTGATAAAAAAGCACAATATATACATGGGTTTAACAAATTAATCATATTTTTAAATTGACGTTATTCATGTCACTCAAAATTAAGACACCACGATGGGAACTACTTTTTTTGTTAGTGATGTCATAGGGTCAACTTAAGTTGCTGTCTAATATAGAGGTTCGAAAAATCGGGAAGAAAATATCCGTAGTAAGATGAAAATAGTCACCACTATATTACTATTACTCATTTTTTTATATTGTTAGGAATTCGTAACAACGACATATTATAAATTCCTATGATCAATAAATTAAATACACAGCACCTGTAGTTGCTGGATTATAACAAATCAGCAGACAATTTGTAGAATTAAATATATTTTGGGATTATATTATATTGATAGTTAACCTATCAAATAAAACTCGCTGCATTCCCTTAAAATAGGTCTACAGCTCAAAAACTCGAACTTTTCAGAATACGCGTTTGAAAGATCTGAACTCTGGTAGAAATTTCCGGTTATGGTCCCTGAACTTTTAAGATGCTAGAAACCTTCCTATCGGTTCCAAAAAATATCAACTGCAGATCTTTTTGAAGCTATGGGGAGCTTCTGTTGTACTCAAATAGTATTTCAAATTATTGTAATTTTTTTTATCAATTTATTCTTTTTAAAAAAAGGAAACGTAACGATGGAAAATTTATAAAAATATACTAGATAGGCTTTAATTTATGAAGAATACGGTCACAGAAATACCAATGAAATTTAATACATGCCAACACTAAATTTTTATAATAAAAAAACAACCCCACTAAAATGATCTAAAGAACAACGCATATACAGGGTGATTCAAAACTCATGGTCAAAAATACTAGAAGATGTAGAGTACTTTTTGACAGTGGCAGATCCACGAAGGGGCGATTGCCCCCCTCCCCCAACAGATAACAGAACAACTAGGCTTACATTGTGAGGTATCGACAAATCCCAAGATGTAGGGTTACGCAAATCGTAATAAATAAACTCTAAATTGACGTTCTTCATTTCACTCAAAATTCAAACACCGCGAAGGGAACTACTTTGTTAGTGACGTCATATAGGCTCAACTAACGTTGCTGTCTAATATAGAATTTCTTTTCCTACCCCCTTCTTCTACTAGTATTTTTGCCCATTAGTTTTGAATCACCCTGTATTATCTTCATTTTAAGCAAACAAAACACATAACAAGTGTAAATAATTATACATGAAAGAAGGGAATTTGTTAAAGCTATGAACTCAAAATGTCCATCAAAAACTTAGGAGGTGTACCGACTTTCTTCTCTCACTATGAAAGTCGGAACAATGGAGAACAACCGAAAGCTGTAACTTGGAGAGAAGTTAAACAAAATTTCCCAAACGTGACGTAGGGTTATTTCAGTCCGTGGGCAGCGTTTGTTTACCATTTGCTGGCTCACGTGTCGGTTGCTCATCACGCTTCCTTCGTCAAGTCGTAACAGGTTGTTAGTATAACCCGTTAACCCAGAAACCTCTCTTGCAAACTCTCTGTTGAGAGGAAACTAGATACTGTAGAAAGAAGGGATACATGATACTATACTTTACTTTGGAAAGGACCGGCTTTTCCCTGTTACACTCTACTCTATTTTGATATGAACAACTCCCATACACGATTTTTAACACAGAAGTCCAAACACCACTAGTAGCACAGCTCGTACTAAATAAGTCGAGTTTACGTAACTGAAACTAAAAATAAACGAAATTTGGCCATAAATTACAACCTTCTTTGTTATTTGGAACTTTATATTTCACAATTTTTTTCATATTGGGGTAATCAAGTCAAGATACAAATCTTACCAAAAATTGCATTAAAAAGCTGCATTGAACTTATGCAGGGGAACTTATGTATGGAGTCTAACAATTCAGAAAAGCATTATGAAAAGTTATTTCAACCTTCATCTTCCCCAAAGCACTTAAATCCATTGTTCACATTCATCCGAGCCTTATTCAATCCTTCCTATTCAAACACTCCAACTCAATCATATCTTCCTGCTCCTACGGTTAAACAGCATCCATTTCGATTCATTACGGATTCACCTGTGATTCCCCTCACTTCCGATTCAGGGACCTCCTTCCCCTTAATCAACGATCACGTGACGGACCCTTTCCTCCCACGAGGGACCATCTGTGGAGAGGGAGGAGAGGACATCGAACGAACGATCAACTGGTTCCGTGATGGCAAATCGAGGCTTATTTCCCAATTCCACTTCGTAAGATTCCCACTTTCAATGAATGACCAATCAGAGTGATCAAAGAGCGACCTCAAATCCCATATTTCAAATATCCTTCCAAATATGATAATAGGAAGGACAATTTTGTGAAGCTCCAATCGGAGATGTCGCTCACATCTTACGATGTGGAATTGGGAAATATGCAAATCTCGCAGTAGTGTAAGATGGTGCTGTGCAATGATGGTGTAAATTTTAAAAAATACACTGTTAGAATAACAATGGCTTTTGAACCAAATATAAAATACAATTGTGTAATGGGGATTTTTCTTTTTCTGGGAATCCATGCACATCCCGCGATACCTCCTTTTTGAGCATTTATGATAAAAAGATGACCAGGATCCACAACTTTCAAGTCAAAATATACACTATACTTATAAACTCCAACTCTCAAGCGTCGTATGTGTCATATCCTTTCACTTCCAACCGTTATCTTTTGCCGCGCTTGTGATAGAACTATTTTTAAAAACAGAAACAGGGAAATTTTAGCCTAGATCAGAGGTTCTCAAACTGTGGGTCGCCAGTCAGTCTTTGGTGGTGGGTTAATTTAATAATTTCCTTATATATTAGGAAATGTTGTAATTGCAATTTATCCTAAATTACCAACCCCCCCCCCCCCCGAGTTAAAACCCTGTTTTTAAGATTCAAATTTCAAACATTTCTCTTGGGGAGGACCCCCAGACCCCCCTTCTGACTCTGGAGCTAATCGTTGCTCCCACAATCGAACAATTAAATACGCTTATAGGTTCAAATATTTCTTCTTAAATACCTAAAAAGTTAATATAACCTCTAATGTAATTTATTATTGAAACAAAATAGATGACCAAACCCCATATACACGAAGCTAAAGTCTTGTAGGGGATATGGGAAAATTAACTGAAGATAAGGTGGGTCGCTTTTAAGTCTATTTATAAAAAGTGGGTCGTGATGTTGGAAAGTTTGATAACCCCTGGCCTAGATTGATGTACAACTCGACGAAAATTGGGAATATTTTTATAAAAAGCACTCCAATCGGGTTTCTGACATCTTTTAAGTTATTACATCTCCCCTCAAGTCCTTTTCTTTCTTACCACTGTTTAACAAGGATCTTAACTACTTCGAGCGACTATAATCGTCCAGTGTGTTCCAACCCTCAACTGTGCCGCTGAATCTGACGATCGCTGTAAGAAGCTCGACGAGCTACTAATACGTAAGTACCAAAACTTCTCTCTTGGGGGGAGAGAAAGATCGAAAGAACCTCACAAAATCGGAAGGCCAATAACGATGATAACTTTCCGATATCGTCGACTCGAGGGGCATCGGAGGGTGATCCGTCACTTTTGGAGGGCTTCCTGTCGACTCGCCCCCGCTTTCCCACGATCCGGGGCGAACGAACGACTTCTCGTGCGGAAAGAAGGCAATGGAGCGACTCCCGTGCACGAAAGACCGAGTCAATCAATGCATGGCGAAGTACTCACCACTCAAAAATTAAAGGAATATAATGTATTTATATATATTTTCAGGCTAATTAGATTGGCATTGAACGCCATTGAAAAATACCATGGTGCAATTCCGTGATCCAAATAACGGTATGTCGGATAAAGGTCTTGAACCAATACCATTTTAACATTATGCTGATATTATATGCGTAGGGTCAGGTGGGTAAAAATGGGTCTAGCGGGGGGGGGGAATAGGTTAATAGAAATTAGATTAGTTAATTTTGTGACATCACGATGGGAAAGAATTGGTTTGGAAATTTTTTAGGTAACAATATTTTTCAAGAGAAAACTATTTAGGGTAGGGTGAGGAAAAATAGGTCTAGGGATTTTAAAAAATTATATTTATAAAATTTAATGCATTTTGGCATGCTCATATTTAATGAGACTCAAGAAAATCACCATGCTAAAAAACATTTAATTTTAAAAGTATAAACTGTTAAAATCCCTAGACCTATTTTTCCTCACCCTACCCTAAATAGTTTTCTCTTGAAAAATATTGTTACCTAAAAAATTTCCAAACCAATTCTTTCCCATCGTGATGTCACAAAATTAACTAATATAATTTTCCTTCAGTTTAAGTTAATTTAGAAATAGTAACTAATATTTTAATATTCAATCAGAATTAACAGTTTTTGGACCATGCTGCAGCGCACGCCATATAGTATAAGAGATGTTTTTTTTTTAAGTGTAGTTCTTTTTTTTTTTCGTTTTTAAAGTTCAAAAAATAACCACACTATTACTCCTAACCCTGTACTGTCAGACACTACAATTTTCTTCAAATGCTTGGCATACAATATAATATTTCATGCTTAAACTGGAAGTTATGAAATCTTTTTTTTTTTTTTGTGCAACTTTGTTGTATTGAAAACTCATGTAAAGTCGGGATTTTAAGTGAAAGTGAAAGTTTTTATCAAGATTACATGGCGAAAGAACACGCCAACTCGAAGTTCACCAACAAAACAACTCCTATACAAAAGTTAATATGAAATGCCCCTTGTGATCCAAGCCCCTAATGTGTAATTTTATAAGAACCATGATGTTAGGCACGTAGGTTTTTATAAGATAGAAAAAACACAGATATTTAATATTTAGAACAAAGTTCATTAATTGCTGCAACATCAGGAAATTTTATATCATGAAACAAAATAATAAATCATAACCCTAATCATCAACCCCTAGAAGAAATCTTCCATTTGTTTCCAATCAAGTCTAAAAAAATATATTAGAAACACTATACAAAATAGGTCCCTCGAAATCCTCTTGAAAATCCCTAAAGATCCGGGCAAAATCCCGATTTCTCCCCCCCCCCTCGAAAAAGAGAAGCAGCGCCATATCGGGAGGACATTACGTCCGAATTTTTACTGCTGCCAGATTCCTCCATATTTATTGTAGTGCAGAAAAGGCCGTTTCTGCAGATCTTCCCTGCCGGAGGGGGCGACCAGAATTATAGCCCTGGATTTTATGGAACTCTTTCGTTGCAAAAGATTCTTTTGGACGTCGTCTTTTATTCTATCCGTTGAACTTTTTTTCTCGTTGATTTGGGTACACTTTGTGAAAGGGTTAGGTTGTTCTACGATGCAAGTTCTGACATGCGGATGCTAGACAATATCAAATCTTTTGGCGTCATTTTCGACAAATTTTAGTTACCCTTTGTTAACTAAAGTTTCAAAATTGGCGTTTAATTGCATCATAAATTACGCTGGCAATTCATCGCATCTGCAAGTCTAACCTACTACGTGTCTTTGATAATTTGGTACCTATTTTTTATATTTAGAATAATTTTATGTATTAAAAAGATTTTGAAAAAAAAATTCTAATTGTTTTTAATGCGTTAAGAATTGTGAAAGCAAAGAATAAACTGCGAAATCTTCAGGAGGATTGGTTATCTAAAGTGAGAAAAGCAAGTCTAGTGCTTGGAAAGCAACTTTAAAAATCATGCATGATTTAGGTATAAAAATTGAAACTATTCAATAGAGCATTTTCAATCACATGACTCGGACCTAACAACGGCCTTAGCAACAAAAGATGTTACAGTTTTTTGCCCTACAGAGGTTAACATTTACAGAAAATGACTAGCGGTGGAATTCTTCTATTGGTGCATTTGCAATCATGTGATCCCACACCTAAAAACCGCCTTAGCAACAGATAAACAACGGCCTTAGCAACAGTTAAAAGCCCTACAGAAGGTACACAGTTAAAAGAAAATAACCGGTTGTGACGTCACCTGAAAACACTCTATGAATTTATTAACTAGTTAAAAAACAATTTATGTATTTTATTTGAATTTTCTGGTGATTAAAAAGTGCATCAATCCATATCTATATCTTAGACTGTTTTAGCATACAGAGAAGTCTCAGGGTTTTTTTCTACTGATTATAAGGTCTAAAAAGCTACAGAAAGTATTTTTGAACACTATACTTCTTTCACCAACCCTTTGAGGGCCGTCTAATATTTAATAAAATAACGCACATTTAAACATTTTCAAGGTACAAATTAGCTACTCTAGCCTTCACATTTAATTTATATAATTTAATTTATATATTTCCGAAACGGAGCAGGGAAATAACATGTTAAGATTTAATAAAAATTTAGAAAATTCACAGGAAACTATTCACAGAAAAATAATAACATGAAGATCCAGGATACTTATACACTCAAAACAAATAAACTATCTCCATTCCATTCTTCTTAAGGGGACTCAGTACCAAAATTTATATTTTCTTTAATTTACAAATTTTTTGAAGTTCTTTAGTGTCAAAACACTTGTAATGACCATTTAAACATAACCCAAGCAAAAAATTTACTTTTAAAAAAGCAGTTTTTGAGAAATTTTAAAATTATCAAAAATTTAAACCAATTTTTAAAACCCTACTTCTTATTCAATTTTGATAATTTTGGTATGAAATTTTTACCCAATGTATACTATGTCATTGTCTATAGAACTATGCATTCCGATTTTTGATAATTATAATACTTTTTAATAAAAAATATTTTTTCTCAAACAACTCTAAAATATCACTAAAAAATCACAAAAATAAACACTTTTTTTCACTTATATTTTTTTCTGTACTCTAAATCCCTAATTTGAATGCACCCTTTTATTGAAAGCACTGCATCTAATATATATGCAAAATTTCAAGTGAAATAGTCCAGTAGAAAAAAAGCCTTAGGGTTTTAAATGCCAAAAAAGTAGTTTTGGAAAAAAATTATTTAAAAAATTATTGGGTAACTAAGCTCAAGGAAAATTGAAGAATTATTATAATTAGAATTCGCGCATTACTCTGAAACTTTACAGAATCAATTTAAGAGAAAAACATCACTTTGAGAGCAAAATCTCTAAATCGTTACTTTGACGGATTTGAGGGTACTGAGTCCCCTTAAAAGCTTAATTTTATAAACTAATTATATTTTATTAAATTTTAATTTCCTACTTTTTTAAAAATAATCTAGATTTATTTTTAATGGGTTATCATTCTCATATCATAGGAGAAAAATCTCATTTTAATCGTTGCCGTGAACAAAATTCTTCATATCCACTCCAATTATTATTTTCAAACCAGGAATTATGAATAATTTTTGTCATGAAAAATATCCGATTTGGCAAAGGAGAAATGTTTCGATCATTCTGAAAACAACTGACAGAATCGGCTGTCCTCAAAAAAAGAAATTGGCTGTTTTGGCGAGTGAGAACGATAGATAGCATTTTCAATCACATGACTCGGACCTAACAACGGCCTTAGCAACAGAAGTGTTACAGTTTTTTGCCCTACAGAGGTTAACAGTTACAGAAAATGACTAGTCGTGGAATTATTCTATTGGAGCATTTGCAATCACGTGATCTCATACCTAAAAACCGCCTTAGCAACAGATAAACAACGGCCTTAGCAACAGTTAAAAGCCCTGCAGAAGGTACACAGTTAAAAGAAAATAACCGGTTGTGACGTCACCTGAAAACACTCTATATGTTTTGCCACAATTTGATTTTTTATTTTTAAATAAAATATTACTACAACAGGAGTAGACACTTTTGAATCGTCAGTTCTTCCCGTTCTTGGGGAAAAAAATTATCCATAGGTTTTTTTTTTAATAATATTAGATAAGCATTCTGATCAGGTTTTAAAGCGCGTTTCACTACAATTATGATCCATTTCCATATGCATGTTGTTCACAATTTTTTCTACTTTCTAGGAAAAATCTGAAATTGGATAACGCATTGTAATACCGAACCGTTCCTTCACAAGAGAACAAGCGAATGATTTCCACAGGATCTAAAAGCATTCCATCAGACGTTTAATGCTCGAAAGAATGCGCCGCAAACAAGCTATCCCGGGCAGAGGCGAAAGCTGGAACAACACTAAAACCACCTGTACACTGCTCTCCTGTTTGCACACCTGGGAGCTTCGACTCAATGACTACAAAAGGAGTATACACTTTTGAATCGCATGTTTGAAGAAGGGAATAACGATCAAAAAGAACTTTTTGAGTTTCTTCGAGATTTTCTTATTATTTCAACCACCATGTACTATACTAGACAGCATCTTAAGTTGACCCTATGACGTCACTAACAAACAAAGTAGTTCCCATCGCGGTGTCCTGAATTTTGAGTGAAATGAAGAACGTCTATTTAAAAATATGATTATTTTGTTAAACCCATATATAGAGAGCAGTGGTTTCCAAAGTGGGTTCCACGAAAAAATTTAGGGGTTCCGCAAGACAAATTTTATGTCCATAAAGAAAATAAGAATGGTGTTTTTTTATAGTAAGTTCATCAAAATGCAAATCCTACCAAAAATTTGTATTAAATTCTTAAAACTATATGTCCGAAATTCGGATTAGGTGTACCAAAACAAATTAAAACCATCTTTTTATAGTCAAATTTCCAAAAACTTTTTGGGGGAGGACCCCCAGACCCCCCTGATGATTCTTGGAACTCGCTTAATCACAACTTTTCTAACATCAGGTTGGCTTGTTTCATTTAATATCAAATATTAAATTTCGAAAAGTCGTCGATTAAAAAATATTCTGGGTTCCACGATCATTGGCAACAAATTGGGGGGTTCCACGAGCAAAATAGTTTGCGAACCACTGATATAGAGCATTCGCACATGACGTCACTGGAGGACAAAAACAACGTTGCTAAGGCCGTTGTTAGGCACCCGTTGCTACAGCAGTTGTTAAGGCGGAGTCTTGTGATTACAAATGCTCCAATAGAAGCATTCACACATGACGTCACTAAGGCCGTTGTTAGGTCCAAGTCATGTGATTGAAAATGCTCAAAAGTGCTTTACAATCACGATTTGCCTACCGAAACTCCTTCTAGCAACCCAACTGGCTTTGTGTTTACCGATTCCTCCTTCCGCTTTTGTGACGTATTGGGTTCAGGAAACGTTGCTGTCGAGTATACAATACTAGACTGCAATGTTACTTGACTCTGGAGAAACAAATAAAAAAAGTAGTTCACAGCGCGGTGTCTGAATTTTGAGTGAAATGAAGAAAGTCAATTTAAAAATAGGATTAGTTTGTTAAACCCATGTATATGTAGCGTCTTTTTTCACGATTTGCGTATCGAAACTCCTCCTAGCAGCCCAACAGGCTTTCTGTATACGCAGTGTTTCCTTCCGCGTTGTGACGTCACAGGGCCAGGAAACGTTTCAGTTTAGTATAGTCTATCAACTTCTACCAGACCACAAACCAGACTTTTTTAATGCACCCATCCAAACAATGGATGAAATGGATGAAAGATCTTTTATTATCCAATTCCTTGCAGTGTTTTTTCACTCTGCTTTACAAATTATGAATTTTTCAGACGCTTCGTACTAGCTTGATTTAATTTTAATTTCAATTAATACATATAAGTTTTACTTTTTTAGTGGTGATTAAAAGTGTATAATCTCAGATAGGTTTAGCAAATAAAGAGGACTCATGTGGTTTTTTTTACACTAAATAGTAGATCTAAAAAGCCACAAAAAGTACTTTTGAACATCACACTTCCTTCAACAGCCCTTGATGGGCAGTCTAATGTTAAATTAAGTGACGCAAATTTAGAAATTGTCTTGGTAATTAGCTACCTTCCTATTTATTTTATACAAACATTGTTATTATTGTACGGATATCTCAAAGGGAGCAGTGTGGGTATTATAATAGATTAGGATTTAATAAAAATTTTGAAAATTTACAGGAAACTATATTCACAGAAATAAAAAGAATTATCTTTAAATCGTTAGTTTGAAGAAGGAAATAAAGACTAAAATTGGCAAAAATGACTTTCTCTTTTAGTTCTTAAGTTTCTTAACGAGATTTTCTTATTATTTAACCACCATGTACTACACTAGACTGCAATATTACTTGACCCTGGAGAAGCAAAACAAAGTATAGTTCCCATCGCGGTGTCTGAATTTTTAGTGAAATTAGGAACGTCAATTTAAAAATATGATTAGTTTGTTATACTCATGTATATGAAGCGTCATTTTATGACGATTTGCGTACCGAAACTCCTCCTAGTAACCCAACAGGCTTTATGTTTACGCAGTTTCTGCTTCCGCGTAGTGACGTCATAGGGCCAGGAAACGTTGCTGTCGAGTATAGACTGCAATATTACTTGACCCTGGACAAACAAAAACAAAGTAGTTCCCAGCGCAAAAATTTTTGAATTATTTTTTTTACTTTTCTACATAGTCTCCTTTTAGCCCCACACACCTCTTTCAGCGAAGTTCCATGGGTTCCATGACCTATTTTTAGAAGGATTCGTAAAAGCCCTCGAAATGACCATTAGCAGCATTATTTTACTCGATCATTTTTGCAAATATTTTCCCATTGAACCATTTTTAAGGTTTAGAAGCAATAAAATAACCTGTAGGGATGAAATCCGGCGAATACAGCACGTTTGAGCAATTTAAACTTTGATTTAATTGATTTTAGCCATCACGACAATGGACGCTGCTTTTGGTCAAATGTCATCGATTGCGGCAGCCATCTTGCCCAAAACTTTTTCAGGTCCAAATTTTCTGTTTAAAATTTTGCACAGTGCATTTTCAAATGCCTACCATGTCTGCTAGGTTTTGCACTTTCAATCAAAAATCTCCTATTACCCTTTAGTGGATTTTTTCATCATTTCCCAAGGTTTCCCCTTCATTTGGTCGCCCTCTGTGATGTTCCTCTTTTCAACTCATTCTCCCCTCTTCAAATCTGCCGCCCAGTATTTCACGGTGGTAAACGAAAGACCAGAGTGCCCCAGACTCAAATCCAGTTTTGCTTTAATATTGGTAGAAGTTTAGCCCCTCAAATGAAAGAACAGAATCAAGCAATGATGACCCAATTCTATCCATCTTCAAAATTTCACTGACATTGTTTTCTAAAAAAGCCACCAAAACGAAACTAACCAACTTTCACCCCGCTGACTCAGAATTTGGGATCCATAAGAACTGAACTTTCGACCCCAGTCATTTTTTCTCTTTTAGTAGCGCCATTTATAGGTCAGGCCGGGAACTTTTGGGACTACCCTCGTATAGTACGGAATATTTTCAAACCAGGAATTATGAATCTTTTTTGTCGTGAAAAAATCACCAATTTGGCAATGAAGAAATGTCTCGATCATTCTGAAAACTAGACACGGCTAGATCCTCGAAAAAGAAGATCGGGGGTTTAGTGAGTGTGGACGATATGTTTTGGCACTTATTTGATATTTTACTTTTAACCAAAATATTTTAACGTAAATTAAATATTGTTATTATCTCATAAACCCGCATCGCTCAAAAGTAATCCTTGAATTTGATTCCTATACCGCAAACCAGGGCCCATTTTTAAAGTATCGACAAAATTTCAACCATCAAACTTGATTTTTAGATGAATACGTGAGTATCATATTCAAAGCCTGGGAAAATGTATTGTGGTAAAAACGCAGGACCCATTACATAACATCCTTACTAACATCGAGAAAAGATTCTCTATTTTAAACATCAACGTCTTTTCCTCCTCTATCCAATCCAAAAAAAAAAGTTCAAATTACAGCAATTTCACCGCAACCGAATTTTCCTAATCCTAGTCCATAAAGAAACACAAATTGATGGGATCAATACCCACACCTGAGGGGCCCAGAATCAATAGCATCACATCTGACGAAGCCCTTTATCAAGAGAACCATCGGACGGAAAAGGTTTCCTTTTGATACCCGCTTTCAAAGGGTACGAAAGGGTTTCATATTGTATTTATGTAGTAAGTGCAGTGGTTCCCCACTTGTGGTCCGCGGACTTTATATGGTCCGTGAAAGACTTAGGCGCTGATCCAGCACGGCCCCAAAGGGGGGGGGCACTTTTCCAGATCATCACCTTTACCTTTTCAGAAAAATGTCAAAATGTTGGGGATTTTTCTAAAAAGTATCACTCAGGATCCCCTTTTGGTACCTCTGGGGGGTATGGGAGTACTGCCCCAGAATTTTTTTTTTCTGAAATTTGACCAGTAAAAGTAGGGTTTTAACTCATTTTGAGTATTTTTGGGACTTTTTTTGTACTACTGAGTGATTTTTTGGGTCCAAGGGGGGGGCACTGTCCAGAGTGCCACCCCCTGGATCCGCCACTTGAAAGTAGTCCATGAAAGGGCACAGTAGCACACAAAAAAAATTCTACTACCTGTATAGAGAGAGAGAGAGAGAAATGTTGAACAGGAAAGGATTGCATTATATCCGTGCCGATGACATTCGGTTGTCTAATTTGTGGGGATATAATAGTCACCACTATATTGTAAAAACTGTTTTTAAATATGTAATATTAATTTATAATTTTTAAGCACCTTATATGAATCCAGTGGCGTAGCTAGGGGGGGGCGGGGGGGGCGGTCCGCCCCGGGTGTCACCCGTCAGGCTATGTAGGGGGTGACACCCAGGCCTATGAGTTCAAGGTCACAACACTGGACAGATTTCCTCCCACTGGAAAGCAGGTGGTAGAAAGAATTTTTCCCTCTGCAGAAGGGGTAAAGACAGGTTGTTGAGATAGTTTACCCAACTGGCCCGTATCCAAGCATCCAAGGGGGTTCAAGCATGTCGAATTCACTATTAGTTAGCACGTGGTTTACTGTTTTCGTGACCTTGAAATGTTGTGTTAGTGGGGCCTTCTTCCGGTTCTGAAAGGGGGGACATGTCTTATCTCTGTCGAACAGAAAATTGGTTTCGAGGACGGTTGTTTTCATTTGCAGTTGTGTCCTACTTCAGAAATGCGCCGAAAATCAATCTTTGTCAAAGCTGTCGTTGAGGGGAAGAAATGGGGGTTTCACCGAAAACGACCCCTGGTCGTAATTAGTATAGGCAATGTCCAATAGTGTGCATTGGATCTTTGTTTTCTAATACCCCACGTCACGTGACTTCGTGTGTGAAGGGGGTGAGATTTTGTGTTTGTACTGTACTGTGTCTCAGATGCGTTTTCGTCGGGATTGTTGATGTGATGACCATTGTTGGATCACTTGCTGGAATTTTTTAGTCTCCTCGAGTCTCCTCAAAAGGTAAAATGTTTTTATGCTTATTTGGAAAAGCGAAGGGAGGAATAAAATGAGCTTTTTTGTGTTTTGCTAAATAATTTCTTTTGATATTTGTGTGACTTGTGATTGTAAAAGTTAATTATAAACACTCCCAAAAGTATTAAAAATGTTTCCTTTAAAAAATCTTCTTATTAAGGGAGGCAGGGGGGAGCAATTGAATCCCAAGGTTTTCAGTGTTATATGAAATATAGCTAAAGTCCCTTGAAAATTCTGTAACTTACAAGGAAGCATCATGTGTAACCCAAAAAGTCTTAAAATGAGTTAAAACACAACTTTTGAAGGTCAAATTTTAAAAAGAATTCTGGGGGAGAATCCCCAAACCCCCTACAAAATTTTAAAGTCTGTTATATAGTGTTTTTCCCATGAAATTTCTGTCGCTTACTAGAAGCGGTTACCCTTTGCGTGTTCCCCAAAGTAGATTCAAATAAGACAAAACACAAATTTAAAGGGACAAATTTCGAAAAATTTTCTGGGGGAGGATTCCTAGCCCCTCTCGAAATTTTGATACCTATTTATAATTTTTTTTCCTTGAAAATTGTGGGATTTGCAAGGAACCGTTCTCTTCGGATGTTACCAAAAGGGTGTCAAAAGGAGCTAAAAAACTACTTTTAAAGGCAACTTTTCAAAAATTTTCTGGGGGAGGACCCCCAGCCCCCTTTAAAATATCTTGATATCTATTTATATTTTTTCCCTTGAAAATTGCGTGTTTACAAGGAATCGTTCTCTTCGGATGTTACCCAAAAGGTCTCAAAATGAGCTAAAACACTACTTTTAAAGGCAAATTTTCAAAATTTTTCTGGGTAAGGACCCCCAGCCCCCTTTGAAATATCTTGATATGTATTTTTAATTTTTTTCCTTGAAAATTGCGTGTTTACAAGGAATCGTTCCCTTCGCATGTTACCCAAAAGGTCTCAAAATGAGCTAAAACACTACTTTTAAAAGAAAATTTCGAAAAATTTTCTGGGGGAGGATTTCTAACCCCTCTCGAAATTTTGATACCTATTTATAATTTTTTCCCTTGAAAATTGTGGGATTTGCAAGGATCTCTTCGGATGTTACCCAAAGGGTCTCAAAATGAGCTTAAACACTACTTTTAAAGGCAAATTTTCAAAATTTTTCTGGGGGAGGACCCCCAGCCCCCTTTGAGATACCTTGATATCGGTTTATAATTTTTTTTCCTTGAAAATTGCGTGGTTTACAAGGAATCATTCTCTTTGGATGTTACCCAAAAGGTCTCAAAATGAGCTAAAACACTACTTTTTAAAGGCATATTTTCAAAATTTTTCTGGGGGTAACCCCCAGACCCCCCATTTTTACTTGGAGTAGTTATCAAATTGTGACATTATATGCACCATAATGCAAATACTACTTTTAAGTGATCTAAAACTGGGTATGGGGTTTAGAAATGGCGATGAGTCAATCCTCCCATAACAAAAGTCTGGTTACGGCCCAGAGCACCACTTTAAAAAAAAAATCCTTGCCCCACAAACAAAAACTGAAAGGATGACCCTGGGGGTGACACCGCGAACTTCCGCCCCGGGTGACACCCACCCTAGCTACGCCACTGTATGAATCGAATATCTAAACACGAACAAAATATATTAAGTTCATGTCGTAGGCAAAAACATAACTCTTTATAAAAAATGTAATTGGATTTAAATGAATAATAAAAATTAGTGTGCCGATATAATATACGTTAGCCAAGAAAATGTTTTTAAATGACCAAATTTTTTTTCAAGTTTTCAATGATCAAATTGTTAGCCAAGAAAGTTTTTTTTAATAAACAGGTCTGTACCAAAAATTAAATAAAAAATATTATTAATTTTGTCTTTAAATTATAAAATTATTTTTTAAAAATCGAAGTATCATTTGTTTTATATATTTGAAATGCCTAATGAAGTTGAAAAAATAAATAAATACTACAGCGATTGGAGTGAAGCATTTACTCTTAAGTATACATATTTAGGTATACAAGGTATTTCAACAAGTCCGTCCAAACTCTGAACAGACAGATTCCTTGCTTGGAGTAGATAACAAAGTGTCATAAGAATTACACTTCTAGTTTTCGAGCAAATCGGGAAAGAAAAAGATTTGATGTCACATCCGGTTCACACTAAAAGGTTTATGGGAAAACGTTAACATGGTTATTTCGATATGTTTTTCACTCTAAAATGTTAAAAATATCCATTACGCATAGATGCGCACACCATGAAATGGAATGATGGGTTTTTTATCGGATATGACGTCGCATTATACGAAAAATAAGGTCGTCGAAGAGGTCCGAGATCTTTGAGCAATTTTATCTACTCCACGAAAGGAATCTTCCTGTGCAGATTTTGTGTGGAATTGCTGAAACACCCTGTACAATACTCGGAAAATTATCTGAATTTTAAATGTGGAATATTCAATTTTCAATAAGCATTATATTAGACTCACGTAAAACTCGAATGCATAGAACGTAATTTCATATACATTAGTATGAATTAGTTGCGATACAGACGCGATTCCTTATAATACGAGCGGGAGTTAAAATGCAGAACACTGCCGTACATACTACAGTAAACTCTCGTTAGTACGCCCCCGCTTAGTGCGACGTCCCGCATATTACGACGTTTTTCTCCGGTCCCTGGTACCAATAGGCCTTTTATCATTAAAAACTATCCGCTTATAGCGCCCCCGCTTATTACGACTACCCGCATATTTCGACGCTTTTCTCCAGTCCCCCGAAGAAAAATCCCGGTTATAGCGTCGTCGAGTTCCTTTCAAATAATGTATGAGCTACAGAAACCGTTGAAAACGAGAGTAGAACAACGAGAAATTGCTAAAAGTTTGAATGTAACAGACTTTAGTGCAACTGCCGGTTGGCTGATGGATAGATTCAGGGAAAAAAATAGTTTTTTGGGGGGAATAACTTTTTAGTCTCACAAAATGAAATAAGAGACACCATTTTATTTGTTTTGGCATGATTTTCAAGTGTTATATTTAAATAGTATACCAATAAAAGTTGTAAAGGTAAGAATGTTTGCTCTGTCTGTTTTTAGACATAGAGTTATTCCACGTCAAATCAACACACTTTTTGGCATGACCATCTCGGATTTTCTTGAAATTTGGTACATATGTTTTACTTATAGAAACTCTGAAAAGTACCAACTTTCATCAAAAAATATTAATTGGTTCTGGAATTACAGGTGCGCAAAGTGGTCAAAAATGGGCCAAAAATGAACCAACATAAGTTCTTTAAATTGCTCTAGAGGATCTTCTAATTAGGTTAGACAGATGAGGGTGGTGTCATTTTAAAGTTTTTTAAATGTTCTCTTTAATGGTGTAAAATGTTCTTCAAAATTTTTAAAAACAATATATTTTACAAAACAAAATAAAATTAAAAGTTCGATTTCTATCAAATGTACCACTTTTAAAATTTTGAAAAAAATTCCAGGAATAGGTAATATTATTCTAAATAATCTAGTAAAATTATAGGATGGGACAAGAATGGGATCAGTGTCAAAACCTGTTTAAACCAAAGTTCGATTTTTCTTATATCCCCTTAAAAATTTTTAAAGCTAATTTTTTTTTCATGAATTGGATGCGAATTGAGTTGTATTTAATTGCTGTTGGCAATTAGGGCCCCTGCACAAACTTGGTGTAGCCTGGGCTTCATTTTTACAACCTGTATGGTAATTCAGTCCATTGTATTGTAACAATGCACACAAAGTAAATATGAAGCCCGGGCTACACCAAGTTTGTGCAGGGGCCCTAATTGCCAACAGCAATTAAATACAACTCAATTCGCATCCAATTCATGAAAAAAATTAGCTTTAAAAATTTTTAAGGGGATTTAAGGAAAATCGAACTTTGGTTTAAATAGGTTTTGACACTGATCCCATTCTTGTCCCATCCTATAATTTTACCAGATTATTTAGAATAATATTACCTATTCCTGGAATTTTTTTCAAAATTTTAAAAGTGGTACATTTGATAGAAATCGAACTTTTAATTCTATTTTGTGTTGTAAAATATATTGTTTTTAAAAATTTTGAAGAACATTTTACACCATTAAAGAGAACATTTAAAATACTTTAAAATGACACCACCCTCATCTGTCTAACCTAATTAGAAGATCCTCTAGAGCTATTTAAAGAACTTATGTTGGTTCATTTTTGGCCCATTTTTGACCACTTTGCGCACTTGTAATTCCAGAACCAATTAATATTTTTTGATGAAAGTTGGTACTTTTCAGAGTTTCTATAAGTAGAACATATGTACCAAATTTCAAGAAAATCCAAGATGGTCATGCCAAAAAGTGTGTTGATTTGACGTGGAATGACCCCATAGTTCTTTTCGTTTCTATTTTAGTGATAAAATCCCGCTTAAAAAGGTGTCTAGGTAAGATTAGGTATTACGGGTATTAGGGATATCGCCAAAACGGTAATTTATGAAATTCCGCATATAGCGTCGTACCGCTTATTACGACGTTTTCACAAATCCCCTTGAACGGCGTACTAACGGGAGTTTACTATATAATGTTCGTTTAAAATAACATAGAGTAATTGTATATCAATTTTAAACCTTTACTATATAGGAAGAAAAGTTAGTGCGAAAATATTTTCAGTTTACGTCACCGAACGAACGTAATAAAAACTGAAATATAAAAGTAGATTCTATCTACAGTGTTTTCTTGGTTATTCCATATCGATATCTCTATATGGATTCGCAAAAATATCGATCTTTCCCATTACCAATAAAAACAAGAAGCAAATCACTGAGTTTACACTTAAAGAAACGGTTTCACCAAAGCATAAAAAAATATTCAAACTGGTAAAACTCAACCGAAAAAAAAAGTCAGAAAAACCAGTTAATTTTTTCGGCCGTCCCTTGATGCGAGTTTAATTTTTACCGATCCAATCGCCCGTGGAAGAAGGATGAATGAAGCAATCAAAGCGGCAAAGTCGGGATCGGTATTTAAATGTCTCCGTTCCAAGGAAACGGAGCCATTAGGTCCGGGAAATGGACTCGGCTGATCCGGCAATCAGTGGCTTCGAATCCGGGATGTTTTATCGACACCCGGATAATAGAAATCGATCGTTTGACTGAAAGGCTTAAGGCTTTCGCTGCAGTTATAAAGAGCGAGCTTCCGTTTGAGTTCTCTCGGAATCGATACTTTTATGTATCGATTCTTTGGATTTCGAGTATACTTTTAGGAATCAAATATTCTTATTTCATCGTCTGGATTAACCAGAAATGCTTCGTCCCGGATATACGAACAATCCGGATAATCAATATTATGAAAAATTTGGTTTCTCTTGAGAAACAATAATTGTTATCAATCATAGAGATGGCAGTTAATCTAGCGATAGGAAAATCGGAAAATGATATACAATTAAAAAAAAATATCCTCCTGGATATCATGTTTCAGTTTGTATTTATAACCTAAATTTACCCTGTATGTATGAAGTCAATCATAGCTATGGAATTGATACATTGATAGGCAGTGACATTTTAGTGGTCAACAGTCGGGATTGGATGTGACATGTTCATTCAATCTGATCCTTTCCAAGGGCTCTACAGAGGATCAAGCTTCTTTTCTCCGCCTCTTGTGAAGTGACAAGGGAGGCGTGAGTTTCAAAAGTAGTATATGCTAAGAAACCTCTCAAAAAATTTTTTCAGTACCAAAGAATGTTTTATGAGATCAACATTTCGCTTAATGTTATCAAAATTTGGTGAAATATCCTAAAAACATCTTTTTTTTTCTAGTTTGAAGGCCAATTTTAATACATAAACATACAAAATGAGTCCTTAATTTATTAGTAACATATATGTTCCACTCATAATTTTTCTTTAAGAATGTACAATTTGCAAAATGCAAATTAAGGAATCGTTTTAAAAACTTCAATTAGGACTACATAGTTGTGATTCTAACTAATGCAAAACTCGAGTTACGCTGTTTGAAACTTACTAGTATCAATTCGCTCATTGTTATCAATCGGATATATTGTTAACATTCTACTCTAGGACAAAGGTGATCACATTAAGGGGAATCGACTGTATAACATTGGTCCAAACGTTGAATCTGTACCAAAGGAATACATCCCAAAAATCATTTCCACAGAACATAGAAGCGTCCAAAACAGCTTCACTGAGTTTGACATTCTAAGAGGCGACATGAGTCCTCCCTCTCTAAATCAAGCAACACTTGGGCGCAGGCATAATAAAAAAATCCGCCGCACAATAGCAGCAGCGTGACAAATGCCTGCACCTCAAGTGTCCCCACTTCTCCTAAGGAGCATCGATTATCATTTAGGAGAGAGGATCCCCATTAGCCGGTGTCCGGCAGACACTCGTTATTTTTGCGCTGCCACTTATGGGAGGACCATGTTTATGGGTCCGGCCGATATGTGGGTGCTATTCATGGACCTGGGATATTTATAGAGAGCAGAAAGTTTATAGGGTTTTGGAGTGGTGAGAATTGTGCGTCTTGGTTTCTTGTGGTTCTCCTACGCGTTTGGTCGCTATACTCCACAGCAACGAACCCAGTACTACGCGGAAGGAGAAAATGGGTAGATACAAAGCCTGTTGGGTTGTAGGAGGAGTTTCGGTATGCAAATCGTGATTGAAAAGCACTATATATGCATAGGTTTAACAAAATAATCATATTTTTAAGGTGAAGTACTTATTTTTACTCAAAATTCAGACACCGCGATGGGAACTACTTTGTTTGTCAGTGAAGTCATAGGGTCAACTAATGTTGCTGTCTATTATAGTAGCAGAGCTGATGCCAAAAATGTCAAGTTTACGTAAGTGCAACTAGAAGTAAATGAAGTTTGGTCATATATGACAAAAATTGAACGAAAGTTGAACATTTGTACTGCTTGGGGTATGTTAAAATCGAAACCCTGCCCTTAAAAGGTCTAGATGACGTCATTAAATCGCACCACGTTCTGCACGGCACACCTCATGACATCATGAGTTAATATTTTTTGAATTATCTACTTTGATTGTTAGGTATGGCAGTTGTATAAGTTCTTTTATCAACGAAAGTATTAATGCAGTTAAGTATTTTATTTGCCTGTGAAAATTTGTAGAATATTTATCCCGAAATAATTCTAATACTTTCATCTTACTTCATTTAAAAGAAACGTCTTATGAAATGGGGAAAAACCGGCAGTCACTGCGAACAAATATGTATCTCCGTTAGGATGGTTACTTAAACTTGAAAAAAAGCATGTGCAAACGGATTTAAATTCTTATTACTATTAATGACCAATGTTTAAATTCGTAGAAAATCTTATAAGCCCTGTACAGATGCTTATAGTACTCCTTAAGTAATATTGAAGTAATTTAATCTTTAAACCACGTTTTGGCGATCACTAAATTCAAACCCTGTCTAAAACATGCAATTCGCGTTCCTAACTCAGTGGGGGGCTACAGCCTTGAGAAAAGGTATTTCTTGGCAGGTGGGAGTTACTTTATGTCCGAAGAGGTGAAAAAGGTGGGACGACAGTGAGTTCGAGACTTCCTTAAGACGATAGCTTTAGCTTTGTTTCTTCAATCGGTGAAATAAAGATGATGCGATAAACCCACGCGGTTGGCGTTTCAAACCCAAGTTAGTACAACGCTGCCTGCGCCACACTATGACATTTCACAGTCAAAACATGCTCCGCAGTCCGCAGTGTGTCTTAAGTGAAAAGTTTTTATCGAAATCTTGTGGTTCTTTGAACCTTGTAGGAGGAGTGTGACAATATAACAGTTGTTTGCTGTATTTTCAATAGTACACCGTTATTTTTACACAACGTTTTCCCTTTTCCTTTATTATGCATATCAAAAATTTGATTTATTAAACAACGACCAATGCAGATATACCTTCTCTAGAGAGATAGGATCTTAAAATCTTTCGTTTTTAAAAAAAGTTATTTTATCTACAATTAACGTTGACAAAAATTGTTAGATAAAATTGAAGTTGGAATTTGATAGTAGGGTCGGGTGGGATAATATGGGTATAATAATCAAATCAGCATGTCAAAAAACATTAAATTTTATAAATATAAAGTGTTAAAATTCCTATACCTATTTTACCCCGCCCGATCCTATAGAGCAGAGAGTTAAAAGAGTACCTATGTTTCTTTTATAATAATGTGTTATTTTAATAAGGTAAGGGCGAGCGAGCACGGGCGACTTTTGTCACGGTGACAAAGACAAAAACAACGTTGCTAAGGCTGTTGTTAGGGGAAGGAAATAGAAGCATCCAATAGAAGCATTCGCACATGACATCACTGGAGGATAAAAACAACGTTGCTAAGGCCGTTGTTAGGTAAAGTCATGTGATTGAAAATGCTCTATTGTTTTCTAGCGATATTTTTGATACTAGTAATCCTGGTCGCCGTGATTTTAGTCACTCGTGCGCGCCCAGCCTAAGGGCGAGCGCGCACGGGCGACTTTTGTCACGGTGACAAAGACAAAAACAACGTTGCTAAGGCTGTTGTTAGGGGCGGGAAATAGAAGCATCCAATAGAAGCATTCGCACATGACATCACTGGAGGATAAAAACAACGTTGCTAAGGCCGTTGTTAGGTAAAGGCATGTGATTGAAAATGCTCTATTGTTTTCTAGCGATATTTTTGATACTAGTGATACTGGTCGCCGTGACTTTAGTCACTCGTGCGCGCTCAGCCTAAATGTAAACAAAGTGTTGACACCCCGTAACTTTACCTCTTAAAATTAAGCTTAAAAAGGGATTCTCATTATTTACATTTACCCAACTAAATTATTGGATCCCCCATACCCACTTTATCTTACCATTCTAATCACTCAAAAACTTTTATTCTAAAATAAACGGAGAAATTCAGACAAAACTTAGAATGCCTAAATAGTAAATGTAACAGTATACAAGGCAATTATAATAAGTCAAAAATATAAAAATAAAAACAAAATATTTCTACACAAAACATGTTTTAGGGTAATTTAATTAAGAGCTTCAAGGAAACAAGTAGAATGAACTTTAAAGTGAAGCTTTTGAAGTTTAACAAAATTACTCTATGCCAACAACCTTTCAGAAATTCCAAGTTATTGAAATTACATGAAAATTTCCACTTCCTATTAACTAAACACAACATATTGAAGCTTTTCATAAACTATTAGGCAGTACCACACAAAAATTATCCTTCCTTTTAAAATTAAATACATTTTCCACTGCTTTTTAAAGTTTAAAAAACCTCCTCAACTTTTGGTGTATAAAAGGAAGACATTTTATTCCCTAATTGCATTACTCCAGTCACTCAAGAAAACTCCCCCCCCCCCTTAAAAAAAACTTCCAGAGCCAATTATTCCAGATTTAGAGCACACAGACGAAAGAGTTTCATACCTTTTTACTTCTATCTAAACAAACACTCTCAAAAACTGCTTACAAGGCGAAATAACAACCGGGGCAATTAAAACTCCATTTCGTTCTAAAATTCCACCGAAAAACGTTCTTTTTTGTCGCCTGAGGGGGGGGGAAGAGGGAAAATGATGAAAGTCTCCGAAAAAGCAAATCGTAATAATCATAATAATAGTGTAAAACAATTAAAAACGAACTGCAAATATTTGTGGAGCGCGCTTCTAATGAGCTCCAGATTTGGAGAAGAGCGTTAATCCAATTAGAATATATTTTTGTTTCCTCGTTATCGGGTGAAAAGGGGGGAGGAAATCCCTTGGATTCGAGCGGAGATTCCGAAATGCGTGAGAATGCGATTTGAATTAGTTTGTGAAAAGGCGTTAATGCGTTTTTTTCTCTTTGATTTGATTTTTTTAAATGTTCTTATTTTAAAAAGGAGAGGTATTATGAATATTAAAGTCGCGAATTCTCGAGGAAAATATTTTAAGACGTTTTGGTAGTGATTATTTTTGTAAATAAAAGCATAGTAGTTAACTTCAAATCAGGGTAATTTGACGATTATACTCACCACTCTAAAGTTGAATACAAAAAATATCAAAAAAAGTACAAATGTAGAAGAAATTAATTTTTTTAAAAAAGTTAGTTAAAATGTGGTTAACTTCTTACAGAAGAGTGCCACTAATAAGGATGCAAATCTATACGTATCCCTACAACTTTTTCCATGATGCCGGAAGATAAAAACGTTATAAGATATTATTCGTTTGAAATTAGCGATCACACTTGATCGCCAAAACATGGTTAATTGATTAAATTTTGAGTAAAATCGGGCTTAGTTTAAGGCATAACACTCATGATCAGATTTTAAGTATAATTGGATTCGATTAAAAATAATGATTAGTTTTGAGTGATACGGTTTTACTGAGATAATCAATAATTCACTATGAAAATATTTCGAACCAAAAATAAAACTCAAACAGGGCTAAAACATGTCGTTCACACACCTCGCCAATCTATTTTTTCGAGGATAGAGCATTTTCAATCACATGACTCGGACCTAACAACGGCCTTAGCAACAGAAAAGTTACAGTTTTTTGCCCTACAGAGGTTAACAGTTACAGAAAATAACTGGCCGTGGAATTCTTCTATTGGAGCATTTGCAATCACGTGACCCCATACTTAAAAACCGCCTTAGCAACAGATAAACAACGGCCTTAGCAACAGAAAAGTTACAGTTTTTTGCCCTACAGAGGTTAACAGTTACAGAAAATGACGGGCCCTGGAATTCTTCTATTGGAGCATTTGCAATCACGTGACCCCATACTTAAAAACCGCCTTAGCAACAGATAAACAACGGCCTTAGCAACAGTTAAAAGCCGTACAGAAGGTACACAGTTAAAAGAAAATAATCGGTTGTGACGTCACCTGAAAACACTCTATAGGCGTTCTCTTCAGTATTTTGCAGAATAATCGAGGTATCTCTCCTTTGGCGATGTTTCATTATTTTTATTTTCGGAGCAAAACATAGGTAAAACTCAAGAAATAATGCTCACAGATAATCATTAATATAAAGATCACCAGTAATGATTGCGTCCCGAGTTTTTCCTTTTCTGATCGCCAAACGATGATCCGTGTTTGATGAAAAATGCTACCTGATTTTTAAATGTGGCGAACAAAAATTTCGATCTTATTTTGAGTATTTTCTCCGTCTCCATAATTATTTATTTATTTAAAACCGTAAATAAGGGTAGTGTGGCGATTACACTCACCACTATATTGTTAAATAAATAAAATATCTAAAAAAAACATGATTTTCAGTAGATGTACTTGGTAGAGTATTACATTATTTCGCTTACCTTTTAAGAAAGCGCGCCACAATTGGAGATGGAAAAATTATAGTACTTTCCAGTTTTTCCAAGATGCCACGAGACAAAAACGTAATAAATCATAATTCGTGTAAAGACTGATTGTAGGAATTTTAAGCGAATATTTTTTTTTTTCCATTTTAGTACTTGAAGTGGATATTTATAGAGGATCCTCTCACGAAAAATGTTAGGAACTCTCAAATAAAACGGACTTTAAACGCATTGTGTTTTGAAAATCACTAGAATCAATAACTGCAGAATTTTTTCCCCAAAACCTAAGAAAAGTTATATTACCTAAATGGACCCTCCCAAAATAATTTCTTTATACGCCACTGGGTGGGAGATATCGAAAATGTTCCATTATTCAGATCAGGCCCAATGGGACAGCCAGGAGTTCCATGTATCCTCGAGAATCCCTAAGAAATACCTTAAAAATTTAATTTATCAGACTTGAATTTTAAAAATTTTCCAGGGGAGAGACCCCCCCCCAGTACCCATGGGGCAATCAAATCAAATTCTGCTCACGCCTAGTGGTCCATCAGGCGGTGCCCATCTCCGTTTCATTGGCCTTTGGGTCTGAGGTGCTAATTACTTAGCTTGTGTCCAAGCCGAGTGGCTAGCCCGACGCTGGACCCCCAGTTGATTCACCATGCAAGGTTGATGCTCATTTTATGGACCCCGGAAGGATGAAGGGCTGAGTTGACCCATGACCAGCTACCCAAGCAGAAGCCGCAACTCATCGAACCTAGGTTGGTATTAATGCTTGCTGAAAAGTGCGCTGACCACTACACCACCGCAGCCACGAGTCCCCATGGGCAGTGGTTCCTAAACGGTTTTCTTCAGACCAAAAGTGTTCATTGAGGGCTTCGAATAAGTGGTTCGTGAATTACTATTGGAATGATGTTGCAAGAATTTGTTAGAACAATATTCAGCTCCAAATTTTAAGACCTAACTTCAATCGAATCAACCTAACTTATCTAATCAACCGGCAAAAATTAATTTTGAAGTATTCCCTTTTCAATGTAAAACTGTATATTTAACTAAACATTTGAAAAAACAAAAGGTTCAAATTGCACTTTTAGGTGTTTTAGAAAGTTGCATCTTATCCATTATGCACCCGAGAAACTAAAGTCAAAGAAATTATTTTTTTACACAGCCTGAATCAAAAGTCTCGTCCCCTAAAACATAAGGTCATATTGTAGCTTTAGGAGAGGCGCGATGAAAATTATGATTGGAAATTTGGTCGCCAGTATTGAAAGTTTGAGAAGCATGTACAAGATGATATCAAAATGAAATATACATTGCAGATTTTGAACTGTAATGCAACCCACATACATAGTTGATCTTACTTAGATGGTTTTTGCGTTCATTTCTTTTTATTACTATCCCATAATTCCCTGTACGAAAACATTCAACTGTGTTACTGTGAATCGTTTTAGTAAAAGTTAACTAAAAATTTACATCTGCAAATGATGATACACGAGCTACTACTGATTTCTTTTCATGCTATATAATAATTGCAAGACTAAATCACTAAATTTCTTTTGCAGAAAATTTCAAACTTACTTAGAACACTCTTTATAATTAAACCCCATGAACACAAGATCTACTAGTTAAAAACCGTTGTAAATGAACCTCAACTCTAATTGGATATGTAAATCATCCATATAATTAGAATGAGGAAAGTACTTTACCTTTATTTCACAATGGAGTATTAGAAAAAAACAACGGAGTCTTACCTGAAAAAGAAATACCATTCATTAGCATGAGAATTTCATAGACTTAGACATGCAATCAAAACTTAGTAGTACTAATAAGAATGCAAAAGTGGATCAACTGTCGAAAAAGTTATCAAAAAGCATCTATCTTTAAAACAAAAACAACGAAAGCATTGTTATAAACTTACATCTGATAACTATTCATGAGTATTAGTTAAAGAAAGACACGTCCGCATTGTTATTCCGGATGGAATTCGTAATTAGACATGTGTGTGGTCACGTGACAATTTTCTTTTGTTCCGAGAAAGAAGAACTAATTAAACGGCGTGGGACAATTTTCCTAGGGAAAACACTTGTTTTATATTCTTACTTCGTTCTTTTACATGGTTAATAAACGACGAAGACACGATTCTTTCATACTCGTAATTGCAAGCCGTGTAGTAATTAAAATTCATTATATAGTTTTAATAATAGAGTGATCAAATTAGAAGATGTTAATGCTTTGAATGAGTCAAACCTTTAAATTAAAATACGTGTCAATGGTGTGTTAAAGAATTAAAATAAAGAACATTGGAAACTCAAATCTTGATAATAGGCTGAAAATATGATCAATAGTTTCGATCAGGGCATGATTTTTTACAACTAGTAATTATAAGAAAATTATACCTCAGGTTTAACTGAAAATTATTCAGAGTTTAGGAAATATCTCTATATTAAAAAAAAGTAACAGTCGCTGCTGCTGTTTCAGAAAATCTTCACTTTGACAATTTTGAACTGTCACTACGCTAAAACTATTCGATAGATTATTATGAAATTTTACACATATGTAGAAAAATAAATGATTGTCATTTCGTTTCAAAAGCTAAATAATTAGATAATTAGTTCTAGAGTAATTTAATGCTAAAGTCGATAAATTATTTTTTTATGCTGCGAGTTCGCCCCCAGAAATCTATTCACAGCAGATATCCGATTTTTATTTGCAGCCGCATACTCATATGAAGTTTTGCACCTAGTCGCGCTTTTTATTCGAATTTCGAATTAGTTTAGGAGTAATTAAGTTTTAAAGTTTCGAAATTTTGGACGAATTTTCGGTTTTTTCACTATAAAAGTTTTTATTTTGTTTTTCAAAAAATTCTAATTAGTTTTGGAATTATTAAGATTCAAAGTTTTAATTTTTTTCTTCTCTTTGGCTGAGCGCGCACGAGTGACTAAAGTCACGGCGACCAGGATTACTAGTATCAAAAATATCACTAGAAAACAATAGAGCATTTTCAATCACATGACTTTACCTAACAAAGGCCTTAGCAACGCTGTTTTTATCCTCCAGTGATGTCATGTGTGAAAGCTTCTATTGGATGCTTCTATATCCCGCCCCTAACAACAGCCTTAGCAACGTTGTTTTTGTCTTTGTCACCGTGACAAAAGTCGCCCGTGCGCGCTCGCCCTTAAACTGTGTTTTAGTCAGTGGAAAAGCAGGTGGCAACCGGCTCTTTCCGATTGAAACGTTGCAGTCTTTCTTTCTTCTGGGGCTCTCTTTGCCCCACTGAAGAGAGAGAGAGTTACCTATTCAATTATTCCTTCATTTTGCTGTTATGTGTGTAAGGCATTTATAGAACGCTGGACTTCCAATTTACCAGTAAGATTTAATTAACTTTCACAATCGTTAAGATTATGAGTTAAGAACATATGCACATTTAATGAAACGCTTAATGGAATAAAAAAGTTGAGTATATTTATTTTACTTATAAAAACTTTTTTAGTGGTGACTAAAATTTTCCTGCATTGTAGGTACTACGTTAAACTCGACAGTAACGTTTCCTGAACCCAGTACGTCACTACACGGAAGGAAAAAATAGGTAAACACAAAGCCTGTTGGATTGTTAGGAGGAGTTTCAGTACGCAAATCGTGATAAAAAGACACTTCATATACATGGGTTTAACAATTCATGGGTGGCATGAGATGTAAATGAGCAGAGCATGAGATGTGTCAAAGGGGGAGGAGGGGGTATGGTGAAGTGTGGGAAGACACTTTGTGACATCGGAGAGGGAAGGTGGTCAAAAATGGGACATCATTTATAGATGATCCATAAGTATTATCCTCAAAACCGTTAGGCATTATTTTCATGAAAGATCCAAAACCCCCCTCGAAACAAAATAGAGTATTTTCAGGTGACGTCACAACCGGTTATTTTCTTTTAACTGTGTACCTTCTGTAGGGCTTTTAACTGTTGCTAAGGCCGTTGTTTATCTGTTGCTAAGGCGGTTTTTAGGTTTGGGATCATGTGATTACAAATCCTCCAATAGAAGAATTCCACGGCTGGTCATTTTCTGTAACTGTTAACCTCTGTAGGGCAAAAAACTGTAACATCTTCTGTTGCTAAGGCCGTTGCTAGGTCCAAGCCATGTGATTGAAAATGCTCTATTCTTGCAACAGACCTCTTCTCCCTCGGGGTTTAAAATTGGTATCTTCAAACAAAAAAAGGTCTACCCTGCTTGATCCCCCTAGCACAGTGGTTCCTAACCTTTATAATACTGCTACCCCTGTAACCTGTTAGGAAATCAAATTTTACCCCAATTTTAAAATGTTATAAAAACACTCAATGCAAGCGAATTCTATTGTTTATTAATTACAAAGTTGTCATTGCCCAGCAGTTAGTCAGAAAACTGGATACATTGTGGCTACATAAAAACACAACAATATTACGATATTTTAACTATGAATTAATAATAATAATCAGTGTGAGGGTTGAAATTGTTTTGCGTTTATTGTTTTAGTTTTTTTATGTTAGGTTTAGTGTCACTTAAAACACATCTCATGTCATGTTTCACATTGAGACGGTTTCTGGCCTTTGTTTTCAATGAAACTAAAGTTGAAAAACCACTCTCGCATCTGTAAGTGGTAGCAAAAGGTACTATCATTTAAAGCTCTGTTAGCTATAACAGGATATTCGGCACCTGCTTTAATCCAAAATCTGCTGAGATCATACATTTGAAATTCTACTTTGAAAGTACTATTCTCGCGCAGTCCGAGTTAGACAGACGATTATCTAAATCCGGAAAGTATTGCTTCAGTGACTCTATTACCGCAGATAAATGTTGATCCACGGATCCACGGCATTTCCAAATGTGATTTTGTTTTCTTTGGTATTTACCAATTGCTCACAGAGTAGTGTAAACATCGACACATCGATAATGTTAATGTCTGTTACCCCTGAAGAATAGCGTGTTTACCCCCCGGGGGGTAATTACCCCCAGGTTCGGAACCCCTGCCCTAGCAGAACCCTGGGAATGTGTTTGGAACCCTGGGAACCCTGGCCCATGATGTTTGGGTACTTATACTACCCGTATTGGTGTCTAAGCTGTGCAAGTAAATTTTGTAACAATATTTTTTTAGATATTTCCCGCATTATAAAGAGTATAAGTTTTTCTGCTCATAATATTAAAGAATGAATGAAGCCGGATCTTCATCCAAAAAGTAGAGGAATTATCTAAATTCCTATCACCTTAAATTTTCTATACTCGACAGCAACGTTTCTTGAACACAGTACGTCACAAATGCAGAAGGAGAAATCGGTAAACACAAAGCCTGTTGGGTTGCTAGTTTCGGGACGCAAATCGTGATAAAAGAGACACGATACATGGCATGGGTTTCACAAAATAATCATATTTTAAAATTGACGTTCTTTGTTTTTGTTGGAGAGGGAATACTCCACTAACTTAGGATAATTCTTATTAATTTGCTCAATCTCAATTTCCCTATTTTTTTGTTGGCCTGATCTAGTGGTAGCTCTAGGAAGACAGCATGAGGAATAAACACACCTGAGTTTTATTTATATACAACATGTTTATTAAATTAATTATTGAAATATGTACAATACAATATATATACAATTCCGATTAGTTACTTATCATTATTATATTCCGATTATCATCAATTACTATTTTCAGATTATGATTATAATTATTAGCTAGGTTTAGACTTCCATCCTTATTGTATTAATTAATTTGAACTTCCTTGCCCAATGGTAAATTGCCTTAAGCACACATATTAGTTAATTATCAGCAGTATTATTCCAAAGGCATATATCAACATTTTAACTCAAAATGGCGTGTAACTACTAATCATATACATGCAATACAAGAAATTGTTCATATAAAATCGACTCATGCATCATATTCAATAGATATAAAAATTAGGACCAAGTGGGAGATGGGCAAGCGAATGCACATACCGTTTGTAGATCAGGGAATCGCGGAACATCCATTTATCTGGGGCACTTATTATAGGAGCATAAACATTAAACAGTCTTTCTTTTCCGCAATATTCGTTTCTGCCATTAACACCGGCTAATGTCCTCGAGGGGCCCTCTCCGCCGGAGAAAGCCCGCACCCCCAACTTTCATTCTCACAAATTTTAAAATCAGAAGCCCCATTTTCCGCTTTCCTTAGTTTTTATATCTCGCTATCCCCCTTCTGGGTGGTGCTCAGGTTGACCATTGGCGTGGGATCATCCACGCCCCAGGCCTGTCCTATGGCTCCTTATAACCAATCTTGGGGTGCCCCATTTACCCCTTCTTAACCAATGGTATAGATAGCTCCACCCCTGGGTCCTTCTTTATGGATTTCGGGGTCTCATCCCCCCTAGCAATCCCAGGTGTGGAACTCATAATTTTCCCCATTGTCCAGCTATCCGATTTTTGGCGCCTGCGTTCTGTTTCTTTTTATCCAATTCCCGGTCCCCTTTGTGCTCGTGGTGTCAACCTGTCCCATATTTCCTTCATTCCATAATGCCCAGCTTACTCTCCTTGTGTCTTCGATTTTCCCCGGTGCAACTGGTGCGATTGTTGTTGGGCGGAAAAGGTCTTCAGGTGTCTGAAGAATTCATATGTCGGCAGCCGCCCAACATTTTGCTCAAAATTCAGACACCGCAATTTGAACTACTACTTTGTTTGTTAGTGACGTCATAGGGTCTACTTAAGTTGCTGTCTAGTATAGTGACAGGTTTTGTGCTAGTAGAGGTAAATAAAGATTAAGAACACAATATTGTTTTAATGTTAACATTGTTAATAAAACAATGTTATTGTTTTATTATTGTATGCTTTGTGTAATATAATGTTTTTTTAATAATTTAAGTTTTGTTCCAAATTAATTATATTATACTCAATTTATTACTGTCACCTAAACAAGTTGTTTTCCTTCTTGGTGACAAATATAATTTTTTCTTCAAGTCAAGTCAAGTCAAATGGAGTGGAGACTTTTGCTCACTCCGAAGAGCCGCTTCGTCTTCTTCCTCATTTTCTTCTTTGTTCTTATTTATCACAGTTATTATTCTTCTTTCTTTATTTATTTACTTCTTTTTCATATTTCTATGGAGTTCAGAAAGGAGGATAGTGCTACGATTTTCCTGTTTTTGTTATTTCTAATATTTCTGAGAAGTCGGAAGATGTTGAATTGATGTCTTTCATTAATTTGTTTCTTTGAGAAGTGTATTTTTTACATGTTAATAATAAATGGTCATTTGAGTCATATTCTTTGCATATCGGGCATAATGGGTCCGGTGATATGTTAATTTTGAAAAGTGTTGCTAATTTTTTCTTAATTTTTGCATTAAACCTGTAATGTAAATAAATATTATTATTATTACAAAGAGAAAAGCAATATTTTCAATTATCCAAGACACGTAGAAAGAGTGCTTTTACCACATATAGAGAAATTACTATAACCTAACATAAGGTATTATTCTATCCATCTTCTTCTAATTAATTAATGTAATTATAATAGAACTTTCACAATCATTGAGATTATGAGTAACAGAACGGAAGCAATGAAAATATAAATATTAGTAATATATAAATTTAGCTATAGTTATTTTATTTAAAGGAACTTTTTTAGTGGTGACCAAAATTTTCCCTCTTTGTACTACGTTAGTGCACGGCTTACTAGATACTTATACAGGCTAGCCGAGTTTTAAACAATGAAAACCATTTGACAACTTTTCCCGCTTGGAGCGCTACAAGACCTACCTATATCACCCACCGCCTTCAGCACTGTGGATATGCTTTGCCAGTTTGTCCAATAATGCCATCTGGATTTGCAATGATTTCCGTACTCGGCTAGCCTGTATAAGTATCTAGTAAGCCGTGGTTAGTGCACAATGCATTTTCCCCATGAGTTTTGAATCACCACGAATAAGGGCGAGCGCGCACGGGCGACTTTTGTCACGGTGACAAAGACAAAAACAACGTTGCTAAGGCTGTTGTTAGGGGCGGGACATATAAGCATCCAATAGAAGCATTCGCACATGACATCCCTGGAGGATAAAAACAACGTTGCTAAGGCCGTTGTTAGGTAAAGTCATGTGATTGAAAATGCTCTATTGTTTTCTTGTGATATTTTTGATACTAGTAATCCTGGTCGCCGTGACTTTAGTCACTCGTGCGCGCCCAGCCTAATAATCCCAGAAACACTCGCGAGAAAACAAGAAAAAAGAAAGACTAACGGATACACATAACCAAGAAACCGCTCGCGAGGCACATTCTTCGCCATCAGACGACATCAGACGCAAAGAAGAAGCCCTGCAAAAGACGACCCACTTCGCGATAATTCGATTTGGAACGAGGAGAAGGTATCTCTCTCCGTCGTCGTTCCATTCGACTAATTGGTATCGATTGGAACTATTGTCAACTCACTCAGAAGAGATGCATATATACATGTTGTAAATAGGGAAGGAAGAGGGATTTTTGGGGATATAGGTATGGAATTTTGATGGAGGTTCGTGTGTCAAGTCGCTTGGTTGATGGTTTGACCACGGCTTACTAGATACTATACAGGCTAGCTGAGTTTTAAATAATGAAAACCATTTGACAACTTTTCCCGTTAGGATTGCCATAAGTCCTACCTATACCGACCAACCAATAGATAACACAGACAAATAAGGGAAAATAAAGGCATTTTCATGACGTAAACTGCTGATTGTTGGCTATTAGTGGCTGAGTTGAATTTTTGAGCCATTAAGCCCCGCCTTCAACTCTGTGGATTTGTTTTGCCAGTTTATCAGCTATTAATTGCCATCTAATCTCGGCTAGCCTGTATAGTATCTAGAAAGTCGTGGTTTGACAAAGAAGACTTAGGGCCGTATTCTGAAAGACAAACACAAGAAATAGACAAATAGAAGAAACGAGAACGGACGGTAACCGTTTGATTAGAATATTTGGTCTTGTTCTGTTCTTTCAATTTTTACAAAAACGGAATGGTTTAAATTTTTTTTAATTTTTTGATTTATCCGGCATGTGGGGGTACATCGGAAAACCAATTAAAATCTTCATTTTTCTGATTCATATTTTGTATTAATTTAATTTATTAATTAATTTAATAGTTATATATGTAAGTGTGTTGGTGTATAAGTAAGTTATATGCCATGACTTTAAAAAAGCCACTCCTCTAAGTTTTTTCTTAGTATTTTTTCATGAAAATAAGGATATTAAATTCATTTTAGCAGGAACTTTGGTCAAAATCTGGAATAGGGTTTAATTTTTGGGACTCTTTCTTTGAGTCATTACAGCCACATAGTTTCTCTCCATAAGATTAACCTTAGGTGTCATACAAGCATATTTTTTATGATCTTTCAATGAAAATGATTTTGTATATCTGGACGTCCTCCAAATCTAATCTATATACAACAATCAACAAATTTCCAGGCAAATAAAACAAACTTATCCAATATCGAAAATTATCAATCGGTAAGCGTCATAAAATATCGGATATATCCTTTAAGACAAACTTATCTGAATTAAGACTAGCTGAAAGAGAATCGATATCACCAGATCGATTCACACAATCGATGCGGTAAACAAAAGGCCCGGTGTGACACAGTCACTAATTTTCTTGTCAAGAAGTAGTTTGTGAGAGGAACAGCAGTGGAGTGACTAATTACTGCCCTCTCCAGACAGCTAGTTCTGTTGAAAAAGTCGTCTCGGATTGGCGGAATCGTCGCTTCTTTTGATTTTGATTGGACATCGCAAATGTTTGTGAACCGTGACCCAGATATTCAAGAAAAGAGAAATGTTGAAAAGGAGTTTCTTGAGAAAACCCTATGGCAAAGAAGTGTGTTTTTTCAGGGGAATTTTGAGAGATATTGACTAGTTTAGTGGGAAAGTTTAAAAATTTTAACTATATTTAAAGACAAGGGAGTTTGTTTTCCTGTCTGACTTTCAAGATTGTCGGAATTTCTTGAAGAATGATGTTTATCAGTAGTTGTTCTGTGTTTGCTGGAACGATATTTGGGGGAGTTCGGGACGTAATAAAAATAAATTATTTTTTGAGCGTTAGTTTAAAATTTTTAATCTTGTTTCCGAAGATTAACCATCTCATTCGTAGAATAAATAGAAAATCAAAACTTTTCGAAAGGAGTAGAGTTGGGGAGTCCGGGGTTAGTTGGCATAGTTTTTGTTTTTGATGTATAACTTTTTCTCTAATACTCAGATAGAATTTGTTTTATGCAATGGATACGTCAGGTATGGGCAACCTTTTTGAATCTGCGGGACGAACTTAAAGATTTTAATGACTTGGAGGGCCAGGGGGCCAGGGGTGTTTTAGTTTTGGGGTATTGACTCGATGTTATTTCTAAGGTACTAGTACCCTTTACATTAAGTTTTAGATCACTTAAAAGTAATATTTGAACTAAGTTGCACATAATGTCAAAATTTTACAATGTTAGCTACAAGTAAAAATGGGGTCTGTGGGTCACCCCCAGAAAATATTTTAAAATTTGCCTATAAAAGTAGTGATTTAGCTCATTTTGATGAGATCCTTTTTGATCCTTTCTTTCCCATCTGAAGAGAACGGTTCCTTGTAAACCACACAATTTTTCAAGGGAAAAAATTATAAATAGACAAAATTTCGAGTGGGCTGGGGGTCCTCCCCCAGGAAATTTTTTTAAATTTTCCCCTTTAATTAGCGTTTTACCTCATTTGAAACCACTTTGGGGAACACGCAAAGGGAACAGTTTTTTGTAAGCGGCAGAATTTTCAAAGGAAAAACACTGTATAACAGACTTCCAAATTGTGGAGGGGTTTTGAGGTTCTCCCCCAGAAAAATTTTGAAATTTGATCTTCAAAAGCAGTGTTTTAAGTCCTTTTGAGACTTTTTGTGAAGTCTTTTTTGACTTTTCTACGTAACAATTTTTAAAATGTTCCGCGGGGCGAAACAAATGGAGAGGCGGGCCGGAGATTGCCCATATGTGGGATAGGTCAACCCTTGAGCTAAAAATATACGCAGAGTTAATAATTTTGATACTAGTTTAATCTACCTAAAAACTAGTTCAAAAATTAGCTCTCGAGACTATGCCAATTAGTCCCATACACTTGGAGCTACTTGGCATACTCTATGTTATGGGATAAGTTGGCATAAGCTTACTTGCATATTAATACTTCGATAAAATGCGGCACTTTTTGGAAGGAAATTTTGTTTATTATATTTTTTATTTGGAGTTTTCTTCTCTTTTAAAATTTCCGAGAGAGACCCTATATCCCTTCTTGATTCCTCCACAACCAAATTCCTTTCAAATTAACATATTACTGGGTTCTACTCATTGTTCGATTCCATATTCAGCCACGGTTGGTTGATATTGAATATTCGGAAATACTATACTTGTAGTTTCTATTTAATCGACAATAGAGAGAACCCTTTATTAAAACTCACCAGTATATAAGTATAGCTTAAAATTTTAAACTAAAAGTATAAAATATTCGTTGTATTTGAATAAAAATAGATTTAGGAATTAACATGCTAGTTTATCTTAAACTGCATTAATTTAATACTATAATATATAGAATTGGTTTAAGATGAACCAGTTTTACTTCAGAGTGTATTCTATGCGTGACTCGCACAACAAATGAGCTGATCACAATTGAGGGGTTATTATTCGATTAAATAATATCTACCTTTAGTTTTCCTATTTCGATTGTTTATATTTACATAAAAGCTACTAAATATAATTTATTTCATGATACATTCCACAAAGTACAGAAAATCCATCATAAAATAAATGAAATTTAGTAGCTTGTATGCATATATAACTAACTACTAAATTGGTCAAGGGTATATCTAGTTTTAGTTACGAGGAAAGACTTAAGAAGTTAAATATGTTCACTTTAGAGAAAAGAAGGGCTAGAGGGGATTTGATTCAACTCTTTAAAATGTTAAAACAAGGGGACACAGAGGGAATGGATTTCTGTACGGGTAATAGAACGAGGGGTCACAGTTTAAAATTGAATAAGGCAAGTTTTAAACGAGATTGTAGGAAGCATTATTTTTTTAATAGAGTAGTGGATAAATGGAATGCATTACCTGAATCGATAGTTAACTCAAGTGGGGTGGACGAGTTTAAAAGAAAAGTAGACGAATACTGGAAATCGGGGGGGGGGGTTGAATTGAATAGACTGGATCAACCTTGCTGGGCTTTTAGCCTGTAGTTGATCGACTTTTTTGTATTTGTATAAACCATAAAAAAAGAAAACTAAAGATAGATCTAATTTAATCGAATAATAACACTTTATTTGTGATTTAAGATTCAAATTTAGCTCATCTGTAGTGGGACTCTCGCATGGAATTAGCCTTCCCCCTAATATGTTTTAAGTATCTCTAAACAGTTCATCAGCTCACTCGAAACAACAGTTCTACCACCTCGTTCCGACCCTACAAAAATCGAAACAGACGTTCCCCTCCCCCTACTATCAAAAACCCTTTTTCAGTCCTGACCGCCCCAAATTTCCCATAGGATTCCATGGCAATATCGGGCCACCCAGGACTAAAAGGGTCCTATTCCATGATTCATTGTTTCCGAAAAGGGCAATGTTTACACACTCGCTGTCAAAAAAAAAAGTTTTCGAATCTCTTCAACCCTTTTCATTCAGAAGTGGCAGCCGGCTGGAACGAAGAGGTTCGATTTCGTCGGGTGTATCTCCCCATTCGATCGCCCCCATCTGGCGCTGGGTTCGAAACACACTTAGCCGAGTCATCGAAATCGAACTAGTATGCTATGAGAGGGAGTTTTTAAAAGGATGAAGGGTTGATCTAATAACGGCCAGACTGCGTTTCCATTAGCCTGGCTGTTTGAATTCGTTTTTTTTCTTGTTATACGTTTGACGTATACACTACTTATTTACTTTATTATACGTGTGACATATAAAGTGAGCTCAAAAAACGCTGTAGAACAGGGATTCTCAAACTTTTGTAGTACATCGCGACCCACTTTTTATAAACAAAATCTAACGCGACCCACCTCATCTTCAGTTAATTTTTTGTTACAGAGTTATAAATTGCATTCATGTATTAGAGGTTCAATTAACTTTTTAGAAACTTAAAAGGTAGAATTTGAATCTGAGCATATCAAATTGTTCAATTGTGGTAGCAACAATAAGCCCCACAATAAAAAGGGGGTCAGGGGACCCCCCCCTCCCCCAAGAGAGATTTTCAAAATTTTTCTCTTGAAAACCGGGCTTCAACTTGTTTTTTAGTAATCTGAGATAAATTGCAGTTAAAAAATCCTTTCCGAAGAAAGTTCTTAAAATTTGTGTTGCTCCGCTGGTAGGGAGTCTTATGTTTAGAAACACTGATTTTTTTTTCAAATATTTTTTGAATGAGCGACTAATTTTGAATTATCAGCACATATATTTTATTTTAATTTTAGATATTCAACACAAAGTAGGTTTTTTTTCTTATTGTTCTTTTTATTCTTTTTACTAAAACACTGTTATGGAGAATTTGGCTACACTGGTCTGTACCTTGGACCCTTTTCTTCAAATCTCCGCCCCCACCAGCTATCTGCGATGCTTATTAAAGGTTTGGCAGCTATTTGAGATGGAGCTTCCACTCGCTTCTCCCACCAACCGCGTTACAAGTCTCCCATAGGCCGTCCAGCACGTTGGTCGTATTGGGCGTCCGTTCGTCCGTTTTTTAAATATCTGTACCATTTGCGCACATTTTTTGCGCTCATACACTTTTCTCCGTAGACTTCACACATGTGGGAATGACTTTCCACAGCCGCAGTGTTTTTCGCACACACAAAAAAAACTATCTCAGAGAGTGGCGGGAGAAGCGAGTGGAAGCTCCATCTCTAACAGCTCCCAAACCTTTAATAAGCATCGCAGACAGCTGGTGGGGGCGGGGATTTGAAGAAGAGGGTTCAAGGTACAGGCTAGTGTAGTCAAATCCCCCATAACAGTGTTCCTCGCATCAGCAGAATTTTGGGAAACTTACTTTATAGACAACCCTCGTATGTGACTTATTCGATAACCGTACGGAAAGCACTCATGGGTCGCTATAAACATGTCAACCACCATTGTGTATCCAACACCAATTAAACACCTTCTTTCCTCTCCCCCCCCCAAATCGTCCAATCAAAAGCTCGCTACGAAGCGTTGATCAGATAAACCCCTCCCCCCTCTACGACCGGACTGTCCGGGCGTTTTCCCCCATGGGAGTGATCCGGCACGATCCCACGGATTGTATATGGCACCAATGAGGGTGAGAAAGGTACACGAAGGGTTGATCTGCCCTAATAAGCGCATATCGCCAGGATCTTTAGTGCTTATCGACTTCCATGGTCGCAGATGGTGTTAAAAGGGTTCAAAAATTGATTTTATGGGAGGAAGGATCATTGTAAATGCATTGATTTTTGAAACTGTTTGCTGAATTTTAACCAAAATCGCATTGTTCATTGATTTTTTTTGTCCAGTTTAGGACTCAGTGAAAAACTTAATGTAACATGGAAATTAGAGCAAATTTCAAATTCTTGCAAAATTTTCTGGTGCTATTACAGAACTGGGTGCCACTCTTCTTGGCTATTGTTGGCCCATTATAATCCACTATCCAGTATAACAAACATAAAAACAAGTGGCACCCGGTTGTAGTATAATGAAACCAATTTTCTCAAAATTGAGACTCAACATTCTACTCTTCATGATCATTGATTACGAACATGAGTTTAATTCTCTGGCTTGAAAATAATGTTAATAAAATCAATTATTTTCATAAAATTTTTTAAAATTTGTTTTTTAACCCTTGGATTCAATCCTGCATATTTTATTATCTAGAAGAAAACGTTGCTAAATTGCACTGATTTTATAAAAATTTGAAGACTCTTCAAAGACTCTTTGAGCCCACTCTTCTTGGCTATTGTTGGCCCATTATAATCCACTATCCAGTATAACAAACATAAAAACAAGTGGCACCCGGTTGTAGTATAATGAAACCAATTTTCTCAAAATTGAGACTCAACATTCTACTCTTCATGATCATTGATTACGAACATGAGTTTAATTCTCTGGCTTGAAAATAATGTTAATAAAATCAATTATTTTCATAAAATTTTTTAAAATTTGTTTTTTAACCCTTGGATTCAATCCTGCATATTTTATTATCTAGAAGAAAACGTTGCTAAATTGCACTGATTTTATAAAAATTTGAAGACTCTTCAAAGACTCTTTGAGCCCACTCTTCTTGGCTATTGTTGGCCCATTATAATCCACTATCCAGTATAACAAACATAAAAACAAGTGGCACCCGGTTGTAGTATAATGAAACCAATTTTCTCAAAATTGAGACTCAACATTCTACTCTTCATGATCATTGATTACGAACATGAGTTTAATTCTCTGGCTTGAAAATAATGTTAATAAAATCAATTATTTTCATAAAATTTTTTAAAATTTGTTTTTTAACCCTTGGATTCAATCCTGCATATTTTATTATCTAGAAGAAAACGTTGCTAAATTGCACTGATTTTATAAAAATTTGAAGACTCTTCAAAGACTCTTTGAGCCCACTCTTCTTGGCTATTGTTGGCCCATTATAATCCACTATCCAGTATAACAAACATAAAAACAAGTGGCACCCGGTTGTAGTATAATGAAACCAATTTTCTCAAAATTGAGACTCAACATTCTACTCTTCATGATCATTGATTACGAACATGAGTTTAATTCTCTGGCTTGAAAATAATGTTAATAAAATCAATTATTTTCATAAAATTTTTTAAAATTTGTTTTTTAACCCTTGGATTCAATCCTGCATATTTTATTATCTAGAAGAAAACGTTGCTAAATTGCACTGATTTTATAAAAATTTGAAGACTCTTCAAAGACTCTTTGAGCCCACTCTTCTTGGCTATTGTTGGCCCATTATAATCCACTATCCAGTATAACAAACATAAAAACAAGTGGCACCCGGTTGTAGTATAATGAAACCAATTTTCTCAAAATTGAGACTCAACATTCTACTCTTCATGATCATTGATTACGAACATGAGTTTAATTCTCTGGCTTGAAAATAATGTTAATAAAATCAATTATTTTCATAAAATTTTTTAAAATTTGTTTTTTAACCCTTGGATTCAATCCTGCATATTTTATTATCTAGAAGAAAACGTTGCTAAATTGCACTGATTTTATAAAAATTTGAAGACTCTTCAAAGACTCTTTGAGCCCACTCTTCTTGGCTATTGTTGGCCCATTATAATCCACTATCCAGTATAACAAACATAAAAACAAGTGGCACCCGGTTGTAGTATAATGAAACCAATTTTCTCAAAATTGAGACTCAACATTCTACTCTTCATGATCATTGATTACGAACATGAGTTTAATTCTCTGGCTTGAAAATAATGTTAATAAAATCAATTATTTTCATAAAATTTTTTAAAATTTGTTTTTTAACCCTTGGATTCAATCCTGCATATTTTATTATCTAGAAGAAAACGTTGCTAAATTGCACTGATTTTATAAAAATTTGAAGACTCTTCAAAGACTCTTTGAGCCCACTCTTCTTGGCTATTGTTGGCCCATTATAATCCACTATCCAGTATAACAAACATAAAAACAAGTGGCACCCGGTTGTAGTATAATGAAACCAATTTTCTCAAAATTGAGACTCAACATTCTACTCTTCATGATCATTGATTACGAACATGAGTTTAATTCTCTGGCTTGAAAATAATGTTAATAAAATCAATTATTTTCATAAAATTTTTTAAAATTTGTTTTTTAACCCTTGGATTCAATCCTGCATATTTTATTATCTAGAAGAAAACGTTGCTAAATTGCACTGATTTTATAAAAATTTGAAGACTCTTCAAAGACTCTTTGAGCCCACTCTTCTTGGCTATTGTTGGCCCATTATAATCCACTATCCAGTATAACAAACATAAAAACAAGTGGCACCCGGTTGTAGTATAATGAAACCAATTTTCTCAAAATTGAGACTCAACATTCTACTCTTCATGATCATTGATTACGAACATGAGTTTAATTCTCTGGCTTGAAAATAATGTTAATAAAATCAATTATTTTCATAAAATTTTTTAAAATTTGTTTTTTAACCCTTGGATTCAATCCTGCATATTTTATTATCTAGAAGAAAACGTTGCTAAATTGCACTGATTTTATAAAAATTTGAAGACTCTTCAAAGACTCTTTGAGCCCACTCTTCTTGGCTATTGTTGGCCCATTATAATCCACTATCCAGTATAACAAACATAAAAACAAGTGGCACCCGGTTGTAGTATAATGAAACCAATTTTCTCAAAATTGAGACTCAACATTCTACTCTTCATGATCATTGATTACGAACATGAGTTTAATTCTCTGGCTTGAAAATAATGTTAATAAAATCAATTATTTTCATAAAATTTTTTAAAATTTGTTTTTTAACCCTTGGATTCAATCCTGCATATTTTATTATCTAGAAGAAAACGTTGCTAAATTGCACTGATTTTATAAAAATTTGAAGACCTTTATATATAACTAGCTGACTTACCCGGCCTTGCACGGGTTGACTTAATTAATAAAAATTGTTTAAAAGTTTATCAAGGTATATGTATTTTCTTTTTCTGGATTAGCAGTCACTTAAAACCCCGTCGTCTCTTTCATCCCGGTTCCTTACTGTGAAAATATACCCTAATTCATCCCGTCCTGCTGGTTTATCAAGTTATATGATTTTTCTTTTCCTGGTTAGCAATCACTTATCATCCTGTTGTCCCCGTCGTCTTTTTAAATCCTTTCTTAGTGCGCGTCGTATAGCAGAGAGGAACGTCTCTGTCAAATTTCAAGCCTCTGGGTCCAGTAGTTTCGGAGATTTCGTGTTGAGTGTTTGTCACTTACCAGTGAGTCAGTCAGTCAGTCAGTCAGTCAGTGGTATTTCGCTTTTATAGATATAGATAACAACCTGAAAGATCATAATATTGTTTAAGCTAAAGTCTTTATGATTTTTGGCATTACTAGGGATAATTGGACGTCAAATTTATATTAGAAAAACAATTGCATCCCAAAACTGTTTTTACCTCTTTCATCAAAGTTCGGCACGTCTACTACATAACAAAAACAATTGAAATTATTATAGTCTTCAAGTGCTATTGCGGACGTCAAATAGTATACTATATTTTTATATCAATCAATTTATAATTAACATAATAATTATTAAAAAATTACAAAAAAAAAATGGAAAAAATCATTTGTATCACCAAGAAGGTGAGGTTACCTCGTACAGGTGAATGAAATATATTTAATCTAATAATAAAAATAAGAATACACAATATACAACAAAAAAAATTTCTAAAGAAAATAAAATGCAAACACACACACACAAAAAAACACATATGTATAGATGAAAGTAATTAATAACATGGCAAGTGGAAATGCTGTCGGGTGAGCTTCAGGGCATAAATGGGCAAGAAAAATATAATCAAAAGTATTCCTCGATGTTATCTATGGAGTATATGAACAATTTTAATAATTTCTTAAATTTGTGAGACGATATTTCTGCTTTTATATGATTTGGTAGGCTATTGTAAAATTTTGGGGATAAATAAGCATAGTGTTTGTGTAAAATTTCTTTCCGTGTTTTAGGTATTATATAATTATTTTTTGAACGCAAGTTATAACTTATATTTCTTGTTTCATTGATGTTATTACTATGCGTATTAAGATAAAGAATTATATCTACCACATTTTACCCACCTAGTCAAATATCCCTTCAGGAACACGTTTTCAATAAATAAAAACCCAATTTTTATTTACCCAAGCAGGATGGGGATATAAAGCTTGGATAAACACCGTTCCCCATCATTTCAATTCTTCCGCACTAAAAGCCCTCCCCCAAATCCCACCAGCTTGCAAACCACTCAACACTCCCCCCCCCCCCAAAGACGCACACGACCGACATCTACAAGATGAACGAGCGGATAAAACCGTATAGGTTTTATATAAAGATAGAGCTTTGAATACCATCTGCTTTTATAGACACTATAAAATTTCAGTGGAATTCGAATTCAGTATTTATCCAGCATTTAATTTAATGCATCATTTGACTGGTGAGTGTTTTGTCACAATCTCTTGCCATTCACACATTCCTAGGATTTTTTTGGAGAAGTAAAAATACTCCTTGACTTTTTTTAGGAGGAGTGAAATTCAATTATGAGGAGTGAAATACGGAAATTAGTATAAACTACATATACAGAGACAAAATTTCTATTAAAAACGCTTACTTTTTAATGGACAAAATGAAATTGAAAAAAAAAATGAGGATTCTATTTTTTGGTTTCAATCAATCAAACTCCCTAATCATCAGAACAATAAATGAAAAAACTACTATGGCTGTATGAAAACACAATTAAATAGTATGATAATTAGGATGCCGTGGCTGAATGTTTAAGCTAAACCTTTGTGAAAAATTCAGAGTGAAAATACTCCTGTCTAGTTTTTTAAAGAGTATTTCCGATTTTCAAGGAGTGAAATACTCTCTCAGAGGAGTTAAAAATTACCATTCTCGTAACATGTTGCAGTACACACAACGACGATTTTGCATTATCGTGCGGTATTTTCAAACCTTCTCGCATATTCAAATCTGTTTAGAAGATAGCTCAAGCATGATACTACTAGAAAATCCTCCTTAACCTCATTTTCTTCTTCAAAAACCGAAACAACGATTGTCTTACGTAAAATACATTTTTCTAAATTGTTTATAATCATGGATGCGAAATAAATATTGAAACCCAATCAAAATTTTTTAGCTAGTTTTAAAAAAAAAATCTGGTAGTTTTTTTTTATCAAGAATAAAATATCACTTTCCTATCACAAAAGAATATATTCCGTATCAATTATCACTGCGAGTAAATTACTAAGAAAATGTTATTATTTCATTCCCTTAAACAATTTAACTTTACCTTAATTCCTTATCAGCGTTGCAATACCAAAAGGCCTGCTCGCAATTTATTTATCTAGCATATAAGATTCTTAGGAATTACGAACAAAAAGAGACGTTTTATAAAAAATTTTAAATTTAATATACTGACTGGTGAGCTTTGATTAGAGGTGATATACTACCCTGTTGTAGAGCAACGGTTGTTAACTGGAGGACCACGGCCCATCCGATAACCAGGGGATGACATTTCCCTGACAGCCAAAAATTTTCGATTAAAATAAATAATTTATTTGTATTTACTTATAGTAGATATGTTTGGTCCGTTTCAATGTATTTGCGATTAATTTAAATATTTTAATACCGATAAATAGTTGCCATGATTTGAAACGGTTTTATCGTTATAAATAACAACTTTGTTTGAACTTAATAAACTTAATTTCTATGGTAGTGTATTCATTAATATTAATATTACATGGTAGAGCAAGGGTTGGAAACTGGGGGACCGTGTGAGGCTATTTCCTGGACCACCAAAACAATTTAAAAATTATTAATATGAATTCCTACACAACAAAAATTAGTTTGACCCGCTTTTTAATGTTGAAATTTCAAAAAGTTTCCTGAAGAAACCCCAGACCCCCTTTTGAGAAGTTCATTCAATTATTTTGAGTCTAGTAGTTTAGGAGGAGTGCTGAAATTTTAGCATGTACTTTAGCATCTTTTTAGTCAATAAATCGAGGTTTTGCAAATTTTTTCGGGGAAGAATACCAAATTCCTTGCCCATCATCACCCTCAACATTTTCTTTTTAAATTCGTTTGAGCGATAGCCTTATCAATGTTTTCTAAAATATTTTACGAGTAACTTGATTTTCAAATAGTGTTGCGATTTGAAACGGTTTTAATAGCAATTAACAACAGTTTTTTTTATGTAACAATTAATTTAATGTACAAAAATAAAGAAAAAAAACTGAACTAGGAAAGATATTTTAAGTATTTGCCACAAGGAAAATTTTAACGATAGGTTTTAAGTGTTCATGGAGAACGATGAATTTCAGAAATCTAAGCATTACCAAAGATTTTGTACAAAAAAAAAACAAAAACAAAGAGGGGGTTGGGCAATTTTCTTACGTAATTATGAGAGTGGGTTTGTAGTTTGCATATTTTTGTTGACGAGGGGGGGGGCAAAAATTACTCAAAACTTGCTTACGTTATATTTGAATCACCCCTAAGGGGCCTTGGACCTTCCAAGTGAACCAAACTTAAATGAATAATAAGATAAGAAATAAAAGGAACGGAAATGAGACGGGGGGGAAATATTATATTTAAAATAAAATACTTGCTAATAGAACAGGATGTGTGGCATGGATAGCAGAAGAAATATATTTATATACCTAGTTCAACACAAATTATAACCCAATCAGAACATGACAAAAAAAAAAAACACTTCGAAACACGTATATAAAGACACAGGGCTAGGTCTTAGAAGGGGGAAGAAAGTAAAAGGAATATATATGTAACGGGCAATGTGATAATTCCGAGCATTAATAATGGAATAGCATTTTGGGGCGGACATTATTAATAATGCCCGGATATTGCTCTGGTATTATTAATAATATCCGGTTTATAACTTGGCCCCTAATAGGCCCTGGTGTTCATTAAATTCAAACCCTGGATTTGATATTTACATATTAGGGATGTTGAAGCAAAACCGGTTCATCCTGAATCAAACCAGGAACAATTTATTATGCATTTAGACTTAATTATTAATGCAGTTTAAGAAAAACCAGCATCTTTATTAACTGGATATTTACCAATTTTAGTTATTAAGTTGAATCAATTGTACTTTTTATTTAAAATTTTAAGATTTATTTATTTACTGGTGATTTTGGATAAAGCTCTCTATTGTCGATATTATAAAACTACAAGGATATTTCCGATTAGTGCAGATTAAGATATGGGTGAGGGGGCCCTAATTTGATTTATTAGAAAGATTTCATTCCTAATATTGCATTTAAGTCCAATGATAACCCTACTCAACATGATAAAAGCTAAAACAAATCGGTTGAATTGACACCAAAAGATTTAATACCACCAAGTGTCAAAGAACTCGCCAATTTCTTTTAGAAATATTATATTAAATTTGATGTTAGGTCCTCTCCATGTCCATGGTGACTGCTCCATAGCAGCGGCTATTCGTATGGTCTCCAGATCTTGGCGACTATCGCCTATTTCACCTTGACGACATACATTAAATCTGTTCCGCAGTCTCGAATTTGAATTTTAGCAATTTTAAACTACCCATATTTTCAAATTTATAATTTTCTTTTGAAAGTTTCGAATCTCTATTCATTCTAAGAATGTGATGGTTAATCTTTGGAAAAAGTTTCAAAATTTTAAACTCATCCAAACAAAATTAATGAGGAGGGTTTTTTTTGCCCCAAAACCAGGCCTAATTTTTAGGATTTGACTCAAAATTTAATCATTACAGCACGTTTTGGTGATAAAGTGTGATCAATGAATTCAAATATTGTTATGTACACCTACTTTAAAAATGGACTCTGTAATCTAAACTCACCAGTTGAAAAGTGAAACTTAATTTTGTTGGGTAAACATAGGATTGTGATTCTAATGTAACACGTGCTCCATTAATATTACACTTCGCATTGTTAAGGCTCGGCTTACTAGATACTTATACAGGCTAGTCGAGTACGGAAATCATTGCAAATCATATTCACAGTGTTGAAGGCGGTGGGTGATATAGGTAGGTCTTGTAGCGCTCCAAGCGAGAAAAGTTGTCAAATGGTTTTCATTGTTTAAAACTCGGCTAGCCTGTATAAGTATCTAGTAAGCCGTGGTTAAGGCAACAGCTAATACAGTCGACTCCGCTCTCTTAATGTGATTATTTGTCCAAAGAATGATAATATTTTTTTTTAGTAGATAATAAGTGATTGGATACTAGAAAGTTTCAACAGCGTAACTCGAGTTTTGCCTTAAATTCACAACTATGTGAGTATGTGTAGTCCTTATTACACAGTATTCAAAACGATTTCTTAATTTGAAACTTTTAGATTCTTGACGAAAAATACGAGAGTGGAACATATAACACTAATAAATTAATAACTCATTTTGTATGATTAAAATTGGCCTTTAAAACGAAAGGAGGTTTTTAGGGGATTTCACCAGATTTCGATAACATAAAGCTTACGTAAAAAGATACATTTTGCGTTAATTTATATAGGAGTGATCGGGACCGGTCAATTTTGTTAATATTAACCGATATCACCATAAGCGGAGTCGACTGTATCATTAAATAGGGAATGCTTCATACATGATTTAGCAGAATTTTATTGAAATAAAATAGTTAAATATCGACGCTTTTGTAGCTCTTGAGAGGGCGGCGAGAAATATGGGACTTGTTATAAATGCAGACAAAACAAAGTTTTTGATAGCGACAAACAAAACTCTTGATCCCTCTCCTCTCAAGATAATGACCTACTCTTTTGAAACTGTAACCCAGTTCAAGTATTTAGGAACCTTAATATCAAGTCGCAACAACCAAAAAATCGAAATAAATAACAGAATTTTCATGGCTAATAGAAGCTTTTACGGCCTCAAAAACCAATTCAAATCTAAGTTCATCAGTGTGAAGACAAAGTTAAGCATATTTTAAGAAATTAAGCATATTAAGCATAATTTTTTAAGCATAATTTTTTTATTAAGCATAATTTTAAGCATATTTTAAGATTAAAGTTAAGCAACTTTAATCAGGCCTACAGTTATGTATGGAAGCGAGTGTTGGACCCTCAATAAAACAGAGGAGGAAAAACTGCTGATCTTTGAAAGAAAAATAATGAGGAAAATATTTGGACCAATTCAAGAAAACAACGTGAGGAGGATTCTTTACAATTTACAAAAAATATGACAAATTTGGTGGGACCGACATTGTGAGAACTATCAAGGCGTCAGATATCCCGATGCCGCCCCTGCCAAAAAAGTTACTTTCTCCAGAATTGAAGGGATTAGACGAAGGGGAAGACCACCTACAAGATGGATGGATGATGTTGAGGGGGACCTCAAGCTACTGGAAATTAACCGATGGCGGGCCGTCGCACCAGACAGGGCCAGATGGAAGAGAATCTGCGAGTCAGCCTTGGCCTGTAAAAGGCTGTTGAGCTTTTGAAGAAGAAGAAGAAAATAGTTAAAGCGGGGGTAAATGGATTTAAAATTCAAAACCTGGCCTATCACAGCAACTTTTCCCACTATCCACATCGCCACTTCAGGTTCCCACGCCAATGCCCACCCTAGACATAACTCCTCCACGAACAGTCCACTTCCAACAACAGGTGGAGCCGACAACACTCCCTCCTCCACAACACACACGGGATCAAAAACTCCAAATCTCGCCTTGTAAAAGTGTTTTCCCTGCCATGTTTGTTCGGGAGGAGGGGATCGAACTGCAGAGTGGCGAGATTACCCCCCCCCCACACACACACACATCTTCGGAAATCTGTTTACACTGGAGCCGAACTTTCTCGACAAAGGCATTAGATAAAGTTACGGGACACACACACACTCGGAAATATTATTATTATTATGTGTGCGCTTGTGAAAATGCTGGGATAATATTTGCTCTGGTGGCCGTAAAGCCTTGTTGTATGACGGTGGTAAATCTTTTAACAGGGGCTCTCTTATCGTGCACTCTTGGGGATCTATTGTCGAGTATGTGACACTCGGCAATCCTTTCCCAGCAGGTCCAAACTCTAAGGCTGTAGCCACACCGCGCGCCACCAGTGACAGGAGCAATAAAAACGCAATAAAGATGGTTATCTAATAAGACAGGGTATCTAATAGAAGTGAGATAACCATCTTTATGGCTTTTTTTATTGCTCCTGCCACTGGGCGTTCGGTGTGGCTTGCCTCTAAGGGCCCTCCTAAACTTAAATCCTTTGTCACTTAATTAAGAGACCACCAAGTGACTTCTCTCACCTCTCTTTTGTTGGAGGGGGCCATTAAATGGGGTTTTTTGTTGTTTTTCCTCTGTCCGATTCCAAGAAACGGGAGATTTTTTCAGCTGATACCAACCTGAAAAACAGGATGACGTTACCCATGTACGGTCATCCAGTTTTTCAGGATGGTATCAGTTCAGAAAATCTGCCCTTTCTTCCCACATTTATACATTTTAGTTGTGATGCACTAGTACTTTTATACCTGTACACTACTCCGCAAGCCTTCAATAAGGCCGATAAGGTAGACTACCATTATAGCATGAAAACAGAACTGGCATTATACTGATCACAAGTATACAGCATTATCATCAGTACATCATTTTACTAATTAAATGCAGTAGACAGATTAAAGCACATCTCGAAAATCGCCCACAAAGACATTTCCATATTCACTTTTCATTTTAGACGTCTTTTGAAGGCACGTAAGGACCATTATAACGGACAATCTCATGAAAGTCTGGCATGGCCACCAGTCTTGCCTGGTCGTTTCCAGTTTATGGCCCAATTATGGGCAGCTGCTTTCAAGCACAATGCAGTTAAGCTTTAAAATTTAATTAGATTGTCATATAACAACCAATTAATTTTAAAATGTAGTTCACTATGCTATGAGGGAATCTAAGGGGGGAAAAGAGGACATGTTCCTCCTCTAGAATTAAGATCAAACTGGACAACGTTATTGAAAAACCTGAGGGACAATATCATCTACTGAATTTGCCTTTTTAACTAATGCCATATGCAGCCCAAACTCTTTCATTAGTTTATTTAAAAACTTTACTATACTCGACAGTTTCATGACCCTATGACTACGCAGAAGCAGAAACTGGGTAAACAAAATGCCTGTTGGGTTGCTAGGAAAAGTTTCGGTACGCATATCGTGATAAAATGACGCTAAGTATATGTTACGGGCAATGTGATAAATTGAGCATCATTAATAATGCCCGAAGGGGAGGTGGGCAATGTGATAAATTGAGCATCATTAATAATGCCCGAAGAGGAGGTGGGCAATGTGATAAATTCAATGGAATTTTTCAATGAAATTTATCAGTTTGCCCGCCTCCACTCCGGGCATTATTAATAATGCCCGATTAATCACTTTGCCCGTAACATATACATGGATTTAACAAAGTACTCATATTTTTAAATTAACGTTCTTAATTTCACTCAAAATTCAGACACAGCGCTGGGAACTACTTTTTTGTCAGTGACGTCATAGGGTCAGGAAACATTGCAGTGAAGTATAATAATGAAATTATTTTTAATCCGCACACCTTAGAAAACTCGTCGAGGATGTTACTTTAACATCTTTGTGTAATTTAAAGTATACAGATGAAGAACCTACGTACAGAATAAACATCGCATTGGATTACCTGTTTCGCAACTACTAGGACTACACGTCTCTCCTTAAGTAGGGCTATTTAAAGCAATTGCCAGACGGTCACGGTTAAAACTCATTTGCCTGAGGGATCGTCAAGGAGGAGCAAAAAAGCGCAATTATGGGAAAAGCATCGGGAGATTATGGAGTTGAGGGGAACGCATGCTGATGACGTGAGAGGAGAGCCTTCGAATTCCCTAAATCATCCAGTTTTTCATTTATGGGTTTTAAGTATGGATAGAATTAGTGAAATATTCTCTGAAGGATAATGCAGAGTATTATAGTAAACAAACGGGGCTTATTAATTTGCTGCGGAAATTTTAGTTAAATACACAGAAAGGATTAGACTGAGTAAAGATGGGAGTAAAAAGGGATTAGATAATGTATCCTATTGATTCTTGTATGTCAGTAATTTTTAGTCTGAAGTTTTCGAATTCATTAACTTGGAAAATTTTAAGCAACAATTCTTTATTTATGTACCTACTAACAAGTAGTTAAGTTTTTAAGTATTCTAAACTTTTATTTCCTTTCCTTTTAATTGGCAATTAATAAGTATTCCGGGAAAATTAAATATTTAATTGGGTCACATAATTTTCTCCTTATGTACCCAATTTACCCCTTACAAGCTTTTTTGGAGAGCATTTATTAGACTAATATGCCCTGATGGATATGAAAAAATAAATGTTCAAATCTCTACAAACGTAGTATCACTAATAATAAGCTTTTCCTATCTCTCGTATACTTCCACTATAGTTCTCCCTTTCTTTTCTAAAATAGTGTAAAAAGAAGGTTAAAAGAGGAAGAAAAACAGTTTTTTTCCCATATAAGTTGAACTTACCGTCCGCGATTACAAACCTATCACACTATCTATCCTATGTATAAGAATAGCACATTCGTGTTTTTTGGCGTGGTGGTAACGATATCTTCCTACTTTCTATTCCTTACCTCTTCTAATTTTACATTTAGGCAGCTTACTTGGCAAATAAAGGCACAATACCCAGTATCTATACAGCTGGGCTAGCTTTGACTTACGGCCGTATTCACCGGTAACTTGACCGGTGGTTAAACGGCAGTCAAACTTCTGATTGGTAGTTAAAGAAGGTAAACTAGTTTTCTGCCAATCAGAGGTTGGACTCCTGGTTAACCACCGGTCAAGTTACCAGTGAATACGGCCGTTAGCTAAACAGACTGATATTCTGTTCAAAAAACAGAGTGGACATAACTGAGAGCATTTCATTGCCATACAAAAAGTGACCGTTGGGATATAGGATAGTATCACAAACAATAACTAAGTTACAATAATTCGTTCGTGTTAAATAATCCTTATTATAATTATTTTTTTGTTGGATCATAAGTTACCCCAGTTGTTCGTTCATACTCCAAGTGAAAAAAAATTTGTTAAAAAGTTATAAAATCCTCGAACACACGAGGTAAAACCAACATATTAGCTCATATCAACAGTCACCACTTTTTATAAACAATTTAATAGATCATTCGCACATGACGTCACTTGGAGGACAAAATCAACGTTGCTAAGGCTGTTGTTAGGCAGAGTCATGTGATTGAAAATGCTCTGTAAAATAATAACTTTTGATTTCACAAAGTCACCCCGCAATTTAGCTACCCCTACCACCTCCAACCGGAAATCAGCATTGCCCTGTCTCCCCCGGGCAACCCCGATATAATCCTCTGCCCGGAATTTCATTAGGGTGGTCGGTCCAGATTAACCCTTTCGGGGGTTGGAGATGGCGCAATAAAAAAGGCGGCTTTCCCACGCCGCGGCGACATCTGGCACGGGATCGATGCCCAACTGACTAATGAGATCTCGGTGGACCATCGTTTCCAGAAGGGAGATGAAACTATGGCAGTAAAGATACTGGCATACATATATTTAGGGGATTAGGTGTGGTAAAGAATGAAACTGCGAGGATGAGAAGATACTGGTATCTATATTTGAATAGGATACGTTGGGTATGGAAAGAAATTATAAGTGGTAGTAAAGATACCTACCGTTATTCATGTTTGGGTATGGTATGAAACTACTATTGAGGAAGTAGTACTGAAGTTACTGCAATCCATATTTGGTTAGTATAACTTGGGTATGGTATGAAAGTAAGTGGAATACGATAATACAGACGTAAATATACTGATGATTATGTTAGAGTATGGTATGGTAAGTATGAAACTATTAAAGTGGTTCAAAAGTAACTGACTGGGTGGGTACTGCAGTTTGCTGGGCAGTCATGCTAACCTTTTCTGGGTTCATTTAAACACAAATAATGGTCAACTTTCATTCTATACTAGACTGTAATGTTTCCTGAGCCTACGACGTCACGACGTGGAAGAAAAAAATGCGTAAACAGAATGCCTGTTGGGTTGCTAGTTTTAAATTTACCTTCTTAATTTCACTCAAAATTCAGACACCGCGCTGGGAACTGCTTTGTTTGTTTGGTTTCTCCAGGTCAAGTAATGTTGCAGTCTATACCAGACAGCAACTTAAGTTGACTCTACGACGTCACTAACAAACAAAGTAGTTCCCATCGCGGTGTCTGAATTTTGAGTGAAATGAAGAACGTCCATTTAAAAATATGATTATTTTGTTAAACCCATGCATATATAGTGCTTTTCAATCACTATTTGCGTACCGAAACTCCTCCTAGAAATCTAACAGGCTTTGTGTTTACCGATTTCTCCTTCTGCATTTGTGACGTACTACTGGGTTCGAGAAACGTTGCTGTCGAGTATAGTATAACGAGGAATAATTCTTGTATTCACCATCAGTAACTGTATGATTGAATTAATGAAACTACTCGAAATCAGCTCAATCTGTCCCGAACAATTCACAACATCCAATCTCGTCATCCCCCCCCCAAAAAAATTTAATCACGATCCTTTTCTCCCCCCAAATTTCAACCTCCCCTCAACAAAAAGACCCAACATTCTATTCGCCCCGGGGGCCGTTCCAAACACCCTCTTTTCGAAAATCTGCTTTTTTTCCCCCCATCCTCCAAGCAATAATCTCCATCGATTTTTAATCACAGCCTAAACGAAGAGTATCCACCAGTAGAAAAAAATTTCAGTAAAAGGGTTGTTTGCCATCCGAGTTAATCACAACCCTAAGGGGTATAACGCCCCATTTTCCGTATATCTTGATCACCCCCTTTACGAAGCTTATTAAAAGCCCATCATTCGTAAAGGCTCTATTGTGTAGTGGGTTTATTATTGGGTCTGCCTCTCCAACGCCATAATGAGCCGGAGTTAGATGCCCCAAGGTGTGCAATAAATATTCAAATTTGAAAGCGCTCTGCCGTATGGAGGTTGCTTAGTGATGTGTTATTGGATTTCTTTTTTGAATTAGCGACACATGGAAGGATGAAAGTAATGGGTAATCTAAAAAGGGTCTAGCCAGACCAAGGTCAGTCTAGATTTATATGGAGGGCTCAGAATAAAAGTAGACCAAGTCCACTTTTTGCCATTTTGAGTACATATAACATGCACCAACTATGTAAAATTTTAGTGCAATAATGAACCAAGTCCTAGTTCTGATAATATCCGCTGAAAATCAATCTTTCCTGTATAGCTTCTAAGCATCAAATCTTTACCAAATTACTCAATCCCAATAACCTCCTCTTCTAGCAATAAAACTTAAACAGCTTTAATAAAGTTTTTTTTTAGCAATAAAACCAAATGAACTCCATCTATTGGTCGAAAATCTAACATTTTATTGCGTGTTTCGATATCCCATGGTCTATATGGAGGGCTCAGAATAAAAGTAGACCAAGCCCACTTTTTGTCATTTTTGAGTTAGCAACGTTATAACATGCACCAACTATGTAAAATTTTAGTGCAATAATGAACCAATTCCTAGTTCTGATAATATCCGCTAAAAATCAATCTTTCCTGTATAGCTTCTAAGCATCAAATCTTTACCAAATTACTCAATCCCAATAACCTACTCTTCTAGCAATAAAACTTAAACAGCTTTAATAAAGTTTTTTTTTAGCAATAAAACCAAATGAACTCCATCTATTGGTCGAAAATCTAACATTTTATTGCGTGTTTCGATATCCCATGGTCTATATGGAGGGCTCAGAATAAAAGTAGACCAAGCCCACTTTTTGTCATTTTTGAGTTAGCAACGTTATAACATGCACCAACTATGTAAAATTTTAGTGCAATAATGAATCAATTCCTAGTTCTGATAATATCCGCTGAAAATCAATCTTTCCTGTATAGCTTCTAAGCATCAAATCTTTACCAAATTACTCAATCCCAATAACCTCCTCTTCTAGCAATAAAACTTAAACAGCTTTAATAAAGTTTTTTTTAGCAATAAAACCAAATAAACTCCATCTATTGGTCGAAAATCTAACATTTTATTGCGTGTTTCGATATCCCATGGTCTATATGGAGGGCTCAGAATAAAAGTAGACCAAGCCCACTTTTTGTCATTTTTGAGTTAGCAACGTTATAACATGCACCAACTATGTAAAATTTTAGTGCAATAATGAACCAAGTCCTAGTTCTGATAATATCCGCTAAAAATGTTAACAGGTAATTTTGTTATGAATCTTTAACTTTAAACTTCTGTAGCTGTATGCCGACAGTATGTATGCCGACGTACTAGCCTAGTGGTTAGAGCATCTGACTGCGAAGCCGTACGTCTGGGGTTCGAATCCCCGTTTGGAATGGATGTTAGTTTCTGTCCTTATGTGTGTGAGGAATGAATGTGGCCCCCCTGTAAAAAGGGGATGTGCTTGTGTGAATGTGTGTGTGGCGTGGGCAACAGTGCTTCACCTCCGTGGCTTCCGTCCACAGGTGCCCACTGGGTAACGCAAAGTAAGTACTGCTTTGGCATGACATGGGTTAATGGACTTAAGTTACAGCTGTAACGGTTCAAAATTACCTGCCATTAAAAAAAAAACTTCTCTAGCTCAAAAGTAGCTAAAGTGGACTTAGTCCCTCCATATGGTTGTTACTATTTTATGGGGGGGGGCAACAAGGATATGCGTACCTCCAAAACCTACTTTTGCAGCCATATTCACAGCCAACAGCGTCGGTGTTAAATCCGTGGTAAGCGAAGAATTCCACTAATCATCAGAGTCAACGAAAACCTAATTTTACTTTCTTTAGCTGCTTGTTAACTTAGACACTGATGACTGTAAATATGGCAGTTAAATCTGCATTAAAATTAAACCCACCATAAACGTTTTGGGGGCTAAAATTAGTTTTACCCCCCAAAATAGGTCTAGCACCTGTCCGGGATTAGTAACATCTTATGTTCCTTAAAATGCTAACCCTGTATCTCTTCTGTAGGGTTACAGGTATATTGCTACACCGCAATTATCAGTGACCCGACGGATAGGTCCCATTTAACAGGAAAACCCACCGGTATAGCACATAAACAAGGCCATATCCACCCTTCTACACACCTGCTGGAACCTAATACCGGGTAGAAATCCAGTCCCTTATTGCCTCCCCCAGGGGTTTCTTCTATTAAACCCAGGGGGAGGTAATAACTTTTTATGCGTTGCCCCCCCCTTCCAAATTACGGAGCTACAACAGGGGAAAGAAAGATGGACGAAATGTTATTAATACGGCCATGGTCTGTTGCGTGTAAATATTGGAAAAGGGGATATCTGTTTTGGTACTATGGATATTATCTCCAGGGCATCAAGCCGATATTGTGAGGCAGTGATTTTCTGGATTGTTTGTAGGGCGAGATTTTTCTGTGCGCAGAAGACCGTAGTGATTAACTGTATACAGTGTATAACTGTAACTGTATAACTGGGTGTTTAGAAATTATATTTCCCGGCTTTTATTTGGAACCATCGTTTCATTAGGGTGATGGAAGTAAGGTGCACCCCTATAGAGCATTTTCAATCACATGACTCGGACCTAACAACGGTCTTGGCAACAGAAGATGTTACAGTTTTTTTGCCCTACAGAGGTTAACAGTTACAGAAAATGACTAGCCGTGGAATTCTTCTATTGGAGCATTTGCAATCACGTGATCCCATACCTAAAAACCGCCTTAGCAACAGATAAACAACGGCCTTAGCAACATTTAAAAGCCCTACAGTAGATACACAGTTAAAAGAAAATAACCGGTTGTGACGTCACCTGAAAACACTCTATATAAATGACCGTGCTGAATGCATGGAACCGTTTACAGCGCCCGTAGCAGAGAAAATAAGGTTAACAAATTACGAAGTGGTTATTTCCACGGTAGTTGAAGCATGCGCAGTAATAGGAGTTTGTTTACCACGTGTTTTATAACATTTTGAACAATCCTGGCATCAGCACTGATGGTGGCCTAGTGATATTGTCGTGCGTCTAGTAACCTAATGGTCCGCGGTTCAATTCCTGGCTGCTACTTATGAGTATTTTGCTTTTATCAGCTTTTATTTAAGTTGTAATTTTTCAAAAGTAGCCAGATTAGAGTTGAGTTGCTACTTTCGTGGAAATAAGGGAACGCACCCATACTACGTGACCTGTTTAAAGGGGGGGGGTCTTCAAAATGCCACGCTTGGTCACAGGGGGGGCTTAGGGTTTCGTCACGTAGTCAAAAAATAAAGAAAAAAAACCCGGCTTGTTTCTGTAAATTGAGTTACTGTTACAATAACTTTTACATAAGATTTTTCTTCTTGATAATATATTTTCCACTTGTATAGAGTGTTTTCAGGTGACGTCACAACCGGTTATTTTTGTTTAACTGTGTACCTTCTGTAGGGCTTTTAACTGTTGCTAAGGCCATTGTTTATCTGTTGCTAAGGCGGTTTTTAGGTATGGGATCACGTGATTGCAAATGTTCCAATAGAAGAATTCCATGGCTAGTCATTTTCTGTAACTGTTAACCTCTGTAGGGCAAAAAACTGTAACACTTCTGTTGCTAAGACCGTTGTTAGGTCCGAGTCATGTGATTGAAAATGCTCTATGCACGCACTGTATTAATAAATGCGCAAGCGCCATTAATAAATGCGCAATGCAGGCAAGCACCTGTATTAATAAAGACAAATTAAGTCAAATCAAAAACGAAAAAGTTCGCAACTTTGCAAGGTTTTCAGTGTTATCATGCAGCTTTGAATGTTTTAGTTAAATAAAGCTAAATTTTATATAAGAATTTAAATATAGATTTATTTAAAATATTAAATATTTTATGAAAAAAATCGAAGAAATTTGCAAATTTTTCTTTTCATTTTCGAAAATTAATTTAAAAATAAAGGAGATAGAACCACAACTTTTGCGTTAGAAAATTATATACAATATCACCCCAAACGCACAGAAAAAGAACCAAGAAAATACCCTATATTTTAGGAGATAGTAACGATAGTGAAAATAGCACTCCTTCGGGCTTTTAAACGTGAGTAGCCTTTACAAAAGTAGTTCTTAAATTTAACAAATATCTCACCGAAATTAGAGATATTCTTTTATATTAACCCAATTTTATTAATACTTAGTAGGTGCAAGTACACTGTAATATTTGAAAAGTAAAATATAACTTCTTTACTGGTGACTGTTGAACATCCCAAAGTTGACCCTCCACAACTCCCGATGTTCGTGAGAACTTCAATTCCAAAAAAAGTAAAAAGACTACAGCGGGTTTTCTAACCACTACAATGAATCACTGCTGTAAATAACCAACCACCCCACCAAAAAACCACCCGGATCCGGCCCCCGAGTCGGCATTCCACACGCGACGGCATTCCTCAAAAAAGAAAATCCCCGGGGGTCTCGTGACCGGCCTGAAAATGAGGGCGCTAAAACCTCAGTCAAAAGATACTCAGGGGGTGCGATTATACGTAACCTCCCCCCTACCAAGGGATTTTGATGGACGTCAGGGACTGTTATTAAGTTATGGGGGGAACATGTAATGGGATGGGACCGAAAAAAATGTAATTTTTAGGCTTATTAATGGTTGTGTTGGTTTTTGGGAAGTAAATTGAAGGTTGGTTGATTAAACATGAGGTGGGATTTATATGTATAGTAGAGCCTTAATTGTATGTGAAGGAACACAGTATAAAGTTATAATCTCAAGTTCGTATTTGCCTCGAGAGATGTCCATAGTACCGCAGGTTCGTATTTGCCTGGAGTTCGTGTTTGTTCTAAATTTAAGAACACATTCATATTCTAAGCATATTTGATATCACTTTTTCAGATCGTATTATGCCATAGCAACACTTTTAAACCATTTAGAACACAACACAATAGAGTGCTTAAAAATTCTAGCTAAAAAGAAAAACTAAAGTGTAAATTTGAGGATGAAAAAATGGTTCTTAAGTGTATTGTTAGCAGTGTTTTTCAACTTTCAGTGGTTAAGTTTGTAAAATAGTTATCAAAAATAGGTAATCTGATTCAATTGCGACACGGTTGCAAACGATACTACCCGTCTGCAAGCCGATTAAGATATATAAACTGCATGTAATCTTAGAGCTATAAATTTAATAACCACATCAAACTGGAATCAACAATCAATCTTAACCCACTTTCTTATAAAATATAACCTCCTAAAACACAAACAATACAATCCAATTTCGAAAAACATCCTCAAACAAATTACCGATAACAACCCTACCAAACCACCTTTCCAAACGGGATTCTCCACACCTCGAAGCAGCAACAACAAAACTGATTCCCGAAAAGTTGTTAAAAAAACAAACAAGCCACAACTCACGTTGTTCAGAGAAGAAGTGAGAGTCAATTCATCTCGAGGCTAGAGGAACAAAGCTTTCCCATACGCTTTGGATGACCTCACAAACAAGTGCGGCAGAAGCCAGCCAGGCCTGAGGTGAAAGGCCTTCATTCTGAATAGAGGGCCTGATTTCGTATAGAAAAGGAAGGGGCGGGACTGGAGTATTTGCGATGATAATTTATGGTTTTTCTCATTTTAAATTTAATTATAAAATTATACTAACTTTCGTATTTAAAGGGAATAAACTATTTTTCGTGTTTCATCAATATATACATGGTGTTTCAACATGTCCACCCAAACTGTACTCTCCGAAAGATTCCTCGGAAAAAAAATTGCCAAAAGAATTATACTTCTACGACAACTTTTATTTTTCGAAGATGTGACCCTGTATCAGATAAAAACTTAGTTTCATTCTAGGTTCACGCATACATGCGAAGTGGATATTTTTAACGTCTTTGAGTGCAAACATATCCAAGTAACCATGTTCACGTTATTCACAAACCTTTTTTGCTTATAAACCAGATTTGTTGTCAGTTCTCTGGATGTTTTTTATGTATTCTGCAGAAAGTATTTTGGGGAACTTGTTGAAACCCCCTGTAAAATAATGTGTAAGAATGACTGCAACAAAAATTTGGCGATAACGTAATACTTGGCATCAAACACATGTCGATTTTAACGGGATGGATGATGGAATTGTACCGGTAACTTTCTTATCCAAAACGAAACATTATATCATAAACATTACCTCATGCTCGGAGAAACCCTCCATTAAAATACAGGGTGGTTCTGGATTAAATAAGTTACCCTGTTTACCCTGGTATTAGTGGGGAGATGTCATTGAAATTTGGTATTTACGTAATATATGGACCATCAGAAATTGAAACACGCAATAAAAGTTTAGATTTTTGATCGATAGATAGAGTTTTTCTGTTTAAATAAATGTTTTGTTGCTAGAAGAGGTTATTGGGATTAAGTAATTTGTAAAAAGATTGGAAATTTGTTAAAAATTTGATGCTTAGAAGCTATACAGGGAAAATTGGTTTTTGTGAATATGTATATATAGGATCAATTTTATGCATCGGTTGTTCCTTTTCAATGAAATATTGAACATGGCCTCTGGCTCATACCTTTTTTTCCTATGTGCTAAACTTAAACCTAGACACCCTATTCTAGCAGTAAAAAAACGTTTTAAATTCAACAAAAAACATTAATTTTTATAGCGTATTTCCATTTCCAATGGCGCATATTACGTAAATACCAAATTTCATCGAAATCCGTCCACTAGAACGACCAGCGCTACGCGAGGGTTCAAACAGCGTAACTTATTTTATAACCACGACTCCGTCCAAAAAAAAAAAAAGGAAAGAAAAAAGAAAAGAACAAAGTGCGAGAAAGAGGAAGAACAGTCCCAAAAGAGAGTAGCGAAAGAACAATCTTGCCGCCAACTCATCAGAAGTCCATTAGCCTACCCTCAAAGAGATGATGATCTATCAGTTGTTGCATCGCTTCCAAAATGCGGTTGGGGGGGGGGCGGAAGCTTTGAGGGGGGTGAGGGCGGCTGCATTTGAAACCTCCTCGGGTTCCAGGGGCCCCTATTTTCGGGGGTGCGGTGAGCTGTCCTTTGTTTTTGTGACAAGCAGGTATTTATTGTGTTTTAATTCCCGTAGAAGTGTCACTTTTTTTTTAGCGAGGAACAGGCTTTAGAATGATTTGGTACCGTTTACTGGGATATTTTTAACCCATTTTATTTACAAGATGCAAATGATAGATGTGGTAACCAGTGAAAACTTTATATTGTGCATGGTTTATAATATTTTTAAAATAAAAAACTTTATATTAATCGCTATCAAGGTAAGCATAAATACAGTCTTTAAAACATTTTAAACTGCAATTTTAACTAAGATAGTAATCGCAAAGCTAAAGTTGCCCCAATTACTTGTATTAAAGTTTTATAGAGCATTATCAATCACATGACTCAGACCTAACAACGGCCTTAGCAAAAGGTATCACCGCACCTAGTTTCAGCTTATTTCTACATTGCCAAGAAACATTGTAGTCAAGTATAATTTTGACAACTCTTAGGTTACAATCAAAGAACCGCTCCTTGATAACCACATAATTTGTATAAAATAGACGTCTAAATTACGAGGGGGGTGAACCCCTAAAACACTACCCTTGGATATGACTCTGGGTGCAACCTAGACTCATTCAGACTTTCCACTTTTGATCTTCATTATGGAGAAATCCTCCGAAGTGAAAAGTGTGAAATGGCTTTTCACTCTTCCAAGCAAACTAGCGTTTCACAGGAGTGAATCACTCAAGATGAGTAGGGAAAGTGATACAATGTGAATTTAATTTCACGAATTTAATATGAGAGCTTGTTTCAAAAATCTTTGTGGCAAGTTTCTTGCCAAGCCACAGTTTAATAGCATAACAGAATTAATGTTTATATAATTATTGGTATTTAGATTTCAATTAAATTGTCTAACTCTTAGAGTGGTGACTAAGCTCACCTTAAATTCGAACTCAATGATTTTCGAAAACGCTCGGTAGGATATTGACTTCGCGAAACAAAAAGCCAGGTCTACCGCAATATAAGCAGGGGGCGATCCCTTTTTAATCAGAGAGGGGGGTGGGCGGCGCCATAAAATGCGGTGGTCTGGCAGATCGAAAGTGCAATGGGGCGTCCGGTTTTATGGTCGCCCCATTTGCGGGGGCGATGAAGCGGAAGGGAGCAGCGATATCGCCCTGGCCGCAGAGTGGGCATTTAACACAGGTTATCGGGCGCCCTATGGGGCGTTAGTGGCACATTCTGCAGGAGAAAACGCGTACCATCTTTTAAATGCAGGGAGTTGGTTGAATTGGAGCGGTTTCGCAGATTTCAAAATGGAGGAGGATATTGGTGGTGCGCAAGATCGATTGTTGAAAGTATCGATTTTAAGGTATCGGGTACTTTCAGGTATCGAATGCCCATATTTTAAGGGTTTTCTTAATTGTTCGGGTAAAAAGCATAAAATTTTACACATATATATATATATATTTTTTTTTATGAATTTCCAAACATTTTCTGGGGGAGGACCCCCAGGCCCCCTTTGTTACTTGTAACTTTGAACCTCACATCTTTTCTTACATTAGGTTTTTTAGGGCCTAAATAAACACCTAAAAATGTATTAAAAAGCTACATTGGATCTCTTAAATATGTGGTAGGGGCTGAGGAGAAATTTTGGGCCTCTCCAGAAATACACTCATGTAAAAAAATTACGGATAATTAGAATTTTTAGAAATTTTGATACAATTTTTTTTTCCTTATCAATGAAATTCATGCCATAGCATCATCTAAGAGTGTGAATATGTAGCCCGAGATCAAATTACCCAAACAATAGTTTAAGGGTATAATAGTAATAACAGGGCCGTAACCAGACTTTTGTTTCGGGGGGGGGGGTTTGACTCAAATATTTTCTGAGGTACCTCCTTACGGGGTACTTTTATATGTTAAGTTTAAGATGACAACACTGGATTGAAATTTTGATGCACTAAATTTCAAAATTGTATAAACAATATGAATTCGAAGTAAAAGGGGGGTCTGGGGGTACTCCCCCAGAAAATTTTTGGACATTTGTCCCTCAAAAGAGTGTTTTAGCTCATTTCTAAGACCCTTTAGATTACACCCATATAGCATAATCTCATTGTAAACGCCCGAATTTTCAAGGTAAAAAGAAGGTATATTGTAATAAATGGCGAAATGTTAAGGGGGTTTTTAGGTTCCTACTCCAGAATTTTTTTTTGTATTTCCCCCCTAAAAGTGGCATTTTAACTCATTTTGAGACACTTTAGGTTACATTAAAGAGGACCACTCCTTGTAAATCCCACAAGTTTGAAGGAAAAACCATATACTTAATAGATTTCAAAATTTCGAGGGGGTTTGGGGGTCCTCCCCCAGAAAATTTTTGGAAATTTTACCCTTAAAAGTAGGGTTTTGACTCATTTTGAGACCCTTTGGGTTATACCCGAAGAGGATATCGCTCCTTGTGAGACATAATTTTCAAGAAAAATAGCAGTATAAAAATTGATGTCAAAATTTCGGGGGGGGGGGTTTGAACCCCTAAACCCCCCCCCCCTTGGATACGGCCCTGAGTAATAACAACAGAGGTCCTCCATCGTAAATGGAGTTCCATATCCATTCGGAACGGTTGCAGAAACGTCTATGTCATTTATAGCAAACAATTTCATTTTATTTTTGAAGGATGAGATATTTTGGAACTCCATTCACGATTTTAAGACCGTAGAATACCTATAAGTATGATTTTTAGGTGAAATTACGGGACGTTTTCTAAAACTTCGTTTTGGGTGGATTTTGACTCTTGGATCCATTATAGGTGGGTGGTAACCATATGTTTTGAAAAGCTCTGATATGTGTTTGTTTGGGCCACATATTCACACTCTTAGATGAAGCTATAGCAGGAATTTCATTAATTTAGGAACAAAGATTTGTGTCAAAATTTCCAAAAATTCCAAAATATTCTTAATTTTTGGACATGAGTATAAATTTCTATATGTACTCCACTGCGGCCCACAAAGAAGAAACTTCGATTCATCCACGACTTCGCTCCAGTTATCCAAGTTGCACTGTATTCCCCAAAACCAAGATTGCATCGGGCTTGGGTTTCACATGAAATCTCGTCAAGTGTGCGTTGACCTCAAAAGAATCCCAAAAAAAGCGACTACTACGATATCGGAAAGGCAACTTCACGATGAATCGTGACGATCAGTATCGTTCTGGACGGGACCGTCAGCGGAAAGAATCTCGAAGAAAGATCAAAAGTCCGCATTCTTTTCGAGGGGTGGATGTGACCCTGGAATAAGTGCCTGGGTGGGAGATCGAGACCATCAAGAGCCACCGGGAGTCGAGATTAAAGAAAAAATGGTCAGTTGTGATCAGATCGTAACTGGATTTTGGATTTTGCTTCTGCTAGGTGTTTTTCGTGCGGTTTTTTACTGAGCTATTGCCTCCAAGAAATATTTATTTTTGTGGTTTATTTCTGTACCCATTAAAGCCCCGTTATGAACAAATAACACAGGTCTGCAACGAAAAAGCTGTTTGAATAATTTCATCGATTTTCTATGTATTTTGGTGTGCTGATTACGGGAAAAATAATGAAAAAAATCCTACACGTCAGGATTTTTCATAAAACGCATACTTATTTTCAATTTTGGCCTATTTTCCCCAATTTTAGGTGTTTTTTTAGCCGAGAGTTTTCAACGAAATTTTTAGTTAAAGCTATTTTTATATCCTTCATATCAAGGCCTTTAAGTTGCATATTTCCATAAGTCCCTAACTGTCAAAGAAATCCCCAGAGAAGAGTTTAATGTGAGCAGCATCGCACTGGCGTCTCGGCTCGCCTCACTTCGACCAGACTCCGTGTATTTCTATGGGAGAAAATGCAGTAGTACAAGAGTGCGGGATTCTTTTCTGCGCTAGATTTTCATGAACCAATGATGGATTATATTTTAATGAGCTGCTAAAGAAAACTACAGAAGTTGTTTTTATCATGAAAAATATGTAATAAAAATAAATTTCTGTGAGAAATTTTCATTTGTATTGAAATTGTATTTTCTTACATATTTAGCTAAATTGTAAAAAAAATGCGACGTCCTAAAAATAAGCGGTGGTCATTTTCGGATTTAGCACACCAAAAACAATAAGGAAAATTATTTCTATAAGAAATTTGAATAAAAAAATTATTTTTTAAAATTTTATTTAACTTTTATTGAGATATTGCCTTTTTTACCTGAATTGTAAGCAAACATGATATTTTTGGACAAAACAAAGGTCATTTTTGGATTCAGCGCATCAAAATACATTGGAAAATAGGTTTTAAGGAATATTCTGAATTAAATAATTGGTTGTATTAGTCTATATTCATTAATTTTGAGGTATTTCCTTTATTAACATAAAACGTAAATTGTCAAAAAACCTGACGTGTAAGAGAAAAATGGAGGTCATATTCGGATTCAGCGTACCAAATATTATCAAAATCAGTTGAAATATCCAAAACAGCTTTTAGAAAGTTTTTTTTTTACAGACCTGTGTAATCAAATGAAAATATTTTTAGGAGGAAAATGTACGGTTGTCAAAGTATCTACATAAATTTAGAATCGTAACATCAAAATATACGCCCAAAATTTTTTTAAAAGAATAAACACTCTATCTATGACTCATTACCAGGGTCTTGGACACATAAGGAGAGTTGTTTCGTGCCTTGTTGAATCATAATCATATCGCTTTCAAAGCCATTGAGCTCTAGTTTTTTTTTCACAGATAGTATATTTCCTTAAAATGGAATTTCTCGCATTTTTCTGAAAGGCACACTTGTCGTCACATTGTTTCACGTTTTTCTATAATAAAATGTCTCAAAATTAATTAAGAAAATTTTTGTTAGAGAATCGAAGCTTATTAAAAACCGAAAACTTTGAATTTTAAGAAATGCTGCAATTCTCCATAAAATTTTTCTGACAACAATTAAATTTTAGCTAACTATAAATTGCAGTTCCAGTAGTGTAAACCAGTATGGTTTATATTCCACAAAATACTAATCACACTATTTTACTGGTGAGTATGCTCACAGCCCGAATTCTTCTTAATTTCCCTAATTCTTCCTCCCTCTCGGCGAAATTCATTTCCCCTCATCATTCCCCCATTAGCTCCTCGTTCCAGGTGAAAAGAACATCCCCACTCTCCCTCCTCCCTCGCGCACGTGTCCCCGGGATCGTTTGCAACAAGCCGATGGAATTCATCCTAATCACATTTTGGAATGGAAAACGAAGTGAAAAGGAGGCGCCCCTGCTTTTTCGATTTCGCGGGCCCCTCGCGGGCCATTCATCATTTTTTTTTTTCGCACCTTCCGCAGGGATCGAACCCGGGAAATTAGGGAGGAACACGTGTTGGACGCGGTGGGTAATCCCTCACCTCTCCTCGAACAAAGCTGATGCATCTGGGATGACGATTGTTGTTGATGATGGTTTCCTTTTCACTGATGGAAATTGGTATCGATCTGACTGAGGGGTAACTTTAATATTAGCGACAGTGATGAGTAATATTGTTGTCCAATGATGTCCAATTTAATTAGTAGTGATAGTAATAAGAATGCTTTCAATTCTATGATTGAAATTAGTAACGATCTGAGTAGGTAACCTACAGGCGTTAACTGGATATCACGTCATACATTTTTCCGTAGCAGTTTTCTCGAAACCAAGGTAATTCTCAGAGAGAAATTCACGCAAAGAAATTGTCTGTGCAGAGTAGAAATGAATATAAGGTGGGTCGCGTGAGATTCTGTTTATAAAAAATGGTCTTAATGCTAAAAGGTTTGGGCTTAAACTGCTCCTAGCAACTCAACAGGCTTTGTGTTTACTCATTTTCTCCTTCCGCGTAGTGACGTACTGCGTTCAGGAAACGTTGCTGGCGAGTGAAAAGTAAACGAAATTTTTACATATACATGAAAAACATTGAATGAATCTTCAACGATTGTGCTGCTTGGGTAGATATGTAAAACAAACAATACTTTTTGGATTACTCGTACACATTAACAATTACTAGATAGGATAAAACTAGATCGCTAAATGACTGATGATAGCATAGCTAACAGTGGTAAACTATCGTTACAAGCACACATACAACATCAGATATGTTTCCAATCGAAGGACCGTCGTGGCTGTTTACTTCGCGGTACCTCCCTCTCGATACAGTCGATTTCTCTCCATCCCCTCATCTCATTCCATTCCAATGGAGGAGGGACAACCCCCCTCCATAGAACAATTACTGCATTCCATCGCCCTGCAACAGGAGCGTCGCAATTAAGGCTGCGATTGCCTTTCGCGTCGCGAGTGCTCGGACTGTCGTGTCCTGAGAAGAGACAATGTCCTTCTCCTTCACTCCTCTGATGCTATCGGTTCATTATCCGTGAGCTTGGACAGTGAACCTAATGCGTTAGATTGCAATGATTATGCTCACCAGTAAAATAGTTCGCAAATTTATTTACAATATTAAAAAATTGAATTCTTTGTTATGGCAGACCAATTAGCAACAAATTAATAATTACGGGAGGTAGGGGAGAGGGGGGCACCTTTCAACAGATTTCGGTTTTTATTTTTTGTGACCAAACGAATTGACGGATCATAAAACTTTAACTTGCATATCCTACCATGGACTTTCGGACACATTGTGTAATTTTACCCAAGTTCCTTGAGAAAATTAAAAGGTCCAAAATTGCGTTTTAAAATAGGTTCTCGGGTGGGGCAGGTTTCAACACAGGCGGGGCACGTTTCAACAGTGGGTTAATTTTAAAAGTTTCAGTTGATTTTAAGTTTATTATATTGAAATATACATTATAACAAATACATTTCATTAATTTAGAGTAAAAAAAGTGAAATATTTTTGCAAATTTTGGAGTTTTTCTGTTGTTTCGTAGGTTATGAGTTTTTCCACACAACTAAGTGTGATGTTTCTTTATTGTTTAATTTAAAAGTTCTTTTGAGTTATATTCCGAAAATATATTGTTAATTCAACTGTTTTTCTTCAGAATTCACCAAAAATTTTATTTTTTTAATCGCTTTTAATTCATTTTAAATTTTTCTAATTACTATAGTCATCAAAGTGGTATATCTTAAATAATTTTATTTAAATCAATGCTGATAACTACTAAATGCATAAAATTGCTGTTGTGAATCGTATGGTAGCCTTACCGTTAAAAATTATATGTGTATTTAAGTAAATTATCTAAATCGATTTTCAGCTGTTTTTTCGCAAAAAATAAATAATTAACTCTAATTCAATGCTATTATTTCTTGAATAAGTTGTTTAAGAGTGTTTACTTCAAAAAAAAGCATTGTGAAAGCACAATATGCTAAGCAAAACGAATTTTAGTGGTGTTGAAACCTGCCCCGCCCTAAGTGTTGAAAGGTGCCCCACCTTTAGTCGTCACGGTTCAAGACCCCTCAAACGCTTTAGAATAAAGATATGGGTTTGAAAAAGGTATACATAGAAGCAGAAGACCTTATTTAATAACATATGTAAAAATCAATCACCTAAACTAATAAAAAGTTGGTAAAATCCGATTTTTTAAAAGAAATTCAAAATTTACTTTTGGACGTCAAAAACGACTCCACTCGATTACAAAAAAACTAAAAGGTGAAATGGTAGGAATACCACGGACAGATGTTGTTATGATAAGAAACATTACTTGACACCAGGTGGCATTTAAATTAACCTCATAAGAAACGAGAAAATGATTTTAATCGAAAACGAAACTGTTGAAAGGTGCCCCCCTCTCCCCTACAGTTGGGGAAATAAAAAACGACTCGGTTGAGATTTCTGAAGAACCACTTGGGTTAGGAAGACAAATAAGGTGTCATTTTTCATGTCATGAAGTATTCTTTATATGAAAAAAATTTCGAGTCCTTAGGGGGTCGTCTTCATATTAAACGGTACACTAACTTTATTTTTTCCTATGGGGGACCCCCAATTATTATGCGTTTTTCTGAAAGAGCATCCCTATAAACCCCCAAATACCAAGTTTCATCCATGAAAGTATCCAAATAAAAGCATAATGTATTTTTAAAATGTCAACCATTCAATGTGAAATTTGTCAAGATGTTTTCGGCGTAAAAATATGAAACTTTGAATTTAGATCAAATTTGTGTCCCCAAACAAAATAATTATTCTTTTATAGCGATATTTAATGGTTAATAGATAGATAATTAACATCTAATTTTGACCCAAAAATTAAATTTTAAAATCTTTTAATATTTTTATGGTAATCGATTCTGGTAGTAATTTTATGTGGAAAACCAAAATTTCAGTCGATTTCATTTAACAGTTTTGGAAAAAACCGAATTAAACTAAATTCCCACTCTTTAAGGGACCGTATACCGCTGCCAAATGTATACCGGCGAATGGTTTTTTTTGCAAACAGTCGCCTTATTTTAATCACCATAACTTAAATTAAAACTTATATTTGATATAAAATTTCAATAAATTACTTATAAACTTTTCAATAAACATTAAAGTTTTGAGTAAAAGTCTTACCATCCTACCGTTTTTAAGAAATAGTGTTCACAGAAAATTAATACCCTTCTCAGTATGGAGACGACCCCCAAAACGTAAAAGCTTTATTTACCGCACGATTTGAATGAAACTTGGTATTTGGGGGTTTATGAAGATGTTCTTTCAGAAAATCGCATAATAATTGGGGGTCCCCATAGGAAAAACAAAAGTTGGTGTTTCGTTTAATATGAAGACAACCCCCTAAGGACTCGAAATTTTTATCATTTAAAGAATACTTCATGACATGAAAAATGACACCTTGTTTGTCTTCCTAACCCAAGTGGTTCGTCAGAAATCTCAACTGAGTCGTTTTTTATTTCCCCAACTGTACCATCTTAACGGGTGAGCCTCCCAAGCGATCTAAGGAAGTAACAGTAATCCTGCCTTCTGTGGTGCTGGGTGCTCAATGTATTAAAGAATATACAGGGTGTCCAATAACTGTTGCGTCACATTTCTAGGGGAGATAGTAGACACCTAGACGAGTCAGAATCACATAGAATTTGGGGGTCCCAGACCAAATCCCAAGGAATTAAAAATGGAGCGACACACCATTAAAAATATTGAAAAATTCAATTTGTAGAACTACTATTGGGTAAAAATTTAATTATGGTCTCAAATTTTGTGGTTTAATACAATCTTTAAAATTATCTCAAAAGTTTTCTTTTTAAAATTTGTTTTATTACAAATTGAATTTTTCAATAATTTTTTTGGGGAGTCACTCCATTTTTAACTCCTTGCGATTTGGTCTGGTACCCCCAAATCCTATGTGATTCTGACTCGTCTTTACCCATTAGTTTCCCGTCTTTACCCATTAGACTCGTTTTTACCCATTAGTTTTGAATCACCCTGTATACACACTCAAAAAAAAACTATCAATCCTACAACTTCCTCCCAAAACCGCATTCCACAAGACTAGTAGCTAGCTAAGCATCCCGTGGGCTCGGCGTAAAGCCACCTCCGGAGCCAATCGAATTAGAAGCGAAGGTGCAAAGAGACCGCACCCTAGGGGTGACCTCCGAACAGATTTTTCACCGGCCAATTACCAAGGGAAAGTTCTTAATCCCAGCCGGACACACCCTACGAAACACTCGAGCGCTAAAACGAATTAGATCTTGAAGCGGAGCGAAGCAACGAAGACGAGTAGAAGTAGATCGTTTCCTGACCCTATACTTCGAGGAAGCAGAAACTGCGTAAACAGAAAGCCTGATGGGTTGCTAAGAGGAGTTTCGGTATGCAAATCGTGATAAAAAGACGCTATTGTATACATGGGTTTAAAAAAAATCATAATTTTAATATGACGTTCTTCATTTCCATTCAAAACACAGACACTAATCCCTTATGGCACTGTCCATTTGGACAATCAATATACAACTAAACTCTACTTTTATTTCCTCGGCAACGGTTTTGATTGGAGATCACACTAAGCGCCGGGACTGCTACGTAACGGCGAGACCTAAGGCGCATGGGCCAACTGCCGTTTTTGCCGTCCAAATAGACACTTCCATCCCTAATTAAGCATGACAATTTTATTACATGATGGCCTTAAATACTACTTTATTTTAAGGAAAATGTAATTAAATGTCACGAGGAATAGTAGTTTTTGTTAGGATATCCTAAATATAAATCTTCAGATTCCACCAAAACGCCGGGTTTTTTTATCAAAGCTTTTTTTTTTTAAATATTAATATGGTACTGGTATGATTTGTTAACAATTTAGTGGTGACTAATATCTCCACAAACTACACAAACGAAAGTCATAATCACGGAAATAATTCCCCCACACAATCCTTTTTCATTCAATACCCTGAAATTACTATTTATTAGGAAATATTTTTTTGTGTCCTACGGGGCCTCTTCCTTGACTATCAAGGACATCACACTGACGAAGGGTCTCCAAGCAGCCCCGAAACGGCTGTATGTTTAAATTAAATTTTATGTGCATTTTTCCTACGTTGTCTTTGCTTCGCAATTATTATTCTTTTGCACAGTGTGGATTTTACATTTACCAAAGGTCCGGTTGAAAAACACGACTCGAAAATCAAACATTCCATATCATGTGATTTAGGTTCAAGCAATCTTTCAAAAACATCATCACCACCAAATAAAAAAAAAACATCGCCCACCAGATGTCGCTTCCCTCCGTAAACGGTTGGACAGAAATCCAATTGAAGGCGAGACACAGGAAGCGCCTTTTTTATTTAATGTTTCGTAAAAGACGACCTCTATTAATCTTCATTAAAAGCTATTTATATTCGGCGGGGAAAGACGTGAAGCGAGGGTTTTAATTATACGCACACCTTGCGCTTTAATCAGAGCAGTACAGAGCGTGAAGGGAGGGACATGGCCTTAAGGTCTTAGGGGGCATTTGAGCTGCTTGTAAGGACATTGGCCTGAGTCCTGAATAACAAAATAATTTTAGAAGAAAAAAAGTAGAGATTGGGGTTAGTTATTAGATTATTTATTTAGTTTGGTAGTCTAAGTTAAAAGTTTAACAGCCATATTCATAGCCATCAGCGTCGAGGTTAACCAGCGGTTAAAGAAAGAAAAAGTAGCTTTCCGTTGACTCTGATTGGTGGAATTCTTCTTTGATCGAGGATTTAGCACTGACGCTGATGGCTGTGAATATGGCTGTAACTGTTTAGGAAGCCCTCAAAATACCTACTTTAATGGGAACTTCACAGACGGCGTTACAGAAAATATTAGTTTTGAGAAAATGAATTTCGTTCCACTGTCATTTTTATTAGCTCATATGTAGCTTCCCATAACCTCTTGTACACATCTCTGAAATTTTTAATTCTTCCTTAAGCTTAGTAGTGATTTAATTATACTTGACAGCAACGTTTCTTGACCCTATGACGTCACTACGCGGAAGCAGAAACTGCGTAAACAGTAAAGCCTGTTGGGTTGCTAATCTAGACAGCAACTTAAGTTGACCCTATGACGTGACTAACAAAGTAGTTAGTAGTTCCCATCGCGGTGTCTGAATTTTGAGTGAAATGAAGAACTTCAATTAAAAAATATGATTATTTTGTTAAATCCATTTATATCTAGTGTCTTTTTTATCACGATTTGTGTACCGAAACTCCTTCAAGCAACCCAAAAGGCTTTGTGTTTACCCCTTTTCTCCTTCGGCGTAGTGATGTACAGGGTTCAGGAAAACGTTGCTGTCGAGTAGTATATAGGATGAGTTTCGGTAAACAAATCATGATAAAATAACGCTATATATACACATGGGTTCAACAAAATAATCATATTTTTAAATGGACGTTCTTCATTTCACTCAAAATTCAGACACCGCGATGGGAACTACTTTGTTTGTTAGTGACGTCATAGGGTACATAGTACAGCCACCTTATATTTGTATTGATACGAACTAATAGCGCCAACGGCGTACGTTTGACCTTCGCGTATTTCCGCTGTTTCTTTTGCGCCTTAAAATATGCATCCGTGACGTCACTCCAGCATCGATTGCTGTTGCCACCGAGGAGACTAATAAAAGCCTGCGAAATGGCCCTCCGCTACTACGCTCTGCGAGAATTCGTTCAGATTGCGAAGTGTTTTCAGTTCTCCATATTACGATTGACTTCATCTCTTTTTAAAATTTATACAGTCAGTTTCAAATGAGTGGTGTCAAAAGGGTTACGAGTGACAGAGCGGGATAAATTCAGTGAAGGAAGCAGGCCCATAATTGGACTTTTGCTAAAAATTATTTCTAAGGGGAATTCTCATTTATACGTTTAACCCTTTCAGTTCTGGTCACCCTAAATTTTCCATAGTACCTATTCAATGATAATCTCGGGCAGCTTAGGATTGAAAGGGTAATATTTGAATCCGGGTAGGTACACTTAATGTAAAAATTTTAAGTACAATAATGATTTCAAAGCTACACAAGAGGACCTGGATTCCCCATGACGGAATTTTGTTTCGTAATTTTACCCTTTTAAGTAGTATTTTATCTCATTTGGGACCCTTTGTATGGCACACGAAGAATATAATTCCTTGCACGCCGCAAAAATTTTCATGGAAAAACACAGTTTATAAATAGTGGTCGTAATTTCAAAGGGTGTGTTTGAAACCCTTAAACCCCTTTTACAAGGACACGTTCTCGAGTTAAACTCACAAAAACGGACGAAAATTTTACAGGCATAAGAAAAAAGATTACTCAAAACACTTAGTGTGAAAATATTAGCTGAGGAATTTCATTAGGAGAGGAGTAAATTAAAATTGAAAATTTGCCCGTTTAACGAAACAGAACATAATAGAATGAAAAAAATTATTGCATGAGGTACAGCACTATCTGTACTACTTACACCATAAATGTGATAGAAATTGGACCTCTTGCTACACCGTGGGGAGAGTTTTAAAACGTGCAATATTCATCTTTAAGCCAATTAATGGAGTACCCCTAGTACTAACGGTATTTAGAAAAATGTTGATCGGGGAAAAAATTTTCAATGATCATACAGTTTCAATGATCAATGTATGATCATTTCAAATTTCTCCCCGGTCTTTATTTTTCTAAATACCATTACACAAAGGGTCCCGTCTTTGCCATTTCTTGTAAGTGCCATTCTTTGGCTAAAAGATTAATATTGCACGTTTTAAAACTCACCCCACGATTTAGCAAGTGGTCCAATTTCTATCAAATTTATGGTGTATGTAAGTAGTACGGATACTGCTGTACCTCACGCTATAAATGTTTTCATTCTACGAGAGTTGGTTTTTTTTCAACTTCCGTTTTGCTCCTGAAAAAAAAGCAGTAGGAATTTCGAAATAATTTTGGTACTGGTAGTTATGTACATCCTTCAGGATCAATTAGCATCTTATCTGGAAAAAATCTGATATTTTTTCTGTTAGTTATCGAATTTACAAGAAATCGCAGGAGGGGAAAGCGAAATTCTCTATGGGTTGGCGGGAAATTATATAGTTTGAGGAGCGCGCTTGTAAATTCGATAACTAACAGAAAAAATGTCCGATTTTTTCCAGATAAGATGCAAATTGATCCTGAAGGATGTACCTAACTACCAGTACCAAAATTATTTCGAAATTCCTACTACTTTTTTTTCAGGAGCAAAACGGAAGTTGAAAAAAAACCCTCGTATTATGATTTGTTTCGTTAAACGGGCCTTGGCAAAACATCCTTTTGTAATGTTCTCGCACTGCATTAGGTCCTAGCTCCTTAACGGTGCATCTGCGACCCCCATTCCTATTCGAAATATGCTTGTCTAGGTCCCATCTGAATCACCCTGTATATTCTTCCAAAGGAACTCAATCCGAGTTCGTGATTAAAGAAATTGAAGCAAGAAAACTTCTTTTGTCCGTTATGCATTTATATTTAACATTTTTATAATTAAAAAAGTGGTGGCTATTACAATCTTATTCGCCAGACGTCAAGTTTTTTTCCTGAAACTCCCCATGGGCTAAATTTTCCCTCATAACCACATCACGATAACTAAGGCGTGTTTATGAGTGCTCAGATATCCATCCACCTACCTTACGCGAAGTCGTCTGAGCGATCGTTTCAGCTCCTCTTTCGACACTTTGCTATCCGTCTGACCTATTTTTGCAGCAGAGGAGTGATGCAGGTTTGAGTGCTGCACATAGTTGGCTGTGCCTGCATGAACGCTAAGCTTTTATTAGGCGCGATTTGTTATCTTTTGTTTTCACTTGAGATAAAATGTTAGTAAGTGAGTGTTCTTTTGAAGGGCGATGTCGGCCACTCAAGAATTGAGTGTATGAATATCGGTTTGGAATGTGTATGATGTTGGCTTATGTTTACATACACAGCAAATGCCACTTGAAATTGGTGTTTCTTTTTGTAAGAGCTATCTATTAATCTAGTTTGAAAGTAAAAATGTACTTCGAGATAAGAGATTTTATCAATAGATGGAATAATTTATAACTAAGGTTCAACCTACTGCGAAATTTTAATAACTAATTTCAAATTGTTCGATCCAAGTACGCCATAACTTCGCAAAGAAAGATTGTAGTTTTTGTACAGTTGTAAAATTTTTTCTTCTCTTTGCATGGAGTATATAATTCCATCTACTATTTACTCAATCAAAAAGTTAAAATTTGTTAAAAATCAGTTTCAGGAGTTTCCCTACCAAATTTTATAATCCCTGTTCACATATTTAATTGATTATTCCGTTTCCACCACAATCCTTCTAACAAAGTAGTATTGAAATCATGTTTTTCATACTTCCACCAAAGACAGGAGTGAAAGCTCAAAATTTGAAAATGAGGCAAAAAACGTTCTCTGTAAAACATAATAATCTAACTAAACTGTTATGTTGGTACTACCTTTTGTTATCCGACGCCCTCCTCAGGATGTTTACTGATTTATTTGTAACGTGTAGGTCAGCATAGTGTTTTCAGGTGACGTCACGACCAGTTATTTTCTTTAGACTGTTGACCTTATGCAGGGCTTTTAACTGTTGCTAAGGCGGTTGCTAGGTGACGAGGTATCTGTTGTTATGGTGGTTGTTAGGTATGGGGTCACGTGATTGCAAATGCTCTAATAGAAGAATTGCATGACAAGTTATTTTCCGTAACTGTTAACCTTTTCCATGGCTTTTAACTGTTGCTAAGGCCGTTGTTAGGTCTGATTAATGAGATTGAAAATTATGGTCAGGCTTCTTTTATCCCCTTGGAGAGAACGATTGAAGGCTGGACAGACTTACATGGTACCAACAGCAGCACAAAATGTACAAGATTCGTCCAATGTTTGTCATGTATAGCCAAATTTCACTTACTTCTAGTAGCAGTTACGTTAACTTGACATATTTGGTATGAGCTGTGTTACTAGGGTTTGCATGTTTACAGCAAATGGACTCTAACCGCCTATCTGGTTCGAGACTTCACACGGAACGTCAGACGGTTAGAGTCCATTGCAGAATTTTAGGGACTGGTTGAAGCTTAATTTGAATTCACAAAAAAAAATATTCTCTTATTGTTAGAATATTGTGGCGTAAATCAAATCAGTGGTGGTTCCAGGCACTAAATTTTGGGGGGCGATTCGGTCTTAGTTCCAAGACCCGTTACTATTTATAGACTTTTTTTTTTCGGAGGAAGCAAGATTAAAAGGGATTGAAGGTTCCTCCTCAGAATATTTTAGGAAATTCCACCCTTATAAACGGGATTCAAACTATTTTACGTCCACTTCGTTTAAAATTCTTTTTTTTTTTTTTTTTTTTTTTTTTTTTTTTTTTTTTTTTTTTTTTTTTTTTGCGGACTGGGTCCATCGACCTTGTAATATAAACCCCTGTTTTAAATCTTAGTACACTAAACGAAATTTTAATGCACAATAATTATGACCATATTCACAGCCTTCAGCGTAGGGGTTAACCCGGTTAACCTGCAGCTAAAGAAATAAAAATTAGCTTTTCGTTTACTCTGATTAATGGAATCCTTTTTTGACCAAGGTTGATAGCTGTGAATATGACTGTTAACATCAGCCTACAAAGGAGGTCTGGTGGCCCACTGGCCCCACCCCCGGATAATTTTTAAAACTTCCTCCTAGAAAATAGTTTAATATCCATGTTCATAGCCATCAGCGTCGGTGTTAACCATCTGCTATAGGATAGGTAGAAAAATTAGCATTTCACGGAATCTGATTGGTGGAATCCTTCTTTGACCAAGGAATTAACACCGACGCTGATGGCTGTGAATATGGCTGTTAATGTAGTTTGGACCCCACTTCTCGAGATTTTTTCGGCTCACAATTTAATTTAATTAATTCTCACAAAAACAATTGTCTTATATTGGGGTGACCCGACTCCCCGGGTTCGACGCTATTTCCCCTCACGCGTCCACTACATAATATATTCTACACAGTAGATTAAAAAAACACACATAGATAGGATTTGAATCTTGGAAAAGTTGCGTTTAATACTGGGTCCCAAGCAAATATTAGAGGTTCTTTTCATAGAATTTCTTTTCTAAAATTAGACTCATTCAAATGGAGTTTAACTGTCATTTGGAGAAGGCCATTACTTGTACACTCCCTGGGGATCTAATAGGAAAAAGCGACTGCCTTCGCCCTAACTAGTGCATTGACTACTGATGACCTAATTTGTTAAAATTATTAGTAATATTATGTAGTATCTCATTAAAATTACATGGACAAGTGGGAAATTACAATTTAGGATTTTACATATATTTGATTTCTTAGATAATTAAGTGGTGAGTATGCTCCTTAAAAAAGCTACCGTTTATTTGCTAGTAGTTCGTGCCACAATTTCTCCTCTAAGGCTGGGCGCGCACGAGTGACTAAAGTCACGGCGACCAGGATTACTAGTATCAAAAATATCATTAGAAAACAATAGAGCATTTTCAATCACATGACTTTACCTAACAACGGCCTTAGCAACGTTGTTTTTATCCTCCAGTGATGTCATGTGCGAATGCTGCTATTGGATACTTCTATGTCCCGCCCCTAACAACAGCCTTAGCAACGTTGTTTTTGTCTTTGTCACCGTGACAAAAGTCGTCCGTGCGCGCTCGCCCTTAATCAAGAAGGTAGTTGCAGACAACTTCCCCTTTTATTTCTTGATAGGGCCAGGTACAAATTTGATATAAAAACTACTAAGTGGTTATTTCCACGACAGTTGAGGCATGCGCAGTAGTTTGTTATTACGTGTTTTATAACATTAAAATTATGTTATTGATCAATCCTGGCATCAGCACCGAAGGCCTAGTTTTAGAGTGTGCGTCTAGTAACCGAATGGTCCCCGGTTCGATTCCAGGCTGCTACTTTTAAAAATTTTGCTTTAGTTTAACTTTTAATTTTTCAGAAGAAGAAGAGATTGGTTAGAGTTGAGTTGTTACTTTCGTGGAAATAACCATCAGTGCCACAATAATTAACAGGGAAACCACAAAAATTCTTGGACAGACCGAGGAGGAGAACGATCAAAATTCACTTCCTTCAAAAAACGACTTAAACTACTCTGTAGGCGAAGAAAGAAGAGAGGTATTCGGGGGTCCTCCCCCGGGGAAACTTTTGAATTTTAGCATGACAAAAAGTGTTCTGAAACTACTTTTAGGGGATATTTCTTTGGGTCACTCCCCCCCCCTTTAATTCGTCCCTGCTGCCTTCGCCCTAACTAGAGCATTGGCTTCTGATGTCTTAATTTGTTAAAAATCCGTAGTAATACAATCTAGCACTACATTGAAACAAATTTAAGAAGAGTGTTACAAGGGATACGATACATCAACATCATCATCATCAATTTTGTGGTTTGACAGCGCCGTTAGGCGCTTTTGAACCGCAGGAAATAGGGGACATGAGTGGTACAAAACATGAATAGTGTGGCCATGATGCCAATAAAGAAGAAAAGAGGGTAGAGGGGGGGGGGGACGAGAACACACGGAAGAAAAGAAAAAGTTCGAGGACCAACAAATTACTCGAGAGTAGCTTGATAATTGATGGTGAGTTTCTATAACAGAATTAGGAATTTGGGCACGATTTGTGACAGCAATACAGTGATACAATACAGACAGCAATACAGTGTGACATAAAAATAGAGCGAACATTAGTACTAAATTAATTAAATTTCATGAATTTGCAGGAAAAACGTATGGTATGAGTTCAAAATGCACTTGGGATACGATTCATTTGATTGGGATTTTATAAATATATAATTTCTTAGATAATTAAGTAGTGAGTATATAAAGTTACTGTTCATTTGCTAGTAGTTTGTGTCACAATTTCTCCTTTTAATCGGCAAAGTAGTTCCAGACAACTTCCTCTTTTACTTCTTAATGGGGCTAGGTTACAAATCTGATAAGAAAAAAACTAACAGGGAAATCCCCAGAATCCTTGATATTGTTGGACAGACCGAGGAGACTTCGATCAAATTCACTTCCTGGTTTTCAATAAAATGCATCCTCCGATGAGTTAACAGCTTGACGATGAATCATAGTCCGTTGTACGTCAACGGCTTTCTTATTCTTCGAACAACAACAATGCGAGGAAGAGAACGTGTGCTGTGCGAGATTGGCAGAGCGCCAAGCGAAGAGTCGACAATCTCTACGACCGTCGGTCGTTCCCCCCCCCCCCCAATCACCAGAAGGATTAATAGCGAGTTAAAGAGACTTTGCGGGTGGACTGACATCTCTGGGTGTTGCTTCAGTGAAAGTTAAAAGATCGACTGACAGTCGAGATTGTCATCGCGTTTCGTGGACAAAAATGCTGAAGGATTGGGGCATGGACTTCCATGACTAGTCTTCATGATTCTTCCATGACTAGCTTCACTTCCATGGACTAGTCTTCTACTTCCATGGATTGGGGTTACCTAGTACCTACTGTATATTTCCTCGTATTAGCATGTGGCCACCTAGAGTTTAAACCCTATTTTTAAGTCATGGATATCTTATAAAATATTGGGTAGGTCTTGCAGATCATCTTTTGTACTTAATGTGTTCAGCAAATCTAAATCATATTTAAAATTTTGTTCACCACTTTTAAAGTAAATTTTTATTTAATATATATTTATAAAATTAATATTTATTGATCTTGTCGCCTGTTTCATTAAATTTAATAACGCGTAATCTAAATATATGCGTAATAGTGATAATGTCAACTGTTAAGGAAAAACCTTTGAGAGTAAATATTTTTTTAACTTTTTGAAAAAGTTAAATTTTCTCTTACGCTTTCCAACTGTTAACTGCAACACCTCATACATATATTCTAATCCTACTACGAAAGAGATTTCCTTTGTCACTTCTTAGGGCACTATCCGAAAATACTTCATCTGCAGTATAAGAGTCAAGTATTCATAGCTATGTTTTAATTAAGTTTTTGAGTAGACTTGAATTTATCAATCTTCTCTCCAATCAATCTTTTTACTCCATTCCTCTCTCTTCTTTAGGTTACAACCAGGGTTTGAAATTAATAAATACAGAAACAGAGAAAAACTGAAAATCGGATCAAACTTTTTATTTGCCACTTTTTAAAAATCAGACAGCGGCGTTTTTCATCAAACACGTATCTTCGTTTGGCTATCATAAACGAAAAAATCACGTCATTATTGGTGGTTGTAATTTTAATGATTATATCTGATAATTATTTTCTGAGTAATATATTTTGTTCCAAAAAAATGAAAAAAAAATCCCTTTAGTCATGTGAAAGATCGTTAAAGCTGAGAGTTGCCTTGATTATTTTAAAAACGCACACACTTGAAGAGTTAGATAGGTTTTGTTAGGCAATGGTGTAAATTTTATGTGTTGGTGTTTTTTTAAGTTTTATATTTTGATTGAAGCAATTTTCATTATAAAATAATCATTTTTTTCATGAGTTTTTTGCCTCAAACCAGGCCGATTTTTAAGATTTTAATTAGAATTTTTATGGTAAGAGGAGTGCTGTAGCGACAGTAGTCACCACTAGAATGTTTAAAAAATTTAAAACCTGTTTATACATACCATCTAAAGCACACAGAGGCAATAATTTTATTGGTACAACTCCGTTGATATGTGCTAAATATCATCAATATCCAAATCGCTATATAAATCAAACTATCAACAAATTATTTTGACTTTTATTAACAAACTGAATAGTTATTAATATAATTAAACATTTTAATTCGGGAGTTTGAAATTATTTATGAATGTTTCTACTTTTTGTTGCCTAAAAGAACCTGGCGATATTTAGCGGGAACTCTAACGGAGTTGTACCGTTTAATTTTTGAATTGTGTGATTTTCTGATTGGCCTATCTCAAAGAATACGTTCATAACTAAAACCAATCAGTATTCTCACACGCATCTTACGAAGTGGGATCGGAGAAAAATGTGAGAACCTCGTATAATTGATTTCTTTTGTGCGGCATGCGTAGGCAGAGAGGAAACGGATCCAACTCTCAACAGGCACTCCTTCAGAAAGGACCCTCCAAGTTCACCAAAGGGGGGGGTCAGAGGGTGACCTTGGGGGCGCCACCTGTTATGGCGGCATATCCCACCTGTCAGGAGGCTTTTGGTTGTGGTGAAATATTGAAGGTGGCGGCAGATGGGCGAAAGGTGCATCATTTCCTTTTGTGTTCATCACCGCAGTAACCTTTTGAAAATCCTTTTGAAGGGGTTGAAAAACCTTTTTCATTCGGCTTAATTGGTATGATTTGCGAGTGCGCTTGCATATAATATGCTTATATGTATACGCGGGGTGTGTAATCAACAGGGATTGAAAAAAATGTGAAAGAGGAAGTGTAGTGTAAATTTGAGAGAGGGAGATATTTTATGTGATTTAATGGTATAATGATATCAAATATGTGAGGCTTGTTTTTTCAACTTTCGTTTTATTCTCGAAAAAAATTGTAGTTGGAAAAATTTTGCTAATGGTAGTTCGGTTTATATTATATCTATCAAATTCTGCCCAGGCCTAGTGGCCTATCAGGCGGTGCCCATCTCCATTTCATTACCCTTCAGGCCTGGGGGAGGGGAGTCCTGCAAAATCTCACCACGGGGGGGGGGGTCCAAAATTTAAAAAAAAAATCAAAATCTCGTAATTTATGGACGTCCCCTAAGTAGGTAATAAAGAATATATCAGAATAATGTTTGAAACAGTGTTATTCCTAAGATTTGTTTGGAGGAGTGAAATTCAATTATGAGGAGAGAAATACAGAAATGGCATGCACTACATATACCAGAGACACGAAAACACTCCCTAGCATCAGAACAATAAATGAAAAAAATATAATCTATTCCTCTCCTAAAACGACCCAAAGTAGATCTAATATTCCCTAATTTTTTTACGCCTATGCCATTATGGCCACAAACTATTTGTAGTATAAAGTTAAATTTCATAGGTATTTGCAAAGTCTAATTGATTGGAATTACTGCAAGAAAAACTTCGGTGTGGCACGGTGTATTTTTTAAGCTAAACTTTTGTGAAAAATTCAAAGAGTGAAAATACTCATGGCTAGTTTTTTTTAAGAATATTTCCGATTTTCAAGGAGTGAAATACTATCTCAGAGGAGTTAAAAATATCTCTGTGTTGGAATAATGTTGAGTCGAACTTCCCTCCTCCGAAAACGTAAGTCTGGTTAACTGCCCTGATCAAAAAGTACCTCAGAAATTTACATCGGAACGAACATCTTACCCGAAGGTAAATCGGAATTCCACACAGACACCACATCGAAACCCTTTCTCCCCAGAAATCAATAATCACAGAGCCCTCCTCGAAATGCGATAATAATAATAATACGGGTAAAAAAAATGGGAGCAAAAATTAGGGGCAAAAGATGAGAGAGCGCGCACTCAGCGCTTCTCTTTGAGTTTGCCCCCTCACCGAAATCAAAAAGTGCCCCGCGGGCGGTTCCGTCATTTGGGGGGCATTTTCTGAGGGCGCCCCGTAGAAAGTGAATGAGGTAAATCAATGGAATTAAACGTCGCGTATCAGCCCTTCTCGTGGTAGATCGGTTTTGCGGTTAAGCCCTTTGAAGGGCTAAATACCCGTTCGAGATGCTAGGATAAAATTAATTTAGGACAGGGTATGAAAGGCACATAGACACCCTAGTTTAACAAAGAGCAGTGGCGTATATAGAAATTTATTTCGGGATGGCCCCAAAATTATTCCTCAGCCCCTCTCATGCATTTTAATGTAGCTTTTGAATACATTTTCATTAATAATTTGTGTTTTAAAGAACTTAATATAAGAGAAATTTTGTAAGTAATAAAGTTCGATGTTCCAAAGGGGAGGATGGGAGTCCTCCCCCGTAAATTTTTGAAAAATTTCACTCTACGAAGCAGGTTTTTAGTAGTTTTGGAGTCCGAAATTTGTAGGTAGGTTTTGTATTTTGATGAACTTTAAATAAAAGAAAGTTGTGAATAATAGGGATCTAAGTACGAAAGGGGATCTGGGGGGTCCTCCATCAGAATATTTTTGGACCCTTAGAAACAGGATTTCTGCTTGTTTTTGTACGTCTAGTCCGAGTATTGGGCCTACATTTATTTGGAAAAGATTTTGATGAACTTATTATCAAAAAGTTATGAATAGTTAAGTTCCAACTACAAAAAGGGGGTCTAGGGGTTCTCCCCCCGAAAATGTTTGGAAATTTGACCCTAAAACACAGGGTTTTAACTTGTTTTGGTGTACCTAGTCTGAATTTTTTTTTTTTTTGGGGGGGGGGCAAAGACCCACCCCATCTACATTTTTTTTAGTATATGGGCTTACAACACGGATGTGTGACGTGAAACGTAGGACGAAATCAGTGAATTTGCAATGTTCAGTCTATGGAGCACAAAAACTTACTTTTTTAACTTCTCGCATTATAATGACAATACTGTTCTAAAAACTCGAAGTCTTTTGTTTAACTTTAATATTAAATATACAGAAAGTGAAAATCATAATTGTGTGTCGTGCGTGATGCTTATTATGGCGTCAAAGATAGAAGAAAGTGATGACGTCAAGATTGGTCTAAATCGTAATTATCTTATTTATGATTTCTCAATTAAGTCTATAATGTTTAACTCGTTGTTACAATCACATTGTAACATATTTAAACACATAACTACACTTCAGTATATGCAAGAGAAGTAACTGGTGATTTTATAACAGTCACAGTAGTTTTAATAGGGAATTTCTAAGTACTATGTCTAATTTATTTATTTCTCTAATCTCCTGTACTTTGAGATTCCCTGAACCATCGATACGTCCTGCGTTACCCACCGGTCGTGGATCACAGGACCCACGGTTTCAGAACCTCTGTTTCAAATATTTCTTATTTCACCTTAGTGAAACTTAAGAGTTAAACTTATTCTTTTGGAAGACACAGGTTTATCAATCAAACACTTGGTGTATATATAAAATTATAATTAATTTATAAAGTGGTGACAAACCATTCTCAAATCCTTAACCTGGATATGTATTTGATCACTATGAATACTCTCGACATCAACGTTTCCTGACCCTATGACGTCACTACGCGGAAGCAGAAACTGCGTAAACAGGAAGCCTGTTGGGTTGCTAGGAAGAGATTCGGTACGCAAATCGTGATAAAAAGACGATATGTATGTTACGGGCAAAGTATTTAATCGGGCATTATTAATAATGCCCGATGCCATCGCCCGTAACATATACATGGGTTTAATAAACTAATCATGTTTCTAAATTAAAGTTCTTAATTTCCTTTGAAATGCAGACAACGCGTTGGGAACTACTTTGTTTGTTTTGTTTCTCAAGTGTCAAATGACGTTGCAGTCTAGTATTGAGTAAATTTAATTTACAGGGACATGGTATGAAACTGAAAGGCACAGAGACACCCTAGTGTAGCAATGACCCTTCATATAGACGGCCATACAATTCGGACGTGTGACGTGAAACATAGGACGAAATCAGTGAATTTGCAATGTTCAGTCTAATGGAGCACAAAAACTTACTTTTTTTAACTTCTCGCATTATAAGGCTGTTTTAATACTGTCTTTTGTTTAACTTTGATATTAATTATACAGAAAGTGAAAATCATAATAAATTGTGTGTCGTGATGCTTATTATGGCGTCAAAGATAGAATAAAGTGATGACGTCAAAGATACATAACTACACTTCAGTATAAGCAAGAGAAGTAACTAGTGATTTTATCAGTCACAGTAGATTCAATAAAGAATTTCTAAATAATAATAAAGAACATTTAATAGTGCCTTGTCTCAATGGATAGATGTGCGACCCAACTTTTAAAGACCTCAAATTTAAATTGTGCTTATTCCACGTTAGTGAAACTTAAAAATTTAAAACAAATCATTGAAGATTGAATTAGATTACTTGATACATTTAAAATATATATAAAATAAGCGTTAAATTATAAAGTGGTGATTATAAAATTAACCCCAAGTATTGTTTGCATGTATTTGTTTAATAGTATAATATGTGGAATAGCTATAAACTATACTCGACCGCAACGTTTCCTGACCCTATGACGTCACTAACAATGAAAGTATATGTAGTTCCCAGCGCGGTGTCTGAATTTTGAGTGAAATTAAGAAAGTCAATTTAAAAATATAATTAGTTTGTTAAACCCCATGTATATATATGAGGAGCAAACAATCAAACCGTGCTTTTTCCTTCGGATACAAATTTTCAGGAAACACAAAAAACTAATAACTTAAAAAATAGCTAATTTTTAAGTATAATGATCGTTTGTTTACCTATATTTCTAGTTTCTAGGAAGATTTGTAGTCATAATTTACCTAAAAACTGAAAATTAATTATTAAAAATGCATTCGAAATTTGGAGAAAGCACGTTTTGACCGAACACAGTGGAGGAAACATGGTTTGATTGTTTCCAACATGGATAAAACACTTTTTGAATGAAAATAAGTTTACACGCATTTTATTAAAAATGTTATTTAATGATTTTGTAATTGAATTAAAGCAATATTAACTTAACAATGCCATGTTAACAATATTAACACAAAAATATAATAGAAAAATAATAGCAATAATAACATAAAAATGATATTTGATATAATTTTTTACTTGAATATTATCAATATTAATAAGTGAATTATAAAATGAAGTTAATAAAATAAGGACATGGAAAATATGTCTGAAAATTGTAGAGACCCTCTAAATTTTTAATTCAATATCTTCATCCAAACAATCACATACTTCCTGCGTTTCCTCATTGCCTGCTATTAAATTATTGTTAGTAATAATTTCTTAAAACCAAATGAAATTGTGTTGATTTTGCCACTCTTCGCCATACATTAATTTCAAAAGCTTATCAACATCTTTTTTCTTTTCAAGTGATATTGCATGACTAAGAGGAAGAGGTTGTAAGACTAATAGTTTCACGACAGCAGCATTAATCCCCTTTTTAAGAAGACTTGCACCCTGCTGTTCACTTTTTTCTTCAAATTTGTAGTTTTTTAAGCCTTTGACTTTGACACTTCCTCTACTTTTCTCTAAAACTACTTTTTTCAATTTGCTATGATTGGCTGACTGGAGGAATCACTGTTTGAATGAAATCCGGCTCTGGAGGAAACACGTTTTTATTGAAACATCAATTTTCTAAGTAGGTTTAAAATAGGATAAAACTTGTTTTCGATAAAGATAATAGCATATTTTTGTGCTATTTAATGTGGAGATCAAGAAAATATCAGTAACTCATTTTTTTTTATTTTGGGAGAAAACACGGTTTGATTGTTTGCTCCTCATATAGCGTTTTTTTTATCCCGATTTGCGTACCGAAACTCCTCCTAGCAACCCAACAGGCTTTCTGATTACGCAGTTTTTCCTTCCGCGTAGTGACGTCATTAGGGTCAGGAAACGTTGCAGTGTTAGTATATATTCGACAACAACGTTTCCTGAACCCAGTACTTCACTACGCGGAAGAAGAAAATGGGTAAGCACAAAGCCTGTTGGGTTGCAAGGAGGAGTTTCGGTAAGCAAATCGTGATAAAAAGACGCTATATATTCTTATTTTTAAATTGACATTCTTCATTTCACTCAAAATTCAGACACTGCGCTGGGAACTACTTGGTTTGTTTTGATTTTCAAGGGTCAAGTAACGTTGCTGTCTAGTATAGGTTAAGTTAGGGGTGAATGCGGCCACTGATGTTCTAAAAAACAGCACTTAACATAAAAGAAATCGTAGCAAACCCTTTCACGAAACTAAAATCTAGTTACCGGCCTGACTGTGCACAGCACTGATGCTTTCGCATTCCACAAAAATACAAAACAGTAATTTTTTAGAGGGAAATAACAAAACAACTCTACCTTCTATTCAATCTATACCTTTTGATACATCTCTCTCTCTCTCTTCAAAATAAATCCGTTCTCGAAACAGAAAAGAACAAAATTTAAAAAAAAAGTTAAAAAACACCCTTCAAAAATCACCATCCCCTCTGCAACATTCACAACACAGCAGCAAAACAAAAAATCATCCTAATCCTTTCTTCAACGGAAAACAAAAGCACGGCCTTAAGAGGATTTGTCCCATAATTAAAATATTTTTCCGTACATAAACGTTGTCATTGCCGAGTATGAAACAAACAGAAAATAAAGCACGGCGAAAAAGGGGCTTAGAAGAAAAAAAACATCATAAGAGAAAAATATTCCCTCTATATATATACCCACCTAAGCATTCTAATAATAGCAGCGTAACAGGAAATAATTAAACCAGAGGTTTAGGGACGGATTTTTGCAGTGAGGGCAGATTACTGAGAAATGGGATCATGTATATGCCCGGGTAAGGAAGTTTCGCTTATTATTATTATTATTATTAGCCCCTTTTCGGTATTCTTCTCACTAATTAAGATTCTGCAGAGGAGAGTAGGGGAATAATTATTTTGCGCATTATGATGCTGCTACGTCTGTGAGGATGGGCTTTCGTTGCTTTTTTTTTTTCGTTCAGAGGAGATTTTGATTCTTTATTTTGGTATGGCTTCTGTTGTAAATAGTTTTTTGTGTGTCTTTTGATGATCCTTTTGGCAGACATTTGATGTGGTCGGTGAGGGACACATCGTCGTTTAAGGGAAATCTTAACATTAGTTCAGTAGTTGGTCATTTTTTAGGGTTTTTTTTTTTTCAATATTCCTTTAAACTAAATTTAACGTCTGAAGAAGCTGTTTTCACAGTCAAATCAATTGTTCATAAAATGTACGATATAAATATCCGATCTTTTTATATGATGTATTTTATCCTGTTAATAGTTTTCAATCCTCTTCAAAGAGAATTTTAATGTATTAATGGAGAATCTATTTGGAATGGACTGTAAAGCTGAGGTTTAGGGGATTCAATATGAAGAAATTTATAACTATTAAGTGGTGACTATGATGAATCGAGATTCAACAGATGAACTATGAAGAAATGAAACATAATTAACATCCTATACATATACAGGGTGTTTCAACAAGTCCACCCAAAATTTGCACAGAAAGATTCCTTGCGTGTGGAGTACATCAAAACTGCCGCGAAAGAACTATACGGCAACAACGCATTTTTAAAGAAAAATATGATGTTATTTTCGATAAAAAAAAACTTTAACATTTCATTCCACGGCCCGGATATCTTAACATCCATTTGATGTCGTCAGTGAGATTCGGGTTATACATTGAGGGCCACATCGTCATTTAAGGTGATCTTAACATAGTTCAGTTTTGAGGCCGTTCAAATATTAATACGTAATCACCTAAGGTGGACGAGGCGGTTTTCTATTTGCTTATTTCCTGGGGAGGGGGAGTATGAGTAATGCTAACGATAGATGTTAAAACGCTGCATTTTTGAAAATCTCTTGTTTCTCCATACATAATCCCAAAATTCATACCAAACTAGGGAAAACAAAGAAGCATTTTACACAAGGAAAGTTTTAACGATAGGTTAGGTGTTCATGGAGAACAATGAATTTCAGAAATCTAAGCATTATATGTGGCCGCGGTGGTGTAGTGGTCAGCGTGCCTGGCTACGAACATTACCGACCCAGGTTCGATGCCTTGCGGCTTCTGCTTGGGTAGCTGGTCAAGGGTCAACTCAGCCTTTCATCCTTCCGGGGTCGATAAAATGAGCACCAAGCTCGCTTGGGGAATCAACTGGGGGGTCCAGCGTCGGGCTAGCCACTCGGCTTGGACACAAGCTAAGTAATTAGCACCCCAGGCCCAAAGGAAACGGAGATGGGCACCGCCTTATAGGCCACTAGGCATGGGCAGAATTTGATTTGATTTTTGAAGCATTATATACCAGACTTTGTACAAAAAAAAGAACAAAGAGGGGTTGTGCAGTTTTCTTACGTAATTATGAGAGGGGGTTTGTAGTTTGCTTATCTTTGAAAACAAATTGGGAGGGGTGTCCAAAATGACCAAAAACATGCTTACGTAATATTTGAACGGCCCCTTTTGAGTTTTTCAATAATCTTTTAGTCTAAACTTGACGCCTTGAAGAAAACGACTTTCACATTCAATTCGCTGTATCCATAAAATTGCACGAGGGAGATAGCCAATAATGATTGATTATATTAATCATAGGAGATTCTCCGTATTGATACACCTCCTTTAAAAATAATTACATGGAAAAGGGCGTTTTTCTGTATGAAATGGTTAGGAATGGTTTAGTTTAACGTAACATCACATAACTATTAAGTGGTGACTGATCGAGCATTTTTTTTAAAAGAAAAATATGGAGTTAGGTATATCCGATACACACTTTAACATTTCATTTCCAGTGGCTCGGATATTTATAACTTCTTAAGTTCAAGTTTTCCATAAACCGTTTTAACATACACTGGAATTGACTTCCTACTTTTTTCTGCATAACTTTTCAGGAAAACTATGGGTCTTAGAGATGCAGTTCTTCATGCATACCTAATCGCGGACCCTACCCTACGGACCACCGGTTGAGAACCAACACTGCTCTAGAAATTCAAACATACTTGTTACTTCAAATTACACTTCGACACATTCAAAGCCCAATCTGACACATTTCCGATACATATGGTGCCCTTCAAATGCAAATGAACGGTTCCCATCTCGCGCAGAATTTTTTTTTATTTTACAAATCTGGGAACGAATCGGTCACAGTTAGCGTTAACGAGTAGGTGAGGCACGTGCCTGTCATGTGACAGTCACTCACTCGTTCCATAAAGCCCATTATTTCCTTCACTTTTACACACAAACCCCTCAGGAATAATCGTTATATGGATTGGAACGCGAATCGAACTCAAAAAATAAAAATAAAAGAACGCTCTTCCTTGTTTATTCGAACTCTCTCCGTACTTTTACCGATTTATTTATGTTCTTTTTTTTATTTCGTTCTTTCTTTCTTTCTTTTAAGTTTATCGTTTGAATTTTATCCACTCTAAAACCGTTAGCTTTGTTTGGGTATCTTCCCTTCCACGTTGTTCTCGGGGAAGGAAAAAAAAGAACGGAGCGATTTCTTTAATAAAAAATTTTTTCGTTCGATAGCGAAAAAGCCTCTCTTTTGTGCCGAGATAAAGTAGGGAAATGTCGAAGGGGGATGTGGGGGAGGAATTCGATTTTTGCCCTCCCCGGCCCTCCACAACATTCGAAGGAACAATATGTTGTTCTGTCTCGTGGCATTTCGTTCTTTCCCTTTCCCAGAAACAAATAATGAAGTTATGGATTTCGAATTTATGCAAAGAGAACGATAATAATAACAGTTATAGTAATAGCAAACAAGGGGTTTGGAGAGATAGTTAGCCATAGGGGGAAGAGCACTAGTTCTGAAAAGCTAGCCGGCAAGAGAATTTTTCTTTGAAGATCTCTCGAGTGCATTTTTTCGGACTTTCTTCCAATAACAATAGTCTTTAGATAGAAGTTAAACTTCCCATTAGATATAAGGGAGCATTGAATTCTGTTTGGGGAAATAATAAGTTGTTTTTGTTATGCACGATATCCAAGTTTGGTTGGCAGGTCGTTACGCTTCAAGTACAGGGATTTCACAGATTTGTATCATCGTTATCGTAATTTCTTAAAAATTGGGAAAGATATTACTGTGTAAAATGCTTTTCAATCTATACTCGGCAGCAACGTTTCCAGAACCCAGTTCGCCTCTACGCGGAAGCAGAAAAGGGGCTAAACTGCTATTCAGTTAAAAAAAAAATACCTAAGACTTCTCTATATGCTAAAATGGCTGGAGGTAGAGCAGGGTTGATGCACCTTTTAGTCACCACTAAAAAATAAATAATTAATTATAATTATCAATAAAAATTAATTTCCGTTATTTTTCTCTAAATATTTCAGCGTTAACCCACAACACTGCATGTAATAAAGCAGTAAAAGTTCTTGAGATATAGCTTTCCCACTCAGTTCGTGGTAACTGGATGGGTGCATTAAGAAAACTTCCTATACAAAGGACTGGTGTGTGTTAGATGTTTATAGACTATACTATACAATACTACTCGACAGAAACGTTTCTTGACCCGGTGACGTCACTACACGGAAGGAGAAAATGGGTAAACACAAAGTCATTTGGGTTGCTAGGAGGAGTTTTCGGTACGTAAATCGTGATAAAAAGACACTATACATGCATGGGTCTGACAAAATAATCATATTTTAACGAAGTGTCTATTTGGACGGTAAAACCGGCAGTTAGCGCATATGCCGTAGGTCTCGCGGTCCCGGCGCTCCAATCAGAACCGTTGTTGGGCAAGTGCCGGGTGCCGGGTAAACAGGACTAGAGTTAGAGAGTATATCTGCCGGGCAAATAGACAGTGCCATATTTTAAATTGACGATCTTCATTTCACTCAACTTTGATAGTGACGTCATGGGGTCAACTAACATGTCTAGTATAGAGAATAATACCAAAACACTGAAAACGAAATTGATCTGGAGTGCGTAACATAAAAATATAGTCCTAGATCAACCAATTAATTTTTAGTTTCGATTAACAGGAAGTGAAATGATTTGTGATAGTTTTTAAAAGTATGTCAGTATTTCCCAAACTTTTCCGAACATCAACACAAAGTATTAACAAAATTTTATCAAACAAAACTTCACGGAGGGTCATGTTAAAGAGTTCCGATTTCTTTGAAGAAAAAACAACAAAGTTTATTAAATTTCAAATAAAATTAATTGCCTGCATATAGTAAAAAGAACATCGATTCTTTATTTAGACATTCTAATATAAATTCTTAATTTCCTCTAAATCAGAACAATGTTTCTTAAATGTTTAAAATGATAATAGTAACTCAAACGTGTATTTTTCTATTTAAATTCACACAGAAACATCCTAAAAATAATTACTAATAAATAAACTAAAAAATAATTAAATACTAAACATAAAATACTAAAAAATAATTAAAATAATACTAATTAAGAACGATATGGAAATTTTTTGTTTCTACAACACTAATTTTCTTCTTCTTCTAATATTATATTTGATAGTCAGTGAACCTCTACGATGAGGAAACCAAAACCATTGCTTTAATGCCATCTTTAGTCTTGAAAATTTTCCTGGTTTTGTGAAAGAAAGGACTACGAGATTTAAAAACATTCAATTATTTGCATTAACGAATTTGGCCTAAATGGCTTCTGTTTTTAGAAATGAAATATAGATGGTAATTTATGGTTTATTTTAGTCATCGTAAAAAGATATAAACAATAATTATATATAAACTTATCTATGATATTTTTAAGAATTCCGTCTCAGTAGTCCATAATTTTATTCAATATGCATTTTAGAGCACTGCGAATAGTTACTAAACACTAGTAATTTCTGATCACTTAAAAGTTATTATGATGGAAACTTAAATATATTCATTCCCTAATTTAAAAGTAGGAATGTTCTCATTCACTCCACATCATAACCTCAACACACAGGCATAAATATAAATATCTCCATCCTTTAAGAACAAAAAAAATATCTCGCATACAAAAAAACCCTATCACTTCTCATCACCGTATAAAAAACTCAGTGAATCAGCCATTCACAAAAAAAAAATACCCTCGACTCCAGAGGACCCCCTTAATGGAGGGATTATTAAACGCGGGTCCCATTCTGACTCACGGGTTCGAGAGTAATTAGAAGTGACCGCCGACTTGTAATTGGACCATCTGTTGCACGCTGTCTCCCCTCTATTGAAATGACAATGCCTTGAAACGGCACGTTTACTGACTGCAGCCTTATACAACGTTAAGAACCAATCAGAGTTCACTGGGGAACTATTGGGATTCCATATTTGGAATGGCTTCCTCCTGGCAATCCAATCAGAGTGTTCGCAACATTCAGTAGGGGTGTAGTGTGTAAAATGTCCCCGAAATGGTATGTAGGGTTCCGGGGAGCTTTTCAACGGGATTTTGGACTTTTCGATCATTTGGAAATAATGGGTAGTAAATAGGATAATCTGGGGAAAGGGGTTGAGGTATTGAAGCTTTAAAGGGTTCGTGTTGATTCGGGGGTTTTCGTGATTTTTCTTTCAATTAGGTTTTAATTTAATCTTCTTTTAAGGGTCACGAACGGCCGTATTCACCGATAAGTCACACCGTCAGTCAAACTTCTGATTGGTAGTTAAAAGAGGAAAACTATGGTAATAATAGGTTTGACTCCTGTCTAACAGTCGGAGACGGCAGTTACTAAGGAAATTTTCATTGGTAATGTTGTTAAAAATTTGGATTTCGTCTTTCTTTGGAAAGTTTGGAAGTCATGGCGACACTGAAATTGACTAATGACAGGACACTTTTTCAAACATTTAATCATGCAATAAATCCAACAAATTAAAAGTTTTAGGTTTAATACTACGATAAAAAAATATTTCTTTTCTATGGTGAAATGAAATATTGCTGAAATTGCTTCCCTCTTGCGGGGTGGGACAGACAATTCAGCTCTCTCGGCCGTATGAGTTCAACTTTTGAGGAATTTCATATAAATCATCATTAGCAAGATGATTTTTATTTAAAGGAAATCATGAAAAAAAGTTCATTTTAACCATTTTAATAAAATCTCCCTGTTAATATTGTGGCGGATGCGAACCAATCCGATAGCCATACAACTCAAAAGTATTACACTTCAGATTTGGAAATTTTTACTTAGTATTAATAGAGTGTTTTCAGGTGACGTCACAACCGGTTACTTTCTTTTAACTGTGTACCTTCTGTAGGGCTTTTAACTGTTGCTAAGGCGGATTTTAAGTTTGGGGTCACGTGATTGCAAATGCTCCAATGGAAGAATTCCATGGCCAGTCATTTTCTGTAACTGTTAACCTCTGTAGAGCAAAAAAATGTAACAAATTTGTTGCTAAGGCCGTTGTTAGGTCCGAATCATGTGATTGCAAATGCTTTATAGCGCACTTGAATAGTTTGACTCTTTTACTGGTGAGTACGCTCAACAGGCTATTGTTTGAAATGCTTCGAAACTTTCATATTAAAAGCATAACTTTGTCTGGATGAAGGAAAAACTTTCCTTTTTAATTTCAGTTGTGGTCAAAGAAGAGCGTTCAATAAGTGACGTCAGAACTACTATATCACATCACAATTTTCAGCATCTCCGGCCTTACTGGTTAGAAAAATGTGTTTTATAGAGCTTTTTCAATCACATGACTCTGCCTAACAACGGCCTTAGCAACGTTGTTTTATTCCTCCAGTGACATCATGTGCGAATGCTGCTATTGGATACTTCTATGTCCCGCCCCTAACAACAGCCTTAGCAACTTTGATTTTGTCCTCCAAGTGACGTCATGTGCGAATGCTCTATTGTCTGCCACTCCTGCTTGTCTCTGATCTGCGTTGTTTGGGCGGATCATTCCGGTGCCAGGCCTTTGCTTCTTCTAAAGATGTTTTAGTTTTTCTTTTGTGGCAGCGGCTAATTTAGCCACTATAAAAGTGGGCACCGGGATGTTCCTCCACTTTCTCACTTGCTCTCTCGCTCTATCAGGCATTATGAGATTCTTATGTTTAAATTTATTACGTCAATGATTTTAATTTATTCTTTAAGTAGAAATAAACTATTTTATTTTAGAACTTTGTCCTTGTTTCATTGCTAAACCAGGCTAGTGGTTTATTCACTAAATTTCGATGCAAATTAGACTGAAAATTTGCAATTAATTGTGGATTTTAGCTGTCTTATTAATGCGCGAACTCTCACGTCCATCGCCAAAGACAATAATCTCGAGTGATAGCTAAGTGTTTGAACAATCTTAATGCATCGCCTTTATTTCTAGGAACGATTCCTCGTGTATTGGTTTAAACAGGACTAAGTACATTAATAAATTTAAGCACCATTAGAAATACTTAACTTTGACTTTTTAAATTATATATAGACTCCATTAAACTTCCTTCCATAGAAATTCTTTTAGAAAATAGAGAACTTCAAATTGTTAAACTAAATCATAGCTAAAAGAGAGTTTATTCAATGCTTATGGTTATAAGAATAAAGTTGCTAACCTAATTACAAAAGCATCAATATATTTATATTTAAATTCACATACTCACCACTAAATAGTTATTAAATGAAGACCTTATATTAAAATCGGAAATTTTAAATTAACTATTCTTATAGTATTGACTTAACCAAATTACAGGTTCAAATGAGTAATTAAAATGGGCTACTTCTAATCGCTTTACTAGTTAAGTACCAATACTATCACTTGGTTGATTTTAATTAAAATAATATAGAAAAAACCGTTAAAACAAAATGTATTTATAAAACTATACAATATATTGGTGACTTTTAAAACCAACTTTCCTCGGGACGAAAATGCTTTATCCCATTTTAAAATAATCGTTAAATGGGGTCATTCTTCCAATAATTTAGCCCTTAATGGTTAATTCAGAGACACCTTGCTCCTCTGAAATTTCCAACAATTCAGCAGAAATACGTGATGCAACAAAAAATATCCGTGTGGGACGTTGCAATACCAAAATTATTTAAACCAGGTGTTTTTCAAACTATAAATATCTAGTAACCCCCCCCGAGGTCTACTTACACGCAAGCCATCCGATAATCTCTCGCTACAGCTAGCTACACCCATTCCAACGGAGACTTGACTTTTTACAATCTTAATGCATCGCCTTAATTTCTAGGAAAAATTCCTCGTGTATTGGTTTTAACAGGACTAAGTACATTAATAAATTTAAGGATACGGATATTTCCTGAAAAAAAAAATAACCCATCCCCCACAGAGATACACTAAAACGCACGCGTTCCTTTAATCTCAGTTCTCACGACAGCTAGCTACACCCGTTCCGATGGAGCCCCAAACAAACCCTATACGCTCCAATAAGCTCCAAAAACTTCCAACCATGCTATAAGTTCCAATCTAGAAATAAATTCCCCAATAAGTTCCAAAAACTTCCAATCATTTTCAAAGCTCCAATCTAGCAATAATTTCCAACAAGTTCCAAAGACATCCGAAAATGTTAAAAGCTCCAATCGGGTAATAAATTCCAAAGCAGCTCCAAAAACTTCCAATCATATTAAAAGCTCCAATCTAGTAATAATTTCCAATAAGTTCCAAAGACATCCGAAAATGTTAAAAGCTCCATTCAGGTAGAGATGCAAAATTCCCGCAGTTTTTGAAACATGGGAAAAAACCCGGGAATTTTGGGGAATAAACCCGGAATTTTGGGGAATATTGGGAATTTTGAGGAAGTTTTGAATATAAACAAAGACGGCCATCTTTAGGCTTAAGGTTAAAATTTTCACTTCAAGAATTCTCGTACATAAGAGTTATTTCGTTATTTCAAACTATTTTTTCTCAAAACTTGTTATTTTTAACTTATTAGTGTCTGTAACTTTAACATTAGTTCAAGCGATTCGAATCAAACATAAAATCGAATCATTCATGTCCATGTGGGCACCAAATAACCATGACAAAAACAGAAAAAAAATGTATGTAGATTGGTGATTTGGTATTTGTCAGATAATTATTTCAATTATTCAATTGTTTAAATTTGAATATATTTTCTAAAGTTCACAACGCAGATTTTCCCTGTTTATGATATGAAGTTCAAAATAAATTTTAGTCATCATATTAAGCATAATTTTGATATTTTACTACCCGTGTCTTAAAATTTGCTAACTCCCGGGAATTTTTAATACTCCACATTGAAGAGAAAATCAACATAAGCACGATTTCTTAAGCGAGTTCAGTTGTTTTTTCCTTCTCCCGTGTCAAAAGTCAAAATTCCCGAAAACTCCCGGAAATTTTCAAAATTCCCTTCCCAAAAAACCCGGTTTATTCCCGGGTTTAAACCGGGTTTTTTCCTGCCTTTGCAACACTACATTCAGGTCATAAGTTCCAAAGCAGCTCCAACTTAGTCGAATTTTCCAAAGAGCTCCATTTATTTCATTCCAGAGTAATAGCTCCACTTCTAACAGCTCCACTGGAACTTATTGGAACTTATTGACTTGGAGCTATTTCCAAACTAATCCGCCTCACTCATTGAACCACCTCACACACCTCAAGCCACACACCACACGCAATGCATGGGAGGAAGGAAGGGAGCAGAGAGATATGACGATGCGATGCGGGATTGACGTAATGCTTACGCAATGCATAGAGAGGGAAGGGAGCAGAGAGAGACACTGCACACTGGTAGAAAGAAGCGCGCGTGTTTTAATTCATCTTGGGGAGTGGCTTGATGGGTTCTCGTTAAACGTGAGTTGGGTTGCGGAGAAATATGAATTTGCCATTGAATTTGATCGGTTCCAGGGTGGAACCATTAAGGGGTTCTTCGTGGAACCGGTTCCAACGGTTCCACGCTGGGATTAGGTTCCATGGAACTGTTCCAGTGGAACCGTAACATCCCTAGTTGACATAGACCACTCTAATGCTCAGAACACGGTGTTTAGGGGGCCGCCGGGCCGAGAAATTAGGGGACGGCTGCAGATGGTGTGGTGGTGACAATTGTCACGGTGAGGTGGTCGCAAACGTGAGGGATCTTGATTGGTTGCTTCATAAACAGAGGGATATATTAATCAGGGAGCTCCGCCCTTTGTGTGGTTGTACGGCATTTAAATGTCTTATTGTGTCGGCCATATTGGCAACACCTTATACAGTCGACTCTCGTTTTAAGGAACTCGTAGGGGATAATCCAAGGAAGAGAAATAGAAGTGGAGTGAGCATTTCCATTGAATCGACTCCAAAAAAGAGTACCCAACATTAATGGCGATTATTTGGCGCGTTTCGCTTGCTTAGCAATATCAAAACTTTTACAAATTAGCTCGGCGACAACCTGGCAAAAGCTTGGCGACAAAACGCGACGCCAGGAATAAATGCATTAGCAGCACTGCACGGCATAAAAGCACTTATAGAGCATTTTCAATCACGTGTCTCTGCCTAACAACGGCCTTAGCAACGTTGTTTTATTCCTCCAGTGACATCATGTGCGAATGCTGCTATTGGATATTTCTATGTCCCGCCCCTAACAACAGCCTTAGCAACGTTGATTTTGTCCTCCAAGTGACGTCATGTGCGAATGCTCTATATTGATATACACTTTTACTAAATTTATATGCCATTTATACTAAATTGAAAATAATCCGAATTAAGTATTTCTCTCAAAAAATTTTTACAAAAAATACTCTATAATCACACATTGAATATTTGAAAATTATTCCCTTGATATACTTAAAATATTTTCTTACAAATTGTTTGAAAAAGTATAGTAGGAGTGATGATGACTTCAATCAAGTCGTGTGACGTATAAAAATTCACTAAAGATGTATGCTAGTAAATGGTAATTGAAATCATCATTATATCTCCAGTATTATGTTCGGTACTAGCTTACAGTTCGTAAAATAGAGGTTCGTAAAACGGGTAATTACAAACTGTCTGTCTATCTTTACATTTCTGTTGTCACTAGTCACTAGGCAACATTGAATCACTAGTCTTCTTTATTTATTATTTAACAGGTCACAAATCCTAGCTTCTAACATATGCGTGCAACTGTATCTATTCCGAGAAGAAGACCGTGCTTGTGATCGCCAAAAATTCTGACAATAATCGTCCTTAGGCTTTAATCCCCGCCAAATCATAATACGGTTTATCCCTATTTATAATGAACCGGTCTTGTATCTATAGAAATCGGCACAACTAGAAAACTAGTCCAGAGTTCCTCTTGTGATAGACCACGGCTTACTATGAGATACTATACAGGCTAGCCGAGTACGGAAATCATTAAAAATCCAGATGGCAATAGTGGACAACCTGGCAAAGCATATCTACAGTGTTGAAGGCGGTGGGTGATATAGGTAGAAAACGTGGCGATCCAAGCGGGAAAAGTTGTCAAATGGTTTTCATTGTTCAAAACTCGGCTAGCCTGTATAGTATCTAGTAAGCCGTGGATAGACAGACAATGACAGTGTGCATTGTTGTAGCCATTAAAAATCTATCACCATCGAACGATTATTAGGACGACCTACTTTGGCGTTTATTATAACTGGCGCTCAATTCACCTCAGATAATTTTTATCATAGAACGACAATTGCAAGTCCCGTGCCGGCCAGGGGGACGTGCATATTTTAGGATTTTTTATATTTTGAATGGTGAGTTTTAAATTTAAGGAGTCGGGGGAAACCCTGAATAACAGCAGTAATCCAGTTCTCAATTTAATTTAAGTTAAAATAAATGTATTTTTATGGAATTTTCGGCAATAAGAGTTATTTTAACATGAGCTGAACCGCGTGTATATTTGAATGCTTTATACTCTAAAAACCTGTTGGATACATCAATGAAAGTAGGCAAAATTAGGAAAACACTTAATTCCCGTAAATACGCCTATGTAACCAGGGTGAGTTTTAGCTTTAAAAGTATAGTTTTAAGTTTACCTAGATTTAATAATTCGTTTTTGCTTCTGTTATTGGCCAAAAAGGAACATCACCAAAATCAACGAATTAAAAAATGGTAAATTTATTCAAATCTGTTTTGAATTCATTTGATAAATTGTATGATGTCACATCAAATATTTTAATAGTCTGCTGATACCCACCTAAATCTAACTGGATTACTGCTGTTATTCATGGTTTCTCCCGACTCCTTTAATTTAAAGCTCACCAGTCGAAATATAAAAGATTCCAAAATATACACGTCCTCCTGGCCAACATGGACCAGGCAAATGCTACAATTCCATTATAAGGTCTTGTAACTTTGGTCGTCAAAACGTGTTGGCGAGAATGACATAAGAAATTTTAACTGTGACCAATTACTTGTCATTGTCAAATTCTAACAAGAACAACATAAACTGATTAATAAAGAAAACAGTATAAAAAGGAAAAGCTTGCCTTTTTAACCAGCCGATCCAATCCCCGGTTGAGTAATCCTATAAGTATCCTGTGGTTGCTTGCTACTAGTATGAAGAGCTGCGAAAAAAAAGCATAATTAAATAACTAAACCCACAAACAACAGTAAAAAAATCATTAAAAAACTTTTTTAAAAAGTTTAAATTTTCACATACGCATTCCCGAAAGTATGAATAAATTAACAGGGTCTTTCAGGGTTAATTTAATACCAGGGACTCTCTTTCTTTGGCTGAACTCTCGTTATTTCCATTTTACTAACTCATCCCACTGTTTGACAAGTGTTTCAATTTTGATGAAGATTATGGTGAAATTAGCTGTTAAGACTCATTCAGACATATCACTTTTTGTGTTCATATTTTAGAGGAATAATCATCAAAAGTGAAAATAATTGGCGTTTCACTCTTTACTTCTTCCTTTGCTGTATCTTATCCAATGACTCTTTACACTCTACTGGTTTTTTTTTATCATTAATTAGAAAATCTCTATTTGTAGTGCCCTCTTACTACATTAGGTCCTAACGCTTTAACGTTGCATCTCAGCACCCCCTATTCCTATCAGGCGCGGATCCAGCACGGCTCCAAGGGGTGGGGCACTTTTTCAGACCATCACCTTTATCTTTTGAGAAAAATGTCAAAATTTTGGGAATTTTCTATAAAGTATCACTCAAGATCCCCTTTTGGTACCGCTGGGGGTATAATAAGGGTCCTCCCCTAGAAAATTGTTTGGAAATTTGACCTGTAAAACTAGGGTTTAAACTCGTTTTGAGTAATTTTTGGGACTTTTTTTCGTACTTATGAGTGATTTTTTGGGTCCAAGGGGGGGGCACTTTACAGAGTGCCACCCCCTGGATCTGCCACTGATTCCTATTCGAAATAAGCTTGTTATGCCCCTTAAACCACCCTATCATTTTTAACAGCGGGTTCTGAAACAGTCTGTATAACTTATTTGCTTTTATTTCAACATCAAAACTACCTTATTTTTGTTTTTGGCTCTTTTTTACAGCTTGCCTTCAAAGAATATCATCTACAACAAAAGATTTGAACTGGATTGTGAAGAAAAAAAAAACAATCTAGAAACCCATAATTTTACTTTGAATGACAATGAGTACTATCAACAGAGGTGACTGCCCGATGTAGGTTAATGGGAGAAAAAGAGAAAGGTGAGATTGACACAGTCCAAAGAAAATCGTCCAGGTTACGATTTCTTCTCTAAAGGGGTGGTCACTTTCGAAACGAAAAGAATCGCTTCAGAAACTGTGGTCAGAGGTGATCCCCTCCCCTCTGTAACGGTGGGAAGGTGAATGGAACGTGTTTCTCTTGGAGAGAAGAAAATGGTTGACATTTCAATTATTGTGTAGTAATTTAGAATTCATTGATAAATTTTCTCGTTTAGCTTTAAGAAATGAAATTAGTACTTTGATAAAAAAAAAAGTTATTCCGAAGTCTGAAAGCCGTATTCGATTAAATTTTTAAATATGATGCAAGATATAAATTTTGTCTAGGATTGCTTAAATAATTTCCACTTTTATACACATTTTTATAAAAAAACTACTCGCTACATTTTATAATATTAGTCACCATTTAAGAGTACATTATCAATAGGTTTTAAATTCTACTTTGTTTTTTCTTTGAGTTAAGATGCCGGTTATTCAATAACCTGGGGCGTGTATAGACCCTTAAAGCTTAATATAAGGCTGGGCGCGCACGAGTGACTAAAGTCGCTATGTCACGGCGACCAGTATCACTAGTATCAAAAATATCACTAGAAAACAATGGATCTCTATGAAGAAATTCTTGGCAATCGGCCAACTGTCACGTCGTCTAGTGCGCGCACTCTTCAATCACTCTTCAAGTGTTTCAATAGCCAAAGCAACAATTTTGTCTTTGTCACCGTGACAAAAGTCGCCCGTGCGCGCTCGCCCTAAGAATAGTTGTGAGGAACGAAATTACAAGTACCAAAGAGGGGTCTGGGGGTCCTCCCCCAGAAAATGTCTTCTAATTTGACCCTATAAAAAATAGGGTTTTACCTTGTTTTGGTACACCTACTCCGAATTTCAGAGGGAGGGGTCTCGGCCCTTTCTTATATATATAGTGCTGTCCTTCAAAAACAACCCACTGTTTCATATTTTCTTCATTAAATGCTTAATGAAAAGGATAATTAAATCGAACAAAAAACTGTACTAGCGGCTCATCCTCCCTAACATTTTAGTGCTTAGCATGTTTAATTTCAAGTATCCATTACAAATTGGCAGTCAATTAAGTAAGAATTTGAAAAAAACCCACTTTTTCCTAAAAGGACTCTAATTGGCGGACTGAGCTAAAAATTTAATATTTTATTCTGATAGTAATGGGATAACATAAAAACGCGCGAAAACTGCTCTAAAGTCTTTATAACCTTCATTTTTACAAAATTTGTAAATCTGATACACTGCCAAAAATCTACATTATCTCAGCTTGTTTAAAAAATAAGTAAATAAACCGTTCTTTGACCAGTTTTTACATCCATGACACTCTAAAGGTCATAGAAAGACAGCGTATATGAGATGGTAAAATTATTTTAATTATTTAATTAAAAAATCTCAATGGGTTGTTTTTAGGGAACAATTTGGAGTGGGTTGTTTTTAAAGGACAGCACTATACGCCCCTGTCAATAACTGCAAATTGCAAAAACTATCACTTAATCTAAGTGTTAAGTGCTACACGTGGCAGCCTTTACTATGCATTTCATAGAAGTATAGATGTTTTTAAGAAGTTATTGTATATTTGTTTAATATCTTCAAAAATTACTAATAAAATAAAGATGAAGTGAAAAAGTGAGTTTTTGAACTACACAAATGCTATTTCTTTTTCCCAAAGAATGTGCAGGATTGTACACTTTTTTACAAAAATGTGCAACTGTACTGAGATTTCCACTCTGTTATATATCTTTCTCCACCTTCCAGTTTACACTAACTTTTAAAAAATGTATCAAAAGTGCCCTTCTTACAATTTGGAACAACACTAATTCTTACAGAAATAAGAATATTTTTTTAATTATCCATGGATATTTCATACTTTTCAAAATTTTTACACTAATATTTGAAAAAAAATATTGTTCCAAAATAAAAGATTTGGGAAAAAATGGAATTGTACAAAAAAAACAGCATTTGCTCAGATAATTAAATAAATTTAAGCTTTTTTCTTTTATAATATTTCGAGAAAATAAATAAAAACCTATTCATGTTTCAGAGTGGACAAAACCTTTCCAGTCAAAAAACAAAACCCATAAAACTATGACTTTAACTAATTTTAAACATTTCCTATTGAAAAGCTATGGTCTGGTCTTAGATGTACCCAATTGAAACATAAAATTTTTGAGGCGATTCAAAAATTTCTTGAAAAAGTATAAAGAAAATGAACTCAATGCTTTTTAAATAACCCTAACACTAAAAAATTAGTTTTGTTATATATTTAGTGGTGACTGATGATCTGACCTAGCAAAATGTAGGCAACCGAAGCATCTTGATTTCGATACTTAAACTTCGGCAAACAATATCAAATAGCATTATCCTGATTTGTAATCATTCGAGGGAGAATACTCTCAAAAGAACGACGAATAAGGTTAAGGGCGAGACTTGCTAACTCTAAATAGTCAACATTCATCACTGCAAAGAGTTCAATATCCCCATAAAACAATCCAAAGGCGGGAAATCAAAAACAAACTAGCTCATCACAAACGTCAGATATCGCATTTCTCTCTTTTGAATTAAAACTCTTGGGCGGAACTGTTATCGGCTGTTGCGCCACCCACGGCTGAATTCAACAACTCTCTTAAATCAAATCGATTGCATCTTGACCACCACCGAACAGACTGCATTCCGATTGGGAGTCTACGAATTGATGACCAAGAATCAACATGTTATCAACGTATGGATGAAAAGAAAAAAAATGAATTCACATTAGTTATGTTTTCACATTATTCACCTGGTTAGTTTTTTAGGTACTTGTCGGATGGGGTAACTTTGAACCTTGCATACATCTAAAGTCTAGACTAGACTGTAATGTTACTTGACCCTGGAGAAACAAAACTAACAAAGTAGTTCCCAGCGCGGTGTCTGAATTTTGAGTGAAATTAAGAACGTCAATTTAAAAATGTAACTAGTTTGTTAAACCCATGTATATATAGCGTCTTTATATCACGATTTGTGTACCGAAACTTCTCGTAACAACCCAACAGGCTTTCCGTTTACGCAGTTTTTCCTTCCGCGTAGCGACGTCATATAGGGTCAAGAAACGTTGCAGTCTAGAATAGTATTTGAAGATTTCATGTCACCGGTAGAGGGCGATTATAAATAACTGTTTGATCGATAAAAATATTTGAACGATACTGACACGATGATCCTACGACTCAAAAGTATATCGAGTGTTATGCATAATGTTCGGCACTAGTTAACTAGAACTAGTTGCAACTAGTAGTTAACTACTGATCAACTAGTAGTTTAACTACTTTTGGTTTAAACTAGTTCAACTATTAGTTGAACTACTTTTTTTAATAACTACTAGTTGAAACTACTTTCAAAATTTCAACTACTTTAAAAAAAATTCTTATTAAAATTTTTATCAAAATATAGAAAAAATTGTACTGTAACAAATTTAATTAAGATGGTAGAGTACTCAAAATACCATAACCAGAATTAAAGGCCCTTTTTGCGAGTTTTTTGTGATATAGATAAGAAAGATGTATTAGAATTTGGGCAAAAAATAGGTTATGAAATTAAATAGACTAGTTAACTAGTGGTTAACTACTTTGGGAAACAGTTAACTACTAGTTGTAACTAGTCCCAGGAAAAAATAGTTAACTACTAGTTGCAACTAGATTTTCCCAGACTAGTTAGTAGTTGGTAGTTAACTATTTTTTGACCACTAGTTGCCGAACACTAGTTATGCATCATATATTCTTTATTGATACATGGAGCACTTGGCCCCGCAGGGTTCACAATCTCCTATCTGGATTTATTACATGGTAAATTACGTTACTGGTTTAGAAACACACACACACAAAACTACAGATACGAGTACAAAAAAAAGAAGAGGAGAAAAATATAAAAAGGAAAATACACATATAACAAATAGTAAAACAATTACCTATTTTTTACACACAATTATTTACATTGTATCTCCTATAGGGGAAGAAAGATGAAATTGAGAGAAATTCTTTTGAAAAAAACTGGAGATATATGAGACGATCAAGTGTAGAGACTATATGGAATCATTGTTGCTTTTGGCCTATATTTATTTTTATGCAGGGTATGATAACGTTAAATTTCAATTGGTATTTATACCGTATTTAAGTAACTTAACTTTTATAGTGGTGAATAAGCTCACAACTGACCTAATTTCGCTCGATTTTTGTTGAGCTCGTGATTTTTCCGATAAAACCCGGAATTCCAGGATTTATGCTGTTAATTTTATGCTGTTTCAAGGCCTTCCCCGGAAAAGTATCATCCCCAAATATTTACACAACAGTAAAAGAAAATCTTAATTAACCGTCGAAGATTGGGCAAGAAATTTCAAAATAAAATTGGCGATAAAAATGTAATTTTTTTAAAGAAAGCTGAAACTTGAAAAAAGCATCTCCGAACAGACGAAACGAGGGCATTCCACCCTTGGTGTCGCATCAGCTGTGGGTATGAAACGACCAATTATCGCAAGAGCGCGTCAATAAAATCGATTAATCGGTGTCGCCCACATCGTCTGGAGGACACTCAACTGCGCGTGACTCGCAAAAAACAATTCTCGCAACGTGCCTCGAGCACACCTGAAGAAGTTTTTAACCCTACTGATATTGAGGGACTCAGGGTTTGAAAGGTTTTCATGGAACAAGGATCATCGTTTGGCGGTCAGAAAAGAAAAACTGGCGTCGTAATTATTACTGGTGATCGTAATTTCAATGATTATAGTGTTTTCAGGTGACGTCACAACCGGTTATTTTCTTTTAACTGTGTACCTTCTGTAGGGCTTTTAACTGTTGCTAAGGCCGTTGTTTATCTGTTGCTAAGGCGGTTTTTAAGTATGGGGTTGTAACGTGATTGCAAATGCTCCCATACAAGAATTCAACGGCCAGTCATTTTCTGCAACTGTTAACCTCTGTAGGGCAAAAAACTGTAACATTTCTGTTGCTAAGGCCGTTGTTAGGTCCGAGTCATGTGATTGAAAATACTCTATACCTGATCATTATTTTCTGAGTTTTATTTTCATGCCAAAGTATAAAAATGTTTTTTTTTGTCAATTCGCCCAACGGAGATTTACCTCTTTTATTCTGAAAAATACCAAAAAGAACGCCTGTCCTCGAAAAATTGGATTTTGCGGTTTTGGTGAGGTGTAGACGATATGTTTTGGCTCTGTTTCAGTTTCATTTTTTGATTTTTCATCGTAAATTAAGGTACTTATACGTTAGCCGTGCGCAAACGAAAAATCGCTAAATAATGTAGAATGAATTAAAGAATTCGCGTATTCGTTTCGCTTTCCGTTGACTGTTATGTCATTCGCTTCGCTTGGCGAGCGTTTGGCTCACAATTGGCCTGATTTGCGCCCGGCTAAAAGATAAGTACCTGAATGAATCATTATTATCTAAGTAAAACCGTGTCGCTCGAAAGGAATCGTGATTTTTAATCGAAATCAACTCAACTCAACTCAATACTCAAAATCCGATCATGATTTTTTTTTGCCCAGGCCCGATTTTTACGATTATACTTAAAATTAAATCATTGAAGCCTTTTACGGTGATTAAGTATGATCGTTAATTTCAAACCCTGTGGTGGGACTGTTTAATTGACTAAAAGCATCTATAGATGTAATTTCACAATTTATAATGGTCACCGCTAATATAGTGCAAAAAATATTTATGGCTAAAACATTTTATTAAAGTAATCCTCTTCACCACCTGGGCCATTAAATATCAGCATTATCAAAGCGGTTATGCTGAATGTGCTTAAACACTAGAACAGCTGGAGTCAGTCATTTTTACTGCTACTTTTACTACTGCTATTTTTACATTCCAGCAAAAACAAGAAATTGCATGTTTTAGCTACCATTTAGGTGAAGGTGAATTACTAATCGTTATTTGAAAACAATTTTTATAATTTTAAACATTGATTTTGGTTATAAATTCCTGAATATGGATAGTTTTAACTTTTTTTTCCACACAAGTAAAATTTCAAACCTTTTTCACTCTTACATTTTATAATTTTTGCATATATCTGGAACCTAAAACTATCCATACTTTGCATTTTGACTCTGGAGACGGTTTTTTTTTACGTCAATTCAAAGACGAAGTGCATACCGACAAGTTCCCGAAATTTTTATCAATTTAATTATTAATTTATATCTACCAGTTATTAAATTAGTTTCCTTATAAACAACTTAAATATAGATTCTATCTATGTAAAATTTGCTCAAATTTGTTACCTGCACTCGTTAAGATTACGCGTTTATGGTGCATTATCCTAGTCATTTCGTCTGCTGTATAAACCGATATAAAATAATATGTTTGCACGGAATCACTTTCAAAGTAACATTATCTTTCGCCAAACACATTTCAAACAACCCTAAATGCTAAATAAGTCACCCAAAACTATAACTGTGTTCGTTTCTATGAATCAATCCTATGAATCCTTGTATAAAGTAGTATTTTGACTGAATTATTGGATAAATTCATTTTTCTTTCAAGGAAAAATTTTAGAAAAAACTTCAATCCAAATTTTAGAAAGTGGATTTATATGAATTTCTGAGAAAAAAAAATGATGCATTGTTCATTTAAAGGTGTCAAAACCAAAAAAATATTGTACATTTAGTTTGAGAAACCCCCTTGGAAATTATTTGCGTCATAATTTAAGTGGATTACACACAAAAGAAACGCTCCAATTGTTCACCTAGTCAAAATGACTGCTAATGGCGGCTCTAGGTAGACCAGTTAATATCTCCGGAACTTGTATTAACAAATGAACGAAATTTGGATGGCTCAAACGGAACCATAAATTAGAGAAAGTCACAAAATAAGAACTGTGTAACTCCAATACTTTTGAAAATAACTAGATCTGAAAACGCAAAACAGTCAAAATGACTGCTCCGGCGGTTCTAGTGTTAAATTCTGTACAAGACTGCCACATTTCGTGACGATGACGCTTTACGTTGTATCAGGGAGCTTCCATAAGGCGTCTAACTTACTATTGCACAGCCCCGAAAAATTATCACCCACGTTCGTCTTAGGGTTTCGGTTCTATTCCTTGAATTCCTTCGATTCTTGTATTCGATTCCGTGCCTTCGATTCTAACATGGGATCAATTCCGAGCTTTTGGATTCCTAATTCGATTCCGGAATCGATTCCGTTAAAAAATTTGACGTTCCTACTCAGCCCATTATGAGGGATAAATAAGAAACGCAAGAAGAACCCTTCAACCAACGACCGTCCAATCGTCATTCAATCCTGTCATCCATCAAGACACGAGATTTGTCGTCGACAAAAGGAAGGAACTGGACGACAGAAGACTTAATTTCCCGACAAATCATCCATCACTTTTTTCTTCGCGCGGATTCGTATAAACTTGATCAGAGTGACCGTGGCGCAAGTCCCAGTTATGAATTTTTGTAAAAAAAAAAATGCATGAATTCGGGGTAGATGTCAAACTCAAAAATTCATTGATTGGTTTCCCAAAATAGTTAAGTGGACTATATAAAGAAAAAGATATTGTCAATATAATAAAATCTAAAAGAATACAATGGCTTGGACATCTGGAGAGAATGAGTGACGAGAGAGCTACAAAGAAAATCTACAGAGGAAAAATAGAGGGTAAGAGGAAGATCGGACGTCCTAGAAAGAGATGGCTGGACGAGGTTGAGGAGGATTTGAAGAAATTAAGGGTTAGAAATTGGAAGACAAGAGCCAGGGATCGGAGAGGGTGGAGCTGCCTTGTGAGGGAGGCCAAGGTCCTACATGGACTGTAGAGCCGAGGAGGAAGGAAGGAAGGTTTCCCAAAATAACTCCTCCAAACGTTAGTTTAGGGTTTAATGTAAGGTGACCAAATGTCCCGTTTTTTCATTTAAGTCCCGCTTTTCTGAGTAAATTCCTAATACCCCGTTCACACATGAAAAGTTAATCTAAGTGCTAAACTAGCTTAAGTCGAGCATGTGTGAACGAACTGGATTAGATTTAATCTAGATTAGCGAAAAGAAACTGGATTAACTTTAATCTAGTTTCCCGAACTAGCTTAAGTAGGTTTGACAGTGTCGCTCTCTAGCGGCCGCTATGGAACTTCATTCACGCATGTGTCAACGAACATCATCCGACCGCCGTAAAACCACTTTCCAGGCCGAGGAAAGTTAAGAGGATACGAACAAAATGGTTGTTAAAAAGGAAGAAGAATTGGTCCATCCGAAAAAATTAATTTCTTTGAACGAACTGTCTTAGTTTTAAACTAGCTCAGAGATAGTTAAGAGTTTAAGTTATAGTGGCGACATCTACTAAGAGAAATAAAAACAAAAAACACTGCAAACATTTTTTTTTTATTTGATATTACATCAGCACAGCCGCTTGTAAATTAAATATATTTTCGAAAGGGATAAAGAAATTGGACAACCCAAGAAGAAAAATAGCTATTCTGCAAGTATAAGTGCAAAGTAAAAAAAGTTTGAGTGGTGGACTTAGGCTTAGAGACGAACTCTTGGACGGCAGCCATTTTCTTACTCGTAGCGCCACCTGAACTAACTGTCTGATTTAATCTAGTTTAGTGAATAGAAACTGGATTAACAAGTGTGAACGGGTAAAAATTAAGCTAGTTTAAGTTAAACTAGATTAAGTTCTCTCTTAAGTTAATCTAGATTAACTTTTCATGTGTGAACGTAGTATAACTTTTGGAGGATAATCTTTCAAAAGTTCTTTATTAGTAGACTAAATTGTTACTCATTTATTAGTTATTTCAAAATAAAAAAAAATTATATGAAATATATTTCAAAAAGGGTGTGTGTCCCCCCCCAGTGCTCTTATTATTATAATCTTCAACCCCCTCTCAAAATTATGGAGATCAGTTTTGTACAGTATTTCCCTTCAATATTCTGTTGCGTAACAGATAGTCATCAGTCGATCCCAATTGTCCGAAAATGTGTTGAAACACTATTTTAAAGAGTCAAATCTACAAATTTTTCTGGAGGTAGACCCTTCTTATTAGGTGTGTGAGAGATCAGCGTTTATAGCGTTTATAAAGGGTTTACCCCCATTCCGAAGCAAAATGTTTAGGAGTGAGTTCAATGCGAAATTTATTAAAATATGAGATTTAAAATCTTCTTTGAAAAACTGAGAAAAATTAACCTCTTCTCGTCATGGAAATGTCCTGCTTTTTGGATTGAAAAATCTGGTCACATTAGTTTAATGACACCGGGCTCTTCATATGGTGCTAAATTTCCTCCAAAGGAACAATACAGGTACCGTCAGGGCCGTATCCCAAGGGGGGTTTAGGGGTTCAACAATGGCCATCTTAGACACATATGGCCAGAGAAGCTCGAAACCTAGAGTGACGTTCTGCCTACTTTTTCGCGTCATCGTCGCGTTTTGGACAACCGCTACTCCAGTCTGAAGGGAGCGTACAAGATTTCAGACTGGAGTTGCGCTGTTGTCTAAAAAACGATGATGACGCGAAATGGTAGGTAGATCGTCACTCAAGATTTCGAGCTTCTCTGGCCCTATGTGTCTAGGGGCCGCATTCAGAAACTTTAACACGTAGATGAAACGAGAACGGTACGGAAACGGTGAAAAAGTTCTCGACACGAGAGATTTCAAACGAGCATCAAACAGAGAGATTTAAAACACCAAATTTGGAAGATATTTGAGAGAAATTTATAGCACCAAAATTAAAATTTTGTGTGTAAGTCATCTAAAACTTAGTCTTCGTAAGGAGGTATCGCAGAAAAAATGTCGAATCAAAACCCCCGAAACATAAGTCTGGTTACGGCCATCAATCCCTTGTGGTTGATTACACTGTGATTGTTACATTGGTTCCAAATAAAAGTCGTGAAACGGACTTTTGAAACACCCTGTATAGTCACGATTTAGTTTTATTAGAACCTTTTTTGAAAGAGTTAACCTTGGCGAAAGTCCTTAACGGTAGCCAAGTTTGCGCTATTTTTGAGCCGATCCTGTTGTTTAAAAAACACTATATCTAAACTGCTCATAGGTAATAACACAATGCTAAATGGCGACCACTAGTGACTTTCGCCAAAGTGAATTCTTTCAAAATGTGAGACATACGACCTGGGTCTTTTTCTATAAGAGCTTCTTCATATCAACTGTATTCCAATTTATAAATTTTTAATATTTGGTTTATCGTGCACTTCGCAACCAATAGGAAGCTGCGATATGCTAGTTTAAATTATAAATTAAGTTTAATTGAGATTAGCAATTATATCATGATTAACGTTTTTATAAAATTATATATAGCTATTTGACTGGTGAGTTTATTCGCTACACAACTCAAGAGAAAGTTACATGACTTGTATCGTTGTCATTGTGAGCTGACCGCACGTGGTGACGATTCTGACGGCGAGTGAGAAATGGACAGACCCTTTTGAGGCTGTGTGATTTGTATGAGGGAAATATGTCCTTCTGAAAAGAGGTTTTCTCGAGATTTTTCTATCCAGATGTGAGAGATGGATGTGAATAATACGAAAGAGGGAGATTATAAAAGAGAAAGAAGGGAGTATCGTCAAGAGAAAAAATGGTTATTATAGGGTTAGGGACAGAATAAGAAAGTGTTAAATAATTAGATAAGACGAAAATGAAAAGAGATGATAAAAGGAATGAAATGAGGAAAAGGATATGGAAGAGTAAAATAAAGGGTGTCCTAAAATTAACGCAAAATTTGAATTAAATAGAAACTACAGTTTTTAGTAATTTAACATAATAATAATTAGATTTATATGCTGTATCGAGTAACGATCCATTTTTACTAACCCCAAACTCTCAATTGTCAAATTGTTTTTTGGTTGCCAACAATTTAAAAACAATTATTAAATTTAAATCTTGGGTTAATTTTGGAGGGAACACCCTTTATAATGAGGAAAATCTTGAGAAAGGCAATAAAACAAATACATATAATTAGGAAAATTGTGAGGAGAAAAATACAACAAATATAATGAGGAACAGATAATGAAAGGTATTAAGGAGAAATTGTAAGAGACAGAATAAGGAATAGAAGATGAGAGAAAGAGTATGTAAATGTAAGACCGAAAAAGAGATAAAGAAAACATACAAATATGATAGCGATGAGCTGTATGACATGGGAAAATATAATGAAAAATAATTATAAATAGAAGGGAGAGATATAATAAAAAATATTATACACACTGTAAAAAGTCCCGTAAAATTTACGGTTTTAAACTAGCAGCTGGGTTGGTTGTGGAAAACCGTAAAAATTACAAATTCAATCGTTAAAAACAACGGCGTTTTACCATTTTAATCCAACACCGTTGTTCTTACGGATTTGCTTTGTAATTTTTACGGTTTTTTCACAACCAACCCAGCTGCCAGTTTAAAACTGTAAATTTTTACGGGATTGTTTTTTACAGTGTAGTGCTAGGAAACTAGGAAAATATATTTAAGGGAGTGCGAGGGGGGGGGTGAGGAAATGGTGGAGATTTCATGAAGCAAAACGAGGGAAATTATACAGAAAAGATTATGAGGGAAAAAAAGAGAGGAGGTAAAGAAAACAAAATAAAACTAGAATGTTGAGGGAAATTAAGAACTAATTACAATGGGAAAGAAGGAGAAAGAATAAGATCGAAAATATGCTTCCAGAATGAAAAATATAGAATGATAATGGGGAAGTGAAAGGTCAGTACACGGGTTGGATTGTCACCATTTTTTGTCACCAAATAACTTAGCGTGTTTGGTACTTATACGTACTATCCAGTCGACCATTCAGCTACCGTCTATTTCAGCGGCACAGTTATACTAAATTCAATGGGATTTGATAACGTTTTCGGATTAAGCGGCACGGTCGACAGGGTAATACGTAAGAACCGCGTGGTTTTAGCGGTTTTTACCACCGATCTTTTAGAAATCAAGAAGAAGCACTCAAATTGAAAATAAAAACTTAAATTTCTACTATAAAAAACCTATAAAACGAGGGTACTTACTACATATTATCCCGTCGATCATTCAGCGGCCGTCTAATTCAGCGGCACGGTAATAGTAAAGTCAATGGGATCTGATAACATTTTCGGATTCAGCTTCACGGTCGACGGTATAATACGTAAGTACCAAAACGAGTTTCGCAACCCCAACCCCACACCCTAACGATAACAAAACTCAATTTTAAGGGGTAATCAGAAACAGCAACGGATCAGTAAAAGGGAGATACCAGAAAACCCACGAATCACGCAAATCAAACGAACATTTAAACATAGCATAAATACTTGATTGCAAAATTCAAAACTCACCCAAATTCTTTACGATTTCTAAGCAAAACTTTTCGCATTTTAAGACCGAAATCACTTGCCTACAGCAACGAGTTGAACAGTACACAAAATAAATAAAAATCGTATTTCCCCGGCAGCATTGCCAAAATCCAGAAATAATAAGTTCAAAAAATTATCTTTATATCATAAAACTCTTAACCCCTAATAACCTTTGAGATCAAGCACACAGACCGGAAAATATATGTAACCAATCCACTACCCTAATAACTTTTCAGAACAATTGGTTAGTGATTTCACGAGTTTTGCTAATTAAGAGAACACGATCAAATTAATTTCTTGGATCTCATGGCCTTATTCACTGCTACCTGACCATTGGTTGAAGATGGATTCCACCAATCAGGGTCAGCAAAAAGCTTGTTTGATTTCTTTAACCAGCTGGTTAACCATTGGTCAAGTGGCAGTAAATAAAGCCGGTAATCGGAATAATCCTCATATCTCTAATAGCTGATCCCTAGCAGCACAGCTCATACCAAATATGTGAACTTTACGTAACTGCTACTATAAGTAAACGAAATTTGGCCATACATGACGGAAATTGGACGAGTCTTGAACATTTGTGCTGCTTGGGATAAAACTTAATGCTGAAATGCTCTCGCAGATTTCTGAAATCGAACTTCTTTCTTAATTTTTAAGACGAAACACATCGCGCAAATACTGAATCTGAAATGCCAGCGTATATTGTGAAAGCCGGATTGACTTGTCACCAGATTTGTCGATCTACCTATCCACCTCGTAACCAGATTATTATCTCCCATGAGAATGATAAAGGGATGGAAAAAAGATTGTATGAAACCGAGCGGTAAAAAAAGTTATACATTGTAAAAACAATCCCGTAAAATTTACGGTTTTAAACTGGCAGCTGAGTTGGTTGTGCAAAACCGTAATAATTACAAAGTAAATCCGTAAAAACAACGGCGTTTCTCCTTTTAAAACAAAAACATGGATTAAAAATGGTGAAACGCCGTTGTTTTTACGGATTTATTTCATAGTTATTACCGTTTAAAACCGTAAATTTTACGGGAGGAATTTTTTACAGTGTAGTAATAGTTTTGCAACACACATTACATACCTTTTGATCGAACCATTTTACAAAGGTTTCGTTGTGATTTTTTTATCAGGGGCTGGCAAAAGGAACAAAATTTTTTTTTTCTTCCGAATCCTAAACGATATTAACTACTGAGCAGAAAAAAATTAGGTTCCTGAACAAAACTATACAACAAGCTAACATTTCCCTCTGGAACAAAATTCAAAGCTTTTTTTAATATAATTTCGCTCCGACGCACAAAGCTGATGGTTTGATTTAGTTTTCCTCATGGTTTTCCTCAAAAGGAAAACTAAACAGTTGAAGATAATCGTAGTTTCTCCGGAGGGATATTAAACTCAATCATCAGGTTTGAATGATTCAGGTTCATTCCGGACTGACTAAACCATTGCGTTTTATTCCGGAACGAAATAGAACGGTCGAATTGAACTTGATTTTCGTTACGGAAAAATCAAACCTTTGAAGATTCATGACTTTCGTTCCGGAACTAAATTTAACTATCAAAGTAAGATTATTTTAGTAAGTGGATTTTATTTTAGCTACCGAGTAACACTTTAAGTCGAAATTACAGTTAATTTCCCTCCGGAACAAAATTAAAATGTCGCGAAGCTTTGAGTTTTGTTCCGGATTATATAAAATGTGTAAAAATCCACAAATTTCAGTTTTAATTTCAGCCCTGTTTTTTATGACTTAAAAATAATTTTTGTGCTTTTCTAAACAGCTTCGAATTTGATTCACTTGCCAAATTTTAACTACTGCATTAAGCCCAGACTGATGAACAATCCCTTGCCCTACTATAATCTCTGTTTTAACACTCCGTATGAAAGCAATAGCTTTGAATCGATTTCATAAACCAACCGTGGAATAAATTCAAAACCGAGTGTGACCAGGGATCAGAGTTGACAATTCGAAGATAAGGCAGATTTGAAGAAGTTATCAAAGCTCTACGTTCACATCTCACGATTTATGGTAATTGAAAGGGAATCGAATTCGTGAAGGTGCTCACTAAATTCATAACGAAGATAAATGGTCGTGATATTTAATAAACACTCTTGATGAAGTTCAAAATTCAGTTAAATAGTGTTATTCACTTTGTCGAGGGAAGGACTCTTAATTTTCAGTAAGATTCACATATAATTCAGAATCGTGTCTTCGCAACTTCGTTTTGATTTCAGTAAATTTTTGATGATTTAAATACTAGTATACTAGACAGCAACGTTTCTTGACAATGAAGGAACAAACTGAGAGCAAACAAAGGAAGTAGGTCCAAGCGCGGTGTCTGAATTTTAAGTGAAATTAAGATATTCAATTTAGAAATATGATTAGTTTGTTAAACCCATGTGTATAGCGTCTTTTTATCACGATTTGCGCACCAAAAATCCTTCTAACAACCCAAAAGGCTTTCTGTTTACTCGGTTTTTTCATACGGTCAAGAAATGTTACAGTATAGTATAAATGGTGCTAGAAAATACAATGGAACCTAAATTTTTCGATTGCATATAAGAACACCATTAAATTTAAAATGAGGAAACGGAAAAAAACAAAACCAATAACTTATCGAGGAAATTTGGGAAAAAAATACAATAAACTCGTTCTTTTTAAACAATCCCATTCAACACGATTTTCCAACGCACGGAGCACTTTTTACGAGAATCTACTGCAATTGAAAGATGGATGAATCAATAATACTTGATGAAAGTGAGGCAAAACCGGACTAAACGAAAGTGAATCGCTCGTGAGAAAACGATTTGCTCCATCATCGCTCTTGTGTCTCGCCCACTCTGTTGTTGGCCTAGTAACCCACGACCTTGCCCTTGTTTCCTTAACTGCCAGCCTTGCTACTTAGACCGCTCTTTTTTTTTCAGATGCCATGCATATCAATGTCTTCACTTGAGTCCTACTTATTAGCTTAACATCTTCGTTTTACTGGTGATTAATAATTTTCAAATGCATTTCGTTGTTTTGTCGTTTATTTATTTTTAAGTTACTGAATTTTAAATTTTAGGCTCTTATGATTTATTTTGACGTAATTAATTTTTTTATCGAAATATTTTAGATTTTGATTTGTTCTGATTTTGGACAAAATGTATTTACTTATTTTGGTATTTTATTTTTACTCATTATAGCCAACTAACTATTATAAATAGCCAACGATTCTTAAATTGAATAATATTTAAGTTTTTATTTTACATAGTTACTAGCTGATATGCCCGGCCTTGCACGGGTGGAGTGTACTAATTTATTTTTTAGAGTTACCTCAAGTTACATGTGTAATTTTCTGCATCCGAAATTACCGGTACCTTCTCGTATCCCGGTGTTCCCGGTAATTTTAAATATCCCACCAATTAGAAACCGTAAATACGTGAGTTTTAAAGAAAAAATCAAGGAGCATTAAATTTATCAATGAGGCACCTACTGTTCATTATTACATGATCTCAACTAAGCGTTCTTAAGGTCCTGTAACTTGACTTGGAATAAAACACCAAAGATGAAATTTTCACAGGAGGATGATACCTTAGTAAGGTTTAACCTGTAAAAATTTCAGATTTTTAAACATTGTTCCAACAGAGTTATAGAGGGTCAGAGTTTGATTTTTTTTTGAAAATATCAGATTTTAAAGGTCAATAAGTCGACTTAGAAGTAAATACCAAAGATAAAATTTCACAGGAGGATTCCTTAGTAAGACTAACCTGTAAAAATTTCAGATTTTTAAACTTTGTTCCAGGGTAAAAATTTGGGATTTTTTTTGTGCCATGGGTGAGGCGTTGACCCATGAGTAATCAATACACATTATTTTTTTTGTTCTATGTACATTTTTAGTTTAGTTTTGTTTGTTTTATTGCATGCTTGTATGAAATATATTGATTATAATAAAAATAGTCCAGTAAGGTAGCTAGCTAGACATTTGTGTCTACAAAAACATTTGGAAAATACAGATCTTTTAGAAATACTACGCCTTCGAAAATTGAAAATCATCATTGTCAAAGTTCAATATTTAATACATTATGAAGGTTGTATCTTTTTGAGTAAAATGACCTTTGTTGCATGAGTTTAAGTTAAATTAATCAGGAATAACGCAAGTTAACGCGTAAACCCTTACAAACAGAAAAATCGGCATTTTTCGTTGAACATCGGTTTGCCATAAAAATTAAATAAAGGTAAAAAAAAAATTAAATTCGTGTTTTGGGACTCTCTAAGTATACAGAAATCAACAAACAAAAAGTAATTCGGTTTTAAAAGGGTCGAGCGACCATTTCTCTTTTTTTCTGGATCATTTTAGATGGATTGCCCCTTAGGCTAGGCAACCCCTTTCCTCATATGAAGAGAAAAATATTCTATATAGCTGATAAATACCCACACTTAGTAGATATAATAACCTTGATAATAAACCTGGTGATGAAACTATATATCAACACCGAATTGTTAATGTCTTAATGTAAAGAGCTTAAAATTGAAACTGGTAAGTATGAAAACCGTTTTAACACACTAGTAACAAGAAATGTCACTAGAGAGCAGGTAGATTTGATCCACGCAGAATGTTTAATAATTTTTCGAAGCTAATATTCGACACCTAAAAAAAGTAATCAACACTAATAAATACTCCAATACAAAATATTGAAGTAAAACTCGAAATCCTCAGCACTCGATAACACTGCTATTTCACAGTAACAATGTAAAAGAGAGCAATAACAATAACAAATTGGAATTATCATCGTTTCAAAAAGATGTTCTATACGCCACATCTAACGCTTCCGCCTGTTGAGCCACAGACAGAACAGTCCATTAAATCCGGGGTCCATTACCCATTCCAAATGATCCCGCGCTCACTTAATGACGTCTCTCATTACTTTTTCACGCGACGACAGGACCATCATTTGTCAAAGTTTCCACTCGCTGAGAAGGTGAAGTTATTAATGTCGGGAAGGTGGACAGTGTCCAGCCGATGACGGATACACAAGAAGATGATTTATCTCTAGGGATGAGTTAATGCTTCGTGTTATGACTCATTTGAGTAACTCTTTGAGTCACCTCTTTGTTAAACTTGCGACGAGTCGATTATTCATTAGTCCGTGTAAATCAGTGGTTCCCAACTCGTTAAAGTCCAAGGACCGCTATAAGACTAAAATTTCAACTTTTACGGACCAACCTTTTGTAAAAATTACTTCCCTCTCACACAAAAATGGAAGATGAAAGTTCATTTTCGCTACTTAAGCATAGAAATTTATAAGTTCATATAGTATTTATATTATAAATATACTAATAAAATCTTAATTTTATTTCATGAGAGATAGATATTTTTGTTAGGATATCCTTATTTATTTTTCAACCTACCTACCTCGGAATCAATATCCGCCTCCACTTGAATTTCTAGTCACACTCATGCGTTAAAATCAACTTGTGGAAGTCCTCTATTGGAAATGTTTTCAGGTTTCTAAGATAATTTACCAAAGGAAAATTCCGAACTACTTGTTTTACTTATTTATAACTGAAGAATCAGCTTTCGAAAGCTTCGAACATCAAAAATATACAAATTATAACGTATAAACACTACGTTTAGAACACATTATGATATAAATTCCATTGAATTTATCACATTGCCCGTAACATATATACCTCCCCCGATTTTAATTATAGTTTAATTCAAATAATACAATAAAAAGAAAATTCAAATTATAGGTACTATACTTCAAATGCGTTATTTTGCATGCCACCAGCATGCAAGTACTAATTTTTAAGTAATAACTTATTCTTATTACTTTGCAAATCCGAGCTGAAATATATTAAATTTAACTTTACTTATTTAGTGGTAGCTAATTAAATTAGTGGATTATTCTCGTTCTCGTTTCTTCTACGAGTTTGTCTTTCAGAATACGGCTATAAATCACTGAATCGAACCCCGATCCAATCATAAACGGTTCGAAAACTCCGATTGAAAAGTGCATCAGCACAAAAACATATATAGGATCAATTCCACAAGTTAAACAGCCGCCGATTGAGAGAGAGCAAACCCTCCATCCTCAGAGCAATTCGACACGGAGAGTATTATTTGCATGTTATTCTGGAACGAGTGAATCGAATTCGAAATTGGACTCGCCGCTCACGGTTACAGCGTGTTCAAATATGCCCCGCGCGCACACTGATCGCTGTTGCCACATTTGGCTTGCAAATTCTGCGGGGTTTCCCTCTCCCGTGGGAAATCTGGGCGTCAAAAAATTTCCGTAGTCGCCTTCGGAATGGAGAAAAATGCTATACGGTATGGGGTTTCACAGTTAAGAACTGGAGTTAATAGCATTGGAATGGATTGGATGTTTGAGATGTGAGGAGATTTAGTTAGTTAATTTAGCTTTTTTTATGCGAATATATTGAAGATAGTGAGCTGGTATGTTTGAATCTTCAGTTTGGAAAAGAGAATAAGTCCAAAAACCGAGTTTGGAGAAAATCGAAACAAAGTGAATTTTTACTGTATAACCACCACATTTTTACTGAAATTTAGGAAGATATTAAAAATAAAATTCTGATCATACAACGGGACACTTCATTAAATGGAATAATATTAAACATTTAGATAAAGTTAAAGAACTTCCAAGTGAAGCAAAATCGTAAAAACCACTTAAATTGACATTTAAATTAAATTTCTCCTTAGTTCGCAGTACAAAAGTGAGAAATAGAAAGACTTATAGTGAGAATAGACCAACCAACTAACTTGGTGCGAGAGGACCTTCAGAATTTGCCGAACAAATTGGAATTGGAACAAAAGCAAAACCTGCGGGAAATGGTAGGTGACATGGTCCTAATCAATGTATGGGCCTTGATAATGGTCCTAGGAAGGGCCATCAACCTATGTATTAGCTTTGAGTTTTGGAACAAAACATTTAATTAAAATTAAAGAAAAAACTAAAATCATTTTCTCTTTCAGCGCAAAATTCCCTGCAGTTTAACACACTGCATTTTTGGGTGTTTTTTCAAGATGGCGGCCAAAAAAACATTTGTCCCACTAGTACGGATGTATTTATATTTTTAGTTTGTTGATTAGGACCATGTTACCTACCAGTTCCTGCAGGTTTTGCTTTTGTTCCAATTTGTTCACACCCAAATGCCTTTTCTACTCCACTAAACCTTTGAAGTTATTTTATACCCTTTGGTCTGTCAGTAATTTATTTTTTCATGCTTGACTTTCAACCAAGGTGACCACTCGGATCAATATAGGAAAGACAATCACCGATGTGGTTAGTCCCCAAAACAATAAAAGCGTCCCCTCACGTCCCGCTCATTGTCTGGCGAAAGAACACCCCCAGACGTTCGATTCGAACTCTCCCCCCTCCCGATCACGTCTTCCATCTGACTTGCAAATGTCTGAATCGGAATTTCCAAATTAGCAAACAAAGAAGCCCCCTTAAAACCCCAAAACACAGACGATTCCTTGCATCTGCGTCCTCTCCCTCCCTCTAATGGCTCGGAAATAGAGGAGAGCCCATCTCCCTCAAAAGAAAACCCCACACGCACTAAAAACCCGTGTTAACTGTACCCGCAACCGCATAGAAACGACCAAATAATAACGAGGGTGTATTATATGGATTTCATATCCGGACGAATCTTTTTTTTTTGGCGATGTTTTGGGAGTCCGAATAATCGCCAAATATGAATATCAACTTATATAAAAAATGGGGGGGGGGAGTCAAAAGAGTCATCGTTCAAGCATATTCTATCACAATTTCACAATTATTATTACTATTTAGTTTATACCAAAACCAAAAAACTTTCCAATTATAACCCTTACTTCATTTCGTGAGAATGATGTTTAATAATTTTGCTTTGTTAAATTGAATAACTTAAAGACGATTTAATCATCTTTCGTCATTGAAGTATTCTGCAATAATTTCTTTTTATTTGAGACTCAAAAGAATAGTTGTTGGCAAAATGCCTTGAAAATTACATAGCAATGAGGAAATTGAATTCTTTTCAATAAAACTTATTATGTCATAAAAGTCATTAAAAATATTATAATTTTGGGAACACGCAATACACCGAGAGTAAACAAATTATTCTTTTGAATAAAATGTTACGTAAAACCCCCCTATATGATAGGATTAGATATATGAATAATACTTCCCCGACTCTGGATAAATTTTTATTTTCCCTTTTAAAATATTCAAAGAAGCAATTCTCTAAAATGTCTCGCAACGATGAGAAACATAGCACATGTAATATATATTTTATCAGTTATTTTACTTAATTAAGAATGAATTTAAGTTAAACCAGTTAGGAGTAACACAAGTTAACGTGAACCTTTAAAGCCGCAAAAGTAGCATTTATAGTAGAACATCAATAGCTGCTATAAAAATTAAAAAAAAAAATAATAAAACTTGTGTGTTTGGACTATCTTAAAATACAAGATTCAACACACAAAAAATAATTACATTATAAAATGGTCGAGTGACAACTTCTATTTTTTCTGTATCACTTGATATGGATAGATTGTTATTAGAGGGTTATTCATGCACCATTTAGAGACATATTTTAAATTAACAGCACCATGCAAATTTATTATAACAAGGTGGTATTTTAAAACTTTTGATAAAATGAGTGTAGAATTATACATCATCATCATCAATTTTGTGGTTTGACAGCGCCGTTAGGCGCTTTTGAACCGCAGGAAATAGCGGACATGAGTGGTACAAAACATGAATAGTGTGGCCGTGATGCCAATAAAGAAGAAAAGAGGGTAGAGGGGGGGGACGAGAACACACTGAAGAAAAGAAAAAGGTCGAGGACCAACAAATTACTCGAGAGTAGCTTGATAATTGATGGTGAGTTTCTATAACAGAATTAGGAATTTGGGCACGATTTGTGACAGTAATACAGTGATACAATACAGACAGCAATACAATGTGACAGAAAAATAGAGCGAACATTAGCACTAAATCAATTACATTTCATGAATTTGCAGGAAAAATGTATGGTATGAGTTCAAAATGCACTTTGGACAGGGAAAGAGTCGATTGGATGTCTGTTGTGAAATACAGCTTTCTGATTGGTGCGCCACTTGAGCCAGGGAGATAGTGGGAAGAGCAAGTTGAGAAACATAAATCTTATAAATATTTATCAGCAGTTTTACTGGTGAGTGACAAAATACCACAGAGAGGCACCTATAACATTTGAAAACGAGAACGGTTAACATTAACAGGGGCAAAGTGGTTATTTTCTCGACATTTGAACAATGTGCAGTAGTAGGAGTTTGTTATTACGTGTTTTATAACATAAATATTACGTTATTGATCAATCATGGCATCAGCACCGATGACCTAGTGGTAGAGTGTGCGTCTAGTAACCTAATGGTCACCGGTTTGATTCCAGGATGCCACTTTTAAGTGTTTTGTTTTATTTCAACTTGTAATTTTTCAGAAGTAGCGAGATTAGTTGGAGTTGAGTTGTTTCGAGGTGGTTTGAGATTCGGGTTTGAGGAACCTTTTTCAAAAGGCCTAGAGTGCCTTTGGATTTAAGTACTCGTGCGAAGTTTTTCTTTTCAAAATGAAATTTACAAAAATTAATCGCGCACAAATTTAACCGATGAAAACCTACAGAATCAATTACGATGTGAAATACAAGCTTCAATATTGACATCCAAAAGCTTATTGAAAGAGTTGAAAAACAAATCTCACTAATATATGATCAATATCTTAATATCACTATATGATCTATATTTGTATGAATACATGTAGTAATTTTCACAAAGAAGTGTAGTATCAGCTTCTCAAAATGACAGTATATACTTCGGGGGAGGGGGCTCCCCGCCCCCCCGAAGTATAAACGGTCAAAATTCGGACTAATGGGGGCTTTACACCACATGATTTGCGATAAAAATGAGAGCGCGACAGAAGAGAACCAATAGGAAGCCTGGAAAACTGTCGCAGACTCTGTGCGGCAGTCGCAAATCGCGTGGTGTAAAGCCGCCATAAGGCAGTACCCACAACTGAAAAGGCTGGTGGCGAGTGCAATAAAAACGTAATAAAGATGGTTATCTAACACAGGGTATCCAATAGAAGTGATATAACCATCTTTATGGCTTTTTTAGTGCACTCGCCACCAGCTTTTTCTGGTGTGGGTACTGCCTAAGTCTACCAAAACGAGTAAAAAATCTATTGTTAGGGTTTAATTTTCCATAAACTTATTCTCCTTTAATTAGTTCCTTAGAATTTATATTCAAATTACATTAACCAACTATTTTGACTGGTGAGTGTGATTGTCACAACACTTTCTTGGCGAGTTTTTTTCACCGCCAAGAGAGAGAGAGAGAGTCACCCCTCATTGATCCCGAGGTCCCACAAAAACTTCTCTACCCCATTCCACTCGCGATCGATTCGCAGAAACTCCTCATCATAAAAAAGCCCGCCCGATCCGGGACATTTTTAATGACGGGGTAATCTGCCCCAAACAGCTGTTACCCGAGAACAGTCCTGAATATAAAGTGCCCCTAAACTTCGAAGAGAAAAGTTGGGTGTTTAAGTTTTTAAAAGCTCGGGGTTTATGTCCTTCGAGGAAATAATTAGAATTTTTGCGCGTGGATGAAAAATCGTCTGGTCTTTTTCCACGCGCAGGCAATCATCTATCATTGGGGAGAAGGGACTTGTCTTTTGGAATGTTTCCGCTAGTTCGGGAACTTGTTCGATTGGGATTTTAGAAGAAGAGTTTTTTTTTTCCAGGGATGGTTTGTGAGGCAGAAATCGGTTAATGTTTATTTTCCTGTTAAAGCGGTAAGTATTTTTTTTTGTTTAAGAAGAAAGGTTTGAAGCAGCGAGAGTGCGGGGAATGGAGGAATGAGTCATGGAGCAAAAGGAACGAAAAGAAAGCTTAAAAAATATTTTTTTTACCCATGTTTGGGAAAAAACTTTCCCTTACATCGGAAATATTCAAGATGCAATTTTCTGAAAAGTAAAACACTTCATAAATAATTCTTCCAGCAACCTGTAGGCAGTAAACAGCTTATTTTAATTTACCTTCACCCTGCCGGCATTAAAGGCCATGGTGGTTGTGAATGTTCCATAAGGAGGATGTTTTAACGCTTTAATGAAGAAAAAAAAAACAAATTATATATATATAATTATTAATACTATTACTGGTGAGTGTAAAAATATCACTCATGCACTTGTTATAATTTTTGAAAACTAGAATAACGGTAAACAGGGGATGGGTTGGGTAGTATAAGGGTCATTCCGACCCATATAAACTAGGCATTTAACCTGACCCATTACTAAAACAGTTTTTTTCCTCCCAATTTTCTCAAAACTTGGCTTTTGTACTTATTCATTTTTTCAATCTGAAATTCAAGTATATGACGCAGACCTTTCAGCTCCACTGTGGTAAACGGTTTTTTTTTTTGGTTACAGAAGAAAGGTTTGAAGCAGCGAGAGAGAGGGGAATTGAGGAATCAGTCATGGAGCAAAAGGAGCGGGAAGAAAACTAAAAAATTATATTTTTTTTACCCATGTTTGGGAAGATAATTTCCCTTATATCGATCGTAAAGATTCAAGATGCAATTTTAAAAAAAGCAAAAAACTTCATAAAGATTTCCACCAGCAACCTGTAGATCATCATCATCATCATCAATTTTGTGGTTTGACAGCGCCGTAAGGCGCTTTTGAACCGCAGGAAATAGGGGACATGAGTAGTACAAAACATGAATAGTGTGGCCATGATGCCAATAAAGAAGAAAAGAGGGTAGAGGGGGGGGGACGAGAACACACGGAAGAAAAGAAAAAGGTCGAGGACCAACAAATTACTCGAGAGTAGCTTGATAATTGATGGTGAGTTTCTATAACAGAATTAGGAATTTGGGCACGATTTGTGACAGCAATACAGTGATACAATACAGACAGCAATACAATGTGACAGGAAAAATAGAGCGATACAATGTGACAGAAAAAATAGAGCGATACAATGTGACAGAAAAATAGAGCGAACATTAGTACTAAATTAATTAAATTTCATGAATTTGCAGGAAAATGTATGGTATGAGTTCAAAATGCACTTTGGACAGGGAAAGAGTCGATTGGATGTCTGTTGTGAAATACAGCTTTCTGATTGGTGCTCCACTTGAGCCAGGCAGCTAGTGGGCGGAGCAATGGGGATCACGGAGGCTGGAATCGTTGAGAAATTGCAGTAGTGGAAAAAGGATATTTGTTGACAGGATTTGAGTCCGAAAAGATGGTTTGTACGCTGATTAAGGAGTTAGGGTGATTCTCTATTGATAGGAAGAAGTTCTTGGCTGTTTTTCCGATAAATTTTGTGAGCGCTTCAATTTTGAGATCTTGATGGAGGTCTTTGTTTGATACATACCAAGGAGCGTTGGTAATGCAACGTAGGACTTTGTTTTGTAGTATGATGAGGCGTTTTATGTTGGCTTTTGCTGATGTGGCCCAAATGGGGGCAGCGTAGGTAATGAGAGGACGGAGGATAGATTTAAATAGCAAGGCTTTGTTTTTTAGAGATAAACCAGAATTTCCGCGTAAGAGGGGGTACATCATATGAATCTTCCTTTGGTACTTTTTGATCGTTTCGTTGATGTGAGTTTTGTAAAGTAGCTTATTGTCCAGATGCACTCCGAGGTATTTAATTGTGTTAGTCCATTTAATGTTGTCTTGAAATAGTTGAAGTTGTTTTGGGATTTTACGTCTTTTCTTCTTGAAAAAGATGATGGCCTGAGTCTTTTTAGTATTGATTTCAATTTTCCACGCTCTGCACCAGGATTCTATTCTTCGGAGGGCTTCATTGAGATTTTTTCTGATGGAGACGTTTTTGAAGGCTTGAGAAATGATGGCTGTATCATCAGCGAAGATATGTAGATAAGTCTTGGGAGTTTTTGGGATGTCGTGGGTGTAAATATTGTAAAGTATTGGTGAAAGTATGGCTCCTTGAGGTGTACCTGCCTGGATGGGAAATGGTGAGGAAAGAGACTTGCCTACTTTTACTTGGAAAGATCTTGATTGTAAAAAGGAGTAAATTATTTTGGTTAGGTATGGAGGGAATTTGGCTGCTATGAGTTTGAAGATGAGGCCGTCATGCCACACTCGATCAAACGCTTTGGCTACGTCAAGAAAAACAGCACCGGTATTACGTGAGTGGTTAAAACCATCAGTAATAGCGTTTGTTATACGGAGTAGTTGGTGAACCGTCGAGTGTTTGGAGCGGAAACCAAATTGCTCCGGAGGGATGACGTTGTTTTCTTGGCAGTGCTGGTTAATTTTTTGTAGTAGAACTTTTTCATAGATTTTTGAAAAGACGTTTAGTAGTGAAATGGGCCTGTAATTTTTTGGTTCATTTTTTTTCTGACCTGGCTTAGATATCATGATTACTATAGCTTTCTTCCAGGCAGTTGGAAAGTAGTTCTTTTGTAGGCAGGCGTTTATAATTTTGGTGAGATTAGTTATGACGTTAATAGGGACTTGCTTCAGAGCTTGGTTGGTTATGGTATCTGGGCCGGGGGCTTTCTTTGATTTACTTAATTTTATGATATAATTGGCTATGTCGTAAGGTGAAATGAAGAAAGGTGCAGGAGAGGGAGGGGCACAGGTTAAAAAAGCATGTTTAGTACCATAAACGTTAATGTCATTTATCGGATTGGAAAGGTGGGTGTTGGTTCTAAACGTCGCTGCTAATGTAGAGCCAAAAAGATCCGCTTTTTCTTCGTCCGTGTTGGCTATGATGTTATTGTTATCTGGATGGATGAGAGGCGGAGTAGGTTGGAATTTGTTGACTAAGCTATTATTGATTTTGAATAAGGACCCATCTTCTGTGTTTAGTTGGCTTAAAAATTTGTTCCAGCTTTGGTTACTAAAGGTTTGCAGCTTCTTTTTTATTTCCCTTTGTAGCTTGTTGAGGTGTGTTTTAAATGGTTGGAATCGGGTTTGTTGCCAGTTTTTTCTGATGGTATTTTTGTAGCGGATGAGAGAAACTATGTCTGGTGGAATACTTCTTTGAGGGTGATAGATTTGCCTGTAACGACTAGCCGACTCGCGAGCAGCGCAAATGGAGTCAGTGAGAGCTTCAATAGTGTCATCAATGTCGACTGTAGAATTAGTTGAAGGATTTCCGGGAACAGTGACTGAGAGAATGTCGTGGAATCTTTGCCAATTTGTTATTCTTATATTACGTTCATCAGGAGAAATTAGTGTAGAATCATGTATGGTCATTGCTATTGGGTTATGGTCGCTAGTGAGAGCTGCAAAACTTTGGATCTTGGACGGAAGCAGGTGAGATGAAATGCCGATGTCAAGTGTTGAGGATCCATATGCGCCGTGATAAGTGTGAGTTGGTGGTGCAATTATTTCGTACGAGTAGTTAGTGCAAAATTGGTACAGTTGATTACCGTCGGTGTTGTTGATGCGATTATTCCAGGAACGGTGTTTACAGTTGAAGTCTCCAAATAACAGAAAATGTTCGTTTAGTTGAGTTAAATTTATGATGTCGTTTAGATCTAATTTATTTAATGGTGGTTTATAGATTGAAGAGATGGTGTAGTGCTTATCATTTCTGGTTTTTAGGGCTATTGTTGTGTGTTCTAAGGTGGTGGTTTGTAGATGTAGAAGGTGATGCTCTAGACCAATCTTGACTCCAATAGCTGTGCCGCCACCACGGTGAGTAAGACGATCAGTTCGATGGATGATGTAATTTTGAATGGTAAGGCCGTCACTGGGACGCAAGTGAGATTCTTGTATTAAAATTATGTCTGGTTTGTGTTCTGTGACAAAGAGCCGGAATTCTTGAATTTTCCCTCTGATGCTGTTAGCATTCCAAGAGATAATGCAAAGTGAGTTTCTTTGTGGGTGTCGAGACATTTATTTCCAGATGTTTAGTATATTTTGAATGGCTTGGATAGTAGATCCGAATTTAATAATTATTGATACTTCTGAGCTCCATGTTTGGAAAATATTCTTGGCTATTTCAATAGTGTCTTGAATTTTTGTGGAGAAATTACTGTCGAGGAAAGTTGTATTGAATTGGTTGGTTGAAGATGTGGAATCTGGAGTTTTCTGATTGGTTGGGGGCTGGTTCTGTGTTTGCGAAGGGGCGGGGTTATTATTGATCTGTGCTGTGCGTTTCGCTTCTCTGTCGGTCCAGAAATTGACTTTAGGTGGTTGGGAAGGTGGCTGATTAAAAGGGTTCTTGGGACATCCCGAGAAATTTGCAGTATGCTCGCCTTTGCAATTCGCACATTTGGGAGTGGTCTGTCTGGTCTTTTTGCACTCGTAAGAAAAGTGAGATCCAGCGCATTTCACACAAACTGGATCTCGAGTACAGAAAAGAGAGGAGTGATTAAATAATTGACAGCGGAAACATTGGGCCGCGATATTCCGACGGCGTAGCGGTTCAATTTTGACTCTGATGTGGGATATGGCTGTTACATTAAAAATTTCTTTTGTTTCAGGTGATTTTTTCATGTGAACTATGAAGATAGGGAGGTATTTTTTCTTCTGTGCATTTTCATCAAATTTCCTGTCGGGCATTTGGGATATGTTTTCCGCAGGAAAACCGATCTCAAGAAGTTCCTGTCGCAACTCCTCGATGGGGTAGTCAACGTCCAGCCCTTTGATAACTACTTTGAGTTGCTTCTCCTCATTAAGTGGGAAAGAGTGGCTTTGAATTTTTTGATCTGCAAGATGCTTTTTCAGTAATCGATGGGCTTCAGGAGTTGGTGGGGTGATTTTGAGGTCTTTTCTTTGCATAATGCCATAAATTGGCTGTCCTACTACTGTCGAAAGTTCTTGCAGAAGTTGCTTAGGATTTCTCGCATTTGCAATAATTATGGGAGGGCCCTTTCTGACAGGGGGCGGGGCCTCTTCGCCGTCCGAAGCCTCCATATCATCATTAGTTTCGTTTTGAATTTGCATTCCCTCTTGTTCGTTGATACTTAAACATTGATATTTATTAGCTACCGTCGTAATTTCGGTCATCGCTCTTTGGTCGCGCTGGCGTTTGCGGCTACCCTTCTGCACTTTAAACTCCATGTTGTCCTCAGTATTACCAGTGTTAGGGGGGCCGGATGCTTGGCTGAGTGAAATACCTTCATTGTGGTGCTTTGATACATATTTCGCGATTTTACCGAGGTCAGATCCCATTACTACTTCAACCATTCTGTTACTTAACTCAGTAGTAGCTTGCAGAAGATCATTCATGAGGTCGGGTTTTATCTCATTTGGCAACGTGTTGGACGTGATTTTTTCCGTTAGTGCGGCAAGAAGCAGGTTAACATTGTCGCGGGCTTTTGCAAGTAAGGAACAGTCTTTTAATGAACAAGCTTTGACAAATTTGACTAGCATCGATTTATTGAAACCAATTAGAGATTCATTGAGATCGCACTCACCTAGATCAGGGTAGAGGGAGGCTGATGGCATCGGAGGGGACTCTTCGAATGGTGTCGAAGTATCCATTGCAGGTGGCTGTTGCGGGATAATCAAAGTGGCCGGGGCCAGGACGACACCCGAAGAAGCACTCAATGGCGGGGTCGCCATAGAATGGGTGAAGAACTCGAAGATTCAATCGTCAACGCAAGACGAACCAAACTGGTCAAAACGGAAGTTGAACGGTAACGGAGAAAGAAGACAGGCCTAAATAGGCTTAACACAAGAACTGAAGAACACAACCTTACGCAACGAATGCTAGCTCAGCTCATCCAGCAGGGATGCAGTATCAGCAACCTGTAGATGGTACCTTATTAATATTATTTAACTTCACCATGCCAGCATTAATGAGAAGAGAAAATGATTAATAAGACGAAAGGAAAGCGAGCAACCGTTGACACATGGTTAAAAAAAACAATCAATATATACATATTTATTAGTACTTTTACTGGTGAGTATTGAAATATCCCTCATGCACCTGCAATTTTTGAAAACCAGGATAACGGTAAACAGGGGATGGGTTGGGTAGTATAAGGGTCATTCCATGCCAAATAAATGCTTTCCACACCAATGCCAAATGGCTTCACAACAGCCCATTCCAATCCAACAACGCGTCAATTCTCCACACCATTTGCAAGGCTAATTCCCCTCACTCAAAACTATCATCACACCCCAACATATTAATGCAGTGACCTTTCCGTCGAAAAATTTGTCGGTCCCTCGAAACCAAAACCTGCCACCCCCCTCGGGCGCTAATCGAAAGGTCCAATTTAACCTGTGCCCGCATTTCCATAGATATTGGACCCAAAAGTTTCCGCTTATGGATTAAGCGCGACCGGGACATATTAAACTGTCAGCGGCGGTCTCAATGGCGGACAAAATTGGGGTTGTCGTCGGGGCAGCGACTTCTTAAAGAAGCGCCCCTCCCCCTTTTCGGAAAGAAAATGTTTGATATATACGAGGGGGGCTTGCTTATTTTTGTGCCGTGTTTCGGTGTGTTTTTTTTTTCCTGAAAGTAGGTAATACCACGGCTTACTAGATACTATACAGGCTAGCAGAGATACGGAAATCATTGAAATTCCATATGGCAATACTTGACAAACTGGCAGAGCAAATCCACAGAGTTGAAGGCTGGGCTTATTGACTCAAAAATTCAAATCGGCCACTAATGGCCAACAATTAGAAGTTTACGTCACGAAAAAACGCCTTATTTGTTCGCCTTATTTGTCAGTGTGTTATCCTATTGGTTGGGTGATATATAGGTAGGACTTGTGGCGATCCAAGCGGGAAAAGTTGCCACATGGTTCTCATTGTTCAAAACTCGGCTAGCCTGTATAGTATCTAGTAAGCCGTGGTACTACAATAGGAACGCCGTGGTGGAAAGTTCTTCTATTTCTTAAGGTGTAATCATTATTAGCGGAAAATCTCCATTTGGTTTCATCCCAAGCAGCACGAATGTTCAAGGTTCGTCCGGTTTGAGTCATGTGCGGCCAAATTTCGTTTACTTCAAGTTGCAGTTACGTAAACTTGACGTAATTGGTACGAGCTGTACCCCTACTAGGGATGTCGCTCTTTCTTCCCTAAAGACACCTTTCCACTTCGCAAATATGAAGGGTTTGGAGGCACGAATGACATTGAGTTAAACTTTTACTGATCGTGATGAGTACAATAAGTCGCCAAATCTCCTCCGATTGGCAGTTTTCAGGCATCTCTTAGTTGCCATCTCAGTGGTGTATATAAGGAGGTTAAAACATTTTTGTGGGACGACCCCCCCCCCCGAACCCTGAACTTTATCATTCAAAACCTTTTTTAATATTAAGTTCATCCAAATCCAAATCCTACCCAAAAATGTTTTTCCGAAACTCGGATTAGGTGTAGCAAAACCTAGTTGAAACCTTTTTATTTTAGGGTCAAATTTGCAAATATTTTCCAGGTGACCAGCCCCAGATCCCCCCTTTGGTTCTTTGAACTTAATTACTAACAACTTTTCTTACATTAAGTTCGGTACTTTCGTATTAGCCCGTCCATCGTTTTCGCCAACTTCGCCAAAACGCGCCAAAATACGGGATTCTTTAATGGGATTCAAAGTTCCTTAAGACGTAAATTCTACCAACCGATGTATTAAAAAGCTACATTGGACCTAATACATATGCATTGGAGGATATGGGGAATAATTCTGCCCCCCCCCCGAAATGAATTTCAATGTATGCCACTGTAGTTGTTTCCGGTTTATTCACGGTTTTTACTATAATCTGTATTGTATATTAATTAGCTGCAGGGAATAATTCAAATAACACAGGGAATTCAAAACAACTTGAGAACAATAAAGAATCTAATTGTTTCAGATCCCGAATCCAACGTCGACGCAACTGATTTGAAGCACAATCACAGTTTAGAACCATGCCTCACACCAATGTCAAATAGCTGATTTCAGATGCTTTTTTTATTATGCAATTCCCCTTTTCATTGGTCCTTATTTGCCTCAATATTTTATGCTAGGTATACAACCTAATATTTTATGCTTAAATTGGAAGTTCTGGAATATTTTTTGTGCAATTTAACTTTGTATTATTTAAAAAAATCACTCAAAATCGGAATTCTTAGTGAAAGTTCTTATTGAGAACACATGGCAGGTAAAGAACTCGACAACTCAAATTTCGCCATCGAATCTTCTATTCTAAATTAATTTAAAATGGCATTAGCCCTTTATGATTCAACCTTTCGTTTAACAACCCGTACAAAAAATTTTGTACCTACTTTAAACTTTGGGATGTACAGAATATATACAATTAAAGAGGAATGCTTTAATATATATATATATATATATATATTTTGTTTTCATTATTTAACTGGTGAGTATGGCTTATTCAGGATTCAATAGATTGTTTATAGATAACACTGAGAAGGCCTCAAAAACTTGCAGCTATAATGAAATCTTAACAAAATCATAACCCCATGTGACACTTTTATTAGATTTTGCTGGTAGATTAGAAGAAAGTAAAAATCATATAATCACTCCATTCTACGGGTGTCATCACAATAATAATTACAAAGTCATTTAAATAGATATTTAACAAAGAGTAAAGAAAGTAACAAAGAGTAAGTAAAAATTCCTAACACATTTTTCTAAAAATTATTAAACATTTCCTAAAAGATAATTTTGCTGATACGTTTAAATAAAAGCTAATAAAAACTAAAAAACCTCTAGGGGTGATTAAAAAAACACCGTCCCAAATAATCAATTTATTCAAATTTGAATAATGATTAAAAAAAAGTAAATTTATTGAATATTAAAGCACTAAATATTCTATACCTCAAAAAATAGTACCTCAAAAGTACCTCAAAAAAGAAATAAATTTAAATTTCATATAGATTTTACAGAACAAAATTGAATACCCATGGAAGAGTATTCTCAAAACGTTAATTCCTCATAACTAGAAATAAGGTTCTGAAATACCAATGGAATGATGGCAAAATAATAGTAATAGCAAGAAATTTAAAAATCTGTTATATACAAAGGTTTGAAACTGATAATTATGGAAACTGAGAAAATAATTTTACTGGCCACTTTTTCATTAAACACAGATTATCGTTTGGCGATCAGAAAAGAAAAAAAACAACGTCGTAATCATTACTGGTGATCGTTATTTTAATGATCATCAGTGATCATTAAATTTTGAGATTTATTTTTTGTACCAATAAATGAAAATCATTTTTGTAGCACGAAAGTTCGAGAAATCACCAATGGAGAGATACCTCTATTAATCTGAAAATTACTGAAGAGAGAACGCCTATCCTCGAAAAATTAGATTAGCGGTTTTGGGAAGGTGTGAACCATTTGTTTTGGCACTGTTTTAGTTTTATTTTTTGATCGAAATATTTTTCATCATGAATTAATTGTTATTATTCTGAGTAAAACCGTATAGAGTATTTTCAAGTGACGTCACAACCGGTTATTTTCTTTTAACTGTGTACCTTCTGTAGGGCTTTTAACTGTTGCTAAGGCCGTTGTTTATCTGTTGCTAAGGCGGTTTTTAGGTTTGGGATCAGGTGATTGCAAATCCTCCAATAGAAGAATTCCACGGCTGGTCATTTTCTGTAACTGTTAACCTCTGTAGGGCAAAACACTGTAACATCTTCTGTTGCTAAGGCCGTTGCTAGGTCCGAGCCATGTGATTGAAAATGCTCTATTGCTCAAAAGTAATCATGATTTTTAATCAAAACCAATAAAACTCTAAAATTAAAATACGATCATAAGTATTTTGCCCCAAACCAGGTCCGATTTTTACGATTTTACTCAAAATTTAATCATTGAACCATGTTTTGGCTATCAAGTGTGATAATTAAATTCAAACCTTGCTAAATACTAAAAATGCACTCAGTAATCTAAACTCACCAGTTGAAAAGTTAAACTTAAATTTATTTGGCAAACATATGATTTGTATACAACTTATTAATACCTTTTTGCTAGATTAATATCATTGCGTATCATAGCATTATTGGTACGGCAATGGCTATTATTAAACAGGGAAGAATTTAACCACAATTAGTGTTTGATGAAGTAAAATGGTAACAGCGGGGTAAATGGATATACGGATTCTAAAAATTTATATTTATAAAATTTATGTTTCTTTGGCATGCTAAAAAACTTAAAACTCTTCACTTTTACTGAAGCACCAAGAAAAATATTCAAGCCAAAAAGCGTATTTTGTAAATATAAACTGTAAAATTCCCTATAAAAATTTTTTTACCTCACCTGGCCCAAGATTGAGTGATGATCACCCTGATAAGATGACAATGAAGAAATTTCGTCCCAATCATTTCTTTGCCATCACCCTTTCCTGAAAACTTTGTTTCCGTGGAAACAATATTCCATAAAAACTTGGTCACTTAAGAGTTTTTTTTTTCAAATTTTGATGATGCAAGCAAAAACGAATGATCATGATGTATCTAGAAATGGTCCAGATGTCCCTCTTAAAATAACAACAATCACAAACAATCCAATTCATTTTAATTTGATAATATAATGTATTATAATTTGATAATATAATTTATTTTAATTTGATAATCATATTTATTTTAAACTTAGTAAAAAATTATAAGAACGCAAATTATTATACAATAGTTAGATACTTAAATCAGTATATAAAATGTCCTTATAATTAACGTAAAGAAATATTCTAAGGCTTATAAATAAATTAGATTTAGAATTAACTGTGTATTGTTTGTTGTGGCGAACTAACTCACTTGTCAAAGAGTCAGATTATTCAAATGGGGAATAAATACCGACTAAAGTAAAAATAACTTGAGTCGTATGATTGGCACGAATTTCATAATGTTTAAGTATAGGAGGTTTGCAGTCCAGATTTATATATAGATCATTGTGTACAAATGACGCAAAGAAGAAAACAAAACAACGTATTTTATTGCACAATGTGTTTATTATTAAAAAACACTACTTTGCGTACTATTTATTCTCTGCGGATCAATTAATATACCCTGTGAATCTCTTTCAAACTGCTCATAAACAAAACCTTAACCGAAACTGATTATTCTTACCCTCATTCCAGAAATTTCAAAATCGCCAGGGTCGTTAACATCTTATTTATAAACTGAGCGCCATCGGAAAACTGAGAATTAGTCTCCATTCCGAAACGAATTTCATTCCATTCTCCATGAAGAAAAAAAAAGAACAGAAAACCTTTTCCGAAACAACCCAACGCGAAGAGAAGAAGAAGAAACAAATCGGAAATGAAATAATGACCGTTTATGCCGCCATTAAAAAACCCGAAATTCGCCCACAATCAAATTCATTCCATTTATTCCGAACGTAACAAGTGGAAGAGGGCGACAGACGTCGACAGAGGCATTCAAAAACCCATTTGCTACAAACGACTCTCCATAACTGCAACCGTATCTACATTCGCTCAGAAATGACTGAATAAAAAAAATATGTATATTCGAATGAAGTCGCGGAAAGAAGGAAACGAAATGAACGACTTTCTTCTATTTCCTGAACACTTTTATATGCGTCTGGATTGTTTTCTGCCCGAACCCGGTTGGGAAATGACAGAAAGGGGCAATAGTCGCGGGTCGGAAATGTCGGTCACTATTCACTTTTATGGAAATCGAGGAGGACCGAGAATGGAGCGGTTTTCGCCGATTTATTCGATTTCGATTGTTCGACTCAGCTTTATGGATGGAAGAAAATTATTGATATGTTTCAAGTGTGAATATGCGAGTCCCGAGTAAAATTGACCTGTCTTCTTTTTTTTATTGTTATGAATAAATGAGACGTTTATACATTTAGGCTGGGCGCGCACGAGTGACTAAAGTCACGGCGACCAGGATTACTAGTAACAAAAATATCACTAGAAAACAATAGAGCATTTTCAATCACATGACTTTACCTAACAAAGGCCTTAGCAACGTTGTTTTTATCCTCCAGTGATGTCATGTGCGAATGCTGCTATTGGATACTTCTATGTCCCGCCCCTAACAACAGCCTTAGCAACGTTGTTTTTGTCTTTGTCACCGTGACAAAAGTCGCCCGTGCGCGCTCGCCCTTACTTTACTTTATAAACACCAACTAATGATAAAAAAAAATTACAAATTAGTATTTCACATTTGTTGGAACGAAGAAATGTTCTTATTTGCTTGTTGCTTCTTCAGTTGGAGGGGTTTTTTTTATTATTTGTTCTGATTCGATCAAGCAAAGGGTTTGAGTATGTTTTTGTTGTGACGTAAGAGATAAAAAAAGTGATGTTCTGTTTTGTTAAAAGAAGGAATCCACACAGAATTTGAGAATGTATTGTGATGAAAAAAGGATTTCTTATAAGAACCAACGAAATATCCGCCGTTCTGAAAGTTTTGTATTCCTTGCTGTGAATTATTAACGATACCAATTTAACTTGTTTGTTACCAAGTTGGATATTATGTCTTACTGATGACGGTCACAGGGATAAATAGGAGTCGAATATGGAGGGTTCAGAATAGTAGTGAACCAAGTCCACTTTAGCTACTTTTGAGCTACACAGAAGTTTAAAGTTAAAGCTTCATAACAAAATTAATGTTAACATTTTTTAAAATTAACATTTTTAGCGGATATTATCAGAACTAGGACTTGGTTCATTATTGCACTGACATTTTACATAGTTGGTGCATGTATTATAGCGTTGCTAACTCAAAAATGACAAAAAGTGGACTTGGTCCACTTTAATTCTGAGCCCTCCATATATCTCACACATAGGAGAAAGAAAGGAGCACAAATTTTATCACATCAAACTTTGAAAATTAGTTTTACACTTCCCTGCAAAAGGATAAATATCCATCAGTGTTGATTTAAATAAATGTAGTAGATACTATAGTCTGTTCATTTAGAATTGGCGCCTGAAACAGGATCAAAAACGCTCAATAATGCTTCATAACGGTCATCACACAACTTCAGTGACCGATTTTTTAACAGTATTTTAACTACTTCTGTTTCGGATGCCTTGTCATTGCAGAAGAAAATGCTTTCGATGATAATTACAATAGTAACTGCTTCTAATACATTTCGTCTCAGGCGCCAGTTCTAAATGAACAACTATAATACCGTTGACCTAAATTTAAACGTTTACAATTAATGGGTTTATAAATTTTCTAAGGTTTATTAGTGGAAATTGGTTTCTCTCCTCTAGATCAGTTCTGTATCCTACAGATACAGATTAGAACTAGGGGTAAACTATTACTCATAAAATAGTCCACTTAAACGCAAATGATTAATTTCCTGAAAGTCATCTTAAGGGACTTGGATCCTTTTCCCCCTCAAAACCTCATTCTACAGGTGTTTTTGCATGTAAAATGCATATCAGATTCGAGCTTTCGTTATGTTCATAACTTTTCAACTGACGGACTAGAGCGAGCACCCTACAGTATCTAGTATTTCTATAATGAAGAATCTTCTAAAAACAAAAAAAGAGAGAAAATCCCTTCCGACAAGAAAAAAAAACAAAATCGGAGAAACCAAAAACTTAAAAAAAAAAAAATCCCCTCCCAACATCCATCCCTCTTCTCAATCCACTCATCCCCATCGAACGAAAAATAGAACAAGAAAAAAAAAATATCGAACACATTCTCCGCAATCTCAAGGTGGATCAACCGACGACAAAGTTCCATTCCCGCGGAGTGGCATCACCGCTACGTGCAAACGATCCCCGATGCGACGACGACACTCCGGGCACGTGACCACACTGCCCAATCAACGGAGATGGCCCCATGCATTATAGATACCAGTTGCTCATAATAGCAGTGGGCTAAGTCAAGAAAATTTGAAATACGCTTTGATTTGGTTTGCTATTCTATTGCCAGTGGTTCATAATAGTCAGCAAATATCCCTATTCAATCAATATCAACCGATGGTTTACATCTTTTACGGCCGTATTCACCAGTAACCTAACCCAAGATTACCCTTGAATCAAAATTTCTAACGGCCGCATTGCATTCACCATCAAACCTAACCTAAGGTCAACTTAGTATTAAAACCTTTAACGGCTGTAATCACCAAAATCCTAACCTAAGGTTAATCTGGAATCAAAACTTCAATTGGTAGTTAAAAAAGGGAACAAAAATTTAAGCCAATCAGAATTGTTGGAAAAGCTTGATTCCTGGTTAACCTTAGGTCAAGTTACTGCCGTATTCACCAGTAACCTAACCTGAGATTACCCTGGAATCAAAATTTCTAACGGCCGTATTCACCACTAACCTAACCTAAGGTTAATCTGGAATCAAAATTTTGAATTGGCAGATGAAAATGGGAAACAAGTTTTAAGCCAATCAGAGTTGTCGAAAAAGCTTGATTCCAGGTTCCATTACCTGGGCCAAGTTACCGCCTTATTCACCATTAACCCAAGGTTAACCTGGAATCAAAACTTCTAATTGGTGGTTGAAACAGGGAAGTAAGTTTTAAGCCAATCAGATTTGGCGAAAAAGCTTAATTACAGATTAACCTTAGGTCAAGTTACCGCCGTATTCACCGCTAACCTAACCGGCTGTCAAAATTCTGGTTGGTTAGTTTAAGATGGAAAACTAGAAGTTTACTGAGGTTTGATTGCAGGTCAGGTCAGCGGTGAATACAGCTGTATCACGGCTTACTAGATACTATACAGTCTAGCCGAGTACGGAAATCATTGAAAATCCAGATGGCAATACTGGACAAACTGGCAAAGCATATCCACAGTGTTGAAGACGGTGGGTGATATAGGTAGGACTACTGGCGATTCAAGCGGGAAAAGTTGTCAAATGGTTTTCATTGTTCAAAACTCGGCTAGCCTGTACAGTATCTAGTAAGCCGTGATACAGCTGTAAGAAGTCTGCGGACCACTTACACTTAAAAAGCACCATACACGAACCACTGTGTTTGAAATAAAAGGCTGGAACAGATTTAATGTAGGTCCTCCACGGTGGAAATGTGGATAATCGCCAAGAACTGGGAACCGGCCGAATGGCTGCTACTTTAAAGCAGTTGCCAAGTTGGTGACTTGGAGCCGTGGAGGACCTTCATCAAATCTTTTCTGAAACGCACTACAGAACAGTTTTTTTGCCCTACAGAAGGTTAACAGTTCCAGAAAATGACTGGCCGTGGAATTCTTCTTGGAACATTTGCAATCACGTGACCCCATACCTAAACCCGCTTTAGCAACAGATACCTCGTTACCTAGCAACCGCCTTAGCAACAGTTAAAAGCCCTACAAAAGGTTAATAGTTGAAAGAAAATAGCTGGTCCTGACGTCACCTGAAAACTAATGTTCGGCACTAGTTAACTAGAACTAGTTGCAACTAGTAGTTAACTACTGATCAACTAGTAGTTTAACTACTTTTGGCTTAAACTAGTTCAACTATTAGTTGAACTACTTTTTTTAATAACTACTAGTTGAAACTACTTTCAAAATTTCAACTACTTTAAAAAAAATTCTTATTAAAATTTTTATCAAAATATAGAAAAAATTGTACTGTAACAAATTTAATTAAGATGGTAGAGTACTCAAAATACCATAACCAGAATTAAAGGCCCTTTTTGCGAGTTTTTTGTGATATAGATAAGAAAGATGTACATTAGAATTTGGGCAAAAAATAGGTTATGAAATTAAATAGACTAGTTAACTAGTAGTTAACTACTTTGGGAAACAGTTAACTACTAGTTGTAACTAGTCCCAGGAAAAAATAGTTAACTACTAGTTGCAACTAGATTTTCCCAGACTAGTTAGTAGTTGGTAGTTAACTATTTTTTGACCACTAACTAGTTGCCGAACACTACTGAAAACACTCTATTACTCAAAAAATAATGTTCACGCCACACATACCAATGTCCCTCTAACCAAGCCGGTATCAATACGCCATCGGCACCCCTTTTATTATGGAATGTCCGGGCTACACCCCCGCTTCGGGAATGCGCAGGGGAATCACGTTTCTGTAAATACTGTAAAAGTCCCTCTTTTTTTAACACGAAAAAAGTTTTTTTTTCTCTTCTTGTAATGGGGCGGACACACTGGGTTTTTGACGCGGGGTCATCAATATGAGGGGGCGGCGAGTTGTTTTCGTATGCTGCAGGGGTGTGGTGGAATGTTTCGAGGGGGTGTTTCGGTGTGTCGGACGGAAGGTGTGAAAGCTTCGGTCATTCTTTTCGATTTTTTTTATGTATTTATTTTGCGGATGATGGATTTATGGAGTGCGAGAAGTTGGAAGTGTTGCGCTGCTGTGGAAGAAAATGAATTTAGAGGGCTTTCCCGGGCGAAGATAGATTGCTTTGGGAAATGTTCTCGGAGTTTCTGTTGGTTGGTGGATCATTTAATGTTTAGTTTCGGATTACTCTTCAACCTCTCTTCCGTGTCCATATTAAGGGCCATATTCAGAAAGACTAACACGAAGAAAAAACGATAACGGTACGGAATCGGTGAAAAATAACACACTTAATTTAAGCGCCAGCTTTTGTCACTATAAGTAATTAGCTAGCTTTTTGGGTACCTAGGACGAGCTCTTGGCTCTTTTGGCTCCCTGGCTACTACATAGCTAAATTAATGATTTTTGATTTAATGTGTTTATTTTTGTGTTTATCAACGATTTGTACTGTTTTCTGTTTCTATCTTTGTGTTTTTTTTTACAATTTTGTCTATGTCCAAAATAAATTCTATTCTATTCTAAAATCACTAGTACGAGACGATAACTCCGGAGCTTTCGTCCCCCATATTGTTCCGAGATTAGAATCGTATGCGGACGGTCACCAGTCAAACGTTAGGTAAATGAACTGTAAGTATAAAACACGGTTTAACAATTTTCACAACAAACTATTATTTATACATGAGATATTATATAAAGTCTGTCTGTCCTCGCTTGGCACGAGTGGCAAACCTAAAATCAGTACCCACAGCAGAAAAAACAGTGGCGAAAAAGCCATAAAGATGGTTATCTCACTTCTATTAGATACCCGATACCCTGCACTCGCCACTGCTTTTCCTGCCGTGGGTAGTGATTTTAGGTTTGCCACATGTGCCAAGCGAGGACAGACAGACTTTACCCAGTAGTCCAATTCATTGTGAAAAGTAACCTTTTTTACATTATAGGGTCTTCTCAAAATGAACTGCCGTTCATTCGAAGGCTACAATGTTCTTTTTTCCTGCTTTTTACTCCCTCCAAAAAATTAAAAGCTTATTTTTTTACTAATCACTACATGGCCCTGTTGGATTTCAAGTAGGTGAATCCAATAATCTCGTTTTGCATTACTCGTAGCATTGGAAATTTACAAGAGGGAAATGCTGATTGTTGCATTGGGTGTCATATAAAATACTACATCGGTATCTCTTCCAGTCGAATAGTGAATTAATTATAAAAGCCAATAGAAACGTAGATTATAAACTATAATTCGGTAAATATAAAACACTTCGCACACTAATGACTTTGAACAAGTGATTCAAAGTTATTTAGCATTAAAAAAAAGAGATAATTCAAGAGCTATCATTAAAAGCATGAATAGCAGATGAAAGAGAAGTAAAACGAGGGTCAAGCGTCGGAGTCAACCGCCCACGTAACCTGTTCTTTTCGTCGAAGGCTGCCAAGGACGGTCTAATAGGTGATCATCTGGGAATGGGTGTAGACGGGAATCCTGTCGGACACCCTGTCGCCAGCCAGAGGAATGTTATGAGGAAAAGATTCCAACGGTGGAAAATAACTTGGAATTGAATTTTGGATATTTCATAGGTTGGGTGTAAGTAGTACTACTAAAACGCATTTTCCTGTGGTAGATCGTCGAAGCCCCCAGTCAGCAAATATTAAAAAACACACATAAGTTAATGGGTAATAAAAAGACAAAATTTAGAATAGTCTATATCCAAATTACGAAACTTTCCGTTTTGGCCATTTTTATTTACGAATTTTTTTTCAGTTTTGGGTTGAGTTATATTTTTAGGGAGTTATCAAGAGTTTCTGTAGTCCTTGTTGATCCCTTCCTCATCTGTACTGTGAATGGTTGAAGTTCTAAAAAAACAGAAAGCGTTTCATCAAATAATTAATTCTTTCGAACAATGAGAAGAGAGATGCGGATTGGCTTGACGTGAACTACAGATTCTTGTGTTTTTTCTACTCAAATTTAATATCTTTTAAATTTTATGTTACACCAAGATCATTTGCAACTGTATTGGTTTGCACCGTTTTTATCAATCTCAAAATACCTTTATATAAAACAGTATTGTTAAATGTACTCTGGGGCTTCTTAGAACTTGTCACACGGGTTTCGTGAAATGAAATAGGTTGTGAACTTCTGCACGAAACCATGAAAAAAAAAGACATTTAAATCATCTTCCTTAGCCCCAAACATTCTCCAAAATAGCCATTGCCACGTTTCCTCAACCTCAGTACCTTCCTCAACACATCAATTGGGAGGGGGGCCGGGGGATCTCTCGAAATCTTCCATGTTTATACACCCCTCCTGATGCAATGTCCGGGCAAACCAACCCTAAAGATGGTGTTCCAAACCCAACACGCACGGTGATTCTTCTAGTCCGGTGACTGCCGGACTCGATTAGGGGAGGCCGGACGGACCGAATATTAATGGACGTCATTTCGCGCTCTGCTAAATCGGGGGAGACCCCCACCCACCCCCTGAGGTTGACCAGACTGTTTTAGGGGGTCAGACGAGCATTGTGGAGTTATTGGACGTTTTCGAGTTGTATGTATTGCGTAGATAAGGACTTGTGGAGCATACTTCTGACAGTAGGGAAACTACTTGGGAGATCGGAGTTATACAGTAAAAAAAGTAGTATATCTTCAATTCAGAGAATTGAAATGAGCGTTAGACAACAATTTTTCAATCGGATTTGTGGAAAAACTGGTGACTTCACTCATCCAGATTAGACTTTTGGGTAATCAGTCACCGATTGTTTTTAAAATTTCATGTTTAACGAACTACAAGTTGGTTCTCATGACTGGGCAGAAACTAGACTTTTTTTCGGGAGGTTGAGTGAACAAAAAATTTTTATGCGTTAAGTTTGGATGGCTGATACAATTTATTTTAATTTTGTTGTTAAAAATGATTGGTGGCACTAGTCGGATGCAATAATATTTTTCTTTTGATTTAGACTTCACTAACTAAGTATAATTTAAGATAAATGACCGTTGGTTTTTACAATAAATAAAAAGAATGTGAATAAACTTGTGTCTTTGTCATTTTTTCTCACTATTTTTGAAAAATAATTATGAATTTTAATTCTGTCCCATCCAACTCCGGCATCTGGGAAGAATGGGACATTTTTCTTCTTACTGTAATTGGTTTATAAACCTTAAGTTTTAATAACTATAATCTAGTTTAGATTTTTTAAATATGTTAAAATATTTCAAAATGTTGTTCTAAAATTGTCAAATTTGTATTAGCAAAACTTAACTTTCGAAAAATATTTTTGTAAAAACTGTCCCCCTTTCTCACTCTGCCCTATATTGAAAAAAAAGTAGAGTAAAACTTAGTAATATAAGTACATTAGTATAAGAATTTAGCTCGAACACTCCTAAGATAAGAGCCAATTTTTGTGGGAATCAAGCCTCTACCCAAAGCATGTATCAGCCGAAGAAAAATAAATGTAAATATTTTTACACACACGATTTTTAATCTATAATTACCTGAAAACGAGTCAACAACAAGTATTTAGTTTTCAGGTTTAAAAATTAATTCTTTAAAAGAATATAAGTAAGTAAAATAATTTCAAAATATATCAAAATTTGAAAATTAAAGCTTAATAAGGTTGTCTTGAAATTGGGTAAAGTATGGAAGTTGAGGTAATGAGCTAGTAGATAGCATTCAAAGATATATCTCCAGAAAGAATGACATAATTCAGAGTTGATCTTTGATATCATACCAACCCCTCCGCCCAATGCTAGGGAAAAAATATGAAGGAAGGTGAATAAAAAAAATCAAGAATTTGTTTGGGCAATTGCCAAAATTCTAGTTTGAAAAATGCAAAAATTTTAATAACAGGGTTAGTCAGTTGGATTATATCCCACAAGATAAAAATGATTATTATTTTGCTGGTGAGCAGATTTCTTACAAAGGTAATAGCCAAATGGTTTAGAATGAAACTAACCGTATAGCGAAAAGTTGGCATTTGACTAGAAGTACATTTTTAAAATTTTGCAAGAACAATTCGTTTCCTGAGAAACGGGAGATATTTTCACACATTTCCTCCGGCTTTGCTTGAGTGTTGCATCCGACCCTAAATCTCATTATTTCGCATTAGGTAGTCAAATTTATTAAATATCTAGATAAAAAATTTCACCTTTAAAATATAGTACTAATAATCTCATCCTTTCTAAAATCGGTAAAAATGGACAATCCGTTTTCACGACTGCTTAAAATTAAAAGCTTCCTTCCCTCCTACAACTCTCAAACAAACCCCCAAGTGGGCAGATTCTAAAAAGAATTCTCCCGTCCCTTCATCCTTCCTAATAAGTCTCGGGACAAATCCCCAGCGTTCCATCTTAAGGGATCGAACGCTAAAGGGGAGGCAGGGCCCTAATGCCGCTTAATCCGCCCCCTAATACGTCACCGTCCAAAGCGGTTACGCTCTTCCCACTTTAATCGGGGCGGAATTTATATTAACGCGGAATGCTCGCAACGAGCCCCAAACCGAGTGGAGAAAAAAAAAAAGCTGCGGTCGGTTGCCAACTCCTCTTAGGCAATTTAATACTTAAAAGGGAGAACCGGAGAAGAAAACAGTAGTTGGAACATTTTTTTTCTTTCAGATCTTTTTTCTGACGATGCCACAACCGCCAATTTAAAACTTTAAACATTAACTTCAACCGAGCGTCGGCAAATTAATTTAGACCCCCGCGAGGAGAAGCAACAAACATCCCAACTCAACTCTCGGGAAACGGCTCTTCAGGGAGGAATAAGCGAGGTTCGAAAGGTTTTTTTTGGTGTGTATTTTTTTTTTGTTAGGTCGCACGCGCGTTGATTCTGCCGCCGAGGGACAACGAAAAGCAAGGAATCTGTTCGGAACGTGCCCTAACTTAATAGGGGATGGTGTCCTCCTGTGGGACGAGCGAGATTTATGTTTTGTTTTGTCACCAAGGAGCAACAAATTTCAATCAGTTTCGCTTGATTTTTAATCGTTGGGCTCGAAAAAATCTGAGCTTTTGGAGTGTTGCATGTTTTAAAAAAAAGCTTTCGCTCTTATAAAACGACATTTTCAAAACTGAGTAAAAAAATACTCAAATCTGTGAATGTCATATGTCAAACTGGATCTTATACCAGACGCGGATTCAAGGGGGGAATCCGGAAAGTACCTTCTCCTTGGGTTGAAAAAGAAAGGGAAAAAATAAGGTAGATGTGATTCTCAAAAAGTGTCCTCCCCTTGGATCCGGGCCTTCCTCAAAATTAGGTCCGGTGGACTAGACTTAGGTCAGTGTTATTTTGAGTGAGCAGATCACATGACACCAAAGATTTGGAGTAAATATAATTAGTTATGAGCAGTGTTATTCCTAGGATTTTTTTCGAGGAGTAAAAATACTCCTTGACTTTTTTAGGAGGAGTGAAATACGGAAATAGCATTAGCTACATATACAGAAACAAATTTTCTATTAAAAACGCTCACTTTATAATGGACTGAATGAAATTGAAAAAAAAATTGAGGATGCTTTTTTGGGTTTAAACAATTATAGCATAAGTTAAGTATTCATAGAAAATACATTATAAAAACATTATACATGATGCATTTTTTAAGCTAAACCATTGTGAAAAATTCAAAGAGTGAAAATACTCCTGGCTAGTTTTTTAAAGAGTATTTTCAAGGAGTGAAATACTCTCTCAGAGGAGTTAAAAATATCTCTGGTTATGAGATAGTTATGCAGGTAAGGTGGTGCACCACTCGCCTAATCTCAAGTTTCTGGACTTCACTTTGAACTTGACATTTACTATAATAAATACATTAGGTCCGGTATTATAATATTTGGTCTATTTGCGTTCAAAGGTTAGATGTGATTCTCAAAAAATTTCCTCCCCTTGGATCCGGGCTTGCTCAAAACTAGGTTCGGTGGACTAGACTTAGGTCAGTGTTATTCTCAGCAGATCACATGACACCAAAGATTTTGAGTAAATATAATTTTATAATTAGTTATGCGGGTAAGGTGCACCACTCGCCTAATCTCAACTTTCTGGACTTCACTTTAAACTTGACACACTTATAATAAATACTTTACTAATATGAAAAATATTTTTCGCTTATTATAATTTAAAAGTTAATAAGACATTCCTATAGCATTTTATATAAATGCACAGTGACATGCGCGTTTTTAAAACCGTCATCAACAATCAGCGAAATAATATAAAAAACATTTTTCGCTTGTGAAAATTGGTAATTATAAATATAAATTATTTTATTTTAAACTGGTGATTAAAATTAGAGACCATTTTTCGTAAAAATAATTATAAATCACTTTCAACTAAAAATTTTCCTGCACAATCTCGACTATACAACTTGAGATTTAATTCCTGGGCAAACTAGCTAGCCAACTTCAAAGTAAGGCTGATCGCGCACGAGCGACTTTTGTCACGGTGACAAAGACAAAATTGTTGCCTTGGCTATTGAAACAAGTTCAAGTATTGGTAGAGTGCGCGCACTAGGCGACGTGACACTTGGCCGATTGCCAAGAATTTCTTCATAGAGATCCATTGTTTTCTAGTGATATTTTTGATACTAGTAATCCTGGTCGCCGTGACTTTAGTCACTCGTGCGCGCCCAGCCTAAAGCGTTTTCAATAGAAACCGGCCTACTCCAATGTAAAGCTGTTAGAAGCAGGGGTGGCCAACCATTCCACGCGTCGCATGTGCCAAACATGGCGCATTGGATAAATAATAGTAGATCAGTCGTTTATTTGAAATGAAATTAAAAGTGGTTATTTCTGAATCAGAAAGTGATGTTTTGAGTCAATTTCGATCCTTCAGAACAGTGTGGAAAATAACAGAAATTTGATTACTTAATTAGGCTGATCAAAAATGAGTTATTTAGATTCAAAATCCCTACAATTTTCTAAGGGGAGAATTACAGGGGTGCAAAAATATAGTTCATGGGCAATCTAGAATTTTAATCCGTCCAAAGGTAGAGGTCATCCTCATAAAGTGCTGTCCCCTTGGAGCCCTACTGGACCTGCACTTGTCTTTTATACAAATTGGAATTGGAAACGTGAATATATTCAAAAATTCATTCATTATCGTATATTTCCACGTATAAGCCGAGATTTTTTGGAAAAATTTTCGAATCAAAAGAGGGGGTGTCGGCTTATACGCGGATTTAATTTAAAGACTTCGAAATAATTATTAACGGAATGAAGTTTCACTGCAGTGGTTTCACCGTTTATTAAAATAATATATCGGCTGGGGTGCTTATGCTATTAATACATAAAATAGAAACAAATTAAAAGAAAATACAAAAGTAAAAGTAGGAAGGGAATTTATTTTAACACCACTTTGAATGCGAAAAGTTGTTTAATCAGAATGAGAATGTGACTTAAATTGAATCAAGGTCAGTCTGAATCGGAGTTCTCGAAACGTGATTCATGGGGAGCGAAAGTGGTATAGGGGAGAGGGGGGCACCTTTCAACAGATTTCGGTTTTTATTTTTTGTGACAAAACGAATTGACGGATTATAAAACTTTAACTTGCATATCCTACCATGGACTTTCGGACACATCGTGTAATTTTACCCAAGTTCCTTGAGAAAATTAAAAGGCCCGAAATTACGTTTTAAAAAAGGTTCTCGGGTGGGGCAGGTTTCAACACAGGCGGGGCACGTTTCAACAGTGGGTTAATTTTAAAATTTTATAAGTTTCAGTTGATTTTAAATTTCATATATTGAAATATACATTATAACAAATACATGTCATTACTTTAGAGTAAAAAAAGTGAAATCTTTTGCAAATTTTTCTGTTGTTTCGTAGGTTATGAGTTTTTCCACACAACTAAGTGTGATTTTCTTTATTTTTTAATTTAAAAGTTCTTTTGAGTTATATTCCAAAAATATATTGTTAATACAACTGTTTTTCTTTAGAATTCACCAAAAATTTTATTTTTTGATCGCTTTTAATTTATTTTAAATTTTGCTAATTACTATAGTCATCAAAGTGGTATATCTTAAATAATTTTATTTAAATCAATGCTGATAACTACTAAATGCATAAAATTGCTGTTGTGAATCGTATGGTAGCCTTACCATTAAAAATTATATGTGTATTTGAGTAAATTATCTTAATCGATTTTCAGCTGTTTTTTCGCTAAAAATAAGTAATTAACTCTAATACAATGCTATTATTTCTTGAATAAGTTATTTAAGAGCGTTTACTTCAAGAAAAAGTATTGCGAAAGCACAATATGCTAAGCAAAACGAATTTTTGTGGTGTTGAAACCTGCCCCGCCCTAAGTGTTGAAAGGTGCCCCACCTTTAGTCGTCACGGTTCAAGACCCCTCAAACGCTTTAGAATAAAGATATCGGTTCGAAAAAGGTATACATAGGAGCAGAAGACCTTATTTAATAACATGTGTAAAAATCAGTCACCTGAATTAATAAAAAGTTGGTAAAATCCGGTTTTTTAAAAGAAGTTCAAAATTTACTTTTGGACATCAAAAACGACTCCACTCGATTACAAAAAAACTAAAAGGTGAAATGGTAGGAATCCCACGGACAGATGTTGTTTTGATAAAAAACATTACTTGACACCAGGTGGCATTTAAATTAACCTTATAACAAACGAGAAAATGATTTTAATCGAAAACGAAACTGTTGAAAGGTGCCCCGCTCTCCCCTACTCAGCTTATGCGCGGGTTTTGAATTTTTGGTCAATTATTCTAATAAAAACCTTACCTCGGCTTATACGCGGAAATATACGGCGTGTGCAATGTATCGGAATACGATGAGTGGCACCTCAACGAGAAAATCAACTTTGTAGATTGGTTGTGACGTCGCTTCTAAGGGAATCACTTTTTAAATTATTTACGGTCGTATTCTGAGCCTCTGGCAACCTCTAACAAACATTGATTTGCTTGATTTGGTATTCTGACCACCGTTAATCCACTTCAATTAACAAATATTTGTTACTTAACAAATCAGCCAACAAACGAGTGATTTAAGTTGAACTACCAATCAGAATCGAGAATAGAAAAAATGGCGTCCTCTCATCAGTCTATTCCTAGGCCTATGAAAAATCGTGAACATTTCATTTTGAGACTCTGGAAGTATTTTTTCATTGTTAAAGTGTTATGATTAGAGAAAATATAGTTTTACAATTGTATAACAGTGAATTAACATTTAAAATATTCTTAAATCACATCAATTAAAATCCGCAGAACAGCTCTCTTCTAACGTGTAAGTCCGCCCAGATAGAAGAACTATTTCATAACTAAGATCACTAAAAAATACATTCTCCAAAACGATTTATTTAAATGCTTCAGAAATTCATATAAACAACTAAGAGAACCGTTTAAGATATTCCTAAAACCTTAAAAGTAATCTAAACTCTTGGCACTACTTTTTTCTTTAATATTTTTATATTAAAACTTTCTCCCTCGACATAGATTAACGTAGTATGGTGGTTATGGTACTGGACTACGGACCCAAAGGTTGTGCGATCGGGTCCAGCAAATGATGTTTTTTTTAATTCTTTCAGAGCATTGAAATTTTTTTTGTGTGTAGTAGAAAATTATCTTGGAATTTTACAAATATTTCTAGAGAAATAAGACACAAAAATATATTTTTCTTTTATCGTTAACCTGTTTCTTTCTTAGAATTAAACTACCCTCATCAAAAAATTCGCATCAAAGTATTGAATCAGAATAATAAATTCCAATTAAAAATAAATTTATTGAAAATATTTTCCATTTTAATTAAATTTATAATGATAGCTAAGCGATCATTATAATCAGCTAACAAAATATAATAAAAGCAAATTAATTTTTTCAGGCTGTTTTAATTTTAATTCGAAATCTTTCTGATCACCTTTAAATAAATTTCTTGAGTTTTCTGATTTTTCAAATGATTTTAAATGTTGAGTTCTTTTATAAAACATATTATTTTTAAAATGTAAAAAGTGAATCCAATAGAGTAAATTTATTCTTTAATTGAAGAGCTAATTATTATTTTGAGAATTTGTTTCAATTCAGTAACGTTTTATAAAAGATATGAAATTATTTCTATAATTTAAGACATTTCCATATTGAGATAATAAAAATATTTTATATTTCTTTCTTATATAGATAGTTTAATATTTAAGAATAATAATTAAGTTTAATATTAAAAGAAAATGTTATTTTTTAAGCTATAAAAGATTATAAAACAATAAAAAATTAATTAATCTTCATTAAAAATCATCGACTTTTAAAGTAATACAGTCAAAAACGCTTTTATTTCCTACTTTTTCGCGAATTTCTTTCCTATCCTATTCACAACTGAAAGATCTCCACCAATCACGATTGAGCTTTTTTTTATCGCCAACGGTTTCGCTTGTTCGCCAGCTCTGGTGCCACTGACAAACGTAACAAACGTTTGTTAGTTGATCATTGCGCTCAGAATGCCGAATCAAGCAAACATGAATTTAACAAATTTTTGTTGATTTGTTGATCGGGCGATTTATCAGAAAGCACAGAATACGGCAGATAGTCTTACCAGCTTATAATCATAACAGCGTTTATAAATTTTTTAATTATAATTTAAAATAATTTTAATTTAGTGGTGACTACTGTATGAAACTGAGTAGTATATTTCTGGTATTTCAAAATTGAAAGTTTAGAATCATCATTAACTTAAAATAAGAAGTTTCACATCAAAATTAAAATTTGACTTACTCAGATTTGGAAGTGCCATTTTACTCAGTGTTACTTTTTTGGACCATGTTGAAGCAATACTTTAGATATGTGGGTGATTAGGTTTACCTGTCAAACATGGGCGTCATTTAGGGGGGCAGGGGGGTGCAATTGACTCCCCCAAGGTTTCCACTGCTATGTGAAAAATAGCTGCAAGTCCCGTGAAAATTCTGTAACTTTCACAAGGAGCAATGGAAAAAAGAGAGAAAAGGCGTAAAAAGGAGAAAAAAGAAAGTAGATTCTGAAAGACCAAAATGTGTTTCATTAATTTAAAAATGTACCGACGTACTGGCCAAGTGGTTAGAGCATCTGACTGCGAAGCCGTAGGTCTGGGGTTCGAATCCCCGTTTGGCATGGATGTTAGTTTCTGTCCTTGTGTGTGATGAATGAATGTAGCCCCCCTGTAAAAAGGGGCTGTGCCTGTGTGTGGCGTGGGCAACAGTGCTTCACCTCCGTGGCTTCGGTCCACAGGTGCCCACTGGGTAATGCAAAGTAAGTACTGATTCGGCATGACATGGGTTAATGGACTTCAGTTACAGCTGTAACGGTTCACAATTAGTACCTGTCATTAAAAAAAAATTAAAAATGTTCTTTTTAGCCTTTCTCTCTCCCTTTTCCCTTCTTGGTCCTTTTTTCCCTCGAGGTCACTTTCCCTAGATTGTTCAAAGTGTTTCGTTCATCAAGCGCTCGTGGTGATCAACAAAAATGAGTTATTTGAGTTCAATATCCTTACAGTTTTCTGGGAGAGGACCCCCAGTCCCTTCTATCAAGGGGTATCGTGAGATATCTATATATAGAAAAAAGCAAATTTTGTCTATTTGCGTCCAAAGATAGATGTGATTTTCAAAAAGTGTCCTCCCCTTGGATCCGGGCCTGTTCAAAACTAGGTTCGGTGGAATAGACTTAGGTCAGTGTTATTCTAAGCAGATCAAATGACACCAAAAATTTGGAATAAATATAATTTAATTAGTTATGAGATAGTTACGCGGGTAAGGTGCACCTCTCAACTGATGTCAAGTTCCTGGCCTTCGCTTTGAACTTGACAAACTTATAATAAATACATACCAAGAAAATATAATTCTTGCTTATTGTAAAACAAAAATAAAATAAGACATTCCTTTACCTTTCATATAAATCGCACATTAGTCTGAGCAAAATAATAATATACGATCAGTTGTGACGTCGCAACTACGCGAATCACTTTAACTAGCAATGATAACCGCAAAAAAATACAATAGATACAACTTATAATTTTTTTAATATATGTAAATAATAAACTTAATTTAGTGGTGACTAATACTGAATTGTTTGAAACTGAGTCGATTTCGAAATTGAAAGATTAGAATAATAGTCATAACCATTTTCGATAAAAGAAAAACTATTTATTTTCTAATAACATCATAATTTTTCTTCACCTCTAACTTGATAGACTCACCTCCCTTTAAATCGCCCTTCAAAAAAGTCATCATAACTCCACCTCCAAAAACCTGCAATTTCGCAAACTCATAAAAAATCCGAACTATACCTAAACAAAGAAAAAAAAACCTGAGTGTCTCCAAACTTCTTCAAAACCCCCTAACGACTTCAAAAAGGCAAAAAAAGAATCTGAAACGAAAATTGCCGTCGGTAGGCCGAGGATTGGCCGAGAAAGCAACGAGGACCAACCTTTTTAAAAAAGGGAAGCGGAAGTAGGGTTGAAAATTACTCTCGTCATTTTTTCGCGCTCTTTTTTGGCGACCAAGATTTATGTGACTTTAACAGCGCCACATTCTTTTGGCGGTCGAATGACGGATGCGAGTTTAACGGCGGGGGAAAAAAATCCGGACACAAAAGGTGACAGGGATTGTGCGACACTTGCTGCTCTGATGTGGAGTCTGATGGGGACTCGGACGGACTAACAGCGAGTGGTCATTTTTATCACTGGGGATCACACTTTGTGAGACTGCTCTGAGAGGGTTTATTGGCCCCTGGTAACCCTGGAAATTGGCATCGGGGATAATATTGTCAATTTATTGCCTAAGGGCCGTATTCAGAAACTCAAAACACGTAGAAGAAACGAGACGGGACGGGAACGATAGATTTGAGACGAGAGGTCTAAAATACCGTTTTTCCTTCCCTGTGCAACCTTTTTTTGGTGATTAGTAGCTGTTTTAGATGTTTTGGAACTATTTAACGGACTACAAAAAGCGTAAAGGCAATCCTCATACAATTGAATCTCAGAACAATATGGCGGACGAGAGCTCCGGTCCGGAGTTACCAGCAATTTCAAATATCCCAACCGTTTGGTCCAGAGGAGTTTATTGCGCATGCGTATGGACTTTATTTTTGATGTTTTTTTTTGTAAATTTTAATTTTAATAAAATACTAACTGAGAACAGAACCCACGAACTGCCGCATGCTACGCAGGCACGCTACCACTGCTCCACGGCACGGGGGCTTCAACAACTATAAAACTTTTTCAACTTGCTTCCTTCTTTGTCCACATGCACGCGCAATAAACTCCTCTGGACCAAACGGTTGGGATCTAGGTCTAGGAATAAGCTAGTTGCCGCTCGTACGAGAGATTTTTCACCGTGTCCGTACCGTTCTCGTTTCTTCTACGTGTTTGTCTTGTCGTGATTGTGGTCCTAAATCATGTTGCAAGCCCAAACCTGCGCCATGTTTTGTTATCCCCCCAATCTAATAAGAAGATTAGGTGATGTTTGGCGAAGCATTCGTGAGGGCTTATTGCTTTTATTTATTATTTTGATTACATTTATTCTTATTTCTTTTCAGCCATTTTGCATTTGCATTTTGGAATTCATGGTGAGATTGGCAACCATTTTCAAAATCATACCAAGCGTGTTACATTGTTACATATACGAATTTACCTGATGCTTCAACAACAAAAAATTTTCTACAAGCTCTCAGTAAAGCAGTAGTAAGAATAAACATCTATGTATGCCTATAACTTTTTTAAAGCTTCGCTTTGTCCCTTTAATTATGTAATTTTCATGTGTGCAGCCATCCCCAAAAAATGGCACATACTAACGAATGGTCATGGTGGTTATTTAAGTATCCTATTTTAATAATTCAATGTATCTTTGAACACTGTAACAAACAATTTTTGTCATCTTCATACGTAACGCAGCACAAAAAATGCTCCTTTTTCCTATGGTGGGCCCCACATTTTTATTCCATATTCCGAAAGAGTGCCCCAAAGCCTTAGGCTCAGAGTTTCATTTTCTAGGACATCATAATAAAATGAGCCGTACAAATTCAACAATTTTACTGAGAAAGTGGAATGGAATTTATCGGGGAGAGCTAGAAACATGTTTAATATGAGAAATGGGGAACAGGAGTAGTTAGGGGATCGTTGTTTTCATTGCTGACAAGAGATTGCCCCCACTATCAAAGACCACCAGTATATAAGTATATTTTAAAATTGTTAGCCAAACGTTGGTCCTAAATGAGCACATAATTCTGAAATACTACTATTTTTAAATTAATACAGTGCGATCACGATATCGTGCAATAAATTCTAGAAATAAGTTGTACTACTACCCAAAGTTATTAGCCACACTTTGATTACTACTTACTAGCTTCATTTCGCTGTTATATGATAAAATTTTAGAAGCACATACCGTTAAACAGAGTGAATTGGAACACTTAGTTTTTGCTTTTTATTACAAAGCTGAAAATGGGGCTGCAGCTCCCATAAAGTTACAAACCACGAAGAGATTAGTAAAATTTCCAATGTTTATAAAACATTCATTCCCTATTTCGATTTTTATCTCTTATCTACTTTTATTAAAAAAAGTGTGACAATAAGGCATTTCTAAAGTCAATAGTGAAAATAACTTCGTTTTTGAAAAATTAAATTGATACTTAGTTTTTGGGGTCTCAGTTTGGGTTCTTATTCGCTCCTCATTAAAACTGATACCTATTACAAAATCTGAATAGGAAAATGAAGATTTTAATAGGTTTTCCGATTCACCCCCTCATGCCGGATGAATCAGAAAATTAAAAATAAATAAATAAAAAAAACATTTTGTTTTTGCTCAAAATTGAAAGAACAGGACGAGACCAAAAATATTCCGATCAAAAGGTTTCACCCCAATGTTTTTATCATGATAACAATTACGACAAGCTTTACGCAGGTCTGCAACGAATAAGTCGCTTAAAAGTTTTTATCAAATGCCTGTGAATTTTAGTGTGCCGATAACGAAAAAAATATTAGAAATCTCTTATACGCCAGGTAGATTTTACATAATTTTCCTGAAATTTGGCCATTTTACTCATCAGTTTTGCTACATTCCTCACTTAGCTACATTAAAAAAATAGAAGCTGATAGAGACGGAAAACTTAATAGTGTCAATAGGTCAAAATTAGATGACCTATTTTTATTAGTAGAGCTAGACTTTCCATGTAATTACATATCGTTTCAGAATTCTGATATTGCCAGAGTGTTCTTAAAATCTACACGTTTCAAGAGATTTGGGGTCGATTCAGATTTTAGAACATTTCTATTTTACATATTTTTGCATATTTCAGTTTATTTACATGTTTTTAAATATTTTAGCTATAGTAAATATTTATTTTGCTCCATATTCATCCATTTTTTATTAATAATCATTAGTTCTTACTTGTTTTCCAATCACTTTTCCAAACGTCTCCAATGACATTTCAAAGTTTCATTCAGAGTTTTTAATATTTTTTGTTTTCACGTTCATTAAAAGGTACACCTCCGTTAGAGTTCCCGCTAAATATCGCCCGGTTCTACAGTAGTATGAAAAGTAGAACTATTCATAAATAATATCAAACTCCTGAATTAAAATGTTTAATAAGATCAATAACTATTCAGTTTATTAATAAAAGACAGGAAAAATTGTTAATATTTGGATATAATGTGTCCAAAAGAACCGGGAGATATTTAGGGGGAACTCTAACGGAATTGAACCCATTAAAAAGTGTAAAATTACAAAATTTCTTCCAATTTGAAATTTTTTTTTAAATACATAAATTTGCACGTTTTACTACACATTTACCTAAAATAAATACACATTATCTTAAACATATTTTGAGTTTTTAACTACGTAGAAATCACAGCTCTATTTATTAAGCTCCCAGCTTTTTTTATCAGCTCTTTAATAAGCACCGTAATTGAAGATCTTGTCTCTCCTTTCCTAGTGAATCTTACTATTTTTTTCACTATGATGTTTTGCTCTTCAAGGGTTTCAGCTAGCTCATTGACTGGTGTATCTGGGTCCACATCTTTTAAAATATATTGAGTAGTGTATGACTTGTCCATTATAAACCTTTCAATTTCCTTTCAGGTTTATCTTCCTGATCTTCAGCACATTTATAGCTGAGGATAAACATTCAGCTGTGATTATCACCCTCTTATTTCTTGTTATGTATACTTCATCCTCGGGAGCTAGCGTACTTTTAAACACAGCTTTTATCTCCGAGTGTTTGATGATGTCTTCTTCTTGGTTGACACCCCTGAATCCTATTTTTATTTGATTCACTCCGTTCTTAAATGCTCTTTCAATTTGTAACGCTTCTGATTCACATCTTTCGTACGTCAAATCTTCCCTAAATTTCTTGTCCTGAACAAAGGAATCTTCGCCATCTTCCAAGCTTCTTTTCACTCCAGACCCTTCGGCTTCCATTTGCAGAGTTTAATTTTTTCGTTCAAACTCAGAACTAAAGGCTTTATTGGCTGCTTCTTGCGCCGTTTTAAACTAAAACTTAAGAAAAACGATAAGGTATAACTTCAATCTCTGGATGAGAGCAGATAGAACAAGCTGGAGCCAAAAGCACGCCGACCGTTTGTTTCAAAATCGTTTGGTTCTCGATGAGACATTCTTGCACTACACTTAAATTTATTCAGGTGACGTCCCGACCAGCTATTTTCTTTTAACTGTTAACTTTCTGTAGGGCTTTTTAACTGTTGCTAAGGCGGTTTTTATGTATGGGATCACGTGATTGCAAATGCTCCAATAATAGAATTCCACGGCCAGTCATTTTCTGTAACTGTTAACCTTCTGTAGGGCAAAAAACTGTAACCTTCTGTTGCTAAGGCCGTTGTCAGGTTCGAGTCATGTGATTAAAAATGCTCTATTCCATACCTAAAAATAGGTACGGCCACCTGTAAGTATCTGCTTCAGAGCTCTAAAGAAACGGAAAGAGAAAATCAGAATACTCCTCGCCGACAGAGAGAAAAAAAAATAAGGATTGAAGTCAAATTCTCCTGGACGAAAAGGACACAGGAGGAAAGGAAGCGGTCAATCCGGGAGAGAAGTAGAAAAAAAACCCCGGCTCTTTCGGGAGTCGGCCGTCCGGATTTTTATCCGGGAAAAGAGGAAATGCAATCAATTAGCCACAGGAGAGACTTTTCGGAGTGGAATCTCGACACCTAGCGACAGGGGACCCTTTTATTCGGAGGCAGTTCCGGAGAAGGAGGAGAAAGGGATCGCATTTCAATGGTGTCTGGGGGTGTTTGTCGTGATCTGTGACTGTGATTTTCGAGGAGGGTCACTAGGAAAAATATGGGTAGAAATGTAGTGAAGGGTTTAATACAGTCGACTCCCCTTATTGTGCTCACGGTTGATGTTATCAATCGAATATTGTTGTCAAAATTGACCGGCCCCGATCACTCCTATTTAATTTAACTCAAAATTTATCGTTTAATGTTATCAAAATCTGCTGCAATCCACTGTAAACCTCCTTTTTCCCGTTTGAAGGCCAATTTTAATACATAATCATACAAAATGGGTCCTTAATTTGTAAGTGGTAAATGTTCCACTCTCATATTTTTCTTTAAGAATGTGAAAGTTCCAAAATACAAACTAGGGAATCGTTTTAAATCCTTCAATTAGGACTACATAGTTGTGATTTTAAAGTAAACACTCGAGTTACGATGTTTGAAACTTTCTAGAATCAAATCGCGTATTATTATCAATTAGATATTGTTACCATTCGCTACTCTTGGACAAAGGTGATCACATTAAGCGGAGTCGACTGTAATATAGGTCTACGAGATTTCGTATGGGATCCTTTTAACAACCATGTGATGGAAATCTTATCATTATGTGGCAATCACATCGGAGTCACATATGTGATCGTGATATCACAGGGAGTTGGGATACTTGAATGTCTGGAATTTGATATTAATATTTGTGATAACTTGGGACAGTTCGTAACAAAGTTATGTGCATACGACATTGCATCGTTATCACGATGTGACAGATCACATTGAAAACTCAACGATTCTTTACTATCCTCCATTCAACCCCCATAAATCTGTATCAAATAAAATTTCGTTACTTTTACTCGTTTTTCGTTACTAATACACTCCTTTGACGGTAGTGTATAATTTTAAAATTCGAGTATTGTTAATTGTTGTAGAATAATTTTTCGAAATAAAAATATTTGTATATTTTTATTTTACTTTTTGACTGGTGAACTATACTACAGCTTTTCTCAACAAACTGATTATTCAAACTGATCCCAAACTGTTAGTACTGCAGCCATTAATGGTCAAATTAGAAATTATGAGGACATTTTATAGAGCTTACCATCGATTCCCATACTTTTTTCTTCAGAGTCATCAGTCTGCTAAAAAACTGGGGTATTCTTTTCCTAGACCCTATGACGTCCCTAAAAAGGTGCGCTTTTTCATCACGATTTGCGTTCCGAAACTCTTCCTAGCAAACCAATAGGCTTTGTGTTTACTCATTTTCTCCTTCCGCATAGTGACATACTGGGTTCAGGTTCAGGATACGTTGTGTCAAGTAGTCTAACAAAATTAGGATTGAAATATTATCATCAATTCAATCACTATGGAGTCACAGATTTGTTGTTTTTTGTTTCTAATACCCCTTAGAGTGTCCAAGTTCCATTCGTAAAACGTACAGAATTTAAGGTTAAGGGTGCGGTTCCTGAGAAACTGAGTCACAAGAAAGGCAAGAATTTTCTCTGGAGTGAAATTAAACTCAACCATCAGCTTTGAGTTTAATTCTTTAAGTGAAATTAAACCGTTGATGAAAATTGCATTTTATTCCGGAACGCACGAGTCGGAGTAAGATTATTTTTGTTCCGGAGTCCCTCCATTCAACCCCAATAAAACTATTCATCCAATAAACTTTCGTTACTTTTACGTTATACACTCCTATTACGGTAGTGTATATTATTAAAGACAATTTCAACATAAATACTACTAATATTCTCAACATAAAAATATTTTTAATTTTTTATTTAACTTTTTGACTGGTGAACTATAATACAGATTTTCTCAACAAACTGATATTTCAAACTGAACCGCAACTGTTAGTACTGCAGCCATTACTTGTCAAATTATAAATTAGGAGGAGGCATTTTATAGAGCAAACCATCGATTCCCATACAGAAAATTTCTTTAAAATTTTTTTCTTCAGAGTCAGCGGGCTAAATGACTGGGGTATTCTATACTATAATAGACAGCAACTTAAGTTCACCCTACGACGTCACTAACAAAGTAGTTCCCATCGTGGTGTCTGAATTTGAGTGAAATGAAGAAACTATGATTATTTTTTTAAACTTATGTATATATAGTGCTTTTCAATCACGATTTGCGTACCGAAACTCCTCCTATCAACCCAACAGGCTTCGCGTTTACCGATTTCTCCTTCCGCATTTGTGACGTACTGGGTTCAAGAAACGTTGCAACCAAGTATAGTCGGATTCCGGTCGAATACTGTGCCATCGAAAGGGTTAATATTGACAAAGGGCATGATGTATCATTTTTGAATACCTGCAGATTTTCAGAAATGAGTTAATACAGATTGCAGCGTTAAACGTTGCAGTCGAGTATAGACAGCAACGTTAGTTGACACTGTGACGTGTCACTCAAAAACAAAGTAGTTCCCGTCGCGGTGTCTGAATTTCGAGTGAAATGAAGAACGTCCATTTAAAAATATGATTAGTTGTTAAACTTATGTAATAGTATACCGCGTCTTTTTATCACGATTTGCGTACTGAAACTCCTCTTAGCAACCCAACAGACTTTCTATTTATTCAATTTTTCCTTCAGCGTAGTGTAGACAGAAGTTCAAGAAACAATACTGACTTGTATATTACCGAATCAATTAATAATCCTACATTAACAAATTCGATTCCTTTTTCTATTTAAAATTATACACCACATTTATATTTTCAATCAATATTTAATTGATAATTGAATTAGTTAACTATTTAAGTGGTGATTATGCTGTCTACATCTACAATGGCAACATGCTCTTGAGTTTCTTCTGCTGCTTCTATTTCCAAAATTACTTTTACATCTTTTGCTGGCATCACATCGATTGCGATTTACACTCGCTTTATCCACAGAAGCCACTGGATGATGGCCAATACCAGTTGCTCCCCTCTCACCTCACCATCCGATCTGCATCGGAAAACCCAACTCGCACACACTCACCCCTGACCGGATAATCAATTATCCGCACTGCCATCACCCCTTGAGTCTGACTCACATTTCTATCTATCTCGCACTTTGTTGTGTTTTACTGCCCCGCTACAAATGTAAGCCTCTCCCCAGGATCATCTATCACACATCTTTTTTTTTTCTGCCTCGCCCGGTGTTGTTACACTTTTTTAATGGAATAGGAGGGACGTGTGAGTTTTTCTGCGTCGACAGCTCTTCCGGAGAGAATTATGGATCCCGAGATGAGGGGCCTGTAGGTTTTTTTTTTGCGATCCGCTTTGGACGTGTTCTGGATGTTGTGTGGACCAGAAAATGTTTTTTCGTTGTTGTTGTTGTTATAGGGAAAGACAAAAGATGTTTTTATCGTGAGTGTTGGTATGATAGTTGATGGGAAATTGATTCGGCTAGTAAATATTTGAGGACGTGAATATTTTTATCTCCGTTGCAAATTCCCGGAAAATTAATATGATAAAATGAGGTATTTTCACGTTTTGAGATTAGATTTTGTTAAAATAGTAGATAAAAAACCGTGAAGAAGGACCTTTAAATGAAGTATTTTTGTAGCCTAGTTTCTGAGATAAATTTTTGAAATTTCGTTTTGCGTTTTGGCGCGAAAACAGAAACACTGTTGTTTACTTGCGCTGTGACGTCACATCCAATAGAATCCCGTTTTATGATCACGTGACTTTACTAGTGTTTTGGCAAAAATAAAGTTGAATTTTAAATTACTATCTAAAACATATTTTTGAACTTCTTCAAAATATCAATATTCAAAAATCTTATATTTGAGAGTTTTAAACTATAACGTATCAAAAAAGTGTAAAATTAAGCGAATCCCTCACTTATGAAAATACCTCATTCTCAAACTGTTGAACATCGCGACCCACTTTTTATAAACAAAATCTAACGCGACCCACCTCATCTGTTAATTTTTCCATGCCCCCTATAGAACTTTCAGCTTCACTCGTGTGGGGTTTGGTCACCAACTATTTTGTTACAATAATAAATTACATGATTGTGTATTAGAGGTAAAATTAGAATGTTGGGAAATTAAAAGGAAGGATTTGAACCTCATAAAAGGGTTTCAGCTCGTTCTTTAGTACGCTGGGATAAATTGCATCATTTTTTAAAATTCTTAAAACTTGTATTGCTCCCTGATGTGGGGAGCCCTGTGTTTAGAAAACTGATTTTATATTTCAAATCTTATTTTTTATTTCAAATCTAATTTTGCATTAAAAGCATATTAAAGTGACACAAGTTTTTATCCTTTAATTTCCCTTTGCGTACGACACCTAGAAGGGTATTTTTTTCTTTTTGCTCTTTTTACTAATTGGTAGTTTGATAAAGTTCAAAAGCCAACAATCATTTTGTGAAAATTATTAATAAATTACCATATTTTGACAAATTGAAAATCTTGTCGCGGCCCACCATAAACGACTGCCGATCCACGGTTTGATAACCTCTGAGGTTGAGCAACAGATACTTATCTTTGAAGACTCACCTGACAAGCCATTGACTCGACATGTGGTTATTAGGGATGTTACGGTTCCACTGGAACAGTTCCATGGAACCTAATCCCAGCGTGGAACCATTGAAACCGGTTCCACGAAGAACCCCTTAATGGTTCCACCCTGGAACCGATAAAATTCAATGGCAATTTCATATTTCACTGCAACCCAACTCAACGTTTAACGAGAACCCATCAAGCCACTCCCCAAGCTGAATTAAAACACGCGCGCTTCTTTCTACCAGTGTGCAATGTCTCTCTCTGCTCCCTTCCCTCTCTATGCATTACGTTGGCTTGAGGTGTGTGAGGTGGTTCAATGAGTGAGGCGGAACTGTTTGGAACTGGGACACTGGAACGAAATAAACGGAACTCTTTGGAAAATTTGACTAGGTTGGAACTGCTTTGGAACTTATTACCTGATTGGAACTTATAACATTTTCGGATGTCTTTGGAACTTATTGGAATTTAATTCTAGATTGGAACGTTTAGCATGCTCGGGAGTTTTTGGAACTTATTGGAACTTTTTACTAGATTGGAACTTTTATCATGGTGGGAAGTTTTTGGAACTAATTGGAATTTATTTCTAGATTGGAACGTTTAGCATTCTTGGAAGTTTTTGGAACTTAATGGAACTTTTAACTAGATTGGAACTTATAAGATGGTTGGAAGTTTTTGGAACTTGTAGTGGAACGTATAGGGTTTGTTTGGGCCTCCGTTGGAATGGGTGTGGCTAGCTGTCGGGGGAATTGAGATTATTGAGACCTCGGAGGGTGGAGGTTACTCGATATTTATAGTTTGAAAAACACCCGATTTAAATAATTTTGTTATTGAAACTTCCCACACGGATATTTTTTTTTGTTGTATCACGTATTTCTGCTGCATTGTTGAAAATTTGAGAGGGGTAGTCTCTGAATTAACCATTAAGCACTAATTTATTTGAAGTATGACCCCGTTTAACGATTATTTTAAAATGGGATAAATCATTTTCGTCCCGAGGAAAGGTGGTTTGAAAAGTCACCAATATATTGTATAGTTTTGTAAATACATTATGTTTTAATGGTTTTTACTATAATATTTAATTAAAATCAACTAATTGATAGTTTTAGTAGATAACTTGTAAAGCGATTAGAATAAGACCTTTTTAATTATTCATTTATACCTGTTATTTGGTTAGGCCATAACTATAGAATAGTTAATAAGAAATTTCCGATTCTAATATAAGGTTTTCATTTAATAACTATTTAGTGGTGAGTATGTGAATTTAAATATAAATATCTTGATGCTTTTGTACTTAGGTTAGCAACTTTATTCTTATAACAATAAGCATTGAATAAACTCTCTTTTAGCTATGATTTAGTTTAACAATTTGAAATTTTCTATAATCTAAAAGAATTGCTATAGAAGGAAGTTTAGTGGAGTCTATATATAATTTAAAAAGTCAAAGTTAAGGATTTCTAATGGTGCTTAAATTTATTAATGTACTTAGCCCTGTTTAAACCAATACACGAGGAATCTTTCCTAGAAATGAAGGCGATGCATTAAAATTGTTAAAACACTTAGCTATCACTCGAGATTATTGGCTTTGGCGATGGACGTGAGTGTTCGCGCATTATTAAGAGCTTGCTTAAATTAATTCAATAAGAACAACATCTTTAAAAAAACACCGTCGCCTTTATTCAATCTCGAATTCCGACTCTTAATTCTATTTACATTTTATTTCATCGCGTGATATTATTTCGGTCATCGATGTTGCCACATCATTGTTACAAATTCTGAGCGATAACATTCGACCATCCTGACGAACAATCGTCCTCGATGAGATGATAAATTACTCGAACTCTGGAGTCTGTTTTTACTAGTCCAAGTACCGAGAAGGTGCTCTAATAGTGCGTCTAGGACGGGTTCTCCTTGGTGGACAGGATTCATCTTCTTCGACGTCACCGTCTTCGATTTCCTTATCGATGTCACCGTCTTCGTTGTCGCATCTCCATGCCTTCAACTGACTGACATGAGCGGTGGTTGTGTAAAGTCGTCCCTGTTCTTTCGGTTCAAGTTGAGACACTCTATAAGTGTCGTTTGGCAGAACCTCCGTCACTACTAATGGTCCGCGATACTTCGGTTGTGTTTTAGTCGGTTCTCCTGAGGATAAGGGTGATCGCCTAACAACGACTATCTCGCCCTTATCGAACTTCATTGTCTTGCATCTCTTTTGATCATAGTCAAAGTTTTTAATTTTCTCTTTCTCTTCTATCGTTCTGTCTTGAAGGTCCTTTTCGAAAATGTTTATGAGTCCTTTTAGTTCTTTATCCGCGTGCTGCATTATCAATACTTTTTCATCCTCCGTAAATGTTTGATAAACATCTAAGTTGTTTTCAACTATTGCGCCTAAAGTATCATCTTCTTGTAAGATAGGAGATCTGCTCAATGCGTCCACATGAGCCATCTTTGTCCCAGGTTTGAATTTCACCTCAAAGTTATACTCTTGTATCAAGTTACTCCATCTTGCAATTTGCTGATTCTGTGTTTTCTTAGTGTTCAGGTATACTAAAGCCTGGCAATCGGTAACAACGGTGAACTCGATACCGATAATGAACTGGCGTAGCCTGTCTAGCGTCCACACTATGGCCATCAGTTCCAATTTGCTGGAATGATATTTTGATTCAGCTGCTGTTGTTTCTTACTGACACAATATACCAAGTGAAGTTTGTCATCCTCCCCATATTGAAGTAACATTCCTGCAATTCCTACGGAGCTTGCATCAGTATGTACCTCCGTTTTTGCATCAGGGCAGTATAGTGCAAGAATTGGTTTTTCTGTCAGATCACCTCTTAATTTGTCAAACGCATCTTGCTGCTCTTTATTCCACTGAAACCTAACATCTTTACGTGTGAGTCGTGTCAGAGGTTCAGCATGGGTTGCATATTTTGGTATGAAGCGTCTGAAAAAGCTGGTAAGACCTAGAAACCTTCGAATTTCGTGTACATTCTTCGGTGTTGGAAAATTAGAAATTACTTTAACTTTTCCTCGACCTGGTTGAATTCCATGTTCATTTATTATAAAACCTAAAAATTCAATTTCCTTCTTGCCAAACTCACATTTTGATAACTTCAGAGTTAAATGTGCGGATTTTAGACATCCCAAAACTTGATTCAATTTATCCATCATTTCCGTCCAAGATTTTGCAGGTATAAGAATGTCGTCCAAGTAACACATTACTGTTTTGTTAAACAAGGGTCCCAGTGCTAAATGCATCATACGTTGAAATTCAGAGGGAGCGTTGGTAAGTCCAAATATCATTCGTTCGAACTGTCCTGTATCGTCTGGAGTTATAAAAGCCGTCTTCTGCTTAGCATCTTCACTTAATGGAATCTGTAGGTAACCATGTGCGAGATCCAACGTCGTAAATATTTTACAGTTCGTCAATGACTCTAACAGGTCGTCTATTCTTGGTAGTGGATACTTTTCCTTAACTGTCTGTTGGTTCAATTTCCTGTAATCGACAACTAATCGATGTTCCCCAGTTTTCTTCTTTACAATCATTACTGGACTTGCGTAAGGAGATCTTGTTTCCTTAACAATACCGTTATTCTTCCATTCACTCACAATTTGCTTTATTATTGTACGTTCTTCAGCGTTCGTTCTGTAGGGTCGCATCGAAACTGGTTTGCTGCCTTCTACTTCTTTGATTTCCATCGTAACTAAATCTGTACATCCAAGTTCCTTTAAATTTAGAGCAACACAATCTCTATATTCGTTTAAAAGCTGAACTAATTGCTGTTTCTGGCCATTAGTAACATCATTATCAGTTTTTATGTCTTCAGATTTTAGAGGCTGTTTAGTATAAGATATTTCTTGAGAATAAGTTGTCAGAACTTGACTATCCGAAGTTTCAAAACGGCCCGAACGTGAAGCGACATCAATCGGAATTGAAAGGGTAGAATGAGTCGTTTCCAAATATTCATTACTTGCTATTGCTTCGCCTCTTGCAACACACTGGTTTTTCTTCAGGATAATGTCTTCATTTTGAGCATTTGTGAAAGGCACTTTTGTTTTTCCGTTGGCCACCTCAAGTAGATAGTCGACATTTCCACTGTCCTTAATTAGGACTAATCCTTCATGATTTTCAACTTTACATTGAACAAAATTAACTGTATTTCTTTCAAGCACAGTAGTTTGAACTGCTTTCAAATTTATTCTTGTGCTATCCAAATTTAGTTGTAACTTATTGAAAGGTGCTTCGTCAATATGCAATTCGTTTCCCACTCTTGCGTAAGCTATGTGAGGCATATCTAACCATGTTCTTCCAACTAACAAGTCTACTGGTTGAGCTTCGTCACCTACAATAAGCACTGTTATTTCCTTTCCTAAAACATCATCAATCTCTAAATCAACCACTGCTTTTCCATAAGTTTTGCTGGCTGGTATACTTTGGCTTCCAAAGGCGTAAATTTCGTTTATTTCGGGAATGATTTTGATGTTCAATTTGTTAGCGACTGATTGTTTCATCAGACAGCTGGAGCTTCCCGTGTCAATTAAGGCATTTACCCAGGTCTCATTGTTAATCTTGGCCTTTTTAAGGTATACGAGAGAATTTGAACTACTCATAGTTTTTGTGGTAAAGTTGGTCACGTTATTTCCAGTAGTGCGAGACTTTTCGGGACAATCCTTAGACAAATGACCGTAATCATTACAATTGAAACACTTCGGCTCACCCTTCTCATTACGTAAAGGTTTTCGGTAGCTCGAAAATTCACGGTTTTGGATGGATTCCATTTGTGGAGCCCGTACCTTCGATTTAATGTGATTTATGTTCCCGGAACGTTGGAAACGATTGTTAACTGGATATTTATTGAGGTTACTTGCCTGTCTACGTTCGTATGCTCGTTCGTATGCTTGATTCATCGATCTGTTTCCCCTCACTGCTTCGTATTCATCCAACTTATCGGCAAGATCCCTTGGCGTCACAAATTTTGCCCATTCATCGATGAAATGATCCTTGAGTTCACCAGGCACTTTACGTTTCATCTGATCCGTGATAATCAAATTCTTCAACCCTTGGAAATCTGTGATGTTCACACCTAAAATCCATTCTTCGAAATAGTTTTGTAATTCAAAAGCAAAATCACTCCATGTACTGTTTGAATTTTGGAGTTGGAAAAACCTTTGCCGAAATTTCTCTGGGCTTAGTTTGAAACGTTTTAGTAACAATTTCTTAATATATTCGTAGTCATTTGCAGTTTCTTCGGGTTCTCTTGCAATTATTTGTGTTATTTCATAAGGAAGTAAACCTAACAAGTGTGATACCCAATCCTCTTTAGACACTTCGGCCCTACGTGCTTGCCGTTCAAATAATACTAAGTAAAGGCTAATTTCTGAATCTTTAAGATCAAACTTGCGAATAAATTTTTGCAAGTCAGTATTTGGCTTAGGAGCAGTCATATCGGGATTAAACTGAAACCCTTCCGCAGCGTTGGACGCATTTTCTCTCGCCAATTTTAATTTTTCTAATTCGAAAGCCCGTTCTTCTTTCGCTTGACGTTCCTCCCGTTCCCGTTCTTCTTTTTCTCGACGCTCTTCCCGTTCTTCTTTTTCTCGACGCTCTTCCCGTTCTTCTTTTTCTCGACGTTCATTACTTATACTTTCCAACATTGCCTTAACAAACTCTTCTTCATAACGTGAAGACTCTAAAATCAAATCTTTCAGATCTATAACTTTCATTTTATCATCAGCTTCCTCACCTAACTCGACAGCTAACTCAAATAGATCCACTTTCTTCGCTTTTGCCAAGTAAGACATTTTCCCCGTAATATACTGTAACTTAAAATTCAAAATACAAATATACGTTATTCAAAACAAGAGCACGTACCCGTTAACTTCGTTAAATGGATATCTATCCCACGTTTTCCTTGACGTTGTCGTTGCGGCGTTGTTCGTTGACGTTATTTGCGATTATCTGATCACCATCCGTTTTTTTTCATAAGCTCCGTTTCGTCCGTAATCGTCGTTGCGCGCCGTTCGTTGACTCTGATCACTACACGTTTTTAATGACCGTCATTGGCTATTCGTAAGTTGCGTATCCCGCTTCTGATTTATTAAGAGCTTGCTTAAATTAATTCAATAAGAACAACATCTTTAAAAAAACACCGTCGCCTTTATTCAATCTCGAATTCCGACTCTTAATTCTATTTACATTTTATTTCATCGCGTGATATTATTTCGGTCATCGATGTTGCCACATCATTGTTACAAATTCTGAGCGATAACACATTCGACAGCTAAAATCCACAATTATGTTTAAATTTTCTGAAAATAATTTAATACATTTCATCTTTAAAGTGTTATAAATACTATCATTTTAATATTAGTGAACTTCGAACAAAACTATGAACGATGCACAAGGATTGCAAATTTTCGACACTATGTTTAACGATCTAAAAATAGATCAATGGGCGCTAATGGATTATGTGTGGAACTGGAACTGTTAATGGAACCTAATCCCACCATGGAACTGGAACTGTGGAACCGGTTCCACATTTTAACTAATACGTAACATCTCTAGTGGTTATAAATTGATGAAAAGATGAGCTCTTTCGAATGATAATCATCATCATCATCATCAATTTTGTGGTTTGACAGCGCCGTTAGGCGCTTTTGAACCGCAGGAAATAGGGGACATGAGTGGTACAAAACATGAATAGTGTGGCCATGATGCCAATAAAGAAGAAAAGAGGGTAGAGGGGGGGGGACGAGAACACACGGAAGAAAAGAAAAAGGTCGAGGACCAACAAATTACTCGAGAGTAGCTCGAGAGTAGGAATTTGGGCACGATTTGTGACAGCAATACAGTGATACATACAGACAGCAATACAATGTGACAGAAAAATAGAGCGAACATTAGTACTAAATTAATTAAATTTCATGAATTTGCAGGAAAAATGTATGGTATGAGTTCAAAATGCACTTTGGACAGGGAAAGAGTCGATTGGATGTCTGTTGTGAAATACAGCTTTCTGATTGGTGCGCCACTTGAGCCAGGGAGATAGTGGGAGGAGCAATGGGGATCACGGAGGCTGGAATCGTTGAGAAATTGCAGTAGTGGAAAAAGGATATTTGTTGACAGGATTTGAGTCCGAAAAGATGGTTTGTACGCTGATTAAGGAGTTAGGGTGATTCTCTATTGATAGGAAGAAGTTCTTGGCTGTTTTTCCGATAAATTTTGTGAGCGCTTCAATTTTGAGATCTTGATGGAGGTCTTTGTTTGCCACATACCAAGGAGCGTTGGTAATGCAACGTAGGACTTTGTTTTGTAGTATGATGAGGCGTTTTATGTTGGCTTTTGCTGATGTGGCCCAAATGGGGGCAGCGTAGGTAATGAGAGGACGGAGGATAGATTTAAATAGCAAGACTTTGTTTTTTAGAGATAAACCAGAATTTCCGCGTAAGAGGGGGTACATCATATGAATCTTCCTTTGGTACTTTTTGATTGTTTCGTTGATGTGAGTTTTGTAAAGTAGCTTATTGTCCAGATGCACTCCGAGGTATTTAATTGTGTTAGTCCATTTAATGTTGTCTTGAAATAGTTGAAGTTGTTTTGGGATTTTACGTCTTTTCTTCTTGAAAAAGATGATGGCCTGGGTCTTTTTAGTATTGATTTCAATTTTCCACGCTCTGCACCAGGATTCAATTCTTTGGAGGGCTTCATTTAGATTCTTTCGGATGGAGACGTTTTTGTAGGCTTGTGAAATGATGGCTGTATCATCAGCGAAGATATGTAGATATGTCTTGGGAGTTTTAGGAATGTCGTGGGTGTAAATATTGTAAAGAATTGGTGAAAGAATGGCTCCTTGGGGTGTACCTGCCTGAATGGGAAATGGTGATGAAAGAGACTTGCCTACTTTTACTTGGAAAGATCTTGTTTGTAGAAAGGAGTGAATTATTTTGGTTAGATATGGAGGGAATTTGGCTGCTATGAGTTTGAAAATGAGGCCGTCATGCCACACTCGATCGAACGCTTTGGCTACGTCCAGAAAAACAGCTCCGGTATTACGTGAGTGATTAAAACCATCAGTAATAGCGTTTGTTATACGGAGCAGTTGGTGAACGGTCGAGTGCTTGGAACGGAAACCAAATTGCTCCGGAGGGATGACGTTGTTTTCTTGGCAGTGCAGGTTAATTTTCCGTAGTAGGACTTTTTCATAGATTTTTGAGAAGACGTTTAGAAGTGAAATTGGCCTGTAATTTTTTGGTTCATTTTTCTTTTGTCCGGGCTTAGGTATCATGATTACAATAGCTTTCTTCCAGTCAGTCGGAAAGTAGTTCTTTTGTAGGCAGGCGTTTATAATTTTGGTGAGATTAGTTATGACGTTAATAGGGACTTGCTTCAGAGCTTGGTTGGTTATGGTATCAGGGCCTGGGGCTTTCTTTGATTTACTTAGTTTTATGATATTGGCGATGTCGAAAGGTGAAATGAAGAAAGGTGCTGGAGAGGGAGGGGTACAGCTTAAAAAGGCATGTTTAGTACCATATACGTTGATATCATTTAACGGATTGGAAAGGTGGGTGTTGGTTCTAAACGTCGCTGCTAATGTAGAGCCAAAAAGATCCGCTTTTTCTTCGTCCGTGTTGGCTATGATGCTATTGTTATCTGGATGGATGAGAGGCGGAGTAGGTTGGAATTTGTTGACTAAGCTATTATTGATTTTGAATAAGGACCCATCTTCTGTGTTTAGTTGGCTTAAAAATTTGTTCCAGCTTTGGTTACTAAAGGTTTGCAGCTTCTTTTTTATTTCCCTTTGTAGCTTGTTGAGGCGAGTTTTAAATGGTTGGAATCGGGTTTGTTGCCAGTTTTTTCTGATGGTATTTTTGTAGCGGATGAGAGAAACTATGTCTGGTGGAATACTTCTTTGAGGGTGATAGATTTGCCTGTAACGACTAGCCGACTCGCGAGCAGCGCAAATGGAGTCAGTGAGAGCTTCAATAGTGTCATCAATGTCGACTGTAGAATTAGTTGAAGGATTTCCGGGAACAGTGACTGCGAGAATGTCGTGGAATCTTTGCCAATTTGTTATTCTTATATTACGTTCATCAGGAGAAATTAGTGTAGAATCATGTATGGTCATTGCTATTGGGTTGTGGTCGCTAGTGAGAGCTGCAAAACTTTGAATCTTGGACGGAAGCAGGTGAGATGAAATGCCGATGTCAAGTGTTGAGGATCTAAATGCGCCGTGATAAGTGTGAGTTGGTGGTGCAATTATTTCGTACGAGTGGTTAGTGCAAAATTGGTACAGTTGATTGCCGTCGGTGTTGTTGATGGGATTATTCCAGGAACGGTGTTTACAGTTGAAGTCTCCAAATAACAGAAAATGTTCGTTTAGTTGAGTTAAATTTATGATGTCGTTTAGATCTAATTTATTTAATGGTGGTTTATAGATTGAAGAGATGGTGTAGTGCTTATCATTTCTGGTTTTTAGGGCTATTGTTGTGTGTTCCAAGGTGGTGGTGTGTAGATGTAGAAGGTGATGCTGCAGACCAATCTTGACTCCTATAGCTGTGCCGCCACCTCGGTGAGTAAGACGATCAGTACGATGGATGATGTAATTTTGAATGGTAAGGCCATCACTGGGACGCAAGTGAGATTCTTGTATTAAAATTATGTCTGGTTTATGTTCTGTGACAAAGAGCCGGAATTCTTGAATTTTCCCTCTGATGCTGTTAGCATTCCAAGAGATGATGCAAAGTGAGTTTCTTTGTGGGCGTCGAGACATTTATTTCCAGATGTTTAGTATATTTTGAATGGCTTGGATAGTAGATCCGAATTTAATAATTATTGATACTTCTGAGCTCCATGTTTGGAAAATATTCTTGGCTATTTCAATAGTGTCTTGAATTTTGGTGGAGAAATTACTGTCGAGGAAAGTTGTATTGAATTGGTTGGTTGAAGATGCGGGATCTGGAGTTTTCTGATTGGTTGGGGGCGGGCTCTGTGTTTGCGGAGGGGCGGGGTTATTGATCTGTGCTGTGCGTTTCGCTTCTCTGTCGGTCCAGAAATTGACTATAGGTGGTTGGGAAGGAGGCTGATTAAAAGGATTCTTGGGACAGCCCGAGAAGTTTGCAGTATGCTCGCCTTTGCAGTTCGCACATTTGGGAGTGGTCTGTCTGGTCTTTTTGCACTCGTAAGAAAAGTGAGATCCCGCGCATTTCACGCAAACTGGATCTCGAGTACAGAAAAGAGAGGAGTGATTAAATAATTGACAGCGGAAACATTGGGCCGCGATATTCCGACGGCGTAGCGGTTCAATTTTGACTCTGATGTGGGATATGGCTGTTACGTTAAAAATTTCTTTTGTTTCAGGTGATTTTTTCATGTGAACTATGAAGATAGGGAGGTATTTTTTCTTTTGTGCATTTTCATCAAATTTCCTGTCTGGCATTTGGGATATGTTTTCCGCAGGAAAACCGATCTCAAGAAGTTCCTGTCGCAACTCCTCGATGGGGTAGTCAACGTCCAGCCCTTTGATAACTACTTTGAGTTGCTTCTCCTCATTAAGTGGGAAAGAGTGGCTTTGAATCTTTTGATAATGACATTTGGAATTATTTATAATATAAATTATTTGCTAATAAACTGGTGACTTTTTACCAACTTTTTTGAAATCATCCCCATAACGTGAAACGATTGGTTGGAGATACTACTATTAATAATAGAGTAGATCCATCAGAAAAGTTTTATGAGATGGTGTCGGTGTGTCATAGCCAATGAGGGCCTACAAAGATTTGACAGCTGCCGGGGCAAAAGCAGTTTACGCTGCTGGTACCCCGTAACCGACTAATCTGAGAAAAGTTCTACTATATTTTCATGTTTTTTGTTCATTTAAACTTTTTCTGTCGAAAAATTGGGTCTTTTTTATAATGCGTTCATTATTTGCATTATAAATTATATTCAATTCTATACACAAACATTTTAAAATTTTCAATATCACACATTTATTTTCATAATGGCAAATATAATTTTTTTTGTTTCTTTTCGTTCTTTAAATTTGTAATCTGTATAGATTTTCTAATTATGCAGAATCTAGTCCTCCCATTGGTTTCTTCTCACTACGACGTAGTAGCTACGTCATCATCTTTTTGAAAGTTTCAACGGTCGCGTCGTTGAAGTCACTGAATTTAATGCAAACTACAGACAAACTATGTAACTACAAACTATGCAAACTACAGAGCAGCAGAACTCAAAAAACGAACCTAGACTGAATCAAGACGAAGAACTCTGGCGATGACGGAAGAATAATAATAAAAACCGTAAATCAATTAGCAACAAGAACAACGCATCTCCATCCGTCATCTGGAGCTCGAAAACAACCGTTAGGAAGTGCTCGTCATCTATCTGCCTGCATGTGCATATACAAACCAATCCCACTTTAGGTTGAATACAAAAGCGTGCCAAATAGCTATATTTGGCAATCATTCATTACTTTTAGAAAACCAAGCATGCCATGTTTGTTGAAATAAGTTTTAAAGTTTCTTCTGATTGTTCTCCGACATTTCTACAAAAAGTTAATCACTTAATTTCTAGAAAAACAGAAAGAAATTAATGTTTCAGAACTTGTGTTCTTTTTTTAAAGCAGCATAAATTTTACTGCGTAACACTGTCGAGTGATACTTCTATTAAAAGAAGTAATTTTTATTATTCCTTACAATTAAGACTTTTGGTAGAAAAGGAAATCATTAAACCTTCAATTCAAGATTTGAAAGATTATTCTTTCATGGCATTATTATCATACTTTACACAATAACTTTTATTCATTACTTCAGTAACAAGAAATTCAGTAATATCAACGTTTTACCATTAAATCAACCAGGGCCGTGTTAAGGGAGGGGCGAAGGGGGCGTCCGCCCCGGGCGCAGTATTCAGGTATTCAAGAAAGGCGCTGAATTTGTGCCCGAAATTTTTTTTTGCAATTTATTATTTTAGTATTTTGCAATTTAAAATTATTTAGCATTGGACTTCGTAGTTTCTTCAATACTTTCCAACGGAACCACGATTAACGTGTTCAGGGGGCGCCAAATTTTTGCCCAAACATTTTTTTGAGAATCTATCTGAGAATAATGTAAAGAAATTACATTTGGGAGGGGGCGCAAAAAAGCCAGGGGGGCGCCAAAAAAGCCATCCGCCCCAGGCGCGATTTTTCCACAACACGGCCCTGAAATCAACTTTTGCGAACTAACATTGAACTTGCATTACAATTTGTGAAATCGTACTAAAAGAAAAGAAAACGTATAAATGTGTGTTCTAAAGTCATAAAAGTTTCATTTTTCAAACAGTTAAATATGAATAAATTTTTTCTGACAAATTCTTTTTCCCTAATTAGGTATGAAATTAATATATGTAATGCTCTGAAACATTACTTTTTTCTAAAAATTGTTTTTATCACACGAGATACTACTGTTATAATTAAATCTTTAGAACTGATAAAAAATTCCCAATTAAATAATTTCCCTTTCTATATTTATAGTACAAGAATGAATTGTAGATAATTTAGTGGTGACTTTTATCCCGACAATTTTTACAGCTGTTGGTAAAGATATTTTTAAATCCTTTCTCCATACACATATAGAGCATTCGCACATGACGTCACTTGGAGGACAAAAACAACGTTGCTAAGTCTGTTGTTAGGGGCGGGAAATAGAAGCATCCAATAGAAGCATTCGCACATGACATCACTGGAGGATAAAAACAACGTTGCTAAGGCCGTTGTTAGGTAAAGTCATGTGATTGAAAATGCTCTATTAACGGACCACCAGTAGGGAACCACTGTTTTGCTCGAACACTAGAATTCGGAAAAGTCGCGCCAAAGAAATTGACTTTAGCAATCCCACAAATCATGTGATCAGTTTGGCACGCTTTTCTATTGTATCTATAGTGGGATTTATGTATATGCCATCTGGCTTCACTCATGACGAAGACTTGGCTTCTGTCTAACTTTACCCCGCTTTCAGTAAGACAGAAGAAAGAAATGACGGCTATATTTAGGTTGCGAGAGTTTATTAATTGAGCGTTTGTTTTTATACAGACTGCGAGAAGACGTGCAATAATAATTAAGGATATTGGACTGATGTGGAGTATTAGACTCCCTTAAGAGGGCGGTTGAACACGGTTTTTCAAACTTGACGCGATTGCTAAGACTGTGAGAATAATAATATTAACAATTTTAATAACTATGTTTGAAATGAATATAATTGGGTTGAAATAATTTTTCAAATTTGAAGTTCATGTAAGGCTAAATTTGAAATTAAATGCGCAAAAATTTCCTAAAATAAGGCAGTTTAAGGAAAATGAGAGAATGAAACCATTAAGATTAAGCTATTGATTTTATATGGAAGTTAAATTAGAACAGAAATTAGAAGAAACAGAAATTAGAACATACTTTTAACTTTTCTATTTAATAATTGTAAGGTAATTATGAAGAACGGGGGAATCTCAGAAGGTTGGATAAAAGTTTTTATTTTTAATTTACACTTTTTATTACTGGTGATCGTATTTTCAATAATATCTGCGATAATTATTTTCTGAGTAATATTTTTTTGTTCCAAAATATAAAAATAACATTTGCCACGTGAAAGATCCCCAGTGGAGAGATACCTCGATTATTCCTTCGCAGTGCCTTAAGCAAAACTTTCTGGGAAAATAGTTTTTAAAATTAAATTAGATCCTTTTATTGAAAGAAATAAGTGAAATCTATTTCTTATTTCATTCGTAAATAAATACTTGCTTTTGTTTTGAATAACATAATGAAATGCAGCTAATTATGATACTTAAAATAAAAAACTATGGAAGATTGGAGTTGGATTTTCCAAAATTTTCATAAATGTTTTGCTAGATTGAAGGGTTTGATATGTGTATCGATAATAATGGACAGTGAAAATACTCAAAATCAGATCAAAATTTTTAGTTGTCACTTTTAAAAATCAGGCAGCGTTTTTCATGAAACACGAATCTTCGTTTGGCGATCAGAAAATAAAAAATCATGTTGTTATCATTACTCGTGATCATAATTTTAATAATTACCTGAAATCTTTATTTTCTGTGTTTTATATTTCGAGCAAAAAAAAAATCCCTTTTTGATCAAAAAGAAAAGATCCCCAAATCGTTAATGGAGAGTTACCTCATTTATTCTTCAAAATACTGAAGAAAACGCCTATCCTCGAAAAATTAGATTACCGGTTTTGGCGAGGTGTAAAAGATATGCTTTAGCACTGTTTGAGTTTCATTTTTGATCGAAATATTTTTCATCATATACTTATTTATCATTATTATCTGAGTGAAACCATATCGCTCAAAAGTAATCATGATTATTAATCGAAACCAATAAAACTCAAAATACTGATACAAATTTTATGCCTCAAATCAAGCCCGATTTTAAGAGTACTATACTCAAAATTTGATCCTTAAAGGAGGTTTTGGCGATCAAGCGTGATCATTTAATTCAAAACCTAAAATATTTAATCAAATTAAAAATACCGTTTTTGCTGAGATATCCCTCAATATTGTAACATAAACATGCCCTCTAGGGAATGTCCTTAATTATCAATTTTCGAATCAAACCATGTCATGTCTTGAACCGATATGAATAAAGTATAGATATTTTATTCATTTATTATTTGACTGGTAGTTTTGAATAAGAAGCACCATCTCTTGTCTGTAAGTTTGAATTCCAACTGTTTCTGATATCCTGACATGTATGACGACATGTCATGATATGATTTTTATTCAGATTCAAAATCCTGTGAGGACAATCCAATATATTTGGTCCATAAGTCCCGTTTTTAATTCCCATCGTACAAAAGTGTTTAGAAAAAACTCCCATGTCTAATACGATGCTGCGGCCGTAGCATTGTGTAAGGCAGTTTGGAAATCTTTTAATAGCTAAGGAATCTGAGCAACAAGTTCGTAAACCGTAGCCAATTAAAACTATTTTTGCAATTTTCTGTATATTGTATTTCTCAGCAAAAAAACTACTTTATATTGCTTGAGCTTGAAGCAACATTGCATTAGGCACGGGGGCTTTATTAATAACATTGCAAGATGAAATTTATTATTGGGAGTTAGGGATCATCAATTCGCTCCACATGTTTATATATCTAAAAAATGTCATGATCCTAATACACCCATAAACCTAATGTGTATGAATACCTATCCTGTATGGTAGAAACGATGTTGAGCACGAGATGGAATTACAAGATAAAAAGAAAATAACAGAAAAAAAAATTAACTTCTGAACTAAGTTTAAGAATTGGAGCATCATGATATATAAATAGTTCATAATTCACAACCTTAACGAACAAGCGCGCATTTCGTTAAACGAAAGTTCATATGGCATGAATTAAACTAATCAATAGATAGCAAGCTATAAAACAATGGGTATAGGTGAGGTATACTCGAAAGTGAGTTCCCGTACAACGCCAATAAGAAATTCCAACCGCTTAGTTCCAGTGGCGGATCCAGGGGGGGGGGCCCTGGGGGCCATGCCCCCCCCCGAGAAACTCTAACAAATAGCTTAAAAAACACTTTCTTAATGCTAAAATTCAAAAAAATTTCTGGGGGAGAACCCCCAACCCCCCTTTAATATTTTGACATGTGATATCTGTGTTAGAGTGTGTTCCCTTGAAATTCTTCCGCTTAAAAGAAGCTGTTCTCTTTTGGGAAGTTTTAAAATAGATGAATACTATAGTTTGAAAGGGCGCATTTGCAAACATTTTCTGGGAGAGGACCCCCAGTCCTTTTCAAAATTTGGCATCTATTTATAATTTCATCCTTGAAAATTCTGTGGTTCATGCTTTCAAAATGAGCTGAAACTTTATTTTTAGAGGCAAATGTTCAAAATTTTTCTTGGGGGTTACCCACAGACCCCCTATTAATTTCTTATGGTTACTTATTTACTGTTTTCTACTTGAATTTGTTTCTCTCTTCTCCTTTTAGGAGTACAAGAAGTTGCTCTCTGTAGGTGTTATCCAATGGGTACCAAATGTACAAAAATGACTAAAAAAACTTCTATTGGAAGCCAAATTTCACAAAATTTTCTGGGGGAGGACCCCCAGAACCCCCCTTTTGCTTTCGAGCTAGCATTATCTGATGAAACCTTTATAACTTTAACAAAGTTTCGTATTTTATTTAAGTTATACTCGGAAAATTGGGAGCCAAACACCTCGCGAAACATAAGTATTGTTATGCCCCTACCAAAAAGGTTTCGCCCCCCCCCCACTTTCTAAAACAATGGCACGGGCCCTGGATATCCTCTAAGTTACTATAAACCCCTAAAAAGCTGCTTAAAAGCAAGCACTCTTCAAAAAAATTTCTGAGGCACTGAAAATTTCGAATGTAATACCCTCCGACTCTGACATGGCCCCCCCCGAAAATCTGGTCTGGATCCGCCCTTGCTTAGTTCATACAGCCCGATTCCCTTCTAGCTGTTCTGCTGAGGTTTGGACTTCGAATTACTATCAAAACTTTAAAAACTTTATAGGCAGATTTACCATCTACCTTTAATATAGACTACATTCTACAAAATATTTAGCATTACCTACACTTTAAAATATGCGCAAATATTTAATATTGTAACATTTAAATAGTGGTGACTATGTTAACCAAATCGCACTAATTTAATTTTTAGTTATAGTACTCCTTAACGATCGCTTTTGTCGTAGTAGCTATAATACAGAAAGTGGGAGACGGCTTTTTAGTCACTCAAGCCATCAGATGATGGGCTGTGAATAGCACTGATTACTAAACACAGGATGCAGGAGGGAATGCCATCCGTCCTCGCATTGCGAGGGAAAGGGAGCAATCCAGTTCAATGCCACTCCGAAGATCCTTTGATTTCACCGATAGTCACCATCACGCTTGTTTTGAGATTTAGAACGGATTTTTAACGCGGATTCAATTTACGTTTATACTCTTGATATTTTGTCCCCTTATTTGATTTCCCAATGCAATTCAATTTACTTTTATTCTGTACTTACATTTTAATTTCTACTTTTCACATATTTGTTCACTTAAAAGCTTTCAATTTTTTTTTCTTCACTCATGTTATTACCACATTCAGGACAGGAGTGGCTGGTATCCCCTAATTGACCAAATATGATGAAAGTGATCACTGTCGTTAAGTAAAATGCGGTCTTCAAAACATGCAAAACACAGTAACATTTAAAAGAAATGCTTTAATTAAAGTGTGCAGAGGCAGGTCAATAATGATCCTTCAATGTTAAAACAAATACTTTATTAAACAACGAGAAATAAGAGACCAGCGCTATCCTAAATGATTAAAACAGAAGAGAAACACAGCAGCCGACCTTAACCCTATAACAGGGGTCGGCAACCTGCGGCTCTTTTGATGTAAAGTTGCAGCTCTCCAGTTCGAAACGAAAAAATTAATAATTTACTATCAAAACCCTTAAAAATAAGAAAATATATTTTTAAGTACCTAATTTTTCCAATAGTTTAGTATTTTCATAATCTTTAATTGCAAATCGCTTGTGTGAAATAAAAACATTCCACAATTAAAAAAAGCACTGATTATCCAGTATTGGAAGACAAAAGGCTGCAAAAATTCAACTTCGTGGTAGATACCATAATAAAACAAATTAACTAAATCTAAAACTGCTAGGAAAGGGCCCAGCCTGCGCCTTGCTTGAAGAAGTGTTTATTTAAAAATGAAAAAAGTAACTTTTTTTTCGTTGAAGATATGGAGAGCGGTAAATTACTTCATTTTAAAAATCTGAAGCAATATCGCGATGAGACCAATGCAACTATTGAACTATTGACACAAATTTCTTCCGCATAGCTATAAAAAACATAAAGGATGGATTCGCAGAGACATTCAAGCAATTCAAAACAAACTAAGTTCTCTCGCGTTCATAGTAAATCCTCTAAACACAAATACAAATGAGATCAGCATTGAGCCATTTGAAATGGATGCTGGATCGCTTCAAATGCAATTGCTGGATTTGAAAACCAAAGACTCGTATAGTGAAAAGTTCACAGAACTCATAAGCAAGTTGGGGGGGACTGGTCAAGTGCCCCCCCGTGGGCTCGGACCAAAACGAGTTAAATCCCCACTTTTTGGGTCAAATTTCTAAAATTTTTCTGGGGGAGGACCCCCAGACCCCCCTTTTCTGTTTATAACAGTATTATTTACTACTTTTATATATATTTTATATTATTCCGTATTTAAAGTTTAAATAAAAAATCATATACATACATTTTTAGCAAATACTATACAATATTGAAACGAAAAATTTTTGCGGTTCTTTAAAAACTGGGAAATTTTGTAAATTGTTACTTTTGGCTCTTCCGCTTCAAAACCCCTGCCTATACGCATTCGTAGGAAGAGTGGAGTTGAGTTGTAGGCGACCTTTCTCTGCCGCCACAGCTTTATTGATCCGACAATAATTTACTTTTTTTAAACTTCTGCTATTAATAAGTGCTATAGAGTGTTTTCAGGTGACGTTACGTCCAGCTATTTTCTTTTAACTGTTAACCTTCTGTAGGGCTTTTAAATGTTGCTAAGGCGGTTTTTAGGTATGGGGTCACGTGATTGCAAATGCTCCAATAGAAGAATTCCACGGCCAGTCATTTTCTGTAACTGTTAACCTTCTGTAGGGCAAAAAAAACTGTAACCTTCTGTTGCTAAGGCCTTTGTTAGGTCCGAGTCATGTGATTGAAAAGGCTATTCTGCTATTCACTAGTCTTAGTGTCTTAAGTCACTACTGATAAGGCCATGGAAATTATATTTTATTTCTCGGGTGATTGTCGTGGCACAGAAATATTTTTGACACCTACCGTTCAGTGAAAGTGTTAATATTAGAATACTGTTGCTCTGCTTGTTCTTTCAAACCAAGGTATGCTCGAGAGTGAGTTCGTACAACGCTATCTAGAAATTTCAACTGCTTAATTCACACAGCCCGATTCCCTTCTAGCTGTTCTGCTAAAGTTTGAAACGGAGTAATTTCTCTGTTAAAAGCTACAAATACAAATACAAATACAAAACTGACGACCAGCTACAGGCTCATAGCCCAACAAGGCTGGTCCTATGATTATGAATTCCCCAATTCCCACAGCCTATCCAGTTGCCTCTTAAACTCAAACACTCCCTTTGAATAAACTATATTTTCTGGCAACGCGTTCCATATGTCAATTACCCTATTGAAGTAGTAGTACTTACAGTAGTTGGTAGTAGTACTTAGTAGTAGTAGTACTACAAATTCATACTCGTATTTATTTATGGCCATTCGACACACTAGTTTTGTATTGACCTTTTATACTGAATTTAAGGAAATAGAGAAGTACCATTGGAAAAGGTTTGTCATTTTGACTTATTTTTTCAATTATAGAAAGGTATAGTACATTTTTTGAATGACAAAAAAAATCAGTCCTTCAAATGTTCTTTCTTTTATTCTTCCTTCTCGTTTCACCCCTTACCTCTCCTTTTTTTTTACTCAGGGCACTTGCTCAGGGCACTTTACTCAGGCCACTTACTCAGTGCCCTGATCACGAAACCTTGCAGCAGTAGATACGATTTCTACTACCCGAATTCAGCAGATGACACATTCAACGCGAAACAACTATATATAACATAACCAACCACCACGAGTCGGATGTTCCTCTATCCGCGCCGATATCCCAATAGATTCAGTGTGTGAGTCACACTCATCTCTGAAATTCATTAATCATTTGCGACGAAAGGGTTGAAGGCCGGACCGTCCGGGTAATTGATTATCCGGCAAGGGTCGTTGGGGGATCCGAAACCGTTATTTTCCGATTGCAGAGCAATTTAAGTCCAGGCAGAGAAGATGACAGTTTAAAGCCAGTGGTTCCCCAACCCATGTGGATGCGTAATCCTAAAATTGAATAGGGCCACCCATTCACTATATTTGCCTTTTGGATATATATTTAACCATTTAACGGCCGTATTCATCCGTAAATTGACCAGAGTTTAACCTGAAGTCAAACCTCTGATTGGTGGAAAATTAGTTTCTCTTCTTCAACTGATGCCAATCAGAAGCTTGATTAACCGCCGGTCAAGTTACCGGTGATTATGAACGTAAAATTATATAAAATTAATACACTGTGGCGACCATACTCACCCCTACAATGTTCAAGTAACTAAAATTGAAAGAGAAGTAATTAAAGAAAAGAGAACAACTATTTATAATTTTGGAGAAAACTTTCGGATAGGCATATCTCAAAGTAAAAAACGGATGTCACTACAAAACCGTACTACATAACGATCCTAAGTAAACGTATTTAGTCAGTTATATTAAACCAAGGATAAATAATAAAATAAATCACGTTTCAGATGTTACTCCCTCAAAGAGTTTTCACAAAATGCTTCAGTGAATTCAAATGCGTTTAGAAAGTGAGTATTTCGCAGTTCAAAAAATGGATGTGCTAGTTATTATAGTATGACGAAGGTCAAAACTATATTGAAGAGAGATTGGATTTAAAATAACCTCACGGATAAAAATTAATTTCATTACTGAGTGAAATATTCCGTTACAACCACACCTGCTGAATTGACTGCGAGTAGAACGAGCAGATAATTTCTCTCATCGGATGTAAAAGCATGAGTAAAATAATAAATACATATTGATTTTCTTATGAACCTGTGGAACACCTGCTGGTTTTCTCCAAGAGATAATTAAATGCAATTCTTTGAATGGTTCTCGAAAATCTATTAGGTGAGGAAACGAATCCCGCAGTCCTTTATTCTATATTCCCCAAATGAAAGTATATTTCCAATTTCAAATTACTATAAATTTCAACCATTATAATTTTTAAGGGCACGAGCAACTTTAAGTCGCTTCGCTGCCGGAAAACTTTTTCAAAAATTGTAAGGTAATGCGTAAAGAATTGAATTTTTTATCTTATTACATTTTTTAAATCTTATATAGTGGTGATCATAACAATTGCTTGGACCATAGACATCCAAGTAGTATTTCTCACTTCAAAAAATACACAGCGTAGTAATAAATCAGGAAGACTCAAATCGATACCAGGCGACCATCCAAGCATCGATATCGAATCTGCTCGCGACACAGGAAATGTTCGAAAGAAGCCCTCGAGGGGAGGGAATTGAAATGCACGAGTTCTTCCCTCTCGCCTCGGAATCCTGGGGTATTCGGGATTTATGACTTGGGATTTGAATAATAAATGTATCTCCATACGTACTTTATGGCGCGATGGCATATATGGGACACTCTGCTGGGAAGGATATTGGAAACGGTCAGTGGACTTACCTGAAAGAAAAGAGTAGTTTAGTACTTGATGGAAAGAATAAAATCATGAATGATGAATTGACATTAATTTTTAAAATACAGGTAAATTAGCTTATTCTTGCACCGTAAAGCAATCACCAAGTAACGGCTTACTAGATAGTATACAGGCTAGCCGAATTTTAAACAATGAAAACCATTTGACAACTTTTCCCACTAGGATCGCCACAAGTCCTACCTATATAGACCAACCAATAGGATAACACACTGACAAATAAGGAAAAATAAAGGCGTGTTTTCATGACGTAAACTGCTGATTGTTGGCCATTAGTGGCTGAGTTGAATTTTTGAGCCATTAAGCCCCGCCTTTAACTCTGTGGATTTGCTTTGCCAGTTTGTCAACTATTGTCATCTGGATTTTTAATGATTTCCGTATCTCGGCTAGCCTGTATAGTATCTAGTAAGCCGTGACCAAGCCCAGGGTTTGAATTCAATGATCAAACTTGATCACCAAAACCTTCTTCAAAGATATAAACCGTAAAAATCTAGCATGTTTCAGGCAAAAAACAAATGATCGGATTTTGAGTTTTATTGGTTTTGATTAAAAATCATGATTACTTTTGAACGATACGGTTTTACTCAGACATATAATCATTAATTCATGATGAAAAACATTTCGATCAAAAAATAAGACTCAAACAGCACCTAACATATCGTTCACACCTCACCGAAACTACTATACCCAGACTGTAAAGTTACTTGGGAGAACGGAGAAACAAAACAAACAATCTACAGTATGATATATTTGTGTGAGTTCACGCCAAAGAACAGCGCCTATGACACATAGGAAACGTTAGCGTACCTTAGCGAGTAGTTATAAAACCCGATTCATTGACGCCAAAAAATATATTGATGTGGTTTCCTCGGGAACATCAGTGACACTGTGAGGAGTAACACTTTTACTTTCATGTTATGGAAATAAAAATTAATTTTATTATGAGTGAAATATTCCGTTTCAACCACACTTGCTGAATTGACTGTGAGTAGAACGAGCGACGAACTTCTCAAATTTCTCTCATTGGTGAAAGCATGAGAGTAAAAAAATAAATACATATTGTTCATCTTATGAGCCTTTGGAACACCTGCTGTTTGCTATAACCGCTTATTAAAAGGCAATTCTTTGGATCGTTTTCGAAAATCTGTTTGGAGAGGAAACGAATCCAACAGTCTTCTACTTTCGTTACCACCCCGCCATAAACACGAATCTGCTATTCTTATACATAGCAGATTCGTGTTTTTGGCGTGGTGTTATCCGTAAGCTTCAATTATTAGTAACATATTCGGGCATAAGCAGCCTTTGACCGTTATGTTGCCGGAAGAATATTTATTCTCTGATTTAGACAGCGTGTGATGTAAAGAATGAATTCTTTATTACATTTCTTAAATTTATCTAGTGGTGACTAATACAATTGCTTGGACTATAGACATCCAAATAGAATTTCTCACTTTAAAAAATTCACAGTGTAGTAATTAATCAAGGAGTCAAATCTATGATCGTATTTTGAGTTTAATAAATTGAGATTTGAGGTGCATTTTGAGTGAAATTAAGAACGTCAATTTATTATGATTAGTTTTTTAATCCCATGTATATATAGTGTCTTTATATCACGATTTGCGTACCGAAACTCCTCGTAGCAACCCTACAGGCTATCTGTTTATGCAGTTTTTCCTTCATTGTCGATTTGGTGTTCTTTCACATTACAAAAAATATTCTTATTCTTTGAAACGGAAAAATAAAGCTAAAAAAATATTTATCGTATATAATTATTAAAATTATGATCTTTTCTTATGATTACAACACGAGATTTTCTTTTCTGGTCGCCAAACGATGATCCGTTTTTCTGATGAAAAATGCTGCCTCATTTTTAAAGTGGCAAATAAAAATGGAGAAAACACTAAAAATCAGATCAACGTCTCCATAATTATCAATTTGAAACCCTGATAAGTCCAAACTTAATTAGCTTAGAGATATGTGAATAGGTTTTTTGACAGCAAGATCTATAAAAACATTAACACTTTCTTAGACATTTAATTCTGATAGAACTGAATATTTACCAGCTCTTATCCCAAAAGTAACGTATGGGTTGACCAAGGGGTCAAGTGACAATGGTGGGAGAAATTTCATATGTATGAGAACGTTGGCAAATATTTAGATTTTTTTAAAATTATGTATGCCCTTGATATATTGTTTCAACTTCTTTAGGGTTCTGTGATAAATCAGTGTGCAGAATATGAAACCTTAAGAGTTTTTATTACAGTTAAATATAAAATAATAATTTGGGATTTGTATGTGTCATATGTATTTGTATTTATTCGTGTTAGTGTACTTTTTGTGTTTTATTGTTCTTGTTAATAACATTAAATTAATTAATAACAGCATATTTTCGAACTGTACACAGGGTAGTATTTTCATCTCCAGTTTAAGATCAATCAGAGCTTAGGCAAAACGACTGGAAACTCCATATTGAAAGTGATATAACTCCATATTGAAAGTGATATAACTCCGTATTGAAAGTGATTTAACTCCGTATTGAAAGTGATTTAACTCCATATTGAAAGTGATTTAACTCCACATTGAAAGTGAAATACTCCAATTAATATAGAAACTAATTGGACGTCACCCCCAAATCTTAACCACTGCAACTAGAAAATATTCAATTAAATTTTTCAGCATTTACAGTCCTATTCACTGCACATATCGTAAACCTATCACACATCGTCGCTTGCATACTTAAGGATCCTCACCAACTCAAATTAAAAGCAAGGTAATTGATTGCGGATGAATTACATACAGCGAAATAAACAGTTCTACAACTAAAAACCCGACATCAGACACCCATAATCCGATTTCCTACCAAACCGGAGTAGATTAATCACGCCAGATTACCCCACAACACCAATACCTTCACGGCAAAATTCACTCAGGACAAATCCTCACAACGTTTTCCCACAAAAGACCAGAATCAAGCCGCTTGAATGAACCAAACTCATCAACTCCTGATCTACAGCATCTGCAAGGAATCGCTAATCCTCGGACCAACTCGCGCGGATTATCCACAACAAGTATTGAAAAGATCACCAGACTTAATCCATAGTCGCATATATTAAACACTGAAGGGGATCTGTGCTAAACACGTGACGTTAATCCTAAGCATCCTTTTTGCTAGGTCCCGGGAGTTCCTTTCATGAATTTGGAAGCCCCCCTAGACCCAAGTGGGTGTAAAATTCCGGGATTTCCGAAATCGCTTGCATACATTAGCATTAATGTTTTCTGGGGGGAGGGTGACTTTGTGGGTCACTTTTACGCTCGACCTGCCTTTTGTCGGGGGTTCTATTATGCCGCGCGAAGAAAGGAGGTCTTTTAGGGGGTGGGGTGTTGTTTAATTATGATTGGATTTGAACGGTTGGGGGTGTTGAAAGCATGTGGAGGGTGTTCGGTTCCTATTTTTTATTCGGTGTTTATATTGGAATTGATATACTATACTCGACAGCAACGTTTCTTGAACCCAGTACGTCACTACGCGGAAGGAGAAAAGGGGTAAACACAAAGCCTCTTGGGTTGCTAAGAGGAGTTTCGGTACGCAAATCGTGATTGAAGAGTACTATATATTCATGGGTTTAACAAATTGATCATATTTTTAAATTGACGTTCTTCATTTCACTCAAAATTCAGACACCGCGAAGGGAACTATGTTTTTTAGTGATGTCATAGGGTCAACTAACGTTGCTGTCTAGTATAGACTGCACCGTTAGTCATTTCTAGGTCAACTAACGTTGCTGTCTAGTATAGACTGCACCGTTAGTTGACGACCCTGGAGAAACAAAAACACCTGGTAGTTCCCAGCACGGTGTTTGAATTTTGAGTGAAATGAAGAACGTCAATCTAAAAACATGATTAGTTTGTTAAACCCATGTATATAGTATAGCGTCTTTTTATCATGATTTGCGTACCGAAACTCCTCCTAGCAACCCAACAGGCTTTCTGTTTACCGATTTCTCCTTCCACATTTGTGACGTACTGGGTTCAAGAAACGTTAGCTATCGAGTATAGTTGTAAGAGATCTTTGAGACCGTAAAGACTGGTTTAGAGAAACGACAACCTAGAAGTGTTCAAGCGATGTTTATAAAATTAAATCTTATCGCCGTATGTTGTCTTATTTTGGGATACCAGTGGCATAGCCCTTCCAGTTCCTAATGTGGTAATAACATGAGGGTTAAAATGAAAGCTTTTACGCCAGCAATTTTGTGAAAAAAAAACTGTGGTAATTGAGAACAGAATAAAACTAGGAATGTTGTGAAAAAAAAACTGTACTAGACTGCAATGTTACTTGACCCTGGAGAAACAAAAGCCAGCGCGGTGTCTGAATTTTGAGTGAAATTAAGAACTTTAATTTAGAAATATGATTAGTTTGTTAAAGCCATGCATATATAGCGTCTTTTTATCATGATTTGTGTACCGAAACTCCTCCTAGCAACCCAACAGGCTTTCTGCAGTTTTTTTTTATTCGTGTAGTGACGTCACGTAGGGTCAGGAAACACTGCAGTCTAGTAGAAATGCGGGGTCAAAATATCAACTAAACCAAAACAAAAGGCAATGTAAAACATTTCAGTGAAATAGATTTTTTAAAACAAGGGGGATACTTGAGGAGTATGAAGGGATACATCGTTAGACCTTCAAACTCCAGTATAACCAGCCTAACTGGGTGAGGCCATGAGCAGAGCTGTTACAAAATATGCTGCAGGACGTGTGACTGAAAGTCACAGTACACTGAGGGGCTAAGCCCCTTGTCCCAACCCGGAACAGAACCCTGACATTTTTTTTTTATAGTTTAAACGATTTCAAATACTGTCATCATTTCTAGTTTCCAAAAACTACCAAGTCCACTGAAGAAAAAAAGAAAACGTTTTCAACTTCATACTTTCCCCTCCTTAATATCTACTTTAGAGAGAATCCTGCACATAGAAACTTAGAAATAATTAAAGTATTGCTGTGACCAACTTTCACAAAAAAAATCACCTATCCATAAATATAAGTTACGATAATAATCAACCATTTCATCCTTTACCTGGATAATACTACTACAACCCATATTGTCCCACATCCCCCATACCCATATATCTTCCGTAATGGAAAATCTTTGTTCGTAGCATAAAACATATGACCCACTAAAAAAAATCACCCGAAACGCGAACACAAGAAAACAGGGTAAACCCCATCACTCCCCTAATTCCTTAAAGATTCCAATCCCCCTCTAAGCCCCCCCCATCCCCCTTTAATATCTGGACGGCTTCATCCAGCGAACATTACGCGATAGAATTTAGTTATTACCCCCTTTCTTTCGGAACAATCCGCTGCTTTCAACCCCCCTTTTCCATTTTATCCACTGCCCCCGCCTGGCTTTGGGGTGATCCACCCTGGTTTAAAACGGAATATATTGCTTGTCCGTTTCTTTATTCTCCCCTTCTTCCCCCTCTGTGATGCATGTGGGAGGAATATAGGGGAAACGATGGGGGGAAATTGAAGTAGGGGATGAACTATTAGATCTGGAATGTTCGGTTCAATCTTTCAATACTTACCACTTAATTTAAAAATAATTTTCTAAGTAAAATTGATTTGCCTTGCCCTAACAAAACTTTTAAAACTTTTGATTCATGCCTTCGCTTGTAGATAGGCGAAATAATTCAAATTAGAACTGACCTAAAAAATATCCGCAATAATTAGGCATCGAGTGTATTAAGAATCACATATCGTCAGATTAAGATTCAATCCTTTATGAATAAGAATAGTATATTTTTGTCAGACAATATTCAGAACACGATTTCTCTAGTTCATACTAAAAATATAAAGATGGATGTTTTTTTCTTTGATTTGAATTGTTTGTCTTTTTTTTTCAAATGATTGGCATGTACAATATAATGTTTTTTGCTTAATTTGGAAGTTCAGGAATCTTTTTTTCGCGCTATTTAACTTTGTTGTGTTTAAAATTCACTCAAAATGGAGACTGCCGTTTAACCACTGGTCAAGTAACCGGTTAATACGGCCATTAGTCGTCCATACTTCTACCGAAATGCTTGAGAATGCTTAATTAAACAGAACCATGTTTGGGAAACGCTGTTCTTTTACAATGAACACTGGATGTAAGCGGTATTTTTCTATGGTCTCGGTGAAACAAAAGCAACCAATAGCAAACTGCCCACTGGTAACCTGTCTTGCGTACCGAAACAAACTCCTCATAGCAACCCAACAGGCTTTTTGTTTACCCATTTTCTCCTTCCGCGATTTTACGTACTGGGTTCAGGTAACGTTGGTTTCGAGTATTATAGAACTATCAAACCAACAAAAACAAGAGAAGGTCACAAAAATAGCGAAGAAATAGCATAAAAAACAATCCCGCGACCCGAAAAAAGGGTGACGCTACTGCCTCTGCATTCCCAAAAAAAAAAATTCACTTAACAACACAGTGAGAATTCGTACCCACTCTTCTGTGTCAACCTTTTACTTTTCCCACCTCAGATGGGTCACAGAGCGGCTGCAATTGAGTGGAATTCCCGTCTTTGTTTCGCTAAACACCAACACCCGTAGCAAAAAAAAAAGTCGACAGAAGAGTGACGGAGTGAGGCACTGTCTTTCATTAGAAACGACTCTACCGTACGTTCACGGATTTTTTTTTCCTCTATCCTTACCTTTTTGATGAAAGAAAATATTATCAGGAATGCCGTTTCATTAACCAACGTGGAAAGAGTGGGAGTGTTTCTTCCATTTCCTTGGAAGTATGTCTTGTTTTTTTTTCTTGGGGGAGATCCTTGATTATAGAAGAGCGAGAGTATGGTTATTTTTTTAGAGTAGGATGGGGGTGTTTCTGGTTATAGTAGGAGTACATAGGCTGAGGAAAAATATGAACAGTAAATCTTCTACTTGAAAAGCCTTTGTCTTCTACGCTTACGCTTAAATTTAAAGTCATAGAGCATTTACAATCACATGACTCTGACCTAGCATCGGCCTTAGCAACAGATGCTTTGACCTACAGCATGTTACAGTTAAATGAAAATAACTGGCCGTGGAATATTTCTATTGGAGCATTTGCAATCACGTGACACCACACCTAGCAACCTCCCTAGCAACAGACGCTTTGATCTACAGCAGTTAGCATTTAAAAGAAAATAACTGGTCGTGACGTCACCTGAAAATACTCTTCATACCCTAACAACCAGGTGATCAAATTGTGACTTCTTTGTGACGGTCAGAATGGAGCCATGAGTTTGAACATGAAGAGTCGATGTGACAGGAGAATGTCCCGAATTTGTAACCCCAAATCTGTGAGCACTTGTGACTTCACTGAGAAGGTGCAGTTGTGACAGGTCACACGAAAACTTCGCCGAGTTGTCACTCATTACTGATCACTGTGACACTTCCAAGTTAACGCTTTTTTTACGCTTCGTGGAGGTTGAATAAGTTCTTGCTGTTTTGTGCTGGATTACGTCACGAGCACGAGGCCCTACTTATGCGGTTTTAGATTCTGATGTTCTTTTTCAGAAGAAATACATGTAATCACGCTAAAAATCCAGTATGTATCCAGGTTTAATGGCGGTCGCTTCGCTCAGTAGCTACAAGTCATTTTTTTTATGAAGACTTAACTACTTTTTTTAAGCGTTAAAAATGTATAATTTTGTGTGAACAAAATAGCATTGTGGGGTATTTTCTAGCATTACTTTATTTTTAAAAAAATCTCTACTGAAATGCATAGAATTCTTTTAAAGACTCTCAACGATCATTCTATTCTCATTCAGAATCAAAATGCAGAGAATGGTTTAAATGGCTTAAGAACAATGATTTTGATGAATGACAAAGAACGTTCTGAAGCTCCAAAAAAACCTTTCAAGGCGAATAATTAAGGGCCTAACTTTAAAAGGTCTTTCTTCACATGCTAGTTGACTTGTGTGAACATTAAAAGTTTATTCCACCCAGTTTCAAAACTTTTGGAAGTCCTTGGGTTTTGTTTGTGTTTGATTTTTATTCGGGATTAAAAAGGGATATATTATGATAACCTAGGGGGTAGGTGCACAACTTTCGACCAAAAAACACATTTTTCAATTTTTGCATTTTCAACAAGTATTACATTTTACGCTTCGAACGATACCAAAATTATTATTCTACGCAGAGTAGAAGTATTTTTAATTATTTTTTTAAAAAATAATTAAAAAGGGATAATTAGCTTTGATTTTGGTGCCACGCCCCCTCAAACCAAAATAAACGTTCTGTTATGTGTTTAGCCTTGAAATTTAGCTTTTTTTTAAAAAAATTGTGGTTTAAATATTATAGCTATGGTGATGATATGCACTTTAGTAAGAAGTTAGTTTTTTACTAAATTTCGTTTTTCTCAAAACTGTATTTTTTACCACATAAGGAACATTTTCTCAAAATCTATTTGTGCAAATTACTTATAACTTGGTATTATAATTAATGGCACTATATTACATATTATAATGAGGGGGTTTCTCAAAAAATTCATTTCAAACTGAAGTTACTGTATGATACATCATGAAATTTCAGTCTTTTTGAGAAAAAAGCCAAGTACATCCAGATAGTAATTTTTTAAAAAATAACAAATCATAATAGCCTTAAGGTGTACGTACACCCTACGAAATCACGAAAATAGACCTTAACAATGGATTCCTTTTTCTCTATTTCTAAGTGTATTTTAGATCTTCAGATTCTGAATTACTTTGTATTTTGTAGTTAAGTATCTAATTTGTATTTTTAAATGTAAATTTTTTATAAAAACAAGTTTCTTGTACTTTTTAAGGAACTTTTAAAAAATTTAATTTTTTTTATGGTTTTTCAACTTTAAACAGTTATAATTTGATAAATAATTAGTTTATCTTTATAAAAGTTGTGTTTTTATAATATGTTAAGTTATAGGTAGGGCCCGAGCCTCCAACAAAGAACAAGGTGTAAGAAGTTTATTTTTAAGAAATTTTTAAATGTTTATGTCTCAGGAAAATATCGTGAATTTTTCGGCTATCTTCAAAAACAGAAAGGTTTTAAAAAAAACTATTAATCACAGATACTTTTTTTGAGGCTCGGGTCCTTAAGTACAGTTGAAGGAATTGTTTTCAACCAGAATAGAGTTTCAAAAAGCATTTGAAATTAATTTAGCATTGTTTGAAAATGGTGCTAATTTGGTCATTATTTCCTATTTAACTAATTAATAATTATCATTTTCTCACTTTTTTTCGGGAAAATCGTTTAAGCATCAAATCAGTAACCTATAGCGAAAAAATTGAATTTTTAAAACCAAAAATAAGAAAAAAGTTCTCTAGTGTATACGTACACCTTAAAATCTCTCATTAAAGTATGTAATATAGTTCAGGGAATACACATAAAAAAATTTGAGAACTTTGATTCAGTACATTTTTTAAAAATGTTCCTTAAAAATCCTCATTTTTAACATTACGGAGATAGGGACTTTGTTTCGTGCACCTACCCCCTTAAGCACAAAAGTCATGGAGTAAGCCCAGCCATGAATCAACATCATTCGTTAACCCAAATATCCATTGTTCCAAGCTTCTTCTTGGAATTCGATAGGATCATCTCCACGAGTTTTGCTAAAACCGAATGAAACCGTCATGGGAGATCGGTGTTGACAGAAATGAATGTGTTTGAGTCGAGAATTTAAGAAAAAACTCCCGAAACAAGAGCAGAGATAAAAAAAAGAGATTTTGCAGCATGACAATAGAGCTTTCCACATCACGTGACACCCTAGCAACTAGCATAGCAACAGCATTGGTAGGCATACATTGCTATTCATTCCCATTGTGTACTATGGATTTAGCAACGGCTAAGCGGTATGAAGAAAAAATTTCGATTATAAATGGTGAAAATCCATACGAATGGAATTCTAAAGATGCCTCGGCTAATCCCGAAGATTTCCCTCGGTGCAAATTTGACTTGGACAGATTTCCGATTCCGTCATTCAGATCACGGTTAAAACTTAAAATATCACTAAATGACTTAAAATCTAAATATTGAAGTCTTTTTAGTAAATTTAGGTTATTTTAAAGTAAAATTTAGAGAACATAAAACACACGTAACATGCTTACATGCATGTAAACACAGTTACCATAACAACTATTTGTATGCCTACCAATGGTTAACAGTTAAAGGAAAATTACTGGTCGTGACGTCATCGCGGAAAGCTATATGCTCAACCCCTCGCCAGAACACCGATAATAACCCACATGGAACACTTTAATCAGAAGTTTTATTCCACCCGCTGTATTCACCTGACATTGCTCCTACAGATTACCACTGTTCCATTCGATATCATAAAGGTCTGGCCGAGCAACACTTCTATTTCTATAAAGATGCCGAAAAAAGTAGGTAGATTCTTTGATAGCCTTATAAGACCAGTCATTTACCGGGTAAGAAAATCAATTGCTATCAAAAACAATAGGGAAAGTAGTGCCTTTAGCGATGGTCAGTATCTTCTATGATTTGGTTTTCAATTGAAAGTATGACATTTCTGTCATCCTTTCCTAAAATGGATACAAGTGTCTACTAACAGTTGATAAAATAATTTTCAGTTATGAAAATATCAAATTTGTACTAATTTACTGGTGAGTAAAAATTATTGCACTTTTCCACACATTCTAAGACGGCGCCGAAATGGAACGGGATACCGGAAAGTCACCTCATAATTTGCACCCCTCTACAGGCAGTAATTGGAAGGGGTAGCTCCATGCACAGTAATGTTCGATTCACTCAAGCGGTCAAATGGATTTCTAAGTGAACATCCTATCATCCGGTAGCATTGAAGATGAATATAATTCGTCATAATGGAGATTGCTCGGAGTTCACATTATCGCTGCTCTGTAATTCTCAAGATTTTTTTTCTATATATTTTGAGTACTTCATCATGACGAAATGGGAAACGGGGCCACCAGGGATGTTTTCAGGGGCCTTGTTGGGGAAAACTTTTAGGTGTGTAGCACAGTAGCTTCGTTATAATTACCTACACTTGTGTCCTGACCACTCTCAGTTGCTGCCAGTGTCGGATCCAGCCAGGACCGCATTTTAAGAAGAAAATATTGAAAATTTGACCCTTAAAACCGATTTTAGGACGTCTACAGGGCCTATTTTTTTTCCCTAAGGTCTCTCCCACCCTAGTATTTTACAGATCAATGTTAATCTTCGTGCAAAAATATGTAAGTTTTATAGACGATGCTCATATGAAGCCCCAGGAAAGGAAGGGGGTCTGGGTTCCTCCCCCAGAATTTTTTAATTAGACCTTAAAATGTAGTCTCTTGACTCCATTTTGAACTTTTACGACTGGATTTAAGGTCCCATCCTCCGAGAGATATCCCAGAAATGAGTGGTCATTGGTCAAGGTTTTAACTCTTGCCCTCCTCCCCCTTGTCACAAATTGAATACCTCAGAGCAGGCGCATAGCCAGAGGGAGGGATTTGGGGATATATCCCCCCCCCGAAACTTGGAAATTTTCTTTTTTTGACAATAGAAAACCACTTAAAATACCCCATATCCCCCCCCAAATATCAATATCCCCCTCCGAAATTTTTTTCTGGCTACGCCACTGCCTCAGAGCGCCTCTGACGTATAACTATATTTTAGGAAATTAAATTTTATCTTACAAGAGATAGAAAATTTAGTAAAGATATTCTTATTATAACTTCGACTAACAAAGAGTAGATGCATCTATACATAGTTGATTAATTGTGGGGTACAAGGTAACGTAAGCTGCTCCTGTCCAATTATTAGGAAAATTTAAAGGATAAAAATAGGTAAGGTAAATGTGGGTATAGTGGACACTTCAAGGAAACTTTTCGCTTAAATTATCAATAAGTATCAATCTATTTTCTTGGAAACGGTTACCATCCTATTTTTAGATTAACTGGATCTTCTTCTTTCGATTTTACCAATTAAAACTGTAATTAGATCGGGGAAAGTATTTTTAATCAACTTTTTAAAAGTACTCCAAATTGCTTCTATAGTGGCCACATCGATGTATCTGATGTTTCTATGGTGGACACCCTTTGCATCAAAAGTGGACACCTCTCTTTTTCTGCCTAAATGAGGGGGTTTATGCATGAAATTGAGTCGTTTGTTCTAAAAAAATCATCCTGTCTAACGAAGTGTATTTTAGATAAAAATAAAATTAGTTTATTTGACTTAAAATAACAGACTTGATGGTTTCCGGCCATAACCTACGTTGTAGCTGATTTGAGAGGCATTTCGAAATCTTGGTTCCCGAAGCCAGAAAGAATCAAACCTAATTTGTACAACACCCGTTTTAGAGCATAATCAACAGTTTATGAAGAAAATCTGATTCAAATAAAAGATTACTTATATTTCTTTTAGAAGCCATTGTAGTGACCACTATTGGAAAATCTAAGATTCTCTGCTGGTAAAGTGGCCACCCCCCTAAATCCTCGTAAAATCAAAATTTTCAAATAAATTTTCTTCAATATGATTGAATACACTCTACTTTATATTAAAATGAATTTAAAAGTCAATTAAATCGTAATAAGTGCAAAAAAATCAGTTTTAACTTAACCGTTTCCTAACGCGATTCAATAAGCAACTTCAAATTTCAGTCCCTCGGCCGATGGTGTTATTTTCAAAGACTTAAATATCCTTCCCATGCTGATCTGTGGTATCGGTGGTTATTTAACTGATTACCTGATAGCATTATCTACTATGCCTATGAATTTTAACGCTATTTAATTACTCTAATTAGTATTAATTAAAATTAATAAACTAGGTGGTCACTATTGGGACAGTGTCCACTATACCCACATTTACCTTACTACGTGAAAACATTTGTAAGGTGAAAGAATTTTAAATATTTAAAGTACTGTAAAGTATTTTAAACAATTTACTGGTGACTGATATCTTCACACACGAAATTAATTGACGTGGATATACAGGGTGTCCCACGAAAAGTGGCCCAACCCCTTTAACTTTTGAACCCCTACAGATATAGTCATGAAAGTTGGGTCTAAGTATAGTAAAAAGACCATGCCCTATCCGATGAGACAACTTTCAACGCCCTCTAGCGGAAACTTTAGGAGTTATAATTTTTATTTTAAAAACTATGTGAGGTACGTGAAAAAAGTCAGTGACTAAGTTGTAGAGCAGCATCGATTCATTATAAATCGACACCTCTACCACAAAAATGACTACAATAAAACTCATTAAACGCCTTTTTATTTAATTGTGATTTGGAACACTCAACCTCACGAAACGCTTAACTGCTTGCTTGTTTATTTGCGGTCTCGAACACTTAACCTCACGAAACTCCTCATGAAAATGAACTGATTACATTTACCGCAGATGCTCTATGTCCTTCCAGTCTGCGACGCACGTTTGGACTCTATATTGAATATCGAGCCTAGCCTCTTTTCAATTTAATAGCCTCTTAATTATTATATCCAAAAAGATAGTGCGTTTCAAGCACCAAGTTAGTACATGCAAAAGCGTTTCGTTTGGTTAAGTGTTCGAGACCACAAATAAACAAGCAAGCGGTTAAGCGCTTCGTGAGGTTGAGTGTTCCAAATCACAATTAAATAAAAGGGCGTTTCATGAGTTTTATTGTAGTCATTTTTGTGGTAGAGGTGTCGATTTATAATGAATCGATGCTGCTCTACAACTTAGTCACTAACTTTTTTCACGTACCTCACATAGTTTTTAAAATAAAAATTGTAACTCTTAAAGTTTCCGCTAGAGGGCGTTGAAAGTTGTCTCATCGGATAGGGCATGGTCACTTTACTATAACTAGACCCAACTTTCATGACTATATCTGTAGGGGTTCAAAAGTTAAAGGGGTTGGGCCACTTTTCGTGGGACACCTGTATAGTGCAATCCTTTCACATTAATTGTACCAAAATTTCTAATTACTTATTTGAATTTTTTTCTGTGCTACAAGGCTCTTTTTATTGACCTTTCTCAAGATTCTCGTTGACCACCGTTTTGGGGACCACTGTTTAAGAACAACCAACCAAGGTCAGACGCCGCCACCTTAATGTGGTCTTTCCCTTCCAGCAGCATCGGAACGCTCCAGTAGCCACTGGCAACGCTTCACTGGCCACCAGACGCAAATGAAATTATCGCTTGCTGTGTCCAGCGGCCCTTTATCAGAAGGGAGGGTGTCGGTCTGGAACGCGGCGGGACATGTTTCAGAGTGTTTCTTTTGTTCTAAATATATACGATGCCTTGATCCGGAGGAGAATAGTTTAGATGTGGTTAGAATCGGCATTCGCAATTCTACACATAAATACGTTGTTTAACCCAATTACTTGAGATTGAAGTGGTAGATACAATGATATTTTCACGTTCTGAGATTAAATTTTATTAAAATAGTAGTAGATAAAAAACCATGAAGTATGACGTTTAAATGAAGTATTTTCGTAGCCCAGTTTATGAGATATAAATTTTTGAAATTTCCTTTTGCATTTTGACGCGAAAACAGAAACACTCTTGTTGTTGTGCGCTGTGACGTCACATTCAATAGAATCCCGTTTTCCGATGATCATTGAAAAACAGTAAAACACTAGTTTCGAGTGCGCTGTGATGTCATATCCCGTTTTATGATCATGTGACTTCACTAGTGTTTTGGCTAGAAAAGAAAATTGAATTTTAAGTTATTTAAAATATTTTTGAACTTAAAAATCTGATATTTGAGAGTTTTAAACTGTAACGTATCAAAAAAAGTGTAAAATTAAGCAAATCGCTCACTCATGCAAATATCTCATTGTAAGTAATTCTTATTTCCATCAAAAAATTTAAAAAGTACGTCATAAATTGAGAAATCAAAGATAAATTAAAAGAGATAAGGAAATAAAAAAGATCTGCTACCAAAAATCATGCAAAAGGATTAATAAGATGAATCAAGGAGAGAACCCCTAAAACTTTCTATTACTAATTCCCGATGCATTCCGTTCAACCTGATCCCTTAACTTCAACCTAAAATCAAAAGTGTTGTTGCTAGCTTATTCACCACTCAAAAAGATAAAATATTTAATAACGATATAAATAATGACTAAATATAGAGCATTTTCAATCACATGACTCGGACCTAACAACGGCCTTAGCAACAGAAGATGTTAGTTGTTTGCCCTACAGAGGTTAACAGTTACAGGAAATGACTAGCCGTGGAATTCTTCTATTGGAGCATTTGCAATCACGTGATCCCATACCTAAAAACCGCCTTAGCAACAGATAAACAACGGCCTTAGCAACAGTTAAAAGCCCTACAGAAGGTACACAGTTAAAAGAAAATAACCGGTTGTGACGTCACCTGAAAACACTCTATGGTTCCTTTGACTAGTATCTGACCATGGATCGCATTGGCTACATCGGTTTTTATATAAGGAAATACTTTATGAATGTTGACAACCCCTTTTCCTTCATTAACTTTTAAGATTCCTCAAAACTGCTGCAAAACGTTTTAAAATACTTCCAAGGACAATGACTTTCTAAAGATATCCAAACTCTTTAAAACCACAAAAACCATTCATCGGACGATTATAAAACCTAAATGGCATTACACAAAAACTAGATTTTAGCGAAAAAAAATTTAGTAGAGAAGGAAAACAGCTTTTGAAAGCATTCCTTGATCTTTGACCTCTCTTGAAGAAAGAACTGCTATTGTTTGAATAAACGAGTAGGGAACAAATTTGAAGAGTTCCTACTCCTTTGAATGTTCCAGATCGTGACTAAGGTATTCGATAGTTTGAATCAGTTTGCTTAAGGGGGTCAGGGTTTGTATATGTTCTATATGGGTTTTTTTCTTTTAGTTTAGATAGTCGTGCATGCGCAAGACCTTGAACCAATTGTTGTCTATTCAATAAAACATCTTCATAATATGCAGAATAAAAGCCGTTTTTTGTTACGTTTTAAGCAGTATAGTTTAACTTTTTAAAGCTGAAGGAACCACAGAAAAACCTTCGTATTTTCCAAGAGTTCAAAATCAAGAAGTTTCTTTTTAACTGTAATTCCAGCTTCAGTATTTAATTAAAAATATAACTTTCTACCTCTCGATCTATCACCAACCTTTTCTGTTCAAAAGTTGTTTAGTTCTTATTTTGATCACGTGTTTTCACAAAGACGTGGTAAATACTATCTTGGGAAAGTCGCAATTTTTTAAAATTTATTCCGGTAATGATGAACGGTAAAATAACGTTATGATTTCAAAGTTGAACTTTGATGTAGCTCCTATTTTTAACATTGATTAAAAAGAAAGTTCAAGGGATCATAAAAAAAACCCCTTTGGGTTCAAGATGTTCAAGTTTCAATGGTTTTTGTTACAGTTAAACTTGTATAAGTGGAATTCCTGTATAACTGGAACATAAGAGTTGGTTCCGAGCCCTAGATGGCCAAAATAATCTTTTATCAATTGAAATGACATCAAGCCATTCTAACAGCCATATTCACAGACACCATAGTCTCGGTTAGCCAACAGCTAAAGAAACAAAATATAGAACTTTTCGCTTACTCCGTTGGGTGGAATCCTTCTGTGACAGAGGATTTAACACATGTGATAATGGCTGTTGGTGTATTAACATGGACGGATTTAGAGGGACACTGGAGGGAGCTTCGATTTCGAGGGCTTACGACCGTATTCACCGGTGGTTAACCGGAGTCAAACCTCTAATTGGCGGAGAACATAGTTTTCCTTTAGCTACCAATCAGAAGTTTGACTGCAGTTAAACCACAGGTCAAGTTACCAGTGAATACGGCCGTTAATAACCCTGATTACATTGAAAACATTTCTACACTATTGAGAAAATGGAATATCCTAAAAAAGTTGGACCCCATGATTCCCCATAAATCCACACGGGAGTATTGAAAAACTGGAATGAAAATATATATCACGAGTTATCGTTTTAGTAGTTTATCTTTTCATACTCAACATAATTTTATTACATTTATATTCAACACAATTTTAACTGTAAATCGATTCAAAAGCCCATTTCAATTAGTTCATAATTTTGTAACTTAAATATTTTAAATTTATAAAAAAAGTGGTGGTTGTATTTAACATTAAAATTACCAAATTTCAAAAGAAATAGTACTACTTGATCCATTAGAATTAGTACTATCTAAAATAAATTTATCCCTCTCTGCCAAAGTCTCCAAAAAACAGAATACCCTGCTTTAAATCACAGAATCCTAACGACATTCGAACACAACCGACAAATAAAAAAAAAAGAACACTCCCTCTTCCGGCTAATCTGCCGATAATAAGCCACTGCGGAGGGAGGGTGGCTTCCAATCCAAAATAGAATCTCCAGAAAATTCAAAATCCTCCTTTCGAAGTATTCCGCATCAACAGATCTCTAATGCCCGACCGACGACGTTCTTTATCGAAAGAAACGGAGAGTAATGATGGGAAAAATCGATCATTTTGAACACTCGATGCACAAGTATCGATACATTCTTACTACAAGTATAGAGGAGAGATAGTGGTGGAGTGAGCTTTAGTAACCCTAAACAGTGGCTAAGATAATTTTCAGAAAAACGGCAGTCACGTGATGACCGCAAACACCGGATCGGACCTACTGGAAATTGTTTTCGCTGCCGAACATTTATGCCGTGCAGTGTTGCTAATGCGTCAATTCTTGGCGTCAAGTTTTGTACGCGCTGGCGCTGCCAACTAACTCATCGCCAGAAGCCCTGCTGATGTCGGATACTTTTTATCGTAGTCGATTCGAAAAACGTGTGCTTGTCCTCATTTAGCACGTATTTTTGGCATAAAATACATTTGTTACCTCACAAACATTTTGCGGTATCTAATCACTACTACCCTTAAATATTCAACATAGAAGAATCAGTAGTTAAAGTAAAAAGTGTATTCTCTTGACTCATTTTTGAACTTTTAAGACAGGATTTAAGGTACCATCCTCCGCGAGATATCCCAGAGATGAACGATCAACTCTGCCCTAGATGGTCAAGGGTTTAATTTTTGCTCTCACCCCTTGTCACAAATTAAATACCTCCGAGAGCGATATTATTTATGGATGGCCCCTAATAGGTTCAATGTAGCTTTTTAATACATTTTTAGATAGTATTTGCATCTTTGAAGACTAAACAGAAATAAAGAGATACATATTTCCTCGTCATTCAAAAGAGGGAAAGAAATTAAATATCTGTACCAGGAGTCGGCAAATAATTCTTCGTGAGATCCAAATAATTTTGAAAATTTGTATCGAGGTCCAAAATAAAAAAGGCATTTAATTACAGTCAAATCCGCTTATTATGATCACGGTTATTGTTATCAATCGGATAATGTCCGATCGATAGCGGCCGTCCCGATCGCTCCTATTTAACTTAAAGCAAAAATGCATCGCTTAATGTTATCAAAATCCGGGGGAAAATCCCCTCTAAAAACTTTCTTTTCTCCCGTTTAAAGGCCAATTTTAATACATAATTTAACAAAATGAGTAATTAATTTATTAGTGTTAGTATATGTTCCACTCTCGTATTTTTCTTTGAGAATGTAAAAGTTTCAAAATACATAATACGTAATCTTTTTAAATAGGGTCACTTGGGGTAAGTGGGTCCCTGGGGTAAGTGGGTCACCCCCCTCAAACTAAACTATGTAAAGGACATTTCACACTTATTCACATTGATCATGTTACATTTTGTCACACTGATGGGTTTTGCATATATTAGAGTTGTGTGTCATTTCTTTTTAAGATTGTAGAACTATTGTAAAAAAATTTCCATAATTTTTTTTTTGGAGAGTGCAAGATGCATTTTTCCAAGAAGTGTTTCCAGGAAAGTTTTCACTATATTTTAAAGTTTTTTCAACTGTTGTTCCAGGTTTGACTTAAAATACATACTGCAATTTGAATTTTCACAAAATCTCTTATTTAAAATTTTTAAGAGGGGGGTCCCACTTACCCCGTAATTTAAGCATAGTAGGGGTAAGTGGGACACCCTATACTCACCGTTTTAATGTTTATTGAAACATTTATAAGTAATTTATTGAAATTTTATATTAATATTGCGCTTTAATTAAAGTTGTAATAAGTATAGTAAACTATTATATTGTTTTTTTTTTATTTACGTTGCCGAGAAATTAATTAAAACACACAGTGGGGTGGGGGAATAGTTTCGAGGGTTTCTTTATAAGTCTACTGAACCATTCGAACCTGAAGAAAACATTCTGTAATTGTAGTGTTCCAAAAAGGGGTCCCACTTACCCCAACCAACCCTATTAATTTAAATGTGAGTAGATATCTCGTACATGGATTAAGTTACAATAAAATATTTTGTACCTAAAACTTCTATACTTTATCAAGTAAGACCCACTTACTTCCTCTTAAGTTTTGCTTGCTTTCAATCAAAATAAAGAGGGGGTGACCCACTTACCCCTTCCTATGGGGTAAGTGGGACACCCGTCTCATTTTTTACAAAAAGACCACTTAAGAAAAATGTAGAGCATTATTTTAGAACCTAATTATAAATTTTTGTTTATTAATAGTGTCTTAAATAAAATATGTCATTAAGTTCAAATTGAACCTCTCCAAAAAATTTTTTATGAAGCTTCAAAAATGTACTGTTCCAAAGAGGGGTCCCACTTACCCCAAGTGACCCTACTTCAGTTAGGACTACATAGTTGTGATTTTAAAGCAAACACCCGAGTTACGCTGTTTGAAACTTTCTATATCAAAATTTCTGTTATCATTCTACTCTTGCACAAAAGTGATCACATCAAGCGGAGTCGACTGTACTTTTAAATTATATTCTTCAGACACACATATTTTTACATTGATGGAATTTAAGAAGGAAAAATTAAATATACTTATGAAATATTTCTAAAAAAAAGCATTGACAAGGTTTAACGAGTTAACGGACGCTTAAAAAAGAATGGGCGTCGTCAGCAAGAGAATGTTGAAGTGGTTGGCCTGGGAATTTTGGATTCCTTCCCGGAAGGGTTTGCAAAATTTAGATCTTATTAACTAGACACAAAGAAATTAACGTTTTACATTTCAAAACTACTCCTAAATTACGAGATTCAAAACCATTGAATTAACTTTTGTGTTAAAAACTTGAAAAAAAATTTTTATAGCTCTCTTTATATTGAAAGGGGATTAACCCCAGCTGGTTCCAAATAGTAAAGGGTAGTATTTATACTACAGTGTTGCATTCCATTCATTCAATACACGCCTTTAGCATACACTAAATACGGTACTTAATTAATTTTTATTGGTTATAGGTAGATATTTTCGAAGAAGAAGAGGGGGGGAACACGATGGAGCACCTAGGCCCGAAGGGCCTTCTATCTCCGGTATAACTGGCAGATTTTTTGCCTAAAACAGAAGGGTTAGATGCAAAGCATGGTGTATCAGAGGTTTTTTACACTAAGCTTCCTGAAGGAAACTTTTAGAGAATTTTGAGATTGGTCAATCACATGCAAATCATTTGCTACTCAGTAGTAGCATACAAAATCTCCCGCAGAAGAGCTCTAGGGCGTTTTTTGTATCGCGCGAATCGAGGGTCATAGTTTTTGATGTTTTGTACACAGCTATTTTCGCTGCTTTCTACATTAGCAAAGAATTTCACCGCAAGTTTAGAGAAGAAGTCCCTAAGAGTGGGTACATCAAGGTCCCTACGTATAGCAATATTTCGATAGTAGTATGGTGCGTTGAGTATTAGCCTGAGAACCCTCATTTGTGAGGCTTCTAGTTTGTTGAAAGAGGTCTTGGCCGCTTGGCCCCATACACAACAAGCATAGGAGAGAACTGGTCTTAACACAGATTTATATGCCATCAGTTTGGTATTGATTGACACATGGGATCTACCATTTAAGAGGGGAAACAGTTCTCTGACTCCAACTCCAAATTTGTCTTTAGTGTTTTTTATGTGCTTGGCCCAGGTTAATCGCCTGTCCAGTGTGACGCCTAAATAAAGTACTTCATTAGTCCAAGGTATTAGTGTATTGTTCAGCACAGGGGGAGGGGGGAGTTGTCTGTTATGCGAGAACAGGATTGATTGAGATTTGCTTACATTGATATCTATCTTCCAATGTTTTAACCAGATGCTAATTTCAGAAAGAGCATCATTTAGTTGTTTTACAACTTTATTAGGATCCTTATCCTGAGCCAGCAGTGCCGTATCATCAGCATATAGACAAAGCTGCACCAGCGGCTGCTTGGGTATGTCATTCACATAGATATTGAATAGGTGCGGACCCAGCACTGAGCCTTGCGGCGTTCCAGCGCGTATTACCCTAGGTGAGGAAAGATGTTTATTCACTCTCACTCTGAAAGTACGATTTGTCAAGTACGAATGAATGAGTTTCACAAAGCAGTGGGGTGTATTGGCTTGTAATAGTTTGTAAAGTACTCCATTTATCCATACTCTATCAAATGCCTTAGCTACATCTAAGAGGACCCCGCCAGTGGATCGTCTGGCGAGGAACCCATCATGAATATGTTCTACCACCCTTAAGAGTTGGTGTTGAGTAGATAACTTGGGACGAAAACCAAATTGTTCGGGAGCCATTATAGGGTTAACATGAACAAGGAGTCTTTTGACCAACAGACTTTCCGTTAGCTTGGCAAGAGAGGGAAGTAAGCTAATGGGACGGTAGCTTACCGGGTCAGCAGGGTTCTTATTTGGTTTTAACAGAGGCACAATTACTGCTTGTTTCCATTCTGTAGGAAAAACCTTTAGTTTAAACACCATGTTTACGAGCATAGTTATTATGAATATCATTTTCATAGGCAAATGTTTAAGTATTTCGTTTGTCAGTTGATCACCTCCTGGACTCTTTTTTATTTTAGAGTTTTTGATATACGCAATTACCTCTGAGGGATACGCTTGAGGGATTTCTTCAATGTGCGTTTCAGATAGTTTTGATAGTACACGTGTGTTTACCTCATTTTCAAAATCAGCATCACCATTTTCATTTTCGCAAAATTGAGCCTCCAAGCTATCAGCTAGCATTTCGGCTTTTTCCGACACAGTAAAAGCAGTACTATTATTTTTTGACAACACTGGGATAGTCGTTTTCTTGTTTTTGGCACGTCGGTATTTTATTACCTTCCACAGTGAGTTATCTTGAGGATTTAGGGCCTCCATTTCCTCCCTAAATTTGCGTTCCCTAAATTTGTTTAGCGCCAGCCTAAATTCGGCTTGTAACCTGTTGAGTTTTGTCTTATCTCTAGGCGACCTGGTATCCTGCCACGTTTTTCTGGCCAGGTTCTTAGCTCTAAGTAGAGGACGTAGAGACATGGGCAAGGTATTTGCTTGCGTAGAGGGAACATATCTACCTGTATTTTCCCTTATAGTCATTATGTTAGACACTGTATTTTTCACAAGTACATCTAAGTCGTGTTCAGTTTCAGGCATTACAGCAGGAAAATCAACATTACTCAACTGTTCAGTAAATTTTTCCCAATTTGGGCGGAAAAAGGGTTCCGGTTTAGGCACCGAGAACATGGTTTCCACAATCACAGGGTTGTGATCACTAGATAATTCCGCTACGGACGTGAGTTTTAGATCATACGGAAACTCCCTTTTTACTAGAAGATCAATAATGGACGGGCTGCCATCGTAGTGGAAGTGTGTTGGAGAATCAGGCGCTAAAATATCAAGTTCCGCGGCTTTCGCAAAATTTAGCAGCCTTTTACCTTGCACGTTTGTGGATCTGCAGTTCCACTGACGGTGGTGTGCATTAAAATCTCCCACAAGCAGGGCTTCCCTGCCCAAACACAGTAGGGTTTCGAAATCTAGCGTAAACATGGGATCAGTACCTGGTTTTACATAGACCGAGGCAATAAGTAGGGCACCAGTAGGACCCATAACAGTTATAGCTGTTGCATCAATAAACCTAAAAGGCGGCAGATTAGTGAACGAGTGAACATGATGCGAAACACAGTTTTTTACGAAGATTGCTGTCCCTCCTTTCCAACCAACACGAGGGTTACTATACAGCACATAGTTGGGCATTTTTGGACTATCATTTCTACCAAAAAATGTTTCCTGTACACATACTATATCAGGGGAATGTTTATTCACAAACACACGCAGTTCGTTCATTTTGTTTCGTAAACCGTTAGCGTTCCAGTACACTAGTTTCAGACCTTTAATATTAGATATACACGAGCTAATATTGACCCAGTAAAGCAAATAACTTGTCGTTTTGTGAGCTGGCATTTTCAGCCTTGGAGATTCGTTCCTCAAACTTTTCGGTGGAACCGAAAATACCTGTGAGGATGTTAGAAAACCTTATGAAAAGACTCATATTTTTAAGTACATCAGACATATCAGCAGTGTTTGATGCAGGTGGAGTTTGATTTGGAGCATTTTGTACCTTTTTAAGTATATCAGAGTACGCAATACCAGGGTCAGCTTTTTTGGACGTGAAGGTTTTTGGTTGAGTATTTTCAGTTTGTTTTTGGTTTGGTTTTCCAGTCTGTTTTTGATTTCGTTTTTGATTTTTTGGTTTAGGAAACATTTCGCACCCTACCCAGTTAGCACAATGATCACCCTTACAGTTTGCACACGTTGGTTTAGCATCAGTACCCTTTTTGTCACAGTTTCCGACATTGTGTGCCCCAGCACAAAAAACACATTTTATTGGCATGGCGCAGTTGTGGGAAGAGTGGTTAAAACCCTGACAACGATAGCACTGAGGAATACCTTTCCTCTTAACATATGGCACAACGCTAACGATTAAGTTGTCTATCTCGTAGACATTAAATATGTCCCTAGCGCCCTCACACCTGGCAATGTGCACCTGGAATAGAGGCATAAATGATTTATTTGTAGTGCTGCGCATTTGGTTTATCTCAAGAACCTCGAAACCTTTATCGCACAAGTCAGTTTTGATCACGCTTTTATCAGCATTGATCGGTAGACCCCTGATTACGGCTTTTACCGGTTTTTTGTCACGTGGAACACGGAAAAAGTACGGAGATTCCCTTTTATCCAAAGTGGAAGTCAACACTCTATGTTCATTTTCAGAGTTTACATATAGATACAAGTTTGGACCTCGGATTTTAGCAGACAAGTCAGGGACAAGTTTTTTCAGATCGGCAACAAACAGCGAAGAGTTTGTGGGTAAGGGCATGATCACAGGTTGTATACGAGGAGGTTTGGGTTTCGTAATCACATCATCAACTTCAGAGTAAACAGACATGTTATCAGCACCATCGTAATTCGGAAAGATGGGCTTAAGGAGCGGGAGTTCGCCGTCTAATACAGTACGGTTACCAACATTAGTATCAGACAAATCATCATTAACTACAGAACAATCCATTACAACATTATCAGAACTTCTGTTGTTGTTTGCGTTGTTGCTATGTTTGAGCGTCGGGTTCGATCGGCGCGGCGTTTTTTCGGCACGCGAGTCGGACGAAGCGGGCGCATTGCGTCGTTTTCGCGGGTTTACAGGCTTGAAGAATTTCTCAATAAGATAATTTAACATATTCAACTCATCATTGACTTGTTCTAACTTTCCGATAAGTGCAGCCTCGATGCCGGTCATCACAGTCGCAGCCTGACGAACCTCGTCGTGGCGGTGTTGCAGTCCTCGGACGGCTTCTAGGTCGCGCGCGAGGGAATCCCGCTCGTTTTCCTTCGCGACCAACTGTGCGTTGATCTCCTCTGCGGACTTCTCCGGTTTCTCTACAGGGAGTTGTAGGTCAGAGCGAACCGTACCGAGTCCAGGGTCAAACCCTTCCAGAGGGCGATCCATGGGAGGATCCTTGCTTGCCATATCACGCAAGGCTCAAGGCCTTCCCGAGAAATCCAACGGTGGGGACAGCCTAAAATCAAAACCGAAACTGACTGATGAATAACAAAGAACAGAATGAGGAAAGAAAAATGTTTCGACGGTATCCATTTCCTCCGATATTTTCGATGCTTACTTCTCATCAAAAAGTGTTTCATATTGTATTTTAGTTACAGTTTAAAAGTGGTGACTCTTCAACCCCTTCGAAAGCATTTTCTGCGAAGGAGTTTTAAAAAGTTGAAAATTAAGGCTCATCCAAACTTATCACTTTTGTTGTTCATTTTGAAGGAATCGTCCGAAGTAAAAAGTGTAAGTTGTCATTTCAATCCTCAAATAGAGTGTTTTCAGGTGACGTCACAACCGGTTATTTTCTTTTAACTGTGTATCTTCTGTAGGGCTTTTAACTGTTGCTAAGGCCGTTGTATCTGTTTCTAAGGCGGTTTTTAGGTATGGGATCACGTGATTGCAAATGCTCCAATAGAAGAATTCCACGGCTAGTCATTTTCTGCAACTGATAACCTCTGTAGGGCAAAAAACTGTAACATCTTCTGTTGCTAAGGCCGTTGTTAGGTCCGAGTCATGCGATTGAAAATGCTCTATTGTCAATGCAAGCGAGCGATTCACCGGAGTGAATTACTAAGACAAATGACAAAGATTTAAATATACACTTTGTGCAAGCTAAATCTGATGCTATATTAATATAGCTATAAAGATGCTATAAAGATTCAACAACATATAATATGCACAAATAAAATAAAGGTTAAAGCTGGCATACAAATGTTTCAGAGATACCACAAGGATCTCTATTCTTTGGATCTGCATCGTCAGTGCCTACACTAGACAGCAACGTTATAAATAGTTGACCCTTTGACGTCACTAACAAACAAATTAGTTCCCATCGCGGTGTCTGAATTTTGAATGAAATGAAGAACGCGAATTTAAAAATATGATTATTTTGTTTAACCCATATATATCACGATTTGCGTACCGAAACTCCTCTTAGCAACCCAACCGGCTTTGTGTTTACCCATTTTCTCCTTCCGCTTAGTGACATACTGGGTTAAGGAAACGTTGCTGTCGAGAATAGATAGGTCAGGGAAATTAACCAGGGAAAACTGAGTATTTTTTAATATAGCAAGCTTCATAACAATCCAAATCATAAACGGAATCGCACTTTTGAATTATTTCGGCTGATACAAATTCAAAATGGTGATTTGAACTCCAAACGTGTTTAGCTGTAGATGATTTTTCCAATTCTTGTATATACCATCACTATTCTAAAGGATGAGTTAATCAATTACTTAAAAGATTCAACTCTTTTTATGAGTTGACACTAGTTTCAAAAAAAGAGTTGAATCAACCCTTTAATATTTTAATCAAAACAAAAGAATCTTGTTGTAAGAGAATTTAGAATCAAAAGTAATTTAGAATCATTTCAGTTCAGTTCATTTTGAATAAATAAATAATAAAATTAATATAGTCACAGACTCTCCAGATGGGTTACTTTGGGCAAACGATTAAGGGTTGAAATAAAATTTCACAACCTTCTACTCCGTTTTAACTTACTAATAGAGCATTTTCAATCACATGACTCGGACCTAACAACGGCCTTAGCAACAGAGGATGCTACAGTTTTTTGCCCTACAGAGGTTAACAGTTACAGAAAATGACTAACCGTGGAATTCTTCTATTGGAGCATTTGCAATCACCATACATTTTTCCTGCAAATTCATGAAATTTAATTGATTTAGTACTAATGTTCGCTCTATCTTTCAGGCACAGCTGAAACTACTGACAGTAACCCATATTTCACTTATTTTAATCTTTCAACTTTGAAATACCAGAAAAGCTCAGTTTTAAACAATTTAATAGTCACCACTAAATTAAATATACTTTTGATTTATAGATCTAATTTGTAGAATTGCATTTCATATTCATTAGCCTAATAACACTATTACACAGTGAGTCGCCTGGGTGCGACTTCACAATCAATCAACAAAAGTTTACTTGACTGCAGCCCCTATGACCCTTGATTGACCCGATGACGTCACTAATAAACAAAGTACTACTTGGTTTGTTTGCGAAGTTATAGGGTCAACTAACGTTACTGTCTAGTCACGGCTTACTAGATACTATACAGGCTAGCCAAGTTTTGAACAATGAAAATCATTTGACAACTTTTCCCGCTTGGATCGCCACAAGTCCTACCTATGGAGCATTTTCAATCACATGACTCGGACCTAACAACGGCCTTAGCAACATAAAGGTTACAGTTTTTTGCCCCAGTTACAGAAAATGACTAGTCGTGGAATTCTGCTATTGGAGCATTTGCAATCACGTGATCCCATTTCAAAAAACCGCCTTAGCAACAGATAAACAACGGCCTTAGCAACAGTTAAAAGCCCTACAGAAGGTACACAGTTAAAAGAAAATAACCGGTTGTGACGTCACCTGAAAACACTCTATATCACCCACCGCCTTCAACACTGTGGATATGCTTTGCCAGTTTGCCCAGTATTGCCATCTGGATTTTTAATGATTTCCGTACTCGGCTAGCCTATAGTATCTAGTAAGCCGTGGTCTAGTATAAGAAACCAAAAAAAAGAGTTAACTCTGTTAATATGAGTGACTCCTTTCCAATTTCAAAACAAAAAAAGGAGTCGGATGGTCTATCAGTATACCTGGGAGAAAGAACGAGATTTTTCCTACGGAAATCGAATGGAAATGGGCGGCATTCATAGCGGAAAAGGAGGAGGCGCGTGCCTTTCGTTTTGCTAAGTGGCTGCTGATGGAGAATAATGATGTCGGCAGGGACGCTTTGTCAAGGGAGGGACGGGTTAATTCGATCCGAAATAAATGGGGGTTTTGTCGCGATCCGAGTTCGAACCGCAGCAGCGATTACTCAATCGGTCTCTGGTTTATTAGGGCGAAAAACAAGGAGTCCATGATGATGATGAACTGGAGAAGGGAATTGATGATGGCACTCGTGGTGAGCAGAAGCGAGTTTCGTTGTCTATAGGACCCAATTCAGCTTCGGAAAAGCGAAAACGAAACGTAAACGGAGAAAATTTCTACGTTCGGGAGATTTGAGACGGGAGGTCCAGATATCTTTTATTGCTTCTGGGATCATTTTTCCCCATTCCTATTCTGAGTTGTCTTTGTGTAGTCTAAACCTCGTATGATTTCAGCCCAAAAGTTTTGTTGTTGTTGACTTATGCCACTTGGAATATCCAAGCTCCATCAGCAAAGCGTACAGGATTTAAGGCAATGGGGGTGCGGCTCCTGAGAAAGAGAGGCCAATGAATGGCAGGAGTCCGACTTAAGCCTCGGATGATAGATTTGCCATGAATTTTTCCATGTCTCTGAAGGGGAGGGAAATAGTCTCCAGATGACCTGGACCCATGCTAAACTGCGCCATGACCGACCACAGGACTTTCGAACTCACAGATTTTACGAGCACGTACTCCGTGCTCCGTACTCGGTGGGTCTTGAATCGAACCCGGTACCCACCGATCCCGAAGCCGATACCTTAACCACCAGGCTCCCCACGGCCTAACCCACACGTAGACATAAACCTAAGGGGTCCAAAATGGAGGTCGGGCTTCAAGACGCCTACCGGGGAGTCATCTGCACTTATATTTTGAACAGCAGTAACCGAATATGCAAAAACGATCAAAAGTCACGGTGGTAGCCCTTAAGATAAAATCTGAAGTAACTGTTATCCTCAGACATGGTACTCAATCAAAGTTCAAGCTCTAACATTCACACGCATAGCTGCGAATAAAACCACACGCAAAAACCGAAAACCTTACTACTACATCAAAAAAAGCTACCTCGGTAAAACTGTCAAACTTCTATTTCCGTTATTAAACCAACTTTTCCCGAAGAAAAAAAAAATCATTTCTACCGCACATGCCACCCAGAAGTCACACGAGCATCAGCCACAGAGAGACATCCAAACCCGGAAAAAGCATTATTAATACAGAGTAAGGAGACCCTTCGCGTGTCTTCTCAGGGAAAAGTCTCCTCAGCATATGTCTCGCTCCGTGCGTAAGCTCGTATTTCTCTCACATGGCTGATATAGAGAAGCTGGCTGCTCTTTGGGAGAAAAGTTTTTCCATCTCTTTCTCCCGAAGTAGGGATAAGGCATGGAACTCAGGCACGCTTAGTGGATAGATAGTATGACGGAGCGAGACTAGTAAGTATCAGCTACAGAGTGAAGTCGAATGTAGAAATATTATTTTCAAAGTGCATTTGCATATAATAACAATCAATTCAACTTATATTCTTTATTGATACATGGAGCACTTGGCCCCTCAGGGACCATATTCTCGATTGCTAAAATTCAGGAAACTAGATATTCATTAAAATTTAAATCAAAATTTTTATTGTTAAAAAATTAAATAAATATTTGACTGGTGAGTATAATTGCTAATTACAGGATACACGTAAGGAATGAGAGAAAAACAAGGTTTCTCAATGTGCTATCGGGTTTAACCGGGCTGTCAAGACCCTAACAGCCATATTCAAAGCCATCAGCGTCAGTGTTAAATCCTTGGACAAAGAAGGATTCCACCAATCAGAGTCAATGATGACCTAATTTTTCTTTCTTTAGCTGCCGGTTAACACCGACGCTGATGGCTGTGAATATGGCTGTAAGGCTTTCTACCTTTAATTTAAATGTCTTATTAAATAGCCTTACGCTTTTTATGTCTCAACTTGTCACGTCACGATTTTCAGTTTCAAATAAAAACTATCTCTGAATATAAATCAAAATTAAAATTATTAGATATAGTTAAATATTAACGGTACCATTGCAATATTGAATTATGTTTTCTTAAATGTTTGTAAAGCAGAGCCGTGTACAAGGGAGGCGGTTAGAAAATTCAACCCCCACACAAAGTTCCGAATTTTTTTTTTACACACTGTTTTTCCTCTTGAAAATTCTGTGGAGTGTAAGGCCACAGAACTTGTCTTACTCTCCGATAACTTAACTCCCTTACTACAAACAGAGCTACTCGGTGCACTCATAGGATGTCATCCAAAAGAGCTCAAATTACCAAAAATGAGTTAGTACACTACTCTTAGGTACTAGTTCTTTTTTCGCAAGACAGCAAGTCATACAGCGTCTTTTCCTCTTGTGGAAAATTATTGAAGTAAACTTTTTTCACTGTAAATAAAATCCCATCACCTTATCTGACCTGTGACCAAGTTAGAGAAAATTTGGTCCAGTAGTTTTCTCCTTATAGCCACCTCAAAGTGAAAGTTTAATTATAACCACCCTGAAATAACTTCCGATTAAAGCATGAGGGGGAATTCAGAGATAAATTTAAACCAAAACATCCCCTGGGGACAAAAGTAAAAGTTACGGGCCTTCCTCCAAGTACTACCCATTCTGATCAACACTACAGTAAAGCCAAGCAAAAATATGCTCCATCAGGGACTCTGCCTAAACCCCGGGCTTAGAGAGGGTAATCAGAAAGCATCTGCACCCCACCCCCAAATCCCCTTGATGAGGGATTTATCCCAATGAGGGTGTGGAATCCGTGTCGTTAAGTGTTTGTGCCCCCCTCCTTGACTGAAAAGGGGGCAGACCGAGTGGGAGTGGGATCCTGTGAAGTTGCTCATTCTATTTATTTTACATTAGCGCCAATTTTGCCATTGAACGGACAAGTGCTTTAAAGTTTTTACTACAAAAAAAATTCTACTGAAGTGAGTTTGATGGCCTTTGTGGATAACTTTGGTCCACCAAAGTGGAAAGTTTGCATGTAACAAGACAAAGAAAAGTGATTTTAAATAAGACCAGTAAATAAGATGCTAGTCAGAGTGCTATATTAGGCAGCAACGTTGGTTGACCCTATGACTCCACTAACAAACAAAGTAGTTCCTAACGCGGTGTCTGAATTTTGAGTGAAATAAAGAACGTCAATTTAAAAATATGATTAGTTTGTTAAACCCTTGTATAAATAGTGTCTTTTTATCACGATTTGCGTACCGAAACTCCTTCTAACAACCCAACAGGCTTTGTGTTCCCCCATTTTCTCCTTCCGCGTAGTGACGTACTTGTTTCAGGAAACGTTGCTGTCGAATATAGTGGAGCTGATGTCTAGTCAAGGCATGCTAGTGACTAGCACCGTTTAAATGACTGAGATTTGTTTCCGTTACTGAATTATCCAGCAAATATTAAGATTTCTACTTACTAGCACGATTTACGCATTCCGGAAGTACATCAAAAAGTGAGAGTTAACTAACAACTAGTACCGATACCAGAGTGGTGACATAACTGAAAATCAATAATGACATAATCACTGGTTAGTAAAGTTGTTCGTAAATTAAAACTTATTAAGATGGCGAGCAATAAAAAATAAATGATAAGTAACATTAACTAGAAAAAAATATTGACTGAAAAATTATTTTCCACAGTGAGAATCGTTCCAAATAGAAACCTTCATATCTGCTAAACATCAACAGGAAACGCAAAATTCAAACAATGTACAAATGTATTTGGGCTTAAACAATTATCCCTACCAAATATTAACAAGATTGAATAATATTTTGGGGTGACATACTGTTTTTATAACGCTCTACCAAAGATGAGATATTTAGTTTATATAGCATCAATGTATCCCTGATTCTATGCGATAAAAATATAGTATATTTAAAATTTTAACAAGATTGGGAAATATTTAGGGGTTGAAAACTTTTGTTACTTTATGTGCCCATAATATAAAGATGCCATAAAGAATGCCCATAATATTCTACAAGACGTTGTTTTAACCCTTTCAGTCCTACACTCTTAAAACGGCATTTTCAAATCTGAGTAAAAAATACATGATATTTCACAAACTCAAACTGGCTGTGAATCAAATTTGCTCAAGTTCGAAAATCTGTATTCGAAACTCATTTCTGAAAATCTGCAGGTATTCAAAAATGATACATCATGCCCTTTGTCAATATTAACCCTTTCGTTGGTACAGTATTCGACCGGAATCCGACTATACTTGGTTGCAACGTTTCTTGAACACAGTACGTCACAAATGCGGAAGGAGAAATCGGTAAACACGAAGCCTGTTGGGTTGATAGGAGGAGTTTTGGTACGCAAATCGTGATTGAAAAGCACTATATATGCATGGGTTTAACAAGATAATCATATTTTTAAATTGACGTTCTTTATTTCACTCAAAATTCAGACACCGCGATGGGAACTACTTTGTTTATTAGTGACGTCGTAGGGTCAAGTTAAATTGCCGTCTAGTATAGTTCACTTGTATTAAGAGTGTGATGCCCCACCTGAGAGAGTTGAGCTATCACGTTTCTAAAGCAAATATTATTAATATTGTGATAGCCTACTTAACAAACTTGAGCTGCTAATATTTAATAAAAATATGTATAATTTGAGTGGTGACTAATAAATTGTTTGAAATTTAGTAGTTTTGGTACTTCATGTGAAAGAATTTTGTTTTCATAATTGAAACAAAAAGTTTCGTATCAAAATGAAACTATCGATGTAAGTAATCAGATTTGAAATCGTAATTTCTCTCAGTGTAGCCACACCAAATTTACCACATAGGATTCAATAGAGCATTCGCACATGACGTCACTTGGAGGACAAAATCAACGTTGCTAAGGCTGTTGTTAGGGGCGGGACATAGAAGTATCCAATAGCAGCATTCGCACATGATGTCACTGGAGGAATAAAACAACGTTGCTAAGGCCGTTGTTAGGCAGAGTCATGTGATTGAAAATACTCTATGGAAATCTTGGGCGGTCTAAGACTGAAAGACTTAAACCTGAAACCGTGAAACGGACTTATGAAACTGAAAACCCTGTATGAGAAAAAAAACATATGAAGTATTAGTTACTTGAAATCAGTGGTTCCCAACTCGGAGATGTCCGCGGACCACTAAGTCTAAAATAGGAATCTTCACGGACCACCCTTTGTAGCTGAAAATCCTTTATCTTCACGAAATTGCAAGATGAAAGTTTATTATCCCTAATTAAGCATGGGAATTTATATAATGCTCTAAAATCTAACTATATTTTAAGAAGAATTTAAATACATACATCTCACAAGAACTAGAAATTTTTGTTGTCATTATATGAGAATCTTCGGATCTCACAAATCACTACAAATATTTATAGCAGAAGAATATTGTTTTACTTATTTAGTGGTGGCTGTTCCCCACAAATTACATAGCCGAAAGTATAATTCAATCTTGTTCAATTCAGTCAAATTTCTATTCTTCATAGGAATTTTTTTTGTGAGCTTCCGGGTCTCTCCACGGACCACTTCCGAGACTCTCACGGACCACCAATGTTCCGCGGACCACCGGTTGGGAACCACTGCTTTAAATAAATACATCATGCATTATGTATCATTGCTAAAAGATCAGTACGCCAATTAGTTGTCGAACAAAATTGTCCGTTGAAACAATCTCATCATAATAATTCCAATGCTTTCATCCAAACCCATTATTTCGAACGTCTCCCCCCCTTAACCGATTTTCCGACCCGCTGCCCCGAAAAAGGGGTGCAGAATGAACGCTCGTGGCCCTCGAGCCAAAGGGGTTTGCACCCTTCGCCCATCAGGGGCAATCCCCTAACAGCCAGGGTGGGGGATCAACGAGGCGGATCACACCGATTTCGAATATAAGTATGTATGACTTGTTCCATGTGGTTCTGATTCAGGCCCGAAGCTACTTTTGTTTCGAGGGGGGTGGTTCATAATTATTTCTAAGGCCACTCTCACGCTCCCGATAGATTTAAATTTAGCGCTTTTGGAGGGCTTGGAAGTATGATTTCAATTTTGGTGTATAACAGAGGTTTCCAACTGGCGGCTTAAGTCTTTCTTGAGATAGAATGGCCTAATCTGGCTGTTGTCCTATAAAACCTCAACAAACGAACAAACCAACCAAATGGCGGCCCGCGAAGCTCACTGAAACCCCCCAAAAAGTAGCTTTAGAACACATTTTAGCACACTAAAATTCAAAAACCTCGTGGGATGACCCATGAACACCCCCCTATTCACCTCATAGTTTATGAAGTAGCTTTGGTCGGTCGCTTAGTATGGTGAAAAATTAAAAGTTTGAGGTTTCGAGAGGGAGGTTGTATACCCTGAAATTTTAAAGGCTTAGGTTAACCTTTATCTCGAGGAGGGACAAAATGGAGTATCCAAAAATTAGGTGAAACACTATTTTTAGGGAAATTTACAGACATTTATGTTATTAATTGATATTATTAAATTTACAGACATACTATGCAATGGGTTACTAAGAACACATTCAATAAAGAATAACTTTTACAACAAAAACACTTAACGATCTCTAAAAGATTTTTCAACAACATAAATACAAGTCTTTTCCCGAAAACCCTCCAAAAATTACTTTCTACAATTTGACGCTAACGGCACCTGTAACGGATGCGGACACGTTCGTCCCACCAATGGGAGAACAGAACGACCCTTGACGTCACGGGTGCGATCGGGGTGATGCCATTCCCCGCAAACAGAATTATTTGCCGCGCTATTTACATATTTTATCGACGTGATAAATGATGGACGTGAGCCCGATATGGGAAACGAAACTAGACCCGAGAAAACGTATTTCCGCCGCCATTTTTTTTTACCCTTCTCCGCGTGACATTCGGGCTCGGAATTAAATTCCGGGTTCGGGAAACAGGTCTTTTCAGTTCATTTTAATATTTGGGCGGAAAAGAAAATAACGCTTTTTCTTGCGCGCTTTCGCTGCAACTAAATTTACATTTTAAGATTACTTTTTCTCGCACCTCAAAAGAATATTCCTCTACCGAAAAACATTCTTTTTTCCCGCCTTTTTTCCGTTCCGTGTTCTGTAGCTGGAGTTATTTATTTTTACGAGTATTTTATTCTGTCACAAGCAAAAAAAAACACCCAGCTTTCTTAATTTATTCTTCTCTATTATTATACAGGGAGGGTGAGTGGAACATAATTTTATAGGAGAGGGGGTCTCGCCCCCCTCTTCTTTACGAGGAAAAGGAACGGAATGGAACTGATGAGAAACTCGGAACATGATTGTGAAAGAGTTCCGTCTCAATTAGGGTACAGAAGGTGCTCGGGAAAGAGCGTTTGCAGACGATTTCGTGTTCTTTTTACATCGAGAGAAAAATTGGAATGTTTTCCCATTAGTATTCTAAAGAAAATATTTTAATACACAACATTTTTTCTACAAAACTGATGAACGAGCTTACATGAAGTTTTGTTTAGGAAAATTATATTTAATGTTTAAAATAGTAGTTACATGAATTCTGTATCTAAGCATGTAATTTATTTAACTTACTCGAACCATCATATATTAAGAACAAGTGTTCTTATGTTTCTTTTTTGTTTAGAATTATATTTTATGAAATGATAAAATATACTTTCAATTAAAAAAAATTGGCGTCTGTTTTTAATTAGTCTAAACATTTATACAAAAAATTCATACAATTCACGAAAAATTTATTCATCATTCTCACTACATGAACTTAGCATGCTTGTGTATTTTCTATTTCCATAGTTTTTCCCCTTGCACTTGCTGTATAAAAACCGAAGACTATCTGTTTCCATTTTTTCGCATTTACAAAGGGATCTAGTCACTAGTCATCCACAAAACAATGGACTCTAACCGCCTATCTGGTTCGAGACTTCATGGAACCAACACGTGACCTACAACTGAGCTTGCAATGGACTCTAACCGCCTATCTGGTTCGAGACTTCACGGAACCAACACGTGACCTAAAACTGAGCTTGCAATTGGTTACCACACATACTACACTAGTAGATCTACTAGTATAGTATCTGTGGTAACCAATCGCAAGCTCAGTAGGTCACGTGTTGGTTCCGTGTGACGTCAGACGGTTAGAGTCCATTGGTTACCAATGAGCTTGCAATGATCTACTTGCACAGATCTACTAGTGTAGTATCTGTGGTAACCAATTGCAAGCTCAGTAGGTCACGTGTTGGTTCCGTGTGACGTCAGACGGTTAGAGTCCATTGTATGTATTTAAAACCAAGCATAAAATTGCGTTGGAATTTATTATCTCTTATTTATCCTTTCCACAAGTACAAGTATCTTCTATTATTATACCTTTTCATTCACTTCCTTGGAAATGTGGGAAACACTAGGCTGTAAAAACAAAAACTAGAGCGCAATGTCTGTCAAAGCGGAAGAATGGACTCTAACCGCCTATCTGGTTCGAGACTTCACGGAACCAACACGTGACCTACAACTGAGCTTGCAATTGGTTACCACAGATACTACACTAGTAGATGTACTAGTGTAGTATCTGTGGTAACCAATTGCAAGCTCAGTAGGTCACGTGTTGGTTCCGTGTGACGTCAGACGGTTAGAGTCCATTGTGAACAAGGCACGCGTGACGTCACAAGCTGTTTCAGCTCAAACCGAAAAAAAGCTGTTTTTAATTGAAAATAACTCAAAATTTAGCGCTTTGAGTGGTATATTAAAAAGTGTTCTGGAGGTTTTAAGCCATATTGAACACATTAAGATTTTGAAAAAAAATTGAGTGTATAATTGTCCATTCTTTTGGTGGATTTACACCACCGCGACAAAGCGGCTAAAGCGGTTGTTTTCGAGGCTTCCTATTGGTTATTTTAAATCGCTGTTCGCCGCTTTAGCCGCTTTTGTCGCGGTGGTGTAAATCCACCAATAGAAACACATCTTTCCAACCGAATTCGCAATGCCCGAGAGCTACAGGGCTGTTTCTATTACAACATACCCCTTTGAATGAAAGCCCACAAGTCATGAATTCACCAGCATACCGGTCCGTTACACAATAATAATTCGAGGTCTGCATCGGACGGTCCCGCTCTTGTCGCGTCAATGCGACGCTCCATTGGATACAGGAGGCCGGGACATCAATGGGTGACAAATCGGAACTTTGATGTCGGATCAATTAAGCTCAGTCAGAGCACGCAGTGTTTGTGGGGAGGGAGGGAACGAGGGAAGGTAGTATAAAGCATGAAAAAGTACGCACGTCTTCAGTGTTGAGCTTTTGTGATGGGTGTTGTTATCGTGGTGGATTTGAGGGACATGTCTGGGGAGTTAACGTCACATGTTAGTTGAACCGTGGAATCTAAAGTGGGGTTGGGGGAGTTAAAAACCCTTTTAAATTTTCAGGACTGTATCAATCAATCAATCAATCAATTTATTAACAAAAGCAAAAATTTACAAAATTTAAAACATAGATTCACAAAAGATTACGCAGAATTAAAAGAAGAAAAGAAAAGAGACAATTGCAAATACATCCCAAAGGAGCCACAGCTCGTTCATGAGTTCACATATTTCCAATTTTTGTGAGTTGTTAAAAAAAAAGGGGAGGGACTTGGCCGGCTAAGGATACGTAAGTACCGAAAAGAGTTGAAAGAGGAACGAGGTGCTTATGAACTTCTCAACTCCTGCCATTTTGATTTTGACTTAACGCAAAGATGCAAGCTTTTAAACCTAAATATTAAACCTCTATCCTAAGCAGGGTTTCATGGAATTATACATTCTTATTCGAATTGACCTTCTATCTTTCTCTCTGTAATTATCGCAGCATATAGGTAGTGAATAGCAGAGATATTTCTGACCTGAAGCAAAACTAATAAAAAACATATTTATACAACATAATACTTTGAAAACTTTTTTAGTGGTGACTATATGTGTGCATTCACCCTCTCTTCACTTGAATCCTTTTTTACGACTCACTTTCTCCTCAGACGATATTTCTCAACAACGACCCACCCCAAAAAGAACACTTTCCAAGCCTCCCAAAGTGGAGAGTAGAATTTAGTACCGGGGCGACCCTTTCACAACGCCCCCGCATATTTCCGTCGCCTGGCCGTGTTTATTTTGACACGCTACCGCAGAGCCCCTCGCCCTGACACGACGCTCTGCTAATGGGGCCCGTTTATCAAAAGGAGGGCCCCTCTAGGATTTGTATCGTTCTTTGCGGGGGCCGAGTTGTGTTGAAAGCTGAGAAGAGGCCCCCTTTCTCTCTTGAGAGGCTAGATCAAGGGGTTCGCGGTATTTCCCTAGCATCTGTGCGTGTCAGAATTGTGTTTCTTCGTTAACATCAGTTTTTAGTGATAAAAATAATCAGTACATTATGAGGATGCATGTTCTTAAATAATAAATATAGATTATTTAATTCAATATAGGTCAGTATTCGTGATCAATATCTGTCCAATACCAAACGAAATGTAAGTAAGAAATGTGTTTCTTCTATAACATCAGCTATTAGTGATTAAAATAATCAGTAGGCTACATGTTCTTAAATGATAAATATAGATTATTTAATTTAATCCAATATCGGACAGTATTCGATCAATATCTGTCCAATACCAAGCGAAATACGTAACTACGGACAGATATAAAAAGAAAAAGGTTTGTAGCAAAAGTCACCACTTTAAAACACTTTGAATTATTTAGTGCTATGAATATTTTCAGAAGTAAAGATTTCGAAACAATCTAATTTGGCAATTTATAATTAGATTATGTTGATGCTTCCATCCCTTAGACTTCAAGTTTATGGCAGTTCGAACATGAAGGGGTTAAACTCCTTTACCTGATTAAGCTTGTTCGAATACTGAAACATATTTTCCATATTTTGCTCAATCGATAATTTTTATTAAATATTGTGCAACAAACTTCCAAAAAAAGCATTTAAAATCTAGGGGTTGGTAAATTATAAAGGGGTTTAGCTCTTAAGCTGATTCTGATTAAACTTGTTTTCCATATTTAGCTCAATCGATAATTTCTATCAATTGTGCAACTTTCAAAAATAGCTTTTATAATTCAGGTTGGTAAATTACAGAATAAAAAACATTTTAAAATTACTTCAAACTATCGTCAAACAGTTTTAAAGATTGTTCTCCACAATCTGGTATCAATAAATTCAATTCGAAGAAGAAATAGCCCATTTTAATTTTGAATACAGAATGACCATTCACTCTTGAGTCAACGCAACACGCAGAAAGTAAATAAAGCCATCCGTTCCAAAACTTGCAACATCTTGCAATCAACAAGCTCCGCAATCAGCAGCCTTGATGATTGACGTCACTATTTCAGTCTGTGTGGCGATAACTGAGACCGTTAAAAACATCAACTTCCACAGAGAAGAAAAAAGACCACCACTCGTGACGTCACAACTCGAATAGAGTGAGAGTGAGGAGAGCTCCGGTCATTTACTCGATGGGTTAATTAATGTCGCGTGCCATTAACTGTGACCGTAACCGCTACTACGTAGAATCATCTTTTATTAAAGTAACCGGTGGCGGCACGTCGTGTGAATTCCCAGTGAAGAATGAGATAAATTATGAAATTAAAATAAAGGAAACCCCTTTACTAAAATGGAGATACAATATGATGAGACTGACAATTCATTTAATGACATCTCGCTTGACTATTTCACTTATTGTTTCAAAAAGATATTGGAACACAAGTTTAGATTTTTGTCTTTGTGATTAGACTTAATTAATCAGCGTTCAATTTAAATCAGTTATTTTTATATGCGATTTTAAATAAATTAAATTTAAATACAAAATATAAAGGGCCAATTTCGGCCCCTTTTGTGCAATGTCAGGTTGTTAGTACCTCTTTTTTTTCTCTCTCTCTCTCTCTCTTTCAATTGGTTGTAAACTTTTTTTAATTTTAAATTAAAAGTGGTGATAATATGAAGGCCACAGTGGCGATTATAGAAATTTATTCTGGAGGGGCCCAAATATACTCTGAAAAATTTAGTCATTATCAGGCCCAAATCTAAATTTTGCACCGTAGGAGGGGACCCAAAATTATTTCTAATCTCTTATGCATATTTAACACGTTCACTGCCAACTACGATATATCACGTATAGGTTGTTTACTTGCCAAGGACGCCTTCTACAAGTTATTTCGTCACTTTATTACTTGCCATATTTGTACACCTACGAGGAAACACGTAGCATAACAAACTATAATATGAATCGATGGCCTCAGGAAAGAGAGTTAAAGGAATCATGTTTGGCTTAAATGAACAGAAAATACTATTATACAAACTTTATTCAAAAAGAAAAAAATTCATATAAGTTTGTTCAAGCAAAATAAGAAATAAATTTTTATCCGTTTGTGATTATTTTTAAAACAATCTTCCACGAAAAGTGCTGTTGTTGTTGTTACTGATTCTTCATGATCTAGCCACAGCTAGATCTGATCTATGAGTCCATGTATTCTAGCAAAGTCAATCACTAGAAGTGGAGATGATATTAGGTCTTCCAATCCAAGACCCAGGCAGTCCAAGATATGCTCTGGAGAGGCAGGTTTAAGATGGCACTTGTTGCAGGTTGGGAAAATCCATAGGACGAAAAGTGCTGGACGTGTTATTAGGTTCAGTGTAGCTTTTTGTTATATTTTAGGTAGGATTTGCATCTTGATAAACTTAATTATTATTATTATTATTTTTTTTTTGAATAATTGAGTTCCAGCTACAAAAGGGCACTCTGGAGGGTCCGCCCACAGAAAGTTTTTGGAAATTTTACCCTAAAAACAGGGTTTTAATTAGTTTTGGTACACTTTGGTCAAATTTCAACCCCCTTTTTATACGCAACTAGAAGGCCACTTATAACTGTTAATTCACGAGAGTCCACATACTTCCACATTTTTCATTTAACACAGTCATAAAAAGTAGCATTGCCAAGTATTACAAATGGTGAAATAAAATTTGGAAGCTTGAGAACTGCAACGAGCTAACTCCAACAGCTTTACATTGGAATTAGCTCGCAGTTGCGGCAAAGCTTCTGAACGAGATAAAATAACGCAAGTTTTGCATCACAGAGTGGGAGGTCACTGAATTACGGCAACTTTCAAAAGAGAAGAGGAATATAAAACTTCCAGGAGAACGTCCTACGTAATTTGCGGGCTCCTAAGAAAGAAAAGGGCGAAAAATACCCGAAAGTAAAGAGTATGAGGGGCCATTTTTAGGCGAGGTTAGTCACTTTACGAACTTGCAAGCAAAGATAAACATTTCTCAAGATGAGAAATTCCCCAACTCATCCGCGACATAAACGAAAAAAAAAAATTCCTCCCGAAATAACCCAACCGGAAGCCATCAACCACGCATGCGCTTAAGCGGTTCCATGTTCCTTTTTTATACGGAATTTTTTCCTAGGGTCGTGGAATAAACGGTGCATCGCATTTGCATCCGCACGCATATTTATTCGGGACAAATTCGCTGCATAAAACGGCCATCAGAAAAACCGCCCTCCTCGTAGTAGGCTGTCGTAGTTTGTTAGCTTTTTGACTTCGGAATTCCGGAAGAAAGTTTCGTAGGGGAATAAGGGCGGGTTTTCATGCAGCATTTCGAGTCAAGGGAAAATTTCGACAGTTTTTTTCCCCTATATCCATATTTAAAGAGCATTTACAATCACATGACTTGGACCTAGCAACGGACGCTTTGACCACGGCTTACTAGATACTATACAGGCTAGCCGAGTTTTAAATTATGAAAACCATTTGACAACTTTTCCCACTAGGATCGACACAAGTCCTACCTATACCGCCCAACCAATAGGATAACACACTGACAAATAAGGAAAAATAAAGGCGTTTTTTCATGACGTAAACTTCTGATTGTTGGCCATTAGTGGCTGAGTTTAATTTTTGATCCACATTAAGTCTCGCCCTCAACTGTGTGGATTTGCTTTGTCAGTTGTCAACTATTGCCATCTGGAGTTTGAATGATTTCCGTATCTCGGTTAGCATGTATAGTATCTAGTAAGCCGTGCTTTGACCTACAGCAGTATGCTTTAAAAGAAAATAACTGGTCGTGACGTCACCAGAAAACACCCAAAACTTGGCTGCTTTTGACGACACTACGCAGAAGGAAAAACTGAGTAAACAGAAATCCTGTTGGGTTGCAAGGAGGAGGTTTGGTACGCAAATCGAGATTGAAAAGCACTATATATACATGAGATTAACAAACTAATCGTATTTCTAAATTGAAGTTCTTAATTTCACTCAAAATTCAGTCAGTCATCGCTCTGGGAACTACTTTGTATCTCCAGGATCAAGTAACGTTTCAGTATAGTGTAGTGTCTAGGCTAGGGAGACTTTGGATCTTTATCGCACAACACTCGGTTAAACCGGTGTTTTTGTAAAATTATCAGGAGTCTCCGGCAATTCGGAACTTAATAGGCATACTATTATTTAAAAACATCAAAATTAACTAAACAACTGGTGACTGTAAATAATATTCGAGCCATGAAACCGGGTCGTCAAGGGGAAAACTGGGTAAAATTTCGACAGTTTTTTTTCCCTAGATTTATATTTACTATACACTTGGCTGCAATGTATTTTGACCTTATGATGACACTATATGCAGAAGGAAAAACTGAGTAACCAGAAAGCCCGTTGGGTTGCTAGGGGCCGTTCAGATTTTACTTTAGCACCTAAGAGGGGGGAGGGGGTTTGCTATTTGCTTATTTTTCCTGACAAGGGAGGAGGGGGAGTATGAATGATGCTTACGTAAGATGTTACAAACACTGCATTTTCGAAAATATCTTGTTTCTTGCATAAATAATTTCAAATTTCAACCATAAATAAGTTTCACGAAAAATCTAAACTAGGAAAAATATTTTAACGATAGGATTAAATCTTCATGAAGAACAATGAATGTCAGAAATCTAAGCATAGATTTTGAGCAAAAAATAACAAATGGGGGGGGGTCGGGCAGTCTTCTTACGTAATTATGAGAGGTGGGTTTGTGGTTTGCTTATTTTTGCTGACAAGGGGGGGGTCAAAAATGACCAAAAACTTGTTTACGTAATATATATTTTAATGGCCCCCTAGGATTTTCTGTACGCAAATCGTGGTAAGACGCTATATAATAAACATGGTTTTACAAACCAATATTTCTCATCGTAGATTGGATACCACAAAAAAAGGGACAAATAAAGCTCACCAGTTAGAAAGCTAAAATCTTTAAAATATATTTCAATGCTTTATGTTAAACGTAATAGGAACATGGTGGGCATTAATTTAAAAGTAGATTAAGCCGAGCCGCAAATGGATATAGCCGACCTGGATGTGTAAGAACGTTCTTTAAGGTTCCTTGCAAACTCTGTGTAATGAATGTTAAAGAATTAGGGTAATACGAAGTTCAACTTCTTTTACCAAAAAACCTGAAGCCCAGTCATTTTTCCCCATGTATCTACTCCCTTCATTATATTTCCTATCGCTCTTCTCATCAATTTAGAATCTAGTCCTGCCATTGGTTCTTAACGGTATGAAGTAGTAGTTACGTCATCATTTATAAGGAAGTTTCGACCAGTCGTGTCGTTCGAATCGCTACATGTATACCCGCCTTACAGAGGGTTGAAGATTCATATACAGGATGTCCAATGTAAACAATTAGCAAATATCTAAACCTTCCTTTATTTATACAGGATGTTTCAACAAGTATACCCAAACTATACACAGAAAGATTTCTTGCTTGGAGTATATTTCAGTTTAATTTCCAAGTTATAAAAAAGAAGCCACGATAGTATTTCTAGAATTTTTAAAAAAAAATATAGCTTGTTACATAGTCAGAAAATATTAATAAATATTACTTTACTGAAAGCTTTCTCCTATCAAAATAAAAATCTAAATCAGCTGTCAGAGTTACATGCTTAAAACTAAAATTAGCACTTTTTTTGAGAAACTTGACATTCTGATAATTTTTCTGGGAGATTGAGCAATTTTTCTAGTCAGAAAACCACCCGCATATAGAACTTCCCATTTTACAGATTTCTTTATGCATGCAACCCAAACATTTTAGACTGTTTTCGAGATGCAGAGTTTCCACATACGGAGTAGAGTAAGCTGTCTCTAAGTTGTGTTCGGTTTGGGCCGTATTCAGAAACTTTTAACACGAGTCGAAAACGATTCGAGACCGAGAACGACATCGAAATCGATCGAAAACGATCATTTTCGAAACGAGTACTTCAGCTCTCTCGTTTCCTCAAAAACGAGTAATATAGCGGACTCTGATTGGTTGAAAAGAAATTCGCGAAGACCAATCAGAGTCCGCTATATTACTCGTTTTTGAGGAAACGAGAGAGCTGAAGTACTCGTTTCGAAAATGATCGTTTTCGATGTCGTTCTCGGTCTCGAATCGTTATCGACTCGTTTTAAAAGTTTCTGAATACGGCCCTTAACCCCAGATTGACACTCAGGGCACGCAGTACGAGAATACTTTACTAGCCCCAAATCTAATACTGAGACAAATGTGCCCGGAGAATTGTAACCTGGGCATTTTTAAATAGGTGGACTTCTGTACAATGCAGATCGAGGTTGAGTGAAAGTCAAAGGATGATATTTGAAATATACTTTTTTAACTATTGAGTGGTGACTAAAAATTCAGAATTGGTCCAGTGTCATAAAATCCCGAAAGTCTACCTCTACAGTCTACTCCATCGGGCGCCGATCAGAAGGTACCTTAAATCAAAATATATTAACTCCTCCTAGTTTTAAAATTAATAGAAAGATATATTTTTGTGAGTCAATAAATACATCAAAAAATTTATGTCGTAGATAATAGGGTGTATCGAAAAAAACTTTTTTTCGATTTTCATCACGCCTTTGCAAAAAAAAGTTGTCTAAGGTGACACATAATACCTGCGAATTTTTTCAGAATTTTTGGGGGGTGTCTTTAGGTTCCGCCAGGCCCCCGAAGGTTCCCATGTTAATCCTATGGAGCGCGCAAGCCTAAAAGGCCGATCGCCCCTCATATCTACCCTAATCACACAACGAATGTCTTCACTCGAGTTATCGACCCTATATGAAGTATGCTACCCGACAAAACTTTAATAACAGCCTAAATATCTATATTACGTTTTTTGTGTGCTCAAATTTCGTTGAAAATCGGGCATATCCTTGTTCAAATAATCAATGAAATATAGATATTTAGGCTATTATTCAAGTTTTGCCGGATAGCCTAGATCATATAGGGTCGATAACTCGAGTGAAGACATTCGTCGTGTGATTAGGGTAGAAATGAGGGGCGATCGGCCTTTTAGGCTTGCGCGCTCCATAGGATTAACATGGGAACCTTCGGGGGCCTGGCGGAACCTAAAGACACCCCCCAAAAATTCTGAAAAAATTCGCAGGTATTATGTGTCACCTTAGACAACTTTTTTTTGCTAAGGCATGATGAAAATCGAAAAAAAGTATTTTTCGATACACCCTAGTAGATAACTTTAGTGAGATTTAATATACATTACAGGGTGTTATTAAAAAAGTCCGCCCATACTCTGGACTTCCAAATTTCTTTCGTATTCTTCCCATATATGTGCCCAAAAAACTATATCTCTACTACCTAAAGATTTTTTAATCGCAACAAAAAGAGATATAACGTCATATCCGGTTAAAAGAGTAAAATTGGTTTATGGAAATTTGAATATAGGTATAAATAGATTAAGTACGAAGATGTTAAAATATCCACTGCGCATGATATGAAATGAGTTTTTATCATATGTCGTTAATTATTCTCTAAAACTATACCAGTTAGAGGAATAGTTCTTTGTTGAGAGACTTTTTGAGAAATAATTTAGAATCCAATCATATTTTTAATATGGATATGGTTAAATAATTTTCTTCTCTTTACATGAATCTCAATATCGTGGCTTTTTTAGAAACTGTTTTTATCACACACAAAAAAAAGAATCTTCTTTGTTCCTCCAACAAACAAAAAATTGCCTTTAATCACATTCTTAACGATAACTAACGACAGTAAAACTTATCAAGGCAAAAACACCGTTTCCTGTTTACCCACCTTAAAAGCGTACGGGTCTTTCCCATGTAACCTGCCAAATCCAACACTTTTCTCACAACGAGATTTCTATGCCAATACAAGCATTTCCTGCGTCTGGCAAGGCACGAAATGATAAGGAGCATTCCGAAGACTTAATCAGAATTTCTACTCTCTCTTGAGTTCTTGTTTGCGTAGTAGTACTGTCACCGTCAGTGTCGAAGTCAATCGACTATGGTTAGAACGAATGCGTGAATGAATAAGTCCCCTTTATCAGCTGTGGGATGACACTTTGGGAAAGGTTGTCAAACATTGCTGATTTTGTTTATCAGTTTGATTCGTTCTTTCTGTATAGACTATACTTGACAGCCACGTTTCCTGACTCTATTCTATGACGTCACTAACAAACAAAGTACAACTAGTTCCAAGCGCGGGGTCTGAATTTTGAGTGAAACGAAGAACGTTGATTTAAAAATATGATTGTTTTGTAAAACATGTATATTTAGCGTAGCGTCTTTTTATCACGATTTTCTTACCGAAACTCCTTGTAGCTACCTAACAGGCCTTCTGCTTCCACGTAGTGACGTCATAGAGGGTCAGGAAACGTTGCTGTATGTATAGTATAGATGCTATTTTTGTTATAGCGACCCCAAATTTCAGTCAGAGTTCGTTAAATTCGGCTTATTAAGCTAGAACAGTAGAACAGGAATATTGGGAGAAGTTCTGAAAGCCAAATTACTCCGAATGATCTCGTTTTTAATTTTTCGGAATATTCGCATTGGTAATATTCGCATTCGGAATATTGCCTTACATTTTGCACGTGGAGAGAATGTGATCTGTTTTATTTCTTTGTTGTTCTGATTGGGTTTTCTTTCCCAAATTCATAATACCCTTCCTTCGTTATAACGGCCCCATATTGTTGGTCCCCTCAGGGGTCGCTAAATCGAGGTTCTATTCTATTTTTATTATTTCCCCTTTCATTCCGAAAGCTTCACTTTTACCCCAAAATTTGCCAGATATTTCAGCAACCAGACACTCCATATTTGAGGAGCTGAGAGCCAGAGTGGACCAAACACAAATCCACTTAGTCCACTCTTTCTCTCAGCTCCTCAAATATGAACTTCGTTTTCCCAGTAAATGAATACTGAAACTAGTCACCATTGGTAATAGTTTGGATAGTTTACAAGGCTTTGGTTTAACCATTATAAATGGAAACCAAACAAGCCTTATAAACTTTTTCAAAATACTAAAACTGGTGACTGATTTCAGTAAAAAAAATTCTATACGAAGCTTTTGTACTGTCGTCTTTAATTTTTAAATGAGGAGCTGAGAGCCAAAGTGGACCAAGTAGATATGTGGGTTGGTCCACTCTGGCTCTCAGCTCCTCATTTAGAAACTGAATTCAAGCAAAGTATCTTAAGCTCCACACGATGAACATACACTGACCATAACGCTTTTCTCAATCTCCGCACGCCGCCGCTAAACAGATAGTAGTAGAGGAAAGAACGAGCCATATGCGCTCTATTTAGGTAAACACAAACTGTTTCACACAGACTGGCTGACTGCCAAGAGCAGCACCACACAGATGGAGGCCTGCGCTAACACACGCGACATGGCCCGATGTAGGCTGTGAAAACAGCTGTGCCTCTCGGAAAACAGCGTGTTGCAGCAGTATACTACTGTCGAATGCAATGCAACAGAGAGATGTTCGCCATTTGAAAGTAATTAGGAATGAGGCTTGTACTAGCTGTGCTTTTGAATAGTGTTTGAGGAAATAACCATGCAGTGTATGTAATTATGTAAAGGCGTTTGGGAGTTTGTGGCAAGCTTACTCACCAGTAAAAAAATTATATTTATAAAATGGGGTATAAATACTTTTTGAAGCGCCAAGAAAAATTCCCACTATAGCATTATAAATTTGATCTCCATTTCATATAGGTCTTCTAAGTAGGTTCTCTTAATATATGTAGACTAGGGTGTCCCTGATATGACAGGATATATTTTTTTTTTTTTGCGAATTTGAAAATGGTTACCCTCTACTTTTTTTAATGCTTTGGCCTGTTCAGAAATAAAGTTTTATCCATCTAGGGATAATATTAACATATGCAGAATCTCAATTGAAGATGGTAAGTGTGTCTCTTATGCGACATAATTTTTTTATTTTTGGGAATTTGAAAACGGATACCCTCTACTTTTTTTATAAATGCCTGGACCTATTCCAGATATAAAATATTATCTCTCTAACGATACTTTTAACCCGTGCCGAATCTTAATTGAAGATGGTCAAATAAGCAAAATTACTGGCAAGTGCCCGCCAATACTCACTATTTTTTTCCCTTATTTTTTAGGTTTATATTTTTGCTGTATTTTTTATTTTACTTAGAAAAAAAACAGAAAAAAAAGTGATGAATATTAGCAGGCGTATGCCGGTAATTTATCTTGCTTGTCCATCTTCAATTGAGATTCTGCACTGGTTAATATTATCCTAGAGGCTAGAGGGATAAAATTTTATATCTGAATAGGCCAAGGCATTTATAAAAAGAGTACAGGATAACCGTTTTCAAATTCGTAAAAAAAAAAAAAAATCCCGTCTTATAAGGGACACCCTAATGTAGACCTTTGACTGAACTTTCTTACTCTTATGTTGGTCTATTTCTCTTATTTAACCCCTTCAGTTCTGACCGCCCCAAATACTCCATAGGATCCAATGGAAATCTAGGGCGGCTTAAGACTGAATGGGGATTTAATCCATAATTTAGTCAACCTTCAAAGCATACAAATTAGGTACAAATACAAATACAAATTAATTGTGTACTGAAATATGTATTTGTGTACTGTAAATGTTGCACTTGATCAAACAAATTTGGTAATTTGTTTACATTAGTCACACATTCAGATGTATATTAGTGGCCAATGATAAAAATATCAGCCATTGTACACTAATTACATGTGTTCTGCTATATTAAAAGTATTCTAGTTATGTGATATGGTGCAATTTTCTGAAAAGTAGGGGAGATGAAAGTTGGTGCGTAATATATAACATTAAAATGTTCGTAATATAAAGTTAGAGCTATGTCTTAGGCTTTAAGTTATTATAAAGTAATTTAATGTGGCAATAAAGACTTATAGCCATATTCCCTGCCATCAGCGTTGGTGTTAAACCCTTGGTCAAAGAAGGATTCCACCAAGATCAGAGTCAGTGAAAAGCTAATTTTTTTCTTTAGCTGCTGGTTAACCGAAACGCTGATATGGCTATCAGTGTTGTAATAAATATGACCTTTTTAAGCTAAACAAAACTTAAAAAGACCCTGCCGCATCAAATTTTTTTATTATTCGAGTTTTGAAACATACTCTCTATTATAAAATTCAGAAAAATCTCCGATTTAAAACCTCCTAAATCGTTCCCAACCAAACACATCCAATCAGAACATGGCTTCTGACAAGAAAAATCGATCAACGGTACATCTCCACTTAACTCTCTGTCTAAACCAACTAACTCGCAAATCTTGTTCGGTAAATCCGAGACAAAGCGAGAGAGCAAACACCATCGTAATTGGGAGGGATTAAAGTCGAGCCAAGAAGCCTTCCTTTTATAGCAGCTACTCCAAAGACCCACTCGAGTCTCGAGGGCCACTCTTGGGAGAGGGTCAACGGTGACGACAAAGAAAGCGGATTGGCTGTGGAACGTCAAGAGAAAGTGTGAATGGAACGGGATCGCGGAATGCTCTTGAATTGATGTAGAACAGAGAACGGAAATGGAACTAAATATACTGTGTGCTTTTTGTTTTTAGGTGACCATGCTCACCAACCAGTCAAAGAGTTAAGAAAATATTTTCTGAAAATAATAAAACGAATGAGATTATGTTGTAAAATAACACTCTCCACTAAACTTTGTCATATTCCGAATTTAAAGATGGTTATGGATATGAAACATTCTTCCAGACCCAATAGGAATTCCCATTCTTCGAAAAAATTTTTAACTATACTAAAAACTCTTATTTTTAACTTCTGTTTTTCACGTTCAAAGTGGTATAGGAAATTTTTGTGGCAAATAGATTGAAAAGCAAACTTCATTCTTTAGATAAAAATTTAATCATTAAAAAAAGTAATCAGTGGAACTAAAAGTATTAAGATTTCAGTACTAAACTACCACCCAGTAATAAGTATTTTTAGTAGAACATGATCATTGTTTTAAAACTTTAGATGGCAGCAAGAATTAAATCCATTGTGCAAGGTTGATAACAAGATAAAATGGAAAACAACGTTTATTTGCACATGGAATTTTTTAAAGTAAAAAATTAAGAGTATTTTGTATAAAATTGATTGAAACCATTGCACTTTTAAAGATATATGTGCAAATAAACGTGCGTTGTTTTCCATTTTATCTTGTTTAGATGACAGTGTTTAACAACACCTTCTTACTCAAAGGGTCTAATCATAAATTACGTAACGAAATCATGATATATTTTAAACCACTTCCAACCTATGTCACCAAGTGAACACATTTTATAGTGATCCCGCCCCCAAACGACTGTTCACAGTAAAACTAAAGTTTGTTTACTTCAAATTATTTTATTTACAGGTGTTTTTTTTAACAAGCAACATTTTAAACAGTTCAATCAATCAATCAAAACTATACTCGACAGCAACGTTTGCAGACCCTATGGCATCACTAACAAACAAAGTAGTTACCAGCGAGGTGTCTGAGTTTTGAGTGAAATACTGAAATGAAGAACGTTAATTTAAAAATATTATTATTTTGTCAAACTCATGTATGTGTAGTGTCTTTTTATCACGATTTGCGTAACTAAACTCCACCTATCAACCCAACAGGCTTTGTGTTTACCCATTTTCTCCTTCCGCTCAGTGACGTACTGAGTTCCAAGAAACATTGCTGTCGAGTACTTATAGAAGTATAGAAGATATGACACATTCCTCCAGTCTGCCCTTGTCATCGTAACATTGAGTTACCACACATAATGAACATAAACCAAGAATCAACTTCCTAACCTCTTACTCAATCGGAATGGATATTTAGTGATCGGTTTATGCAACTGTCACTGTTAATAATTAATATTGATAACATTGACATATTTAAATAAATGAAATTGAATTCAAATTATATATTTAAAAATAATTTGTATAATTAGTGGTGAGTAACGATAAATTTCTGTGTTTATGAAATCTTCATGAATACTATTAAATTGATCTGATATTTTTTGCTCGTATTACAAAAAGAGTTCCTAATACTCAAAAACTAGTGTCTTAAACACATTCATCTCTCAAATAACTAATTCATATATTCGACAAACTTCAAAAAAGTTCAGATTTAATACCTTAACCAACGTTATAAAAATTCCCTATATTACAAACAGAAAAATGTCTACCCATCTGAACAATGGGAGGCTGGAAAAACGTTGCATGTCTTTTTTTTAACAAAGAAAAACCTTTGTTAAAAAAAAAGACATGCAACGTTTTTCCAGACACCCATTCAATTACTTAGTCGGAATGTGTACAAATAAAGGCTCATTCATACTTATCACTTTTGATATTCATTTTGGAAGAATCATCCAAAGTAAAAAGTCTGAATAGGCGTTTAACTCCTGCTATACAAACTAGCGATTCCCAGGAGTGAATCACTCGGAATGAACAGTGAAAATGAAGGATGAACAGTGAAAATGGAATAATGCGAATGACACTTAAGGCCCTTTCACATTGCTTTACTTTAATCTTCATTTTCAAGGAATCATCCAAAGTAAAAAGTGTGATTTGGCGTTTCACTCTATACCCCATCTATGCATACTAGCGATTCACAGGAGTGAATCACTCGGAATGAGCAGTGAAAATGAAGGATGAACAGTGAAAATGAAACAATGCGAATGAACCTTAACCTCTGAAAATTAGTTGAAGTTTTAAACAGTAGTATTTCTCAGTGCTTGAAAAAAAAAAAGAGTCGAGAAAGGACAACACTTATCGTCTTTTGGTGGGTTGTTCACTTTCACGCGTGGACTATTCCGGACTGCGTTATCTTTTGAGCGGTAAGAAAAAAAAACAACGTTTTTTTGTTTTCAGTAGTAGTGAAAGAAACCCCCGTGTTTGGTTTTCTGCTTCATTGAACCTGGAGAGAAGATAGTTTTTTTTATACATTTAAAAGATACGGAGATTGAGGGGAAAGAATGGGGGAAGTTTTCCATACAGAAGGCACATCCGTTTTCAGTGGACGAAAACAAAGGACCGAGTTTTTCGATCATGACTATTCTCAATCCGAAGGATGAATTTAAGTAAGTTGTTTGTGAGAATCTGAAAGACTTTTAATTCACACTACCGAATAGTTACCGTATAAATAAATATGCAGTAGGTATAGCAAAAGAAATAAACATAATTAAAAAACATAGAGGTTTCAGAACCTTAAAATTATTGATATCGTTGGCTGACAGAAGACAGGCACTAACAATAAGTTACTTCCCTAGAAGCACAGCTCATACAAAATATGTCATGTTTTCGTAATTGCAACTGTACTAGACTCGAACGTTTCTGGACCATATCCATATAGTATATATGGAGAAATAAGTTGAAAGCAAATGAAGGAAGTAGTTCCCAGCGCGATGACCGAATTTCGAGTGAATTTCAAAACCGTTACTTTTAGGTATCGAATTAGGTACCCAATTTATACCCAATTATTTTAGGTATCGAATATATACCCAATTATTTTAGGTATCGAATATATACCCAGTTTATACCCAATTACTTTAGGTATCGACTATATACCCAATTTATACCCAATTATTTTAGGTATCGAATACTTAAGTATTTGGTATCGATACCTGCTCATCACTAACACTGTTTTTCTTTCGATGTTCATCATAAGTGATAATCACTCATTCGTGAAGGAAATCAGAGGATTGTCATTTGAATATTTTCAAATTATCCATAAGACTTGTCATTTTGGATAGTTTCTCCATGATTATCGAAAAGAGAAACAATGTAAATGTGCCTTGACGAACTGATCATATCAATTGCGGGAATTTTTAGATCTACTCCTTCTTTGGCACCGGTTTCCATAATAGACGACATTAGTGTGACGTCACTTGCTTGTTTGGAAACGTTGATTCTATCTGTGATTGGTTCCGTGATTGGAGGTAAATCCGTACCAATCCGTACGGAACCAATCACGGATGGAATCTACGTTTCCAAACAAGCAAGTGACGTTTTGACTAATGTCGTCTATTACACCAAAAGGGACACATTGTCTTTCTCTAGTAAGTCGATGATACATTAAAGTAAGCGAAGTTTCAACATCTCTTCCGGAGAAAATATTTTCAAAAATAGTTGTAATCATGGAGAATATTTGTTTTTATGGTTAAGTTTATAGGAAAGCCGTATTGCGGGTAGGCCAAAAACTTCGGTTAGCCTATATTAAAAATATACTGTATTCTAACTTTTTTTTGGATGTATTAAAGATAATACAGAATTGAGAGAAAGTGAGGATAATAAAGAAAATGAAAGAGAAAGAAAGAAAAATCAAAAGATGAAGAGAAAGGGAAAAAAACGTGTAGCAAGAAGGTGCTCGCGTCCTCCCGGGTTAACTAGCTTTAAGTAGGCTTTCACCTACACCCAGACCATTTTACCAAAAATAAGATTCCCCGGCAAAAATATTCACTCAGTCCGCAAAAAAACAACTCAAACGAACTTTTTTTGGCATAAGCAAACATAAACAACCGGAATACACAACTCTCAGTAACTCCATCATCAACTAAGTAGCCCCTACCTTTAAAAAAAAAGAACTTTCCAGTTCAAGGCGAACTTCCAAGTCAAATGAATGAATATCCCGACCAAAACGAACCCTAAACATTGCAACATACCTCTTCCTCTCAAAAATTAAAAGAAGAGAGAAAACTCGACGCGACAAGGCGCAGAAAAAAAGAGCAAAAAAAAAAACTATTTCCTCCGTCTCAGCTGAGAGTGTGTCACTCACTCCCAGCGACGCCTAGAAACAGCCGGAAGGTCAAGAGCCTCTTTATGAAAGAATTAAAAATTCCTTTCGCTTCTTGATGTTCAGGAAGCGGCTTTTCTGATGCAAAAGTCTGGGAGTTACGCCTTAACTTGTTATCGCCTTTCTCAGACAAACGTCTGAAATGATTGAATAAGCTCATCTGCCTACATGATCAATTAAATATGCATATTTGAAACATGCAAACATTCGTGATTCCAGAAGTATTTTTCTAGAATAGATCATTTTCAATCTCATGACTCGCACCTAACAACGGCCTTAGCAACGTTGTTCTTGTCCTCCAGACAAACATGACGTCATGTGCGAATGCTACTATTGGAGCATTTACAATCACAAGACTCCGCCCCTAACAACCTCTGTAGCAACGGGTGCCCCTTGCATCTAACAACAGCCTTAGCAACGTTGTTTTTGTCCTCCAGTGACGTCATGTGCGAATGATATATATCCCGAAAGATGAGCAAGATTATAGGAGAAATTCCACTCACATTGGTTAATAGGTTAACTATATGCAGCTAAATATATTAGTAACTATTTTACTGATGAGCAAAACAAATGCGAACTAAACCAATAGGGAATTAGGTCTTTTCCTGAAGCCCCTTCATTCAAGGGCTCCCTGCATTGCAAAAGCAGCGAATAATTAAAAACTAAATAAAGTTTCTTTTACTGGGATGTGTTTTAATTCTTTCAAGCAAGTCTTGAGAAATCGATATCATACCAAATCATAACCATCACGTACAAAATCATGTAAAAATTTTTATACTAAAGAACAATATTCTATGGAAAATACTGTGTCTAACAACCTAAGTTTTTCTCACAAGCTGTTACATTTCAGTGATCCTCCTCTCGACTTTAAAAACTTATAATAATCCCAAATATTACGCGTTTTAATAGACAGTTAAGGGGACCTATTCTGTACCTCTTCCACAGAAATAAAGTTTAAGGGCGAGCGCGCACGGGCGACTTTTGTCACGATGACAAAGAAAAAAACAACGTTGCTAAGGCTGTTGTTAGGGGCGGGACATAGAAGTATCCAATAGCAGCATTCGCACATGACATCACTGGAGGATAAAAACAACGTTGCTAAGGCCGTTGTTAGGTAAAGTCATGTGATTGAAAATGCCCTATTGTTTTCTAATGATATTTTTGATACTAGTAATCCTGGTCGCCGTGACTTTAGTCACTCGTGAGCGCCCAGCCTAAGGGTTGATACTACTTTTTAGTTTTATTTTATCATAACAGTTTGAGAAATATTTCTCTATGACGATTGCTTCCAGTTTATTAAAATCATTATTATTTTCATACAAAGTAATGAAAATTCGGAAAAAACAACAACAAAAAAAACAAATAATATAATTTAGCAGAAAAGTTTGGGAAAAAATTGGGGAAAATTCGTTGAAAATAGATGATTTGATGAATAGATAATAAATTATTTGATATCCCGGTATGTAAGTGAGAAATATTGGAAAGATAACCTCTCAATCTCAAAAAAGTAAAAACATTCTGATGAATCAGAACTCCAATTCTTAGCCACAAACTTCAAAGAACGTTTTGTTATACAAATGAAAGGGGGAATGTTGGGAGCGATCTTAGGGAGGCCCCGATTGAGGGCATTTCGATCCTAAACGGTTTGAAACATAGAAAAACCGTGATCTAAGATTTTCACCAATGTTTCAAAGGGGAACTAATGAATAAAAAAGATCTAACACAACTGGTAATAATACAATAATTTGAGTATTTTTGCTTTCTGTTACTTAGTATTGTTCATGTTTTTTTCGCATTCGCGATCGTTGAGAGATATAACTTTTACTTATTATTTTTCCACAATGATCAATTCTTAGTCAAAACCAACGTAGCTTTTTTATAGATAGAATGGATCAACATTACTTCAAATCGCAATGAAAAGAAAAACAATAACGCACAACTGAATGCTCAATAATATCAAACGAAAAGATTAAAAGGTTTTGCATAACTCACCTGTGAAGCAAACTTCAGAATTTAGTAATGCAAACAACTACTACATACACAGGTTAGCAAACAAACTTTCTGAAACAGTTAAACAAGTTGTTTTATTTTGAGCCATTACAATAGCTCGCAAATCTGTGTTGCGACTATTTAAGAAAAGCAACCAAATTGCTAGAAGGTTACAAATTCTAATCCTAAAATGTTTTACTCAATGTTACTTCAAATGCAACTCTTTTAAGAGGAGTCACAAGGCAAAGTTGAAGGGTATTTCAGTATAAAATTAATTCACGAATTTACAATCCGTTGGAAAAAATATAGTTTTCTAAATTTTATTACACATTTCTAAAAAAAAAATTATGTTCCTAGTTACTCAAAGGTTGCTAAAAATAAACAATGCAATACACTTTAGCAGTTTACGCCGACTGATACCCCATAATAGACCAAAAATAAAATGACAAAGGTTGCTGAAATTGCTTAATAAGCAATTATATTTTTAAATTATCTCAACCAGTTAGCTTTGCTTAAAGTGTTTTGATAGGTTGTGGCAAATGCGAGCCACGGGGTGATATCGATCTGAAGGTCATACGACTCAAAAGTATAATTTGGAGTTTTGAGGGCTCCAAGTTGGTATTTATACCCCATTTAAATAATCTGATTTTTTAGTGGTGAGTATGCTCGCCACAAGATCAAACCAAGCAAAAATAACATACTCTGATTCACTTTATCAAAAAAAAAGTGAACTCTCAAAGGGTTCTAAAGAATTTCTAAATCTTTCAAGTTTGCTGCAGTTCATAACCATCTTTAAAGATTCAAAATTGCCTACAAACTAACTTTCTATAACGCCAATCATTTCCATAGAAATTCATTCACCAAAAGACATCGTAGGTGTCTCAAAGGGAATATCCCACTCCCTAATAAACTAAAACGAAACAAATAGCCTACAGGGATGCATGCAAATTCCAGCTACAAACACGTCAAACACGGTCAAAAGCTAATTCCCACAAAATCGCCCACACTAGAGAAAAGAAGAAACCGTTGACCTTTCTTTCACAGGGTGTTATTGCAAGACCAACGAGTCAACACAAAAAAAAGGTTCTGGTATACAACCTCAAATAGCTACACTAGTGTTTGAACACCACCTCGTGATTTGGAAAAACAATACGTCGAAAGGACAAGTGTACACAAGCGGAATCGTTAACTCGGGTAAATAAACGATGGTAAAAAAACAAAGAGTGGATGGTCACGTAAAGGTTAGTGTGGGTTGGTTTTTGAGTAGGTTGATGAGATAGAGCCATTCAAACTTTAAAGTTCAAGGGAGGGCTTCTGGAAGAGCTTTAAAGTAATCATCAATACGCCCACTGGGGTAATCAATGATTTACTGATATGAATTCGAATAGCTTTTAAAGATCAGCTACGTGGGTGTGGATATTCAAGGAAATAATGTGTCTGAATGATGAGTGTAAAAATAAATTTTAATGCACATCATTTAATTGTTTTTTAAAGTTCTATGAAGCTAAAAAACTCCAGTCGAAAAATAAAAATTTCTTTATTACTTTTTCTTAATTATTTAGTTTTAGCCTTTAAGGTTTATTACAATATTTTAATGAAATTTACATAATAGGTTATTTTATGAATTAACTAACTCATTTTAAGTGCTATTAAAAGTATATATGGCTTATCTTTAAAATTTTGATCGTGAATTACAATCCGAATTAATTGAAGTGGTATTAGTTACCCCTTTAAAATCTTAAAATAAATTATATATTTTAATTCTCTGAAGATTTTGGTTATTGGCCCACTATCTGTATAGCTATTTAATACAGGTTAACATCCTGAACATAGATAAAAATGAAAGAGTGGTGCCTTCATCGGGATATGCTTTTTGCAGTTAGAAAAATTCTTGATAATAGAGCATTTTAAATCACATGACTTTACCTAACAACGGCCTTAGCAACGTTGTTTTTATCCTCCAGTGATGTCGTGCGAATGCTCTATCATTGTGTGAAGAAACGTGGGATTTTTATCTAGTTTATTGCGCTTGCTAACGTCAAAACGGTTCTTCACTAATGAAATATGTTTCTAAAACCTTTTTTTCAACTCAACTCTAGAATAAAAAATATTTAAATACAGAGAAAATCAATGGTATTTTACCAGCTCTGGCCATGTGAACGAAAAACTTCAATTGGAGTTGCAAAGGATTTTGCGTCAGGAGGTCAAACATTTGTCGTATATAAAATAACCCAAATTTATTTTCAATAATACTCATTAAGTTCTTAAAGGCACTTTTCATTCCAAAAAAGAATGAAAAATCGTAACAATTTAATAAAACTTCCGCAAAAAATGCAAGATTTGAAGAACAAATACCAATATATACTAAACTCTTGACGATTTTTTTACGATAAGACCAGCAACAAAATGCCCGCCACAAAAAATGATGAAACGCTGGAAGAATTTTGAAACAAAATCATTAATTGTTTTTCTTTTTCTGATTTGCGTCTTCAATAAAAAAAAATTTTCTTTCTCAAAATACATTAAAGTATACATTTTTATTTAAAACAGTGGTCTTGATATTTCAATCCTATTTAAATTTTGATAAAAAGTCACTTATTCCCACAATTCTTTTTCAGCGGTTTACCTTATTTTTAATAAGATTGTGCATCAGTGTTAGTGCCTTATAAACATAACTAATTACACATGGACTTTAAATTAAGCAATTTCTTGTATCCCCTTAATATTTTGAAAGAAAAAATGGAGATGGTCTCTATTTGAAATAATTCAATTAAAGAACGTCACCGTTTCCGGAATCATAAAGATACTAATCAACAACAATCACCAATAGAGTGTTTTCAGGTGACGTCACAACCGGTTATTTTCTTTTAACTGTGTACCTTCTGTAGGGCTTTTAACTGTTGCTAAGGCCGTTGTTTATCTGTTGCTAAGGCGGTTTTTAGGTATGGGATCACGTGATTGCAAATGCTCCAATAGAAGAATTCCACGGCAAGTCATTTTCTGTAACTGTTAACCTCTGTAGGGCAAAAAACTGTAACCCTTCTGTTGCTAAGGCCGTTGTTAGGTCCGAGTCATGTGATTGAAAATGCTCTATTATGATTTGTGGACAGGTTTTTCAGAAAGGAGTTAAATTCAACCTAGTATATCAGCTACTCATGCCACACAGGTCGATGAAAAACCCACACGGCTCTGTTTGGATAACCTACAGCGCTGCTAACATTGTAATCATCGACACAGCCAACACTGGCGATAAGAGAGAGTTGGCCTCCAGAGTTGCGAGAGATAATCCAACCAACTTCGGTGAAAAGCGAAACTAGTGTTTGACCTCGTTTGTGGGTTCAAATCACTTGAAAAGCAAGTTTCATGTTCAAACTTCTCTGTAATAGTCTCAAATTTTTGGACACGATTGGATCGATAAAAAATAATGTACGCGAGGTTTGGGGGTCTCAGCCCCTCATCACGTCAAAATAATCATGTTATTAGTATTTATAACGAGCTCGTACTCTCCTGTCATCAATATTGGTATCATTATGAATTCTGAATTGAAAAATAAAAGTTTTTAGCGGTGTTCCGGAACACAATTAAAATTAATAAAAATATGTTAAAATTTTGTTTAGACATTTAGTTTTTACTCTAAGTTGAAAGAAAAGAGCAAGATTAAATGTTCTAGTAACATTTTTTTCCAAAAAATGTTCTAATTACTTATTATTTTTACTTTGAAAACTGAAAAGTGTTCCAATACACCTCGCTTTACATTACTCAATTTATTTTCGTAGAAAAATTCTTTAAAGTTAATTAATTAAAATAAAATTTTAAAGAGTTCACCAAAAAAGCAAGTTGAAGTTAAAAAATACGAATTGTAGGTTTTTGGGCTATGCTGATGATAATATATCCAAATTTTAGCAGACAGTTTACCACCTATAGTAGAAATTTTTATGAAAACTAATAAATATAAGTTAATACTTAAAGGATGCTTCAGACACAATTTTTTAAAAGAGCAGTTATTAGATTTTCAAGTAAGTCGTACACGTTATTAGACGATATTTTCGAGAGTAACTAAAAATCGCTAAAATCATAAAAGAAATCAATAAGATTGTACCGAAATTCCATGTTTTGATACAGAATCCACAGTATTCATGCGAATAAAATCTTCTATGTGGTGCATCACACGTCTTCACTTAATGTTATTGGTTAAATGCACGATATATGTTACATTGTGCCTATTTAATAAAGCGAAATACGATAATCTGACTGAACAAGAATCAATAGCTATTCCGATAATAAATAATTTAATTATTCATATTTAAACTGGTAGTTTTAGTACTCAAGTCAATTTCTTGCCGTCATATAGTACTCGTGGATGAATTATAACTGTTGTACCCACAAACACATATTAAACACCTTAAGTATAGATAAGGTGAAGTAAACTTCTAAATATTAATACGCTTAAAAATGGAACACTTTCTGCTTATTAACTTTTAAAAAAAAGTGTTTCAAAACTTCAGAAATTTAAATTTAGAAAGAAAAAAAAAGGAATTTGCGTACATGAGGAATTTGTTGAAATTGAAACGAAACTTATAGTATTTGAATAATAATATATATATTGTGCCAAAAAGTTGAAACCTTTGTTTAAAATTTTGATACTTACGTATTATCCCGTCTACCGTTCAGCCACCGTCAAATCAGCGGCACGGTACAGAACAGTCAATGAGCTTTGATGTCGTTTTCGGATTCAGAGGCATGGTCGACGGGATAATACGTAAGAACCAAAATTATGTAGTATTTTCTTTAAAAAAAAAACAAACCACGTAGTTTTAAATGCGTTATGATTTGCATGAGAGGGAACTCTACGTCACATTTCACGAAATTTTTATCGTTTTGCTGTATTGAATACCATATTTTATAGTGTTCCTGTCAGTGTCCTGAGTTTAAAGGATTAAAAATTGTATTCACCCCTATCGATATTTCAATACCTTTACATACTTAACCATGTCCTATTTTCTACCTACATCTTCATATGTCATGCGTATTTCAAAAAACGATTTCCCCGTCTTAATCATTAAAAATTAAAACAATCTCTAACTGTGAACCGCAGTGCCCTTGGATGTATTAAAGTCTCTCCTACTCCAAATATTCATATCCTCTTTCAATCTATGGAATAACATCCCAATATAATCCAAAAACCTTTTTACAACTTAAAATTTTCCATATTGCAATTTTTACGAATGTGTGTTGGTTACTATGTGGCGAATTAATTCACCACTTAAAGAGCTAGATTATTAAACAACAGAATAAATACCGACTTTTTCCGACTAAGTTTCCAATGTTTAGATTCAATTTACTAACAGAGTTCGACCGATTTTATTACCATTGAATGCAACATTTTTGCGAGAATGGTTAGGAGGGATGACTGATTTTTACAGAAAATTCTTGATAAAAAAAAGTTAGTTTAAGAAAATTGGATGAATTTATAAGTTTGAACATTTTAACTGCTTTTAATTTAATGTAATTTTTTATTGTAAAAATTTTTTTTATCAGGTTATAATCCAAAATTAAAAAGAAAAAACTTGGAAGTTTTCATTACTTCAAAGTTAACTATTTTGTATATAAAGGGGCGCCGTGGCAGAATGTTTAGTTTGTAGGGGCGCCCCAAGTCGGAAAAGTTCGGGAACCACTGCTCTAGGTGTTTGTTAAGACAATCTAACAGGTGTCATTCTCACTCCTAGCTAGCACCAACCATTCAACCCTTACCTGTTTCTCCTCCAAATCCCTACACCAAGCTTCTGCCGGAAAGTCCTTGGAGGGAAATGGCAAAATCCTCTACTCCCAAATAAATCTTATTTATTTCTCAAACAGAATCCTCCAAGGTCCACCGTAGAGGGCAGAAAGGGGGACCTGTTGAATCCAGGAGAACACAAACACTGTCGTATCCCTCCAAGGGACACCACACTCGCGGATTTGGAATCTCCGAACGATGTTGTCCCTGATAATCCACTAATTGAGCAGTCTGACTGATACGAGCACGGATAATAGTTTAATAATAATGTGTTCCGAAAGTCGTTCCAATATAGAGGCAGGTCTCGCCCTCTGCCCGCATTGCACCGACTGCTCGAAGGACTGACCGAGAGCTGACGGAGGGAAGGTTAGTTTCGGTTCGGCAGCGCCATCTGGTGGCGAGCGGAGGACTCTCTTCTCTGTGATCGATGTGGCAGAACACGGTCGGATGTTGAGAGATTGAAAGAAAACGATTCCCATATCTTCTACAGGTGGTCTTATTGGTAGTTTTTATTCCATCCAGATCGGGAAAAGTAATTGGGTTTTTACCATCAGTGCACTGACTTGCATTCCATTGAAATTAAATTATTCTATTGATTATTCTATCAGGCTCAAAATAAGTAAATAAATGGAATACAAAATTTTACCTCTACTCGACAGTAACGTTTCCTGAACCCAGTATGCCACTACGTGGAAGCAGAAACTGCGTAAACAGAAAGCCTGTTGGGTTGCTAAGAGGAGTTTCGGTACGCAAATATATAGACACTATAAAAAGTACATGGGTTTAACAAAATCATCATATTTAAAATTGATGTTCTTCATTTCATTCAAAATTCAGACACTGCGCTGGGAACTACTTTGTTTGCTAGTGATGTCATGGTCAGGAATAGAGACCCTATATATAGAGAGACTGGACAACGGCTCACCGGTATTATCGGTATTTCCGCCATTTTAGTTACAACTTTCCTATACTTTAACATTACGAAATGTTGAAAATCGTGGAAAATGCTGTTAAAAGTTTTGAAAAATACCAAAAGAAGAGTTAAAATGTAAACAAATAAGTTATTAAAAATTTATTTGTTTACTTTCTTTCATAAATATTGCCAAATAAATTCAAAAAACTAAATATTTTATTGTTTAACTGGTTGGCGACTTTATTGGCATCCGCCGTTGGCTACCAAGACTAGTGAACCATCTATTTGGATAAGAAATTAAAAACCAAGTAATACAACTAGGAATTGAGACTAGTTTCCTGGCTACTAGTCCATAACATTTCTCCTCGAAAAGAGCGATAGCGTGCCAAATGTTGCCTGTGGCAACCCAACAATCATTCACACTCACTTTGATTTTTTAAAATGCTTTTTCTAAGATAAAAATAATTAATAACAAAAAAAAGAACATCAATTCGTGTTCGGAATGAATTGTTGAAATTTTTTATATAGTTTTCGCTTTGATTTTTGTGCAATAATAAGAGTTTTAGGCGGATGAATTAGCATTACAGTCTATGGAGATCCATGCATTTTGTAACTAAAATGGCGGCGAAAAGTTCATTGTCCAGTCTCTCTATATATAGGGTCTCTAGTCAGGAAACGTTGCTGTCGAGTATAAGGGAAATGGGTGAAAAACGCCGTATTTTGACAATGTTGACAGCTGTCTCAGACTTAGTACTTTGAGTTAAAGACACCTCATATACTTCAAATGGGAATTTCAGCCTGAAGTCTATTAAGTAAAATATACATCCCTCAAAAAATTTAAAGTTTGTCTGATTCAAATTTTTAAAATAATTTTTAATTTTACTTTTGAGGCATCAAAACAGATTTTATTCATGCAACATAAATAAAACCATCAAGGAACGGTATTCATTAATTGGGAAGGTGATATTTGACAGTAAAAAACATCTCGAAACACCAGGTGGACTTTCTTAAAAGTGTGTTGACTAGAGTTGGAATGACCTAGGGGTGAAAGTGAAGATGCATATAAGGTTTAGTATGCGTGGTAGGTAAAAAAAATAAACACTGAAATTTTATTCAACAAACTTATGGTGATGTTCATATTTAGTACTCACATCAGATCCATTAACAACTTTTGTAAGCTAAAAGAAAATGAAATCACCCCCTAGGAGAGCTAGTCATTATACAGAAGTCGTCTATATTCAGAAGGTACTAGTACGTTTGGCTTCTATCCCATTCATAAAAGACTCTTCTAGATCCTACCCTTTATATTTATAACTTACCCTTTATTTTGATATTTTTAAAGGGGGTCCCTGCCCCCTTTAAAAATATCAAACCAGACAACTTCTCCGAGGAGTCAATATCAGCGTAAATCGCTGTCAAAAACCAAGGAAAAACACAAGAACGGAGCAAAAAATAATAACTACAAAAAAAAGAAACAACCACTGAGAGATGTTTCAATTGTTCCGCAAAGCCCATCCCTCCCCCCTCCGTTCCATCGAACGAAAAGAACGTTCCATCAATCATTCCAGAACGCACAATCGCGGAGAGCGCTTTGCATAAAATTCGCTAAATCCGACCGCCGACAGTTTTTCGAAATTAAACATCCACGAATAATGATAAGAGGTGATAATAAATAGGAAGGGAAGGACTTTTTTCCCCCTTTTGCATATCCTAGGGGGTCCAGTCCAATATTGGGGGTCTCTCTGATGGATAGGGTTCAATCCGGATGGGGATTTTCGGGACCTGGAATCTCCTCCGGGGGAGTATTTTACGGATTTCCTTCCCTTTTTGTCAGTGGAAGGGATGGAAGTTGACAGAGCATTATCACTTTTATTTAGTGCTTTGAACCCTTTCAGTCTTGGTCGCTCCAAATTTTCTACTGGATTTTATGGAAATCTCCATTGATCTAGGCCACAGAGTACCAGAACAGAGGGTCATTGGCCATAGGAAATAATTGCAATCGAAAAAACGTAGGATATGCCTTGTGATAGCCCTGGTAAGCGCTATGGTCGCATCTACTACACATGAAACTCGCGCCTCCCTTGTCACCTCACCAGAGGTGGAGAAAAGAATCTTAATCCTCTAATAACCCTCCGAAAGTAACAGATTGAATGAGCATGTCACAGCCAATCACAGCTGTGATCACCAAATTGTACTGTCTACCCCTCTGTCTAACACAGAAATTTTTCATTTGCGTGCATTTAAAAATAGCTCTTACGTTCTTTAATTGAAAGCCTCATTTGTTTGCAACACAAGACAGTGAAGCAATGAGAAATATACAGTCGATGTCGGAAATGCTAGCAATAACCTTTTTTGCAATACTTTAAACAATAATTGATGATCTTCTTCTTGTTAATACTGATTCTCGTTAAATTAAAGCTTGCTATGGGCAAGTTAAAGTGTATTAAAATTTTATGGTTCACAATAATTTGTCCAAAAGTTGTTTTTTGACTTTCGCTTGAGTTACTCAACGTTTGTTCACTTCTCGATTATTGCCTCAAGAATAAACCTATACACATTAGTAGGTGTCCGAGGCATTTTTCGTCTGCAAAGCATTCATGCGTGACATTAGCAAGGAATCAATGGAAATTAAAGCATTTTTAATCAAACACAGAACTTCCATTCCATAATTAATCATTAAAAGCAACACACACATTATTTGCTTAAGCATTCATATCAGGTTGGCAAATAAAACCATCGACGCATCATTTTCATAAATATCAATGCGATTCCGGAACCGTCGGCACATCTGGACGATTCCATTGTTTTTCGCTCCCGATTCCGGGGTACACCTCCCCCTAAAAAAACAACCACCTGCGATGTTTATGGTCCGTCATTATTCCGCACACCCCGCGGAACATCCTGAATAAAAATTTATTCCAGAACAAAATCCAGCTCCAAACGACTCATTTAGATGCAAATTAATGATCCACGAGCCGCTCTTAAAAGAGCGTAAAATCCCGAATTATAATCGAATCATTTTTAATGAGTCCGTTCTTTTTGCCGGGATATTACCCCCCTCCTTCTTCCAGGGGGTGTTTATTCCGAAATCGCATGCTGGTGTCCCAGGGGTCCCGCATTTTTCGGCGATGTATGTTCCGAAATCTGCATAAGCGTTTTGTTGGCTTGTTGTTGTTGTTATTATTATGACTTTTCGTAGTTAGGTGCACCGATGTAGCGAGTTCGCTTCGCCCGTCTTGGGAATCCGCGAAAGAAAAGTCGTGAAACAAATGAGACGGTTGGATGACTGCATAAATAAATAAATAGGGAGTTATTCCTTGAAACGGCTTTTAACTGCTTCCTTTTAACGCGTGCTTATAAATAATTACCCCATCTTCTGTGGGGAGAATGTTTATGGTTAGCATTAAGCGCCCGGTTGGAGAAGTTGCTTTACCTGAATCTGTAATGGTTCGAGTTTTGACAGATATTTTAAAACTCGGGATTTAAACTCAGTGGAGTTTTCCGAGTGGTTAAATATGTATTGCAGTCCGGTAAATCTAGACTATTTAAGTGAAGCTGTTACCCCAAGTTGAATTTCAGTTAACTACAGTAAATGCGTTTAAAAATGCATGCATATGAGAAACTTAATATAATGATAGGTATACTAGAATTTGAATCTTAGTAATTAATGGTTTCGTAACCATTAACTGTGTTAACAATCTCATAAACCTGCTAAAAATTTACCCAAAATCACCTGATATTAAAAGTTTTGTATCGTTATAAATCAAGGCAAACTACAACCATAAAAATGTCATACTGTGAAAAGCTCGAGGAAGAAAATTATGTAGTAATCATAAGTCTTAGTATAAGCACATTATTTCAAATTATCGTCTGTGGAACAGTTTGTTTTGTATGCAACAATCTCCCACTCCCCTCACCCCTTTCCACGCTATGACATATTTAATTTTGACAAATATTTTATTTAATAATTTAGGAGGTAAAAAAATCTATGAAAAACAATATACCTATCATGACTCTTCAAAAACCGGAAATCCACTCCATCCCTCTTAAAACCCCCCTAATTCTTTTTAAAATTCTATGAATTCTTATTTTCTACAATCTTATGTAAATGGTGATTAAAAACCAAAGTTTCAAGATGATACGAGTTTTTGTTACTTAAGAACTGCTAATTTTACCAACGGAGATTTCAAGTAAAGCTCGATACCAGTGAAAAATTTTGACACTTTATTTTTTTAACATATGATCCAATCTATATGGGATCGTATTGACGTTATCCTAAAACAACTGATTTAATAAGGAAAATAAACTGTTACATATGAATTTTCTCAGGGTGAAAAAAAAATTAGTGATAGAGGGTATTTATTAAAGGTATACTCGATAGCAACGTTTCCTGAACCCAGTTACGTCACTGCGCGGAAGGAGATAAAGGGTAAACACAAAGCCTGTTGGGTTGCTAGGAGGAGTATCGGTCTGCAAATCATGATAAAAAGACGCTATATATAGTACATGGGTTGGAACTTGTTGAAGCACCCTGTATATAAGGAATATATAAGGAAAAGTACCGTGCCACAACTCCTCCTCGTGACAGGATATTCACCAAAGGAGCGATCATCCCCTGACGTCACAAATCCCCTTATTAAAAAGCGCGGGGCCTTATTAAAAAGCCCGTAACGCGCGCGCAACGCACACTCGGGCCGAGAATCAATTAAGCGGTTTCCATAGCGACGCGGCCCTACAAGTGCCGGGCGGAAGGAAGGATTAAATTAGTCGCTCCCTCCCTCTGCTGTGAGGGGGAGAGGAATTAAATCAATTACCGGATCGCTCTCAAAAAGGACGCATGACCGGAAAGTTCTTCCGTTTATACCACACTTTCCGACTTGGTTTTGGTCTATGTGTGGTCTTCTTAAACGCACCATGTCAAAACGTGTAGTCACCACTATTTATAATCATATTATTTGATACAATTCAACAGAAATTTGTTAGGTATTGATTGATTAAAGCTGGAACAAATTTTTAAGCCAACTAAACACAGAAGATGGGTCCTTATTCAAAATCAATAATAGCTTAGTCAACAAATTCCAACCTACTCCGCCTCTCATCCATCCAGATAACAATAGTATCATAGCCAACACGGACGAAGAAAAAGCGGATCTTTTTGGCTCTACATTAGCAGCGACGTTTAGAACCAACACCCACCTTTCCAATCCGTTAAATGATATCAACGTATATGGTACTAAACATGCCTTTTTAAGCTGTACCCCTCCCTCTCCAGCACCTTTCTTCATTTCACCTTTCGACATCGCCAATATCATAAAACTAAGTAAATCAAAGAAAGCCCCAGGCCCTGATACCATAACCAACCAAGCTCTGAAGCAAGTCCCTATTAACGTCATAACTAATCTCACCAAAATTATAAACGCCTGCCTACAAAAGAACTACTTTCCGACTGACTGGAAGAAAGCTATTGTAATCATGATACCTAAGCCCGGACAAAAGAAAAATGAACCAAAAAATTACAGGCCAATTTCACTTCTAAACGTCTTCTCAAAAATCTATGAAAAAGTCCTACTACGGAAAATTAACCTGCACTGCCAAGAAAACAACGTCATCCCTCCGGAGCAATTTGGTTTCCGCTCCAAGCACTCGACGGTTCACCAACTGCTCCGTATAACAAACGCTATTACTGATGGTTTTAATCACTCACGTAATACCGGAGCTGTTTTTCTGGACGTAGCCAAAGCGTTCGATCGAGTGTGGCATGACGGCCTCATTTTCAAACTCATAGCAGCCAAATTCCCTCCATATCTAACCAAAATAATTCACTCCTTTCTACAAACAAGATCTTTCCAAGTAAAAGTAGGCAAGTCTCTTTCATCACCATTTCCCATTCAGGCAGGTACACCCCAAGGAGCCATTCTTTCACCAATTCTTTACAATATTTACACCCACGACATTCCTAAAACTCCCAAGACATATCTACATATCTTCGCTGATGATACAGCCATCATTTCACAAGCCTACAAAAACGTCTCCATCCGAAAGAATCTAAATGAAGCCCTCCAAAGAATTGAATCCTGGTGCAGAGAGTGGAAAATTGAAATCAATACTAAAAAGACCCAGGCCATCATCTTTTTCAAGAAGAAAAGACGTAAAATCCCAAAACAACTTCAACTATTTCAAGACAACATTAAATGGACTAACACAATTAAATACCTCGGAGTGCATCTGGACAATAAGCTACTTTACAAAACTCACATCAACGAAACAATCAAAAAGTACCAAAGGAAGATTCATATGATGTACCCCCTCTTACGCGGAAATTCTGGTTTATCTCTAAAAAACAAAGTCTTGCTATTTAAATCTATCCTCCGTCCTCTCATTACCTACGCTGCCCCCATTTGGGCCACATCAGCAAAAGCCAACATAAAACGCCTCATCATACTACAAAACAAAGTCCTACGTTGCATTACCAACGCTCCTTGGTATGTGTCAAACAAAGACCTCCATCAAGATCTCAAAATTGAGGCGCTCACAAAATTTATCGGAAAAACAGCCAAGAACTTCTTCCTATCAATAGAGAATCACCCTAACTCCTTAATCAGCGTACAAACCATCTTTTCGGACTCAAATCCTGTCAACAAATATCCTTTTTCCACTACTGCAATTTCTCAACGATTCCAGCCTCCGTGATCCCCATTGCTCCTCCCACTATCTCCCTGGCTCAAGTGGCGCACCAATCAGAAAGCTGTATTTCACAACAGATATCCAATCGACTCTTTCCCTGTCCAAAGTGCATTTTGAACTCATACCATACATTTTTCCTGCAAATTCATGAAATTTAATTAATTTAGTACTAATGTTCGCTCTATTTTTCTGTCACATTGTATTGCTGTCTGTATGTATCACTGTATTGCTGTCACAAATCGTGCCCAAATTCCTACTCTCGAGTAATTTGTTGGTCCTCGACCTTTTTCTTTTCTTCCGTGTGTTCTCGTCCCCCCCCTCTACCCTCTTTTCTTCTTTATTGGCATCATGGCCACACTATTCATGTTTTGTACCACTCATGTCCCCTATTTCCTGCGGTTCAAAAGCGCCTAACGGCGCTGTCAAACCACAAAATTGATGATGATGATGATAGGTATTGATTGATTGTGATCTCTTCTTTCTACTTAAAATCAACCTAAAGCATTAAGCGAATGGTTACTTTTATTGAGATAGGAATTCGGTATTACAATGGCAGCTTCCTACCATTTCGTTTGACTGATTTGTTATATGGCCACTTATTGATATGACACCAATTGTGAAGTAATGCTTCTTATCAAAACCTTTTCGTGGTATTCCTGTCATTTTTACTTTCAGTTTTTTTTTGCAATCGAGTGAAAATCACTTTTGACTTCTCAAAAGTAGCTTTTTAATTTCTTTTAAAAAAATCGAATTTTACCTACTTCTTAATATTGAGGCGAGTGATTTTTCCATGTATCATTAAATCAGATCTTCTGCTTCTATGGATACCATTTTTAAACTGATATGTTTATTCTGAAGTGTATGAGGGGTCTTGAACCGAGGCGACTAAAGGTGGGGCAGCTTTCAACACTAAGTGAGGGGAAGGTTTCAACACTACAAAAAAAAAGCGTTTTGTTAGTTAAATGTGCTTTTGCAATGCTTTTTCATTGTAAACTCACTTAAATAATTTATCTGTTAATTTATTATTATCACTTTATGGCTTGGTTTTGGTTGTGTGTGGTCACACACCATGTTAAACCGTAGAGTCACCACTATATATAAAAATATTTTATACTTAATTATACAGAAATCAAAATGTCTAGTAGTACCGCTCTACATGTTTTTGGAGATAAATACAACTAATTGGCTATATGCAAATGGTTATATTCAGTGTTACGATTAATACTAAAACAAACTTCTATCGCAACAGACTTGTCCTCTATTATGGAAGCTAGGAACAATATTTATATTTCTTAGCCTCTTATAAGTTTGAGATCTTAGAACTCATTTTTGTGTCGTCAAAATTTACCATACCTTTAAACACTTACCCCAAGTAACCCTATAACATTAGACTTACTTCTGGTTTCGAAATATCATGTTTACTGTTGGATAATTTTGGTTCTAATTGCCCTAAACACAAAACTAATACCAGGTTTTAAATTTTGTGAATTAGGCTAATTATTTCCAACTTTTACACTTTGAAGCATTTTACTTTATAATGTTATGCAGCTTTTTCGCCATTTTTTTAAGTGTTTCTTTATAGAGTCTATTGTTTTTCTTTATCACTGTTATGAATGTATTTCGTTTATGTCTGTAAGGGAAGAGTATTTCCCCTTGGCACATCACACGTGTTTTATTTTTCTATTACTTGTATTTTTTTTTGTTAATAAAATGTGTTTGTTTGTTAAAAAAATTTACACCATTTTTAGAAAATGGAATTTTTTATGGAAATTCCTGTTTGTTGTTGTTTCTAATGCCAATTGGAATATCCAAGCTCCATCCACAAAGCTTGAACATGACATAAGGCAAAGGGGGTGCAGCTCCTGAGAAAGTGAAGCCAAAAAATTGCAGGAATCCGATTTAAGCCTCAGTTGATAGATGCCGCAACCTTCTACCGCCACCACCACAATTTTTCCATGTCTCTGAAGGGTAGGGAAATAGTCTCCAGACGACATGGTAAATTGCGCCATGACCGACCACAGGACTTTCGGAACCACAGATTTAACGAGCATATACTCGGTGGGGTCTTCAGAAATTCCTGTTTAAAAAGGTATAAGCATACCTTAACAAAACTTCGTCGCTTTTTCGACATCCCCAAGAGCAGAAAAACCGATCCCGCGAAAGCACCCGACTTGACACAAGGGCACCCTTTACTGTTCCGCAACAATCAGGGGAAGAGCCCCGAAATAGCCCCATCAAAGGGCAGTTCCAGGGGCGCACTGACCGCCGGCTTCTGATGGCCCTTTCTGGCAAATGGGCATTTGGCGTGTGCCGCCGTAGAGGAATTGTGGGAAGAGTGCCCTTCGGCGTGGTGACCCTACGAGGCAACGCGTCGAAAAGATATCGTAACATCTCGGAAAATCTCGTACAGTAGTGGATTTAGAGTTGAAGAATGTTTCCCGTTCTAAAATGCGACACTTAAAAAGGGATTTTTGTCTCGTTACGAAGCCAACCACTTCAGAAAAAACCACTTCACTCTCTTTTTATACCTAAGTAAAAGCATATAATTTCTACCACCATCCTATTGCCCGGACGTGGTAAGTTTTGCGATAGTAAATAGAAAGGAAAAAACTGTATAAGTACTAATGGAATTTATATATATATAAACAATATCATCGAATTCAAGGGGCTATACCTGACCATAGGAATTTCTACCCTATTCCTGTCTTGAGTCGAGCGTAGCTCTTGCTATACTCGACAGCAACGTTTCCTGACCCTATGACGTCACTAACAAACAAAGTAGTTCCCTCCGGGTGTCTGAATTTTGAGTGAAATGAAGAACGTCAATTAAAAATTATTATTCTGTTAAACCCCACCTGTATATATAGCGTCTTTTTATCGCGATTTGCGCACCGAACCTCCTCCTAGCACCCCAACAGGCTTTCTGTTCACGCAGTTTCTGCTTCCGCGTAGTGACGTCAGCGGGTCAGGAAACGTTGCTATCGATGTCGAGTGTAGAAGAATTTTTTGAGAACAAAAAGTAAACTTGCCATAATTTTAGTTGTTCCCAATTCATATCAAATAATGCTTTTTCACAATTCAGTGGACATTCATATGCATAACCTTTGATCTTACAATTATGATTCCGTCTGTGGGACGAAATGATTGCCACATTGGGGGGCCGATGTTCGAAGCTCTCTCTTTGTGTAGTGACTCTACGCGTTACACATTCTCTCTCTAGTGTGGTTGTTTTGCTTAATAGTTAGTGCTCCGAGAATAAGGGGCTCGTGGACGTTATGTAAAAGTTAACCTGTATTGTTTCGCTTTTTTTACGAGAGGTCGGAAAATGGGACTGAGTAAAGAGAGATACTTGCATGTTATATGGAGTTTAAAGTGTATCATCGTAAATCTTTTAACTATACCTTCTGTCTGTTTGGAGGATGTTATATGGTTAGAAATGCAGGTCATTTTTGACATAACTATCTTAAAAGAGATATAATATTGCAGTCGGTTTGGGGGAAGAATAAAGTATTGTTTAGAGCTGTCATTTAATAAAGTTATCTTAAGAAAGTACTTTTAAATATTTGGTCTTTTATGGAGATGACCAGAGGTGAAATGGGTCCTGTGTATGGGAATAAAGTGAAGGATAAAAATAAAAATTAAAGGATTTTCGTGAGTAAATATTGGTTGGATTATTAAATGGGGGAAAAGGGATAGAATGAAAGTGTGGAAGATTTGAGAAAATCAAAATTGGGGGGAGAAATAAATAAGAGATCTAATTTACTCTTTCAATTTCGATACACATGATAAAAACTATCCACTCCAATTAATCGCTCATTTGTGTAGGTTGTAATAATACACATAATTTATATTTTTAAATATCACATATTCAATGTTAAAACACTTAATTTAAAACTCGTGGTGTAATGAATTGAAAAACAAAATAAAAACACTTTAAAGCTGAAAAATAGTTTATCAATGCAAATCCTTAAATCTAAAAATTTCAATAAAAACTGTTTTATTGAAATTTTTAGTAATAAAAAAGTGCATTATAAATTGTCAGACAAAAACAATTTTTTAAGCTATAAATATGAATATTTATGATTTCTAACTGAAATTTTCATTTGAGTTAATTAAATAACATTTTAAAGGACATTAAACATTCTACTAAATTTTTGACTTTTACAAGTCATTAAAGAATGAATGAATGAACTAATGAATAAATAATCCACTTGATTCCAAACAACTTGCTGTAATTTAAAACTCATCAATATCTATCTTATAATCAAAAACGGGAAAAACCCCTCAAGCCTCTCAATAAAAACCAAACCGTCCGAAATTTTCAATCTCCATAAAAAAAAAACTTTGATTAAGAAAAAAAAACAAAAGAAAACTACTTCCCAAATTGGTACTTCCTAAATAGCTAAACTCCTCCCCAAAGTACGCACAGAGTTTTCCAAATAAAAAAGAACGGAGAGAAATTCTCCTTTCAAATTGCTCCAGGAGACAGAAAAGTGCCCTTTTCCTAATACTCCTCTTGCATTCATTCGATATCAATCACGAGGAAGAAAATATTTGTAAATAAGGACCGGACCTTCTTCGCGGGAATGCAGATTTCTTCCTTCGGAAGGCGGCATCCATCTTCTTTCCGGCGTGACGTCAGCGGGGATAAAAGGGGAAATTACAGGGGAATGAGCCGAAAAAAAGAGCGACCGTCCGATTTTATCTCGGACCGATTTGTCATCGTTACAGGGTGCAGAGATGATAGTAGGGAATGATGATAGGAGTTTGTCATTGAGGGGGTTCCTTTATCCCTACCTGGTTGTGTTATTGGTGGTAGCGAGTGTGTATTTGAATCGTCAGTTTTGAAAAAAAAAAGGAAATAAGTTTAAAAAATGGCAAATTGTGCTAAAAAAATCTCCAAGTTTTGCTCTATACATGAGTGCAGGGCCGTCGAGAGTCAAGCCGGGCCCCGGGGACAAAGTTTAGGAGCGGGCCCCCAGTTCTTATTTTTAGGGGGGGGGCAAAAATTGTCTTTAGTAAAATGCATAGGCTTTAATGCAGTTTTGAACAATTCTATGCAAGATTTGAATCTTGATAAACTTAAAAATTTCGTTTTCTTGATTATTGGATGAGTAACAAGCACTAAAGGGTGTCTGGGGGAATCCCCAGGAAATTTTGGAATTTCGACCCTTAAAAAAGAAATTTTAAACTCCTTTTTGGATACTTTTCACAGTTGAAAGACACCCATAGGGATGGGCTTTTTCTGAAATGAAGTTAAGCCTAGGGTCCTTTGAAATAATACTTTATCTTGAGTATGAAATTTTAGAGAAGTAACTCCATTTGGTAATGAATTCTTTTAGGGAGTCTGGGGTACCCCCCAGAAAATTTTTGGAAATACGCCTCTTGAAAGCTGAAATTTACTAATGCGACCTTCAGGGTGAACAAATTAATATACAAAACATTCAAAAGTAAGTTTATTCCTCTAAGTTAGAGAGGTTAGTTAGGAGATTCTTTACGGGCCCCTGTAGGGCTGGGAAAATCCCCGGGCCCGGGGGATACTGCCCCCTTTGCCCCCCCCCTGTCGGCGGGCCTGCATGAGTGGAAAGAGGGAAAAATAATCACCTTCCAATTTAAGGGCGAGCGCGCACGGGCGACTTTTGTCACGGTGACAAAGACAAAAACAACGTTGCTAAGGCTGTTGTTAGGGGCGGGAACTAGAAGCATCCAATAGAAGCATTCGCACATGACATCACTGGAGGATAAAAACAACGTTGCTAAGGCCGTTGTTAGGTGATTGAAAATGCTCTATTGTTTTCTAGCGATATTTTTGATACTAGTGATACTGGTCGCCGTGACTTTAGTCACTCGTGCGCGCTCAGCCTAACAGATATAGCCCCTTCAATTTGGCGAAATCGATGCCCATTATACATCGTATTTTTTGAATAAATTGGAAATTTAAGTTAATTTCTGTTTCTTTTCTTATTCTTTTTGCTGTATACTAAGCCAAAATATTGTTTTATATATTTGAAAGTGTTTTTACTTTTTTTTTTATCCAGGGATTTCTTGACTCCATTGATATTCGCTTACTCCATTATAACTGCCTTATAACTCTTAATTTTATTTGTCTTAGTCTTTCTATTATTTTCTTTTGTGTTGAGAAATAAGCAAGAATATAATTTAATTGTCTATTAAAACTGACGATTCATTCGAATCCGAAAATCTAATCTAAAAAGAAATCCAAACAGTTTAAAAGGTAGAATAGTTATTTCAATTATATTTCCAATAAAGAATTCATGGAAAATTCAATACATGGTACCATCCAAGTGAAATGGAATATTCAAATAACGAAATAATTTAGTATGGTGCTATTATACACAAATGAATCAACTAAATTAAATAGATGAAAAAAAAACGGGTTTAAAGTAACTTAGAACCATATCAATGTTAAAAAGATAAACTCATAAAAAGGTACGAGTAGGGAAATCAACGATCTCGCAAAATTAAAAAGATGGGAACAATAAGGGAGTCTGAGAACCTTTAAAGTAAATCCTTTTTCCCTGCATTCTTCAAAATTAAAATCCTAAGTAAAGCGGGCGTAAGCCTGCTAAGCCAGTTCATAATTATTATAGAACTAACTCTGGGCTCACATTTTTCACAGGAAATAGTATCTTTCAGAAGTAACAAAGCTTAACCTAGTAAAAGAAAGTGCAAAAATTTTAACAAGAGTTTTTTAAAAATTAGGATTGATACGGTAGAACTTAAGAAACGCGCTTAACACAATCGTTCACACCGAAGCAAAACATTCCGAGCGACAGATTTTAATATCATTCCCTCTAACAGGTTGTTGTCGCTCCAGGTATTTCCCCGCTTTTTGTTATTAATCCCTGAAAATACCCCTGCTCTCCTCCGGTTTTTCCCGAGCCGGCGGGAAAAGGAGAGGAAAAATTTTTCATTAAATCTCTCTCTCACCAAACGATAAGACGTTCGAGATTGGTGAAGGGGGGGGGGCTGGAAAGTAATTGCTGAATATGTTCCGACAAATTAGCCTCGCCTTTTAAAATCCGGAGTTTTAAAACGATAATGCGACCGTGTTGCCAACGCTCAAATTAAAACTCGGGTCGGCCAACTCTCCGGAAACGTGAAATTGAAGTAATTTTTCTCGATTACGCCGGCAGTATCAGCAGTAGAGGTAATGTGTGGAGGGAGAACATTGAACAAGTGTTCTCTCAGTTTAGCAAGCGTGGCTATCACCTTAATTAGGTGAGATCAAATCAACAAGGCTAATATGTTTAAGGACTCACTGAATCTGGAATTACAGGTAAAAGATTGAACATTGAACTTCTTTATTTCGAAGTCTTGGATAATGCGAAGTTTTTCAGTAGTCCTTTCATCAGTTTTGAATTATCCAACCGTTCAGAAACGTTTCTTGAACCCAGTACGTCACAAATGCGGAAGGAGAAATCGGTAAACACGAAGCCTGTTGGGTTGCTAGGAGGAGTTTCGGTGCGCAAATCGTGCTTGAAAAACGCTATATAGACATGGGTTTAACAAAATAATCATGTTTTTAAATTGACGTTCTTCATTTCACTCAAAATTCAGACACCGCACTGGGAACTACTTTGTTTGTTAGTGACATCATAGGGTCAACTTAAGTTGCTGTCCAGTATAGCATAGTATTATAGTACACTCGGAAGACCGACGGTGGAAGCCGCTGGTTGATTCGTTCTTGGAGGATGGTAGGATTGGGGTTTTAATTTTGCAAGGAAAATGATGGTTGGGTTGAGGTGCCTAATTTTGGGGTGCGGTGGGGATTTTTATCGGGATGTGCAGTACAATAGAGTGTTTTTTTCCCCCAAGAGAGTGATTATTTAATTAATAGTGTAATTTTGAACCTAAATTGATTGATGAAGAACAACTTTGTTTACCGTTCACTAGATGCGGATAATATTTACTTTTTTTACGTTTCAAAAAGGCAATATCGGATTAATGGGCAATATGGGTAAATGAATGTTAAAAAATCGTGGATAATTCGTTGTTTTTCCTCACAAAATTCAGAAATTACAACGATTTTTCGCCACTTATCATTATAAAATCCTTACCGGAGCATCGCTACTTTTCCCGAGATAGTTTCATAACTAACATTCACCATAATATCTTTTTGTAAATTATACTCCCAATCAGAACAAGAATTTAATTATTCCTTAGTAGGATAGGATACCGATAGGTCGAAATTAGAAAGTACTAATGTGTTTAATCACTCACTGAATCTAGAATTACAGATAAAAGATTGAACTTCTTTATTTCGAAGTCTTGGATAATGCGAAGTTTTCCAAGTTAGGTATACTACATTTATAATACACAACACTCGTTGCAAAACAGTGTTTATTTTAAATTAAAGCCAGACTAGTTGCCCAAGGTAATGAATTAAAGGCGCGTTTTTATTTATAAATACATAATTAACTATATAACTGGTGAACACAAATAATATTTGAACGCCATCTATTGTCTACAAAGGAATATTGGAAAATCATATTGTTTCGCATACGTGCATGTAACTTGGAGACATTTTTACCCCACTCTAACAAAAAAGTTCTTCAATCCCTGTAGGATATCGTTCTAAAGAACGGGTAAATGAAGGTAACATTGTTATATAGGTGCAAAGAAAGAATAACTCATCAGATCTTTTCCTCTTGAAATGTGGCTGAAGGAATGAACATGTATCGTTTTCTACACAGTGCATTGACAATAATTATTTACAGTGAGTTACCCCTTCTAATACCGAGGCGTTTTAAAAAATCCACAAGAAAAAAAAATACTTGAATGAGAGATTTTTCCCTGAATGATTTGTCATTGTTTTTAGGAAGTGATTTTTATTTCCAAATGCACGTTTTCCAATTACACTTGGTTAAATGTCCTCCACCACTATTAGACCAATCAGAGCGTTCACATGGCGCCGCCTTACAATCTCATATTGGGAAAGACAACCATCAGACAAACCAATCAAAGCTACAGCTCATATCTTACGAAGAGCGATCAGGAAATCTCCGGTCAATGTGACTCTCTATTATATGGGTTTCTGTTCCACCACGTATTGCCGCACTAAAGCCCTCCCTGAACATTTTACCTCCCCGATATCAACACTCCACAAACTTTTATTAATTAGCCAGCGCGAAAAGTCCCGAGTCCAGGTTTTTTCCGGGATAAAAGCCACCTTGCTTCTCTCAGAGCGGATATTTTTGAGAGAGCGAGCATTTCGACAGGATATTGAAGTTTTATTAAAACTGGTATCGCGGAGGTGGGTTAATTTTGTTTTTGGACGGAGAGATTTGTAGCTCTCTGGCCGTTGCCGGTGTTGTTATTTTTTAATTTGTAGCCGCTTGTTGATTCGTTCTTGGAGGGTGGTAGTATAGGATCGAGGTTTTAATTTTGCTGGGAAAATGGCGGTTAAGTTGAGGTGTTTAATTTTGGAGTGCGGTGTGGGATTTTTCTTGGGATGTGCAGTGCAGTCGATGTAAAGTGTTTATTTTTTAAAAGCGTGGTTATTGAATTAATCGTGTTTTATTAATTTTGAACGTAAAGTGAATAATGAAGAACAAGTCTGTTCAACAACTTGATACGGGCAATATTTTGCATTTTTTTAAATTCCACCGCTCCAAAAAGGCAATATGGGCTTATATCACGGGCTTATAATCTTGTCGAATGACGAGTATAAGCGTTACGTGGCAATGCAGGGGAAAATAATTCCACTCAAATAAACAGGCCGATTTCAGCATCATTGCATCAATATTACGACATCAGAAATATTTACACTAAAAATCGCGTAATCAGTCAAAGTAGAAATTAAAATTTAAAAATACTAAAGTGACAGTTAACACAAGCAATGATCATCTGACTCACCTTTTGTATATTAGGGAATCTCGTGGGATGAAAGGAACGTCCAAATCACCAACTAACAGACATGTTGTGTGGATACATCAAGGACATGACAAAGGACATAACACCTAAGGGGACATCCATAAATTACGTGAGGTGTTTTTTCCAAAATCTGGACCCCCCTCCCCCCCACGTGAGATTTTCTCAACCACTAGCTTTGTTTTATTGGCATAAAAAATACCATCCATATTGCAAAATGTTGATACAAAACCACGTTTAAATTCAAAACATGGTCCTAACTTGTAATTATCACTACTGACTGGCTAATGATTTGCTGTTTTGACTAATCTGAGCATTTTTTTAGAACTTATGCTATACAATATTAAAGAAAAAATGTTTATTTTCTAAACTAAAAGTTGACGCGAGATTTTAATTGACTCCCCCCTGGTGAGATTTTCCTGGACCCCCCCCTCCTCCCTTTTGACCTCACGTAATTTATGGATGTCCCCTAAATCGACTATAATTTTTTTCTCCATACAACCATTAGAATGGTTTGGGACTTCCCGAGTACAACAACTCATACCAAATACGTCAGGTTTACTTAACCTCTACTAGAAGCTAGAAGTAAATGACATTTACCAATACGTGATAAAAATTGGACGAATCTCGAACATTAGTGCTGCTTGGGTTAGCTTGATTTCTTTCACCCCTCTCTCTTTACCTACGACTTTGTGAGGAGTCATGACCCCATTGACTTGATCTAGCTCTAAGAGCTATTGGTTAAGGGGTGTCGGAACCCTTTTTACGGCAAAGCAGCCGTCCACATATTGAAAGTATCTTTTCTCAGGATCTATTATAGATACCAGCTTGTAATTTTTAACAAACCTTAATTACATCTATTTCATTACACTGAAGTGAAAATTTGGCAAAAAAAATATTTTTTTTTACGTTTTTTAATGTTTTTACTTATTATCAAAAACCATTAAACACCATTTTTTCGATTTTCTTTTTCTCAGAAACTACTGCTTCTATTGATCTAATTTTTTCACTTATTGTTCCTTATGTTGTCTAGTTTATACTGATGTGAAAAATTTCCAAAAAAAATCACTGAATTTTTTTTATTAAAATATATTGTGGGGAACATGCACTGAATTTCACTTTTTTATGTAATTTACTGAATTTTTTTTCAAAAATTAAAAATTCAGCAAATGGTTAACCTCAATATAATTTCACATATATAATTAACTTATATTCAAAGTTTCAAATCTATATGTATTATAGATTTGGAGAAAAAGAAAATAGAATAAACGGTGTTTTATGGTTTTTGAAAATAAGTAAAAATATTCAAAAACGTAAAAAAAAAATATTTTTTTTTGCCAAATTTTCACTTCAGTGTAATGAAATAGATGTAATTAAGGTATGTTATAAATTACAAGCTGGTATCTTTAATAGATCCAGAGAAAAGGTACTTTTAATGTGTGGAAAGCTGCGTTGACGTAAAATGGGTTCCAACACAGAGACCCACTTCGTTACAGTTTAATGCACCAAAAATAATTAAAATGGTCCTGAATCTTAAGGGTTAAAAAATTGGGTAAATTTCGATTTATTTACCAGTATACAATGGTTGTGTCGGATGATCATTGCTTGTTCATGACATTGAGAGGAATTAAAGACGAGAAGAACAATGCAAAATGTATCAAGTATTATGCGTTTTCAAAGCATGCACTTATTATAACATCTTAAAGGTAAATTTCATGACCTTATCACGGTCCTTTCGTTTTGTTTTAATTACGGAGAACTCCGGATGGGAATCAGAAAAATTTCCTTTTTTTCTTGGGCGAGGTTATAAAAATACTTGGCAGATGTGAGAGTGTTTGAATGTAGTATGAACTCTTAATATAAATTTATGATGGTGTTGCTACCAAATTCACTAGCTGGGCGCGCACGAGTGACTAAAGTCACGGCGACCAGGATTACTAGTATCAAAAATATCACTAGAAAACAATGGATCTCTATGAAGAAATTCTTGGCAATCGGCCAAGTGTTACGTCGCCTAGTGCGCGCACTCTACCAATACTTGAACTTGTTTCAATAGCCAAGGCAACAATTTTGTCTTTGTCACCGTGACAATACAAATAATAAAATATATTTAATCCTATTTGCTAATACTTCATCGAAGTAGATAGACCGTTCTGAAATATTTATTACATTCACTTTTGTCAAGGAGTAGAATGATAAAATCCGATTGATAATGTCTGAGATGTGTTCCACGAATAACAGCTTGTAAATAGTACACTAATATGCATATAATGCATTATAATTGTTATAATACTACCTTATATAAATATAAACTATTATTTTTATTAATTGTGAATAATCTTTATTGAGAAAAGATCAATAAAAGAATAATCAATAAGAAGATAATAGTACTTACATGTGATCAAAGGTAAGCCAAAATCGAAGACAGCGATGAGAAAATTCTAGAAAGGTAAAAACTGTGTAAAGAAAAAAAAACCAAATGCAAAGAAACGTACCAAAAAAAAATACACGCACAATGAAAATTACCCAATAAAAAATGCAACACAAATAGACCATGAAAAAACACAGCAGAAAACTATCCCATATCAATCCAACCCAAAAAGCGAAAAGAAAAAACAAAAGTCCCATCTATCCAACGATAAAAAAAATAAGATGGCTCCCCAACAAAAACGAAGGAATATCCTTAATAATTGAAAACTAGCCAAGAAAATGGCGAGAATAATAACCATAACCCGGGCCAAAAAAAAAAAAAGGAAAGAAGAAAAATGGCTCCGGTGATCTGGATCACGTGATCCCGCGGGGGAGGGGAGAGTTGTAGTAATTCAAATTAAATTTTCCGTCTTCTTCGAGTTTTTGTCGTCAGTCTGGGTCTTGCGGTGCTGAGACGGTCCTTTCGTTTTGTTTTAATTACGGAGAACTCCGGATGAACTCCGTGAGGTTATAAAAAGACTTGGCAGATGTGAGCAGATTTGAATGTATGATGAACTCTTAATATAAATTTATGATGGGGTTGCGACCTTACTAACCACTAAAAAATGTAAATAATAAAATATATTAAATACCATTTGCTCATAGATCAACGTATGTCGTGTCTTCATTTCCTAGATATTTAATACATTCACTTTTTGTAAAGGAGTAGAATGACAAAATCCGAATGTTAATAATAAGCGATTTGATGCCAGAAAGTTTCAAACAGGGTAACTCCTGTGTTTGCATAAAAATCACTACGATGTAGTCCTCATTGAAGTATTTAAAACGATTACCTTGTATGTATTTTGCAACTTTTACATTCTGAAAGAAAAAAAAATGAGAGAGGAACATATTGCACCTATAAATAAATTACTCATTTTGTATGATTATGTATTAAAATTGGCCTTCAAGCGGGGAAAAATGGAGGTTTTTAGGGGATTTCACCAGATTTTGATAACATTAAGCGATATATTGATCACATTAAACGATACATTCTACGTTAAGTCAAACAGGAGTGATTGGGACCGGTCAATTCTGATAACATTATTCGATTGATCCCAATAAGCGGAGTCGACTGTAATACAATTCGTTAACAGCCAAGTCGTTCCGCATAATTATAGCTTTCAATTCAAGTATTGCCTATACAACCGAGTCACACCATGTTAGATTTGAGTTATTCCATTAAAATCAACCGCAATTCTCAACCTCACCTTCTTTGATTTTAATAGAGCATTTTCAATCACATGACTCGGACCTAACAACGGCCTTAGCAACAGAAAAGTTACAGTTTTTTGCCCTACAGAGGTTAACAGTTACAGAAAATGAATAGCCGTGGAATTCTTCTATTGGAGCATTTGCAATCACGTGATCCCATACCTAAAAACCGCCTTAGCAACAGATAAACAACGGCCTTAGCAACAGTTAAAAGCCCTACAGAAGGTACACAGTTAAAAGAAAATAACCGGTTGTGACGTCACCTGAAAACACTCTATGAAACTTTTAGGAATTAGCATATCCTATCTCCAAACAAATTGTTTAAAATCACTGAATTTATCAAGGACCAAATTTATCTTTAATTTCTCCCAAAAAATAATAATAATTTGGGCGTTAATGGGTTAAGATTACCAAAACGTCCTTGATACACTGAGCGTTCGCAAGTAAGTACGAAGAACCAAATGCATGTTTTAAATGTTAAAAATAGGTAAAAATTCGAGTCTAAATATTTTACCAACCTTCAACCTTTTAAATTTAAAAAAATAATATTGGCGCATATTAAAAAATAGTTACACTTATCTTTCCTTTATTCCATAGACACTAAATCCATATCATAAATTATAAAATTATGATAATTTAAATAATCAAGTTATTAATACCTAAAACCTATCCATTAGTAGCAATAAGAAATTACTAATAACAATCGTAAAATCAGGGTGAATATCCACTTATTTTTCCCGCATTGAAATATTCTTATAGAGCATTCGCACATGACGTCATTTGGAGGACAAAAACAACGTTGCTAAGGCTGTTGTTAGGGGCGGGACATAGAAGTATCCAATAGCAACATTCGCACATGACGTCACTTGGCGAATAAACAACGTTGCTAAGGCCGTTGTTAGGCAGAGTCATGTGATTGAAAATGCTCTATAAGAAATACATACTTTCAATACTAGCAATCATTTCCCAGTTCAGAGATTACCCGTCCCAAAGTTTCTAATAGAGCATTCGCACAAGAAGTCACTTGGAGGACAAAAACAACGTTGCTAGGGCTGTTGTTAGAGGCGGGAACTAGAAGCATCCAATAGAAGCATTCGCACATGATGTCACTGGCGGGCAAAAACAACGTTGCTAAGGCCGTTGTTAGGCCGAGTCATGTGATTGAAAATGCTCTATATTATTTTCGATCAGAAAATCAAATCAGAAAAAGATTTTCAGCACTCGGGGGGGGGAGTTTTTCAAATTTTAATTAGTCTATGTGAATCGAAATTATCATTATGTATGTGTGGATGAGTTTATATCATGAATTTTTTTTTTAAAAAATCAAATCAATTTATTTACAAATTATAATTACAATTTTATGTATCAATTTAATAGAACAGCTCACAGAGAAGGAAAACAGAACGAAAAAAAAACACACAATAAAAACAAATAATAATTAATTAAAAGAAAAATATTTTTTAAATGTGAGATATCTTAAGAGCTATAGATCGTACATGATATCAAAATTGAAATTTACATTGAAATTACTTTACATTGGGTTATGGAGTAACAAGATGAAATAAAATTTAGGGTTATCTGCAAAAGGTAATGTCAAACGGGTATTAAATGGTTAGTGCTTCCGTCAAAATTCGATCTAAAATAACTTGAATCCCAACTAATCGATTTAAAACTTCTATACATCCGAAATACAACACGAAACAAAAAAATACATATCAAAGAAAACATTTTTTCTAATGAATTTATGTGTAATATATCAATATTAATTAAAATAACTATGGACAGGAACCCAAATTAGGCCCCGTACAGTGTACGGGGCCTAATTTGGGTTCCTGTCCATAGTTATTTTCAATATATATTCAATTTTAACTCAAATATTGAGTTCTTTTACTTACTGGATTTTGGGCTTCTAAAACCGAGAAAAATTCCCTAAAATGTCCAACACATAATATATTTTCCGCGTTTTTAACGTTAATATAAAATGAATAACTATGGCAATAACGCGGGAATTTTTCGCCTGGGTCTCTGACAACTGACTCCAAAGTGTCCACAAGACTTTCGTTAACTCATTAAATCTCACTACACTCGCAAAATAAAAGGAGTGTTTAATTAAATTAGTTTGATGAACTGTAGCCAACGAAGTTTCCAAAACACCTCAAGTATTAAAATTTAAAAAATTAACTTTACAACTGGTGAGTTCAAATAATATTAGGGCGACAACTTTTGTCCACTAAGAAACATTTGAAACTTATACTGTTAGGCAGACATGTGTGTAACTCTAGACATTTTAAGCAAGAACTTTATTTAATGATCACACTTGATCACTAAAACCTGTTTTAATTATTAAATTTTGTGTAAAATCGTAAAAATCGGGTCTGGTTTGAGGCATAAAACTAATGATCGGATTTTTGAGATTTAATGATTTCAATTAAAATCCTGATTACTTTTGAGCGATAAGGTTTTACTCAGGTAATAATCATTAATTCATTATGAAAAATATTTCGATCAAAAAATAAAACTCAAACCGCGCTAAAACATATCGTTTACACCTCGGCAAATCCTCCAATCTAATTTTACGAGGATATACTATCTCTTCGGTACTTTTTCCAGAACAATAGAGTGTTTTCAGGTGACGTCACAACCGGTTATTTTCCTTTAACTGTGTATCTTCTGTAGGGCTTTTAACTGTTGTTAAGGCCGTTGTTTATCTGTTGCTAAGGCGGTTTTTAAGTATGGGATCACGTGATTGCAAATGCTCCAATAGAAGAATTCCACGGCTAGTCATTTTCTGTAACTGTTAACCTCTGTAGGGCAAAAAACTGTTAAAATTTCTGTTGCTAAGGCCGTTGTTAGGTCCGAGTTATGTGATTGAAAATGCTCTATAGAAGTATTCTCGAATTATCTAAAATTTGATACTGAAGACCAGGGTTTGAAATTGATAATTATGGAGACGGAGAAAAAATTCAAAATCGGATCAAAATTTTTATTTTCCACTTTTAAAAACCAGGCAACATTGGATCATAGTTTATCGATGAAAAGAAAAAGCCCGTGTTAGTAATCATTACTGAGGTGATAGTAATTTTAATTATTCTTTGATCATTACTTTTTTAATTTTATTTTTCCAACTAAAAATAAAAACAATATTTGTTGCATTAAAGGCCGCCATATTGACAGTATAGAAGACTATAGAGGATACCTTGATTATTCTGAAAAATACCGGAGAACGCCTACCCTTGAAAAATTGAATTGATGCGTTTGGCGAGGTATGAACAATTTGTGTTAGCGCTGTTTGAGTTTTATTTTTTGATCGAAATCGTTTTCATCGTGAATTATATAATGATTATTATCTCAGTACAACTGTATCACTCAATAGTATAATCATGATTTTTAATCAAAACTAATAAATCTCAAAATTCGATTAAGAGTTTTATGCCTCGAACCAAGCCCGATTTTTACATTTTACTCAAAATTTATTCATCAAACAATCAAATGTCATCCTTGGCGATCAAATGTAAAAATGTGATCATTAAATTCAAACTCTGAACATTGCTGAACTGTGTGAGAAAAAAAAATAGGTAGAACTTCACCAGTTAAAAAGTGAATATTTTAAAATATTTGTATGATGGGTGTGAGTTAGTTGTATGAGTCAATTGTAGATAAGTACCAATTTAATAAGAACTTCTGTAAGAGATAGTGTGTTTTTTATAGTTAAATCCAAAGAATTAGCAACACAAACAAATAGGTACTCTAATGCTGTGCAAATCAGTTACAATGAAAAGTTTAAAAACAACGTTTTTTATTTGCACATAAAAAAAGATTAAACCATACAGCCGTTTCGGGGCTGCTTGGAGCCCCTTCGTCAGTGTGATCAAAACACGTGACCAAACCAGTAATTTATATAGACAACAGCAACCACAGCGTTGCCAACGCAAAAAGTTATATCCATAACAAAAACAAACGTTGCCAAAGAAAAAAATTATATACACAACAAATAAAAGCGTTGCCAAAGAAAAAAAGTTATAGAATAAGTCACGTGTTTTGATCACACTGACGAAGGGGCTCCAAGAAGCCCCGAAACGGCTGTATGGTTTAATCTTTTTTTATGTGCAAATAAAAAACGCTGTTTTTTAACTTTTCATTGTAAGACAAACAATAGAGCATTTTCAATCACATGACTCGGACCTAACAACGGTCTTAGCAATAGAAAAGTTACAGTTTTTTGCCCTACAGAGGTTAACAGTTACAGAAAATGACTAGCCGTGGAGCTCTTCTATTGGAGTATTTGCAATCACGTGATCCCATACCTAAAAACCGCCTTAGCAACAGATAAACAACGGCCTTAGTAACAGTTAAAAGCCCTACAGAAGGTACACAGTTAAAAGAAAATAACCGGTTGTGACGTCACCTGAGAACACTCTATTGTTATAACTAATTACAAATAACAATTTAGTATTATTGTGGAAAGTTAGTTGTATTTCAATGAAACTATTTTTCAGCTAAAGGATATTTTTCATGCTATGTAATTGCCAACCTATACGAATATCCAACACAGAATTTTCAACCACATTATTTCCAAAAAAAACCCCACCATCTCTTTTTCACAACGCCCAGAAAAACAAAACACCAGCAGGCTCCTTATGGCGGCTTTACACCACGCGGTTTGCGACACGCGATTTTCGGTTTGCTTCAAAAGCGGCAGTTTTCGAGGCTTCCTATTGTCGCAAACCTATCGAAAACTGTCGCTTTTGCAGCAAATCGCGTGTCGCAAACCGCGTGGTGTAAAGCAGCCATTACCCTCTTCAAGCCAGTTCATGGGTAAGGCGGTTTCGCTTTTTTTCCTAATTTGTTCACACCCAAATGCTTTATTTGTATACATCCAAATGCAAATTTGTTTACTCCACTACCTGCTGAAGTTTGAAGCCTGTGGAAAAAAAATAGGTACTAAACATCACCAGTAAAAAAGTAAATATTATAAATTATTTATATGATGGATGTTGATAGTGCATTTAAATTACGAAATAATTGTACCACCAACTCACACTTATCACGGCGCATATGGATCCTCAACACTTGACATCGGCATTTCATCTCACCTGCTTCCGTCCAAGATCCAAAGTTTTGCAGCTCTCACTAGCGACCATAACCCAATAGCAATGACCATACATGATTCTACACTAATTTCTCCTGATGAACGTAATATAAGAATAACAAATTGGCAAAGATTCCACGACATTCTCTCAGTCACTGTTCCCGGAAATCCTTCAACTAATTCTACAGTCGACATTGATGACACTATTGAAGCTCTCACTGACTCCATTTGCGCTGCTCGCGAGTCGGCTAGTCGTTACAGGCAAATCTATCACCCTCAAAGAAGTATTCCACCAGACATAGTTTCTCTCATCCGCTACAAAAATACCATCAGAAAAAACTGGCAACAAACCCGATTCCAACCATTTAAAACACACCTCAACAAGCTACAAAGGGAAATAAAAAAGAAGCTGCAAACCTTTAGTAACCAAAGCTGGAACAAATTTTTAAGCCAACTAAACACAGAAGATGGGTCCTTATTCAAAATCAATAATAGCTTAGTCAACAAATTCCAACCTACTCCGCCTCTCATCCATCCAGATAACAATAACATCATAGCCAACACGGACGAAGAAAAAGCGGATCTTTTTGGCTCTACATTAGCAGCGACGTTTAGAACCAACACCCACCTTTCCAATCCGTTAAATGATATCAACGTATATGGTACTAAACATGCCTTTTTAAGCTGTACCCCTCCCTCTCCAGCACCTTTCTTCATTTCACCTTTCGACATCGCCAATATCATAAAACTAAGTAAATCAAAGAAAGCCCCAGGCCCTGATACCATAACCAACCAAGCTCTGAAGCAAGTCCCTATTAACCTCATAACTAATCTCACCAAAATTATAAACGCCTGCCTACAAAAGAACTACTTTCCGACTGACTGGAAGAAAGCTATCGTAATCATGATACCTAAGCCCGGACAAAAGAAAAATGAACCAAAAAATTACAGGCCAATTTCACTTCTAAACGTCTTCTCAAAAATCTATGAAAAAGTCCTACTACGGAAAATTAACCTGCACTGCCAAGAAAACAACGTCATCCCTCCGGAGCAATTTGGTTTCCGCTCCAAGCACTCGACGGTTCACCAACTGCTCCGTATAACAAACGCTATTACTGATGGTTTTAATCACTCACGTAATACCGGAGCTGTTTTTCTGGACGTAGCCAAAGCGTTCGATCGAGTGTGGCATGACGGCCTCATTTTCAAACTCATAGCAGCCAAATTCCCTCCATATCTAACCAAAATAATTCACTCCTTTCTACAAACAAGATCTTTCCAAGTAAAAGTAGGCAAGTCTCTTTCATCACCATTTCCCATTCAGGCAGGTACACCCCAAGGAGCCATTCTTTCACCAATTCTTTACAATATTTACACCCACGACATTCCTAAAACTCCCAAGACATATCTACATATCTTCGCTGATGATACAGCCATCATTTCACAAGCCTACAAAAACGTCTCCATCCGAAAGAATCTAAATCAAGCCCTCCAAAGAATTGAATCCTGGTGCAGAGAGTGGAAAATTGAAATCAATACTAAAAAGACCCAGGCCATCATCTTTTTCAAGAAGAAAAGACGTAAAATCCCAAAACAACTTCAACTATTTCAAGACAACATTAAATGGACTAACACAATTAAATACCTCGGAGTGCATCTGGACAATAAGCTACTTTACAAAACTCACATCAACGAAACAATCAAAAAGTACCAAAGGAAGATTCATATGATGTACCCCCTCTTACGCGGAAATTCTGGTTTATCTCTAAAAAACAAAGTCTTGCTATTTAAATCTATCCTCCGTCCTCTCATTACCTACGCTGCCCCCATTTGGGCCACATCAGCAAAAGCCAACATAAAACGCCTCATCATACTACAAAACAAAGTCCTACGTTGCATTACCAACGCTCCTTGGTATGTGTCAAACAAAGACCTCCATCAAGATCTCAAAATTGAAGCGCTCACAAAATTTATCGGAAAAACAGCCAAGAACTTCTTCCTATCAATAGAGAATCACCCTAACTCCTTAATCAGCGTACAAACCATCTTTTCGGACTCAAATCCTGTCAACAAATATCCTTTTTCCACTACTGCAATTTCTCAACGATTCCAGCCTCCGTGATCCCCATTGCTCCTCCCACTATCTCCCTGGCTCAAGTGGCGCACCAATCAGAAAGCTGTATTTCACAACAGATATCCAATCGACTCTTTCCCTGTCCAAAGTGCATTTTGAACTCATACCATACATTTTTCCTGCAAATTCATGAAATTTAATTAATTTAGTACTAATGTTCGCTCTATTTTTCTGTCACATTGTATTGCTGTCTGTATGTATCACTGTATTGCTGTCACAAATCGTGCCCAAATTCCTACTCTCGAGTAATTTGTTGGTCCTCGACCTTTTTCTTTTCTTCCGTGTGTTCTCGTCCCCCCTCTACCCTCTTTTCTTCTTTATTGGCATCATGGCCACACTATTCATGTTTTGTACCACTCATGTCCCCTATTTCCTGCGGTTCAAAAGCGCCTAACGGCGCTGTCAAACCACAAAATTGATGATGATGATGATAGTGCATTTAAATAGATTTTGTTATGTTCAATTACAATAAAACCACTCCTAATTGTGGGTGTGTTTTTATTCTACTTATATCTAGAGAATATGCTACACAATAAATTATTTTCAACCATGATTACAATTCATTGTTACTGTGGAGAGTTGTATTTCAGTAAAACTGTTTTTCAGCTAAGGGATATTTTACATGATGTGTAATGAGGGATTTGCTTAATTTTACACGTTAAAGTTTATAACTCTCAAATAGAGCATTTTCAATCACATGATTCGGGCCTAACAACGGCCTTAGCAATAGAAATGTTACAGTTTTTTGCCCTACAGAGGTTAACAGTTACAGAAAATGACTAGCAGTGGAACTCTTCTATTGGAGCATTTGCAATCACGTGATCCCATTTCAAAAAACCGCCTTAGCAACAGATAAACAACGGCCTTAGCAACAGTTAAAAGCCCTACAGAAAGTACACAGTTAAAAGAAAATAACCGGTTGTGACGTCACCTGAAAACACACTATATCAGATTTTGTAGTTCAAAAATTTTTTTTAAATAATTTTATTTTTGCCAAAACACTAGTAAATTCACGTGATCAAAAAAACGGGATTTGACATCACAGCGCCCTCGAAACTAGTGTTTTACTGTTTTTCAATAATCGTAAAACGGGATACTATTGGATGTGACGTCACAGTTCTTGTAAACAACACTGTTTCTGTTTTCGTGCCAAAACGCAAAACGAAATTTCAAGAATTTATATCTCGGAAACTCAGAAACTTCATTTAAACGTCATTCATCATGGTTTTTTTATATCTACTATTTTAAAAAAAAATTTAATCTCAAAATGTGCCAATACCTCATAGAGTGTTTTCAGGTGACGTCACAACCGGTTATTTTCTTTTGACTGTGTACCTTCTGTAGGGCTTTTAACTGTTGCTAAGGCCGTTGTTTATTTGTTGCTAAGGCGGTTTTTAGGTATGGGATCACGTGATTGCAAATGCTCCAATAGAAGAATTCCACGGCAAGTCATTTTCTGTAACTGTTTACCTTCTGCAGGGCAAAAAACCGTAACCTTCTGTGTCTATAAGGCCGTTGTTAGGTCCGAGTGATGTGATTGAAAATGCTCTAGTACCAACTAATACCCAACATAGAACTTTCAACCACATTAGGGAACTTACCCATACTACGTGACCTGTTTAGTGGGGGGAGGGGGGTGTTCAAAATACCACGCTTGGTCACAGGGCGGAGGGGGGGCTTAGGGTTTCGTCACGTAGTCAAAAAATAAAGAAAAATATACTTGTTTTTGTAAATTAAATTACTGTTACAATAACTTTTAAATAAGTTTTTTCTTCTTGATAATATTATTTTCCACTTGTATGCACGTACTCTTGGCGTCACGAGGAAAGCGCTGTATTAATAAAGACTAATTAAGCCAAATTAACTTTTTTTTTAACTTTCTGTTTGCTAAAAATGATTGAAAACCGTATTAATGTACTACTACGTGAAAATTTGAGAGGGAAGGGGGGGGGTCAAAAGTAGTAAAAAATAGGTCACGTAGTATGGGTACGTTCCCTTGTTTCCTCGCAAAATGAACTCCTCCATCTCTTTTTCGCAGAAAGCCCGGGAAAAACAAAACACCAGGAAGATCCCTACCCTCTTCATGGCGACGGCGGCGTTTACAAAACCCCCCGCCGAGACGCCCCCCCTCAAATATTCACGACTCGGAAAAAGAGCCTTAAAATGATTCCTGTGTTACATATCTCCTAAGAAAGAGCCAACCCAAGCCTCATTGATGGAAGAAGGTGTATGAGCTCATGAATAGATGATGTCCGTTGGGAAACCTCCAAGGTTTTCCCTTCTCCTACAATAATAACTCGCTTGGATTTCCCGACTTCCCCCAGGGATTCATATTAATCCGACTGTGGCGCCCTCTGTCTTCTTATTGAGAATTAGTTTCTATCGAGTCTCTTCTTAAGGATTAGAGAGCGAATAGAAAGGTAAAAAGGAAGTTTTTTTCTTTCTGTATCTGTACTAAGGTAAATAATAGGAAGTCTGGGGTTTTGCTAACCTGTTACGGAGATTCCGATTCTTGTTCCAGAAGAACCGGGGATTTGAAGGGGATGAGGAGAATAAATGCAGATGCGGAAAGCTGGAGATTTTTTTTTTTGTGAATGGATGGAAGTTGTTTTTGGTCCCGGAGCGACCCGATCTTGTTAACGTCTCGCCTGGAAATGTATTAAGCGAAGAAGGAAGCTTTTGTTGTGTATGATGCAGAGGTAAATGCGTTGTTGATACGCGTATAGAGTTGCTTTTTGCGTCAATGCAGTTACGGTCGATCTTAGGCAGCGGGCATAACTTGAGCAGCTTTTGTGTATGGATCAATACTTTGGTATCGAATAAAATTTCGAGATCTCAAATGAATAGAATGCATGTTATAGCGCAGGAATCTTAACTGAAAATACACACGGTTAAAATACAGGAATATTGATACCTAAAAATACTCCATTTCTGAAAATATCGATTCCTCTCTTTTACTTTTATGACTCCCCTGTTATTCCGCAAATTATTATTACATTATTATTACACCAGAGGGTAGAATGCAATAACTCTGTGGTTCTATTTTTGCAAACTGCAAAATAACCACAAAGTTATTCTTACAAAGTTAACTACGATGAAAGGTTATTACATTGCTAAAGAATAACCTTCTAGAGAGGGGAGATTTCAAGGGACATGAAAACAGTTCTCATGATAAAACTTAAGGTACACAGATATATTAAAGCCATGCTCTGCAGATATTTTTTTTCTCGTCAGTCAACCATAAATTAGAAACCAGTTTGAATTCCTCAAACATTTCAAAAGCATTATTAGATAATTAGAGTAAACAAATCTAGTAACTAAGTGACCCTAGCTCAAAAAGTCATTGCATCACGTCTTCTGATCCCATCCCATCCTACTAACTAACCTAAGAGGCTAAAATAGGCAAAAATATACTAATTATTAATATTTTGTTTTCATATAATGTTGAATTACCATACTTTATTTATTCATTTACAATGTTTACGATATTTCAACACATATCAAATCAAACAGATAAAATTACATCAGGTGATAAATCCATATTGCATTCTTCTCTATTTATGTAATAATTAAAAAGGTGAAGGAAGAAATACAAATTAGTATACGGCTACAGGTCAGGTATGGATTTTCAAAATACAGAAAAAGAAGAAAGAATATATCAAATAAAAAAATCAGCATACTTATTTCTGATGCTATTCAAAGGATACCTTAACCTAAACACTTGCAACCCCAAAGCAAAATACTAAACTACATTTTAGACTGTAACGTTTCTTGACCCTATGACGTCACTACGCGGCAGGAAAAACTGCGTAAACAGAAAGCCAGTTGGGTTGCTAGGAGGAGTTTCGGTACGCAAATCCTTATTAAAAGACGCTATATATAAGTTACGGGCAATGTGATAAATCGGACATTATTAATAATGCCCGAAGTGGAGGAGAGCAATGTGATAAATTCAATGAAATTTATGAATGAAATTTATCCCTTTGCCCACCTTCACGTCGGGCATTATTAATAATGCCCGATTAATCACTTTGCCCGTAAAATATACATGGGTTAAACAAACTAATCATATTTTTAAATTAAAGTTCTTTATTCCACTCAAAATTCAGACACCGCGCTGGACTCTACTTTCTTTGTCAGCTTGTTTCTCCGGGGTCAAGTAAAGTTGCAGTCTAGTATATACCCTTTCAAGCTTCCAACCATCTTATGCAACCCAAACACAACCCCCTATCTCTTCACAAAACTCCTTGTTCGGTGACTTTTAACAGCCCTCCATAAAACCTCGCATAATCCCCGAACAAGAATACAATAAAGAGAACTCTTACGAAACTCCCGAACAAGAAAGTTCTCAAGAAGAACGAGCACATTTAAAACGGATTTCTGGAGCTGCACGTGCGAGTGACCGGAAGGAAGGAAAGGGTCCCTTCGATTTTAGGGAGTGGACAGGATGACCGTTCTAAAAGAGGGTCGTGACATGAAACCTGTTAGAGGATCTCTAGAATAGAGGATGTTCGTTTGGGAGCGGAATGATATCTGTTGCTCCGTCGTGGAATAATTCAGGCTTTATTTCGATTTTATTTGCGAAAGGAGTTTTGGGAGTTGAGAATTTGTGACGAACGTATCGGCAAGTGTTCCTGATATTTGGCGATTGAATTGTGAATGGTTTTCATGTTATGTTTTCGTTATAATGTAGTAGCAAAGTTTCTGTATTATTTTATTTTCTTTGTTAAGGGTTTATGTTGTTATCAATCGTGCTGGATGTTACCAGCTAAATGTAATTGTTCAGTTTCTTACATAGGGCTATAAATGAATCTAAAAACTCCAGTTTAGTCACCACTACAAAAGTTGAATTATAATGTAAAAATTAATGGGGTAGCACATATTTAGCACTTATCGGATCAATCGCTTTCACTCAAGAAAATCCTCGCAACAGTAGGTTGTGTGAGGTTTAACTAGTCCAACTGTAGTACAATATGCAGGGTAAGGATATAATCCACCCTGGCCTATTCTGCCGTCCTTAGCAAGAAGGGCGTATCTCGGATTTTGGCGATTTTCAGGTTTTTGCATATGTAGAATCTTTGGAGTCTTCTGCACCTTATGATACCTCCTTCATGTATACCTATGGGTGCGAAAAGGTACACAAAAACGCTAGTGAAAAAGGGCGTATCTCTGATATTTCTTGAAATCCTTAGGCGAAAAGTGCTTGTACTGAAAATCTTGATTTTCGGAGATGCGCCCTTCTTGCTAAGGACGGCAGTATTATCCAAACTGTGGATCATTTTTGAAATGAACAAAGTATTACATTCAGTGGTGGTTCCAGAAGGGAGCCATGGCTTGAGTTGAAATACTATATTTAAGAGTAAATTTCTATTATTTTTCTGGGGTATAGGGACACCCAACTTTTTCTGCCTACATTTCGGTGTTGCTAAAAAAATTTTGGAAGGATAATGTTATAATCTCCTTTTTGATGTTCAATAAAACTACGTTTAACCTATTATGTGTGCATGAAAATTAACGCTAAAACTAACGTTTTTTTTAATAATTTTTAAACGAAATTTTGCCATACATGACGAAAATTGAAGAATCTTGAAATTTGTGCTGCTCGGGTTCTCAGTCTTGTGATTGTCTTTGAGTTTAGAATTGGATTCGACTATACCGACGAATTTGGAGGTTTGATAGTAAGGAAGAAAGAATTACCCCCATACCTGAATTCGACAACCCCTTAAAAAAGGTCCGAAAACCCCTAAAATATAGATGGCAAATGGTTGAAATGCGAGGTTTAGGAGCTCTTCTGTCTGAACTAGAAAAAAAACCCTTTTTATTCAAAATTCTCTTGCGTATGATTAAAATGATATATTTATGATGATTCAAATTTTGAGTTTTTTCTCCGTTCGGCATCGGCAAATGTTCCTGATATTTGGCGATTGAATTGTGAATGGTTTTCATGTTATGCTTTCGTTATAATGCAGCAAAGTTTCTGTATTATTTTATATTCTTTCTTAAGGAGTTCTGTTGTTACCAATCGTGCTGGGTGTTATCAGCTAAATGAAACAGATCAGTTTCTTATAAAGTACTATAGAATCTGGAAACTTCAGTTCAGTCACCAGTACAAAATTTAAAATAAAATTTAAAAATTAATGTGGTATAAAATACGTTAAGAACTAAAATTTTTAAACCGAAAATTATCATTAAAATCCTTCGCTATGAAAATTGCGTGAGGATTAACCTGTTCTAATAGTAGTATTTTACGTAGGGTATGATGGATATGACCCGCTCTGGCTATGATCCAGACTGCGGATCATTTTTGAAATGCATTCATTGGTGGTTCCAGAAAGGAGCCATGGCTTGAGTTAATATCCTATATTTTTAAGAGTGAATTTCTATTATTATTCTGGGTATAGGGACACCCAACTTTTTCTGCCTACATTTCGGTGTTACTAACAAAATTTTGAAGGCTGATGTTCTAATCTCCTTTTTGATGTTCAATAAAACTACGTTTAACCTATTATGTGCACATGAAACTTAATGCTAAAACTACGGGTTTTTTTTTAAATAATTTTTAAACGAAATTTTGCCATAATGACGAATGTTGAACGTTTGTGTTGATTTTGTTCTCAGTCTTGTAATTGTCTTTGGGTTTAGAATTGGATTCGAGGATACCGACAAACTTGGAGAGGGGATAGTAAGGGATGTAGAACTACCCCCACACCTGAATCCGACAACCCCGTTAAAGGGGCGAAAAGCCCAAAAATATCGATTGCAAATGGTTGAAATGCGAGGTGTAGGAGCTCTTCTGTCTAAACTAAAAAATAATCTTTTTATTCAAAATTATCTTGCGTATGATGAAAATGATATGTTTATAATGATTCAAATGTTGAGTTTTTTCTCCGTTCGGCATCGGCAACTGTTCCTGATATTTGGCGATTGAATTGTGAATGGTTTTCATGTTATGCTTTTGTTATAATTTAGCAAAGTTTCTGAATTATTTTATTTTCTTTCTTAAGGATTTGTGTTGTTACCAATCGTGCTGGGTGTTATCAGCTAAATGAAACAGATCAGTTTCTTATAGAGTATTTTCAATCACATGACTCTGACCTAACAACAGCCTTAGCAACAGGAGCTATTGGAGCATTAGCTCTATTGGAGCATTTGCGATCACGTGACCCCATACCTAAAAGCCGCCTTAGCAACAGATACCTCGTTACCTAACAATCGCCTTAGCAACAGTTAAAAGCCCTACAAAAGGTTAACAGTTGTAAGAAAATAGCTGGTCGTGACGTCACCTGAAAACACTCTATAAAGTATACTAACGAATCTGGAAACTTCAGTTTATTCACCAGTACAAAGTTTAAAATAAAATTTAATAATTAATGTGATATTAAACGTAACTACAATTTGTTACTAAAAGTAACGTTAATCAAAAAATCCTCGTTATAAGAATTGCTTGAGGATTAACCTGATCCAACTGTAGTACTACCACGCAGGGAATGGATGTGATCCCCCTGGCGTATGATCTCGACTGTGGATCATTTTTGAAATGAACTATACATTCATTGGTGTCTAATTCCATAGAAACACAGCTGATACCAAATATGTCAAGTTTACGTAACTGCAACTAGAAGTAAACGAAATTTGGCCATACATGACAAAAATTGGACGAATTTGGAACATATGGCTGTTTGGATTCTCAGTCTTGTGATGGTCGTTGAGTTGTTAATTTGATGGGAGGATTTCGGCAAATGCTTCCTATCTTTGATGATTCAGTGATAATATTAAGGGTGTATAATAATTCAACTCACAAACATAAAGGGGTGGTAAGGCATCCTGAATCCGCCAACCCCGTTAAAGGGGCAACCCCTCCCCTAAAATATAGGTTGCAAATGGTTGAAATGCGATGCTTAGGGGCCTTTCTTTCTAAACGAGAAAAAAAAAACTTTTTTTTATGCAAAATTTTCTTGTTGCGTGTGATGAAAATGATATATGATGTAAACTCCAACGCTCTCTTGCGTTGCCTTCCTATGCCGTGCTGATGAGTCCTTAACCACGGCTTACTAGATACTATACAGGCTAACCGAGTTTTGAACAATGAAAACATCTTTTCCCGCTTGGATCGCCAAAAGTCCTACCTATACCGACCAACCAATAGGATAACACACTGACAAATAAGGAAAAATAAAGGCGTTTTTTCATGATGTAATCTTCTGATTGTTGGCCATAGAGCATTCGCACATGACGTCCCTTGGAGGAGAAAAACAACGTTGCTAAGGCCGTTGTTAGGTAAAGTCATGTGATTGAAAATGCTCTATTCGTGACTGAGTTAAATTTTTGAGCCATTAAGCCCCGCCTTCAACTCTGTGGATTTGCTTTGCCAGTTTGTCAGCTATTGCAAACTGGATTTTTAATGATTTCCGTATCTCGGCTAGCCTGTATAGTATCTAGTAAGCCGTGCCTTAACAAGGACGAAACCGGTTGGAGTTTACACTTATTGTCCACTAACCAGCGGTAATGATGAAATACTCTCTTTATCATGATATATATAATGATTCAAATTTTGAGTTTTTTTTTCTTCTTCTCCATAATTATTAATTTATAACCCTGGATGCTCGTATAATTGAAGCACAATAGAGTGTTTTCAGTCAATAGAGTGTCACGACCAGCTATTATCTTAACTGTTAACCTTTTGTAGGGCTTTTAACTGTTTCTAATGCCGTTGTTTATCTGTTGCTGAGGCGGTTTTTAGGTATGGGGTCACGAAGGGGTTAGAAGTATGGGGTTAGAAGAATTTCACGGCCAGTCATTTTCTGTAACTGTTAACCTTCTGCAGGGCAAAAAACTGTAACCTTCTGTTGCTAAGGCCGTTGTTAGGTCCGAGTCATGTGATTGAAAATGCTCTATATGGAGAAACTCTTCATTTTGATGAATGCAACACCTCTCCATGGGGGAAAAGGAAATCTAAACTCAGCAGTTCAACAAGATTCAACAAACCTCGCAAATCTTCTCCACCTCTAAATAAAAAAATCACTCCAACACAAGCAACCCGAGTCTTTTCCATAAATCAAAATCCCAGCCTTCCCTCCCTCTTAAAACCATTATTCTAACGAGCTGGAGAAGATCTGGAACGAATGAGTAAAAAAAAAAAAAAAATGGCGGGAAACCGGAGAACAGTCGAAACCCAACCCTTTTCCGTCAGTCGGGGGAACCGGTCACGGGTACCGTTATTTATTAAGTGTTCCCGTTATTGAGTGTGACGGGTGGTAATTAATAAAGAGGGGAAGGTGCTTCGAAAGTTCGGAGGTGCGGTATACAAGAGCTGGTGAGAGGAAAAGGAGACTAAGTCATTTGAGACTATGTGTAGTATTGTTAAATCATATCGCATTATTAATGTTTTGCGTTTCGGAGGAATATTAACAGGTGGTTGCCATTCGTGGTCCACAAAAGGATAAAATGTTGCCAACAAGTAAAGATTTTGAAATAAGTGTTCTTTGAAAGAGCTGGGGCAAAGTTATCCGTACTGATAATGATGATAGGTTGCTGATGATAATAGTCACCACTAAATTGTTAAAAGTACGAACATCAACTATATGTAATTAAAATTCAACGTGGTATTTAGAAACTGGCTATATTATGCATTCTCTACATTGTTTTTGTTCAAAAATTCAGTCTCCATTTCTGAGTTCCTTAATTTCATTTTTTATTTCCATTCACTTCACTTATTTACTGGACTTTCTTTTTCTCTCATTTAGTTTTGATGATGAGTTTACTCTCATTTTCATTATATACCTTTTTTCTTTTTCTAATTTCTAATGCTGCAATTTTCTCTCTCTCTCTCTCTCTCTCTCTCTCTCTCTCTCTCTCTCTCTCTCTCTCTCTCTCTCTCTCTCTCTCTCTCTCTCTCTCTTTCTCTCTCTCTCTCTTTCTCTCTCTCTCTCTTTCTCTCTCTCTCTCTCTAGCCGTGGAATTCTTCTATTAGAGCATTTGCAATCACGTGATCCCATACCTAAAAACCGCCTTAGCAACAGATAAACAAAGGCCTTAGCAACAGTTAAAAGCCCTACAGAAGGTACACAGTTAAAAGAAAATAACCGGTTGTGACGTCACCTGAAAACACTCTATTCTGTAGTAACAAAATTTAAAATAATTATGGAAAATATTTCACATTTATTTTCATAAGATTATATGTGGAAAAATAAATTTCACCTTGTTGTTTTTAATGCCACTTGAAATATCCAAGCGTTATCTACAAAGGCTAAAGGAAATTTCTCATTTGAACTTGTATGAATGATAGTAAGGGCGAGCGCGCACGGGCGACTTTTGTCACGGTGACAAAGACAAAAACAACGTTGCTAAGGCTGTTGTTAGGGGCGGGAAATAGAAGCATCCAATAGAAGCATTCGCACATGACATCACTGGAGGATAAAAACAACGTTGCTAAGGCCCTTGTTAGGTAAAGTCATGTGATTAAAAATGCTCTATTGTTTTCTAGTGATATTTTTGATACTAGTGATACTGGTCGCCGTGACTTTAGTCACTCGTGCGCGCTCAGCCTAAGATGATTCAACTTAAGGATAAGTGGTCTGTGGACTTCTACGTGTCGCTAAACACTGATTTGATATATGATAGAGATGATGTAAAGGTAAACCATTTTTCTCGAAATTGGGAAAACTTAAGATTAAAAATATCGCCATACTGAAACGTGATTAATTTGAGGTATGTAGAGTGTTTTCAGGTGACGTCACAACCGGTTATTTTCTTTTAACTGTGTACCTTCTGTAGGGCTTTTAACTGTTGCTAAGGCCTTTGTTTATCTGTTGCTAAGGCGGTTTTTAAGTATGGGGTCACGTGATTGCAAATGCTCCGATAGAAGAATTCCACGGCCAGCCATTTTCTGTAACTGTTAACCTCTGTAGGGCAAAAAAAAACTGTAACCTTCTGTTGCTAAGGCCGTTGTAAGGTCCAAGTCATGTGATTGAAAATGCTCTATATATAATGTCGATCTAATATGTCCTAGAGACCCCTAAGAAAGAAATAAGCCCAAACGAACTAAAATTATTTGAAAAGTAATTCATAAAAAGTTTGGAATAGAGATCGGTTTTCTAAACGCCACATGGATCGGAAAGTGTGCAATGCTGAAAAGGAAACATCAAGGCAAGATACCTGTAAAACTCATTTTGCAACAAGCGGACTCTTGGGATGAAGAAAACAACTTTACAGAGATATGCCGTAATGAGGAAATCCTTACTGCCTTATCCTAACCTACCTTAAAACCTTACTTTTTTACTGGGGTTGTGTAGTTTAGAAATGGGTAGAAGTGGAGAGCTTTGCCTTTTATGAACACCTAAAATATTAGCAATTTACTTTTGCAGGGGGTGGAACAACCTACTACTTTGTCAATTAACGAACTGAACTGGCAACTAACGTTGCTGTCTAGTATAGCATACAAGCACAAAAAAAAAACAAAACTATTCATCCTCCAACAAAACAAACAACCTCAATTTCCAAACACGTCATTTGCCAACCGACCAACCACTCTCGAAAAGCCCTTCAATCATAAGCTAATTACCAAAATGATAACTCCCTCTCCAAGAGGTTGGTCGATACGAAAAGGGACCTTTTTCTTCCCCCAGAAATTAATTCCGCTCTCTCAGTATGACTTACAACCTCCAAACGGCTGACGTCGAAAATAACTCTCCCAGAAAAGCAAAATTAAAAACATAACTCCGGCGGCCCTTTCCGGTAAAAAGGGTCATCTTCTCTACACAATTAACCCCCTCTTTGTTGGGGGGACGGAATTAAAAATTATGATTCTTAATCGCGCAAGAACGTTTTTGCTGCGCTCCCGGCTCCATTTGCATAATTTTCAGGGGGGCTTGCTTGCCTCCTAAGTCATGTCGGAAAAGAGAACTAGAGAGAAAATGGCGGTTGGTTATGGTCTCGTTTGGGCCGAAAATTGTTTTTGGGGGAGGGAAGGTTTGGATGGGAAAGGAGGAGGTATGTTTTTGGAACTCTTAGGGCCCCGTGAAATTTTCCAGCCTTTGTTGAGTTAAAGATGGAGGGTTTATTGCTGCAAATATAGAGCGTCTATACTAGACAGCAACTTAAGTTGACCCTACGACGTCACTCACAAACAAAGTAGTTCCCATTGCGGTGTCTGAATTTTGAGTGAAATAAAGAACGTCAATTTAAAAATATGATTATGCTGTTTAACCCATGTATTTATAGTGCTTTTTAATCACGATTTGCATACCGAAACTCCTCCTAACAACCCAACAGGCTTTGTGTTTACCGATTTCTCCTTCCGCATTTGTGACGTACTGGGTTTAAGAAACGTTGCTGTCGAGTATAGTGAAATGATTATAATCCATTAATTATAATTTGTGCGTATGCACCAGTCGAAAAGTAAACAGTAATGATGCTGTATATAATCCTAACAATACTTGGCTGCAATGTTTCTTGACCCTATGACGTCACTACGCGGGAGGAAAAACTGAGTTAACAGAAAGCCTGTTAGGTTGCTAGAAGGAGTATCGGTACACAAATCGGGATAAAAAGACGCTATGTATACATGGGTTAAACAAAATAATCATATTTCTAAATTGAAGCTCTTAATTTCACTCAAAATCCTGACACCGCGCTGGGAACTACTTTGTTTCGCCAGGATCAATTAACGTTGCAGTACAATATAGTCCCATGCTAGACTACAACTTTAACTTGACCTTACGACGTCACTAATAAACAAAGTAGTTCCCATCGCGGTGTCTGAATTTTGAGTGAAATAAAGAACGTCAATTTAAAAATATGATTACTTTGTTAAACCCATGCATATATAGTGCTTTTCAATCACGATTTGTGTACCGAAACTCCTCCTATCAACCCAACAGGCTTCGTGTTTACCGATTTCTCCTTCCGCATTTGTGACGTACTGGGTTCAAGAAACGTTGCAACCAAGTATAGGGAAACTTCGTTTATTTATTACACAACACTCGCTCTAAATTGGAGTGTTGTTTACTTGAATGGTACTGAGTGCGTTAAATTTATTAAAGCATTACAGGCGCACCAAGCATTAAAAAAGTTAAAATTAACTATACAACTGGTGAGTTTTCTCAGCTTGTTTCACAGAGGTCAAGTAAGATTGCAGTCTAGGTAGTATAATTATACTGGTTGTGTTTTCTTCAAACCGGTGCCTCGTTCTTCGCCATATTTTATACTATTTGTCAACTAGTTTTTTTTTTCAGCAATCTATAGAGTGTTTTCAGGTGACGTCACAACCGGTTATTTTCTTTTAACTGTGTACCTTCTGTAGGGCTTTTAACTGTTGCTAAGGCCGTTGTTTATCTATTGCTAAGGCGTTTTTTAAGTATGGGATCACGTGATTGCAAATGCTCCTATAGAAGAATTCCACGGCTAGTCATTTTCTGTAACTGTTAACCTCTGTAGGGCAAAAAACTGTAACATCTTCTGTTGCTAAGGCAGTTGTTAGGTCCGAGTCATGTGATCGAAAATGCTCTATAAAGTCGTGAAATTAAATATTAAAAATTAACCGACTTTATTCGACTGTATTCAAAATATCAAAAAAAATAAAAACAAACAACTCTGTTAAAACAGTTTAAAGAGACAGTTTAAATTTAAGTTACAGTTTATGGCTTAATTATTAATGATAATTATTTATGTACTAAAATAAATAAAATTAATTTGAAATTCAAATTTTTCTACAATGCACTATTTAATATCCCAAGTTAAAAATAAACCGAATAGAATTTTAAAGTACAATTTTAAAGGTTTTTCAAACCGTTGCCTATGTATTCCACTTTACATTTATATGTTTCATTAACTTGTAGTCTGTTTTTTCATCAACCTTTAAAATCGTGAAAGTAAATAGAACTACGCGTTAAAAATCAAATGACCTTATTTGACAGTTGACAGGTATTTAAAAAAAACAGTTTTTACTGCTAAAACAGATTACAGAAAACTAAAACTTAAGGAATTAAAATTTGACTTTGGAGTTTATGTTGCTTAGGCTAAATTGAAACTAATTTAAAAATTCAAAGTTCGCTACAATGCACTATTTAATTTTCCAAGTTAAAAATAAACCGAATAGAACTTCAAAGTGAAATTTTAAAGGGTTTTTTATTTCATGGCAAAAACCTAATTTATACGACTCTATTTTATTTACAACTGAGGAAACAATTTCTCGCAATGAACAGACTTATTTTATCAATAACTTGATACGCTTTTTTCAAATTTCGTAAATTATTTTTATAAGGATTAATTTGATGCATAGCAGTGAAGAACATTTAAATATTCTCAAAATCTGTCTGAAAAATATTTGCTGTTAGTCATATTACATTCAAATAAGCTTGTAGCTCAGAAAAAAACTTTTAGAAGATTTTTAAGTTTCAAATTACTATCTTCATGGGTAAATAAATAATTTTTCTCCACAAATTGAATCCTATTAAATTTTATTAGATTTCAGATTGCAAAGACCCCTTGCATTGAAAGTAAATACAAATTTACGAGAATTGAGTTACATTAATTTAAATGGATACACAATCCTAAGATTTTCTAAAAGATCGTAATTTTAGCTTACGACGTTTGAATCAAGTTTCTTAACAGAAATAGATATGTTTTTTTTTGTCGTAGAACTATTTTTAAAATCTAACCCTCAACTCTTCATGTTGCTTATTCCCCATTATTTATAGCCTTCAAATTTAAATATGTAAGACAAGAAACATTTAGGAGTTATTAACATTATTTTTTACTTTTTAATGCATTAAAAAATTGTAAAACAAAGTTATGCTCCATTTAAAATTAAATATTTATTTGATTGCTTTCACATTTTAATATATTTTACCAAACATGCTTTTAAAATACCGAATAATAATCTTTAATTAGCATTGGTATTTAGACATTTTACTAACATAGTTTTGAGTAATTTATTAGGTATTTTAAGAATAAAATTTTAAATATGAAAGCAATTCTTAGAAATTCTATTTTATTGTATGATTTGATTATTAATTAGATACGTTTAAATTGTAACAAAAACCCTTTTTAATAGAGTGTTTTCAGGTGACGTCACAACCGGTTATTTTTTTTTAACTGTGTACCTTCTGTAAGGCTTTTAACTGTTGCTAAGGCCGTTGTTTATCTGTTGTTAAGGCGGTTTTTAGGTATGGGATCACGTGATTGCAAATGCCCCGATAGAAGTAGAATGGAACGGACAGTCATTTTTTGTAACTGTTAACCTCTGTAGGGCAAAAAACTGTAACCTTCTGTTGCTAAGGCCGTTGTAAGGTCCAAGTCATGTGATTGAAAATGCTCTATATATAATGTCGATCTAATATGTCCTAGAAACCCCTAAGAAATAAATAAGCCCAAACGAACTAAAATTATTTGAAAAGTAATTCATAAAAAGTTTGGAATAGAGATCGGTTTTCTAAATGCCACATGGATCGGAAAGTGTGCAATGCTGAAAAACAAACATCAAGGCAAGATACCTGTAAAACTCCTTTTGCATCAAGTGGACTCTCGTGATGAAGAAAACAACTTTACAGAGAAATGCCGTAATGAGGAAATCCTTACTGCCTTATCCTAACCTACCTTAAAACCTTACTTTTTTACTGGGGGTGTGTAGTTCAGAAATGGGTAGAAGTGGAGAGCTTTGCCTTTTATGAATACCTAAAATATTAGCAATTTACTTTTGCAGGGGGTGGAACAACGAAAACTCAAAAAATAACGAAAGAAAAGTGTAGTGACTCAGTTTCTACATATAACTACAAGGAAGGGTAGTGTGAGTCACAAATCAAATTTTACAGAGTACAGAAAAACTAATGTAATGAAAGTAAAATCTTGTGTATTTGTTTGTCTGTGTGTTTGTCTTCTATACAAATCTACAGTTTCCTTCCCATCTGCACCAAACTTAGTATAAAACAATCTCATTTGAAATTTAGGCTATTTTTCGAAGTTTTCTAGAACAAATCAGCTAGTCTATCATAAAATAAATGAAATTGAGTATAGCTTGTATACATCATAAACAAAAGGAAAACTAAAGGTAGATCTAATTTAATCGAATAATAATCCTTCGGTCACGATTTTAAGATTCAAATTTAGCTCATTTGTAGGGGAACTCACGTATGGAATTAGCATATACCAAATCACAGCACAATTGATACATGCTGACGACTCCTATAATTGGGCCCAAAAACCTTTCCTCCCTCTCCGGGACCGACTGACCCCGAATCCAGGAACTTCCCGGCGCAACACAAACCCACCAAATCAACATCTCTCCCGAATTATCATCAAAGATCAAAGCGTATCAGATGCCCCTCTCTCTTGGAAAAAAAAAACCCCTCCCACTCACCAGCAAAAAAGAAGAGATAAAAAAATATCGTCCTTCGAAACATTCCATCCTAATTCCCCTCTTCCGTTCCAATCTGCGCTCCATCATCCGACCCGAGCGCTAAAGGAAATCGATTCAAGATGGCTGCTCTTAACTGTAACCGTCCGGGCGCTCTTGTGAGGAAAAGAGAGGAGAAGAAACCCTTTTCTGCTGCTGCTTCTTTTCGGAGGAAATTTTCTTCAGCGATTTTTTTTTTATTTATTCCCCCGTCCTCCTCATTCTTTTTCTCGCGGAAGGCCTTTATTTTTTAACCGCCATTATTGTTATTTTGTGAGGTGTGAGAAATATTATTCCGTCGGGAGTTCTTCCTCCAGAAGTAGTGCCTCTTTCCCGTTCTGCCCTCTTCCTTCTTTATGGCTTTAATTCTTAAAGGGGAAGAGGAGCGTTCGGAAGAAAAGTGAACCAAGTCACGTCAGGGCGAGACCTTCAATAAGGCCTTACAACTCAATCTTAGGTGACGTCATCAAATAGGCATATAGAGCATTTTCAATCACATGACTCGGATCTAACAACGGCCTTAGCAACAGAAAATGTTACAGTTTTTTGCCCTACAGAGGTTAACAGTAACAGAAAATGACTACCCGTGGAATTCTTCTATTGGAGCATTTGCAATCACGTGATCCCATATACCTAAAAACCGCCTTAGCAACAGATAAACAACGGCCTTAGCAACAGTTAAAAGCCCTACAGAAGATACACAGTTAAAAGAAAATAACCGGTTGTGACGTCATCTGAAAACACTCTATAAGGCCTTAGAACTCAATGTTAGATGACGTCATATAAATAGGCCTATTTTTCATGTTATGATGATTATCATTTTTAGAGTTGTCAACATTCGTTATTAATTTGAAAATTAACATTTTAACCAAGGTTTTAAATAAATTAAGGATCACACATATCGTCAAAACATGGTTTAGTGATTAATACCCAGTTAGTCTAGACTAGATAAACAAGGTTGTGCAGTATATTTAAAGTTAATACACTTATTTAGATTGAATATAATAAATTTATTTTAGGTATATTTATGTTTTACAGACCCGTTCTTTATAATATTAATTAAAATTTATGAAAAGTACTAATGGTATTCCCTTTTTCAACTTTTTGAAATTTCAGATGAAAAAATCTTAAAAACCACTTTAATTGGCAACCACAATGTATTTCTACTTAGTTCACAGCACTAAAGGGAAAAGTAGAAGGACTAAGACGAATAAAATTAAAAATTATTATAAATTTAGTCATAAAGGCACTATCAATGGAGTAAGTGAATATCAATGGAGTCAAACACCCCTTGTGTAAAAAAAAAGAAAACACACTTTTAAATTAAAATAAAATTTTATTATGGCTAAAATTACAGTACACAAAGAATAAGAAAAGAAAGTCAAATTAACGTAAATTTCAAGTTTAATCAAAAAATATAATGAATGGGCATTGATTTCGCAAATTCAAGGGGCTATATCTGCCTACAGGGGATAATTTTGTTTTCGTTTGCCACTCATGAGTAGAGCGTGTTTGTAAATTTTTTTTAGCAAAAAGTCAATATGCCATTTTTTGAACTTGCCCCTTTTTAAAACTAGCGATTCTAATTCAAGACTATTCACAATGCTAAATTGCATTATGATTCATGTATAAACTTCTGTGTAATATATTTTTTTATTTTTCTAGTGGTAACCACAAGGATTCATCAGTAATTTTCCTAGACATTCGAGATGACTGCTTGGAATTTCCGGTGTGAAAGCTTAAAGAAAAAAAGAAAATGGAGGATGGAATTGTAATATGTATTCATTAAAAATAATACTTTTTGAAACGAAAATAGTGTAATTTTTAAAGCGTAAAAGAACATAAAGAGTGTGTACTAATATTTCTATCATGTTAATGCACTGAAAACACACACAGGAATAAATACATATATCTAATGAACAGATCTACTCATTTAATATGTATTAAGTAATCTGAGTAAGAATGAAGTAAGGAACATATAAACTGCTTAAAAGAAAAAATGTTTTAATGGAATAAAATTTATTAACATTTAGGGGCTTATCATATATTACGTGCATAAAGCAGCCTTTAACAAAAATTCAAGATAAGAAGAAATCTTCCATGCCACGTGTTTAGTTAATTCATTGCCAGTAAAAAAATTATAAATTAGTACATATTTTGAGAGAATAAATTTTCCATTAAATTAAAGAAAAACAAACACTAAGTGAAAAACAATAGCATTTAATTTCTTTTACACAATTCTATATGCGAGATTTTGTTATGAACTACTGGGTTTCTACATATGGCATTCTTTTTGTTTTTTACCCGATTTTTATTTACCCAAGAGCACATTAATCCCAATTAATATATTCTAGATAAACAAGGTCGTACTGTACATTTAAAATTAATGCTCTTATTTGCATAGATTACAATAAAAATATTTATATTTTACAGATCACTCTTTTACAATATTAATTAACATTTTATCAAAAAATTCTGCTTATTAAACGTTATCATCCCATTCAAACACCAATATTGCAAGACACTTCCCAATGCTCAAGTTGCATCACGTTATAATTTTAATCTTTTCGGACATTAATTAGTTGCAATATAAAATTAAGTTTTAAAAAAATGTTTTTACTTTTTTAGTGGTAACCGTACGGAGGAATCAACGATTTTCCTAAAAAAAAGTGACATGATTTTTTGGAAATTTCGGCGTGAAAGCAATCAGAAAAAAAGGGTGATGAAATTGTAATATGTATTCTTTTAAAACGAAAATATTATCATTTTCATAAAGAGTAAAAGAACACAAAGAGTGTGTACTAAAATATTTATCATTTTAATGCACTGAAAACACAAAAAGGAGTAAATACGTCAACTAATGAACATAACTCATATCTGAATAAAGTAAGCTAACTAAGTAAGAATGAAATCACGAATAGTGTTCCTTAAGTAGTAGTAAAAAGAAAAGTTTTTTAATGTAATAAAATTTATAAACATTTAGGGCCTTATCATAGATTACGTGCATCAAGCAGCCTTTAACAAAATATCAGGATGGGAAGAAATATTCTATACCACATCTTTAGTTAATTCATTGTGAGCGTAAAATTATAAATTAGTACATATTTTAAGAGAACTTATTTTCCGTAAAACTAAAGAAGAACAAAAACTAAGTCAAAAAAGTATTAATGTAGTACATAGTATTTAATATCTTTTAAACAATTATATACGTGATTTTGTTATGAAATACACTGTTTCTGCATATGGTATTCTTTTTGTTTTTTACCCGAGAGCCCATTAGTCCCAATTAATATATTATAGATAAACAAGGTCTTACTGTATACTTAAAATTAATGCACTTATTTGGATATATCACAATAAAAATATTTAATATTTATACTTTAAAGATCCGCCAATAGTAATTAACATTTTATCAAAAAATCAGTTTATTATACGTTATCCATCCTATTCAAACTCTAATATTGCAAGACACTTCACAATGCTCAAGTTGCATTATGTTAAATATTACAAATGAAATTTTGGGATTAATACTTAGAATGAACATAAAATTAAATTTAAAAAAATATGTTTTTACTTTTTTAGTGGTAACCTATAGTGGTTCCTAAAAACTTGAAAACATCCTTCCTGACATAATTTCTTGGAAATTTCGATGTGAAAGCATCAAGAAAAAAAAGGGCAATGAAATTGTGATATGTATTATTTTAAAACGAAAATATTATCATTCTTAAAGAGTAAAAGAACACAAAGAGTGTATACTAAAATTTCTATCATTTTAGTGCATTGAAAACAGACAAAGAAGTAAATACATAAATCTAATGAACATAACTCATATCTGAATTAAGTAAGCTAAGTAAGAATGAAGTAAGGAACATGAGTAGTGCTTAAAATATTTTTTTTTGAATGGAATAGAAGTTATTATCATTTAGAGCCTCTTCTTAGTTTACGTGCATAAAGCCCATTGGTCCCAATTAGTCTATACTAGATAAAAAAGGTTGTACTGTTTATTTAAAATCAATGCACTTATCTAGATAGATTATAATAAAAATATTTAATATAATTTATGTTTTACAGACCCGTCTTTTAATTAAAATTTTATCTAAAAAATTTAAGGTTTTAATGCTTACACCTTATTATGAAATTCAAACTCTAAAATTGAAAGACACTTCACAACTCTCAAGATGCATTATGTTAAATAGAATGAAGCAGTGAATTTGGTATACTGTAATCAAAATATAATTCACTATATTAAAAACATTTTTTTTCTTTTAATGATAATAATATGAAGAATGAATATATGATTTTCCTAAAAAAAAGTGACATGATTTTTTGGAATTTTCAATGTGAAAGCAAAAGGAAAATAGGGTGATTAAATAGTGATATGTAATCTTTTAAAACGAAAATATTATCATTTTTAAAGAGTACAAGAACACAAAGAGTGTGTACTAAAATTTTATCATTTTAATTCACGTAAAACACAAAAAGGATTAAATACATAAATCTAATATATAGAACTCATATCTGAATTAAGTATTAGCTAAGTAAGAATGAAGTAAGGAACATGAATATTGCTTAAAAAGAATTTTTTAATGGAATAAAATTCACAAACATTTAGGGCCTTATCTCATAGATTACGTGCATCAAGCAGCCTTTAACAAAATATCAAGATAAGAAGAAATATTCTATGCCACATGTTTAGTTAATTCACTGTGAGTGTAAAATTATAAATTAGTACATATTTTAAAAGAACTAATTTTCCGTAAAATTAAAGAAAAAAAAACTGCATGTAAAAAACTATTGATGTATACATTTAATTTCTTTTAAACAATTCTACGCAATTTTGTTATAAACACACGTTTTCTGCATATAGTATTATTTTTGTTTTTTACCCGAGATCCCATTGTGGTCCCAATTAGTCTATACTATGTAGATAAACAAGGTCGTAGTGTATATTTAAAATGTATGCACTTATTTATATAGATTATAATAACAATATTTAATATTTTTATTTTGCAGACTCGTGTTTTACAATATTAATTAAAATTTCAAAAATCTTTGGATTCAATTGCTAACCCTTATCATCAACTTCGAACGCTAAAATTGCAACACTTCATAATGCTCAAGATGCATTATGTTAATTATCAGTTACGCTTTTGAAGATTGATAATTATGAAGAGTAAAATAATTTATTATAAAAAACATTTTTTAACTTTTTTAGTGGTAACCTTACGGAGCAATCAACGATTTTCCTAAAAACTTGACCATGATGTCTTGGAAATTTCGGTGTGAAAGCAATAAGAAAAAAGGTGATGAAGTTGTGATATGTATTCTTTTAAAACAAAAATATTATAATTTTCATAAGGAGTAAAAAAAAACCCACAAAGAGAGTGTACTGAAATTTCTATCATTTTAATGCACTGAAATTCCACAAAGAAGTAAATACATAAATCTAATGAACATGATAACTTATATCTGAACTAAATAATCTGAGTACGAATAAAGTAATGTAAAGTAAAAGAAAAATTTTTTTAATGGAATAAAATTTCCATTAAAAACATTAACACATTTAGGGCCTCTTCATAGATTACGTGCATCAAGCAGCCTTTAACAAAATATCAAGATAAGAAGAAATATTCTGTGCCACATGTTTAGTTAATACATTGTGAGTCTAAAATTATAAATTAGTTCATATTTTAAGAGAACTAATTTTCCGTAAAATTAAAGAAAAAAACTGAATGAGAAAGTTATTGATGTATATATTTAATTCCTTTTAAACAATTCTACTCAATTTTGTTATGAAATACACGTTTTCTGCATATGGAATTCTTTTCGGTTTTTTTACACGATTTTTTATTTACCCGAGAGCCCATTGGTCCCATTAGACTATACTAGATAAACAGGGTCGTACTGTATATTTAAAATTAATGCACTTATTTCGATAGATTACAATAACAATCTTTAATATTTAAATTTTACAGGCCCGCCTTTTACAATATTAATTAGCATTTTATCAAAATAACTTAGGATTCTGTTAATTAAACGTGGTCATTTACTTCACAATGCTCAAGATGCATTATGTTAAATATTGTTTCGTACAGAACTGGATCTTCGGAAATAATGAATAAAATTAAATGTTAAAAAACATTTTTTTAAACTTTTTTAGTGGTAACTCCAAATTATTTAAAAACTACTATTTTTTTGCATTTCATGATAGAATTTAACCAAAAACTAAGATTAAAAATCATGAAATATAAATATATATATTTTTTTAATATTTATAGCTAAATTTATGGGTAAAATTATTCAAAAAACACCTCCACCGCAAAATCAGATATATAAAATTAGAATTAAGGTACGAGTATTCTGTTTTTTTTTATAGTGTTCGTAATACCTAGTTCTAGAGAAGGAAGCATGGATTTTAATGATAAGATGTTAGTTATAATTTAAAAGCGAGTTACTTCCAACAAACCAAAAACATTCAAATTTTATACAGAATATTTGCATTGAACTACCTATTATTCAGAAAATAAAGGTTCAATGTGTATGAGGGAGCTTCATTCCCTAAAACAACTCTTAAAAGACAGAAATACAAAATTTCATGCAATTTCTTGCATAACTTTATGAGTTATGCTAATTTGCGGTGAACAAAAATATGAAAAACATGATTTTGAGAAAATGCAAGTAATAAAAAGCACTCCAGGGCAAAATATGTGAAAAACATTAAAACCCCCTGGTTCATATCTTCTCATCTACACTTTTAAGTGCATTTGCTTTATTTTTTCTAATTGCTCTTAATATTTTGTTACTATAATAAATTACATGTAAGCAAGGATTAGGTATATTAACTTTTTAATAATTTAAAAAGAAATACTTGAACATAAGCGTATGAAATTGATTGATTGTGGGAGTAACAATGAGGTCCACAATCAAAAGGGGGGTCTGAGGGTCCTCCCACAGAGAATTTTTTGAAATTTGACTCTTAAAAATAGGGTTTTAACTCGTTTTTTTTTGGTACTCTGGGATAAATTGCAATTACAACATCATTTCCTAAGGAAATTCGTAAATTCAAAAACTTGTCGCGACCCACCAAAAACTGACAGGCGACCCACCAGTGTGTCGCGACCCACAGTTTGAGAACCTCTGATGTAGGCTTTTGTCTGTCCACGGCTTACTAGATACTACTACAGGCTAGCCGAGTTTTCAACAATGAAAACCATTTGACAACTTTTCCCGCTTGGATCACCACAAGTCCTACCTATATCACCCACCGCCTTCAACACTGTGGATATACATTGCCAGTTTGTCCAGTATTGTCATCTGGATTTTTAATGATTTCCGTACTCGGCTAGCCTGTATAGTATCTAGTAAGCCGTGGTCTGTCAATCACAAAATGATAGATTGAATGAACACATCACAGCTGTGGTCACCAAATTGTACTGCCTACCCTTCTATCAATCACAAACATTTGCAGTGCTGCCCTCTACCATGAGACAGCATTTGAAAATAGCGTTTTGGACCCTCTGCTCGTCTTTTTCTCTGTGATATAGATAGCAAACTGACTTATTCCCCTTTTTCTATGAAGATTTCCCCATGTATCAGAGTGTAGGGATAAAATAGCCCCGTCTGGTGCTGTTTCCGCGTGGCCCTCGTGAGTATTTTTCTCCTGTGAGTGATTTCGCTGAATGAGGAGGAGCAAGCGTTCGGGGTTGGATGGATATATCTTGCCCCGAATTTTTTCAAAGGAGTCAAGATTTGAAAGTGATGCATCAGTAGCCGGGAGGATGCAACTGAATAAAATTTTATCTTTGTAGTACGTGTTTTTTTTACCAGGTAAATAAAATGTTGGCTTCCAAAATAGATGTCGAGTTACTCGGTAGATATTTCACTGTCAAATAATACTCGTTTACAGTCCATTTAGGATAAGTTGTGTGTCCATTGAAATTAAATATTAAATGTATTTTCACATTTATGTTTAAGTTTTGAAAGTTTCAGCGCATTTAGAGTCCCGTATTGAGCGGGATTCGAAACTTTTTTCGATTTGACTTATCAGATACAAAGGAGAAAAATAATTCTATATATTTTTTGTAATTTTAAGGTAAATTTTTGATTTTGAGATTAACCTCCTCTCTTATTTTTAGTAGGGAACTTTTCAAATGTTTTTTTTTATATAAAAACCTGTCTTCTTGAGGTTGCACATGACAGATAACCTCTCACACTCATGGGGATATTTTTATCCCCACTTTAAGTTTTAGCGAATTTTCGGTGTATAAATATTTTCCTGGATTCAAATGTTTAAGAAATCTTTCATTTCACATAAAATGTTGAACCCGCCCTGACTTTATTTAGATAAATATCACAAACTCTCTAGCTAGATTTTCCTTTTCATTCAAGTCGAAACTTAAATTTATCCAGCCATTCTCCCCGGCTTGGAGTGATCTCTACCGCGTTCTGCTCCCTGGGTACCAATTTTTAGTCTAGCCCCTCTTTCTAGTCAAAATTATTATTTTTATTCATTATTTTTATTTTTTAAAAAAATGTCATTCTTAATTTCAAGAGTAACCTTATGTGTTATGTCCATCCTTCATGTGCTCTCTTCTGTAACCCGGGGCAAAAGCAACTGAAGACTGCTGAGTACTCCACGAATAACGTAGTCCAGTAATATTTCAATTGTCTCTTACACACATCTTACATAATTATCTCTTCACAAATTATTTATTAAATAAATTTTTTCCAAAAATAGGCTGATTTCCAGAAGCTTTTCCTCCTGTGTAGGTTCTTTTCATGGTTACGGCAAGACATACAAAGCAAAAGCAGCTTTCGTCTGCTCCGTACCCCTAAAATAAAATCCCCCCATAAACTAAAAATCTAACGAAACTCTTCTCAACTATATTCCTTACTTTTACATCATTACGGACGTTTAAAGCAGTATCCTATTAAATTAAAAACGATTCATACGGAAGCGGTATACACTGTATTTAATTTACACGATTCTCATAGACATTCAAAATAGATCGTTGTAGCTACGAGTAACGGAGAAAAAAAACCCTTGAATCTTCATGCACCTCCGTTCGATCAAAGAGAAGCGTCCCAATCACTTTTCCTCATCCCGTAAAGAAATTGCAGCCATTTGTCTCTTCGGAAATGGAGAGAATATTTTACAGGAGAGAAATTTCGTTCTTCTAGTTTTGTGAGAGAGCAGTAAATGAAATGATCTGGCTGGCATTGAAGTCTGGAGTGTATGTGCCTGAGGCATATGTATCCCGAGTTATTGGCAACACATACTTCACGTTATTTGCACAATTTTAATAGAAAATGTTCTGTTTGTGGAGGAGGATTATCTACGGCTACAGAGGAAAGAGGAAAATAGTGTTCTTTTAAGACGAAATGTAATGAAAGAAATTTGAAAACTTAATACTATAGTAATGCAAACAAAAGGTGTATGTATTTAAAATCCTGGTAACAGACTCAAAGGCAGATATATTTTTAACTCCTCTGAGAGAGTATTTCACTCCTTGAAAATCGGAAATATTTTTTAAAAAACTAGTCAGGAGTATTTACACTCTTTAAGGGGGTCCGGGACACAAAAATCGTCAGATTTTCAAAAATATTTTTTTGCTCTTAAAAGTTAACCCATTTTCTCCTGCTTAAAATAATGTTTGAATTGTGTTTCTATCCTAAATAAAACTAGAGATACAATCCTTTATTGCCGGCTGCTTTGGTTAATATAGCATTTTATGTTCTACATTCTAATGCGTTTTTCTCTATGATGCATTTTTACAATGTTTCTCAACTTCAAATTGATATAAGTCAAGAACCGTTCAAGATAAAGACTTGAAATTTGAAACACATATATTTTGAACACTTTACTTTAATCGTGATTCAGCTAATTTGAAAATTTTGTTTACTTTTTAAAATATGAATTTTTAAAAATAATTAACATGAAAAATTTAAAGAATTTTTTACTTAATTGCTCATATTTTTTAAGAATATTAATATTTCTTAAAATGCTGAATCATAATTAAAGATAATATGTTTCTGTTTGATTTGGTGAAAAAATTTTGAAAATTGATTACTAATATTTTGAGTTATATCAATTTTAAACTACCCCTCTTTTTTCAACAAAAATTGAATTTAAAATTTTTCAAAACATTTGAGAAAAGTTTTGAGTAGTAATTTTTTCAAAGAATTTGATGCTTAATCTTCAAAAAAAATTTCCGAAATTTTAAACTTAAAAATAAAATTTTTTTTCTGAAGTGTCCCGGACCCCCTTAAATTTTTCACAAAGGTTTAGTTTAAAAAATGCACCGCGTGCCCCACCGGAATCAACAAATAATATTTTTCTATTCAAAACACCAACTGGTCTCAGCGGAGACATTTTCGCCCGACTTCTGGAAAAAGCCTATTACCAAAAGCCACGGTACCCTAATTATCATACTTTTTTAATTGTGTTTCCATACAGTATTTTTTTTTTTCATTTATTGTTCTGATGCTTTGGGAGTTTGATTACGGTTTTCGCGTCTCTGTATATCTAGTTCATGCTATTTCCGTATTTCACTCCTCATAATTCAATTTCACTCCTCCTAAAAAGGTCAAGGAGTATTTTACTCCTCCAAAAAAATTCTAGGAATAACACTTCTCAAAGGAATGATAGGAAGTTTATGGTTTGATTTCAACTACACATAAAATAAAGTAGGACAAAACAGACGTTCGTTGTTTTCAAAGACAACCACTGAGCTATAATAACTGAGAGGGATATATACCGAAATACTCCTCCCCTTGGCAATGTCCCTGAACTTGGTCCATAAGGCCAGAGAAGCTCCAAATAGTGACATGTGATAGTAGTCCTGACTTTTTTCATCTTTATTTCAATAACTCAACTTTACTCATCAGAACTCATTTTAATGAAACTTTTGATGAATTTAAAATATTATTATTAGGATAGTTTTTAGTTAAGGTAAAACTTAAATAATTCTACTTTAAAATATACTACTTTATAATACTTACTTAATTAAACTTACTATTTTTTATTTCTGACTTTAAATTGGGATGGATATACCATGTATTCAAAACCACTCCTTGGTTACGCCCCTAGTCATGAAAACCTGCCATGCAAAACTTTATAAGAAACTTTTCCTCCCAAACGTGCTTTACTAATACAAAAACTTTACTTTAGCTTGCCAATTATACATGGAAAGCCCCCAACACTGATTGGTGATTACACTCACCACTTTAAAGCTTAAAATATTAATATTATATAAATATAGCTTAAAATGTAAATTACAATCAGGGCAGGACAAGTCTGGTAATCTAGTTAACGCTAATCCTACATAAAGCGTATAAAATAAAAATATTAAACTTCATGTTTTCGTAGACGGGCAAAAAACTTGACTGACCCTCGGATAATAACCTAACACTAGTAAAAATATTCACTGAGACTGGTGAAAAACATCTCTACTCAGCAAAAACCTTAAGACAAAATGGAAGCCAAGGCACATCAAAGAAAAGGGTCATCTGTGTGTGGAATAAAGGGAGGCCATAAAACAATAAGGAGTGCTGACGCACCCATAACGAATTAGTTTATCTTTCCATGACGGAGAGTGTATGTGTGTGTATTCGCGATTATCGGGCAAAGGTTTATCTGGGAGAGCTGGACGGATTTTCTTTATGGAAGTAAGAGTGGTGGTGGCGTTGGCTTTTCGGGTAAACGCTGAAGCCAAAACCGCTATTTCTGTCCAATCGTCTACATAGACTCTTTTTGTAGTGATGAAATGATTGCAATAATCAAAAATATTCTAATTTGTAAAAAAATGTATATGTAGATTTGTTGGAAAGATCGTCAACAGAAATTTTTCGAAATGTTTGGTTCAAATATTCACTAATGATAATGAGTAAAAATCCAATTAAACCTTTCAGTCCCAGAGTCGCTCTAAATTTTCCAAAGGATTCAATCACAATTTCGGGCAGTATAGGACTGAAAAGGTTAAAAAATATATTGAAAACCTGTAAATAAAACAAACAGATATAAAGGGTGTATCAACAAACTCTTCATAGAAAGAATCCTTGAGTGGAGTACTTAAAAAATGTCCAAAGAACAACACCTAGACACATTTTCCCCACGAAAAATGTGCCGCTGTATCCGATAATTACGCATTTTATACCATGCATAACGTTTTCATGCATGACGCATTTAAAAGTTTGTCGGCTATACATCCAAATAACTTTTGAAGTTTTCTAAAAACATTCTTTATTATTTGTCTCAATTTTCTCGAAAACTATGGGCTGTTGTAGAGGCATATAGTTCTTCGGACATTTTTTATGTACTCCATGCAAAGAATCTGGCAGTGTGGAGTTAGGGTGGAAACACCTTGTATATAATATGTATAACCCCCATTTTTTTTACAATTTTCTTTATGTATATTCAACAATTATTTTCCATAGGATTCAATATTAATCTTGGGCGGAGGACTGAAGGACTTGAAGCACTGAAATTTCTGCAGAGATAGAATCTTTTTTAGCCTGTAGCATGCAAAAATAGTGTAATTTGGCCAGAATAACAGCTGTGCGATAAAAGAGTACATAAAAAATGGCAGAATTGAGAAGTTGATGGGGGGAAATTAGAAATTTACGTACTTGTATTTGCTGCATTATTAACGATAATTTGAAAATACTATAATCCTATTATTAACGACTAGTATCTATGATGATCTAATTTTATTTTAACAGGAAATTTATAAGCCATAAAAACATCTCATGTAATCACTTCTAAGTTCACCTCTTGAAATGTAATTCCAACTATATAGTAGTCATTGAAGCAGATATAAAAATAAGTTCCCCCCATCACAACATACTCTCAGTTTGATCAAATATAATTATCAAATCAAGTATCATAATCTCCTTTTTAACGAGATTTTCAAAATAAGCCATAATTACAAGCACAACAATCTTTAAATAAAAAATAGACAACAATGTCAACAGAAAAAAAAATTCTGAACTCTCTAGTTCCATTTCAGTTTTAAAAATAATCCGCCAACCGACGCCTTAGGGGTGATTTCAGGAAACCTTTTTAATGAGTGGTGGCAACAACCCTCTGCAGAGTCTTAACCATAGATGCTGAAATATAGAGAAAGCAACAAGAGTGGCTGGCTGTGGCCATTATCTTAAAAATGTGTGTAGTTTTCTCACCAGTCAAATAGTTTGAATTTCTATAAGATTTATAAAAGCAATTAATTTCTATCAGAGGAATTAACTTCATTTTAACGATAGTCTAACAAGTTTTATTTGTTTGTTTATTTATTTCATTTATTGGATTTTACACGAAGCTAATAGTGACAAGCGGTTTCAGCTAGCACTTTACCAAACGATTTCATGTTGCCAAATAACCAGAAAGTGGTAGGTCGAAACGTTGTTCCTTGACTTCAATCATTTTTCCTGGGGAGCAGACTTCCTATATTAAGGTTTACTCTAAGGATACGGTCCATGCTCGTTATCGAAAATCAGCAGACTGAAAATTTGACTATTTAGGTATATAATAAAGGTTAGCAAAATATATGTTTTAGTTAGCAAAAAAAAAATGTTTTTAATACTTTAGTTTGTAAATGAGAAGTGAAATTATCGTTATAACTATGGGGATAAATTACGAACTAGCTTGTAATTCTTAAAAACGTGATTGGTTGGTAAAAAAGACTCCACCACAAATTTTAGTTCTTAAATAGGTACATAGGAATTGAATGAACCAGTTTTTTTTATTCATAAGTTGTGAGTATTTGAAAAGGAGTTTCGTTAAAACTTTAACGTTGACTGCACCACCCACCCATTTTGTGCAAGGGGGTGCCATATCAAAGGTATCCCTTAACGTATTACCTCTATGTGGTCTTAACGAATTTAAATTCCTAATGAAGAGCTTTCTCATTCAAGGAACAGAAGAAATGTTCCAAAGAACAAGATTTAGAATGAAGAGGTCACAAGACTTAAGGTAATGAGGTCCCGGGTTTGGCTTTGAGAGTGGAATGCTTTCTTATTATTTTGTTTGGTGCAACTACTGTTCAGAGTGGCTTTTTAAACCCCTTGGAAGCGACTCGGCTTAAGGGGAGATTTTAAATACTTCTCAGCGAGTTTGGGATAGGGACACTATCTCGAAAGGATGGTGGACGAATTTACAATCCATAATGTCACCATCTCGCCGAACCTTGTATCAGAGATAATTAGTTTTAACCAAGATTTGTGTCTTAACACCACGAGGACGTTAACGTTGAAAAAAACCATGCACAGAAACTATTTTTCAACATAACTGTTTTAAACTAAGTGCACATCACGGAAAATGTCAAGAATTTTGCCATCTTATTTTCCCAAGTAAATAATTTTTCTTTTGAATTAAAGCTTCCAAAACCCTGTCCATAAAGCTGTTTGTAAACTTTTCGACCTTGCAGAGAATATAAATTAACTTGTATCATATAAATAGGTATACCATTACACACAGTTCATAACATAATAACTTTAATTTCGTGATTCTGAATATTTTTAGTGTCTAAAAAACGTAGTGTAGTATTTGTTCTTTTTAAAAATTGTCTCAAAATGTTTTTAAGGGATCTATTTATACTTTCTTTACTTATATCACGGCTAACTAGATACTTATACAGGCTAGTCGAGTACGGAAATCATTGCAAATCCAGATGGCATTATTGGAGAAACTGGCAAAGCATATTCACAGTGTTGAAGGCGGTGGGTGATATAGGTAGATCTTGTAGCACTCCAAGCGGGAAAAGTTGTCAAATGGTTTTCATTGTTTAAAACTCGGCTAGCCTGTATATCGTAAGTATCTAGTAAGCCGTGCTTATATCACAAGATTTACTACACTGTAGCGCGTTCCCGAGTTATGCTGCGTTTAAACTATCGCCTGCGACAGACCAGCCTATTTCCCCAAACCGCCCACTTGACTTTTCTAAGAGAGAGAAGGCGCGTTTTTACTGTGCGTTTGTTTGTATGTGAGGTTTGTTCGGCGGTTGTAATACCACGGCATACTAATGAGAAAGATTAGCACCTTAAGAGTAAAATATTTTCCAAAAATCTCTATAATTTTCACCATGTCTTTAAGCATAGTGTTATTTAAAACTATGGGACAAAGCTTGATGATAATTTCGAAATGTTAAACATTTAAATATAAATTACTTTTTAAAATATTTAGTGGTGACTTATTAAAAGGAAAAAAATAATCAACGCACTTTTCGTTTTGAAATAAATCGTTCACAACCACAAAAAAAAAATTATGAATTAATGTCCACCAAAGAGCAAGAGCGTTTTCACTTGCTAGTGGGTTTGTTCGGCGATAGTAAAAACGCATTCCACTATAGAATTAGTGCAAAACGTGCTAAACTGATCTCTTGAACAGTTGAGTTAGACAAATCAATTTCATTGCTGAGTCATCTTCCGTTCCGATGTGTTTCGAATCCCAAGTTAGAGCAAGATGTAATATAATAAGATAAAACATAAATAATTTCCATCTAATGATGCATTTGTGTATTCATAATAACAAATATTATAGCTTTGGAAATAAAGAATTCAACTAAGTTTCAGCCGAACATCAACACTTTCTGCGCTAAATCACCCGTGATTGCCATTGAATCCAATGGTGAATTTAGGGCGGCTAGTTCTGAAAGAGTTAATGTCAGCAAACTAAAGTATGATAAAGGCATACTTTGTCAGTTTTAAAAATGGGGAAGGGGACTAGTGCTAAAGGTTGAAAAGTATTAGTCAGAACTGACCAGGACACCCCAGATCATCAATGCCTGTCATCAATGCTCATGAATGTATTTGAAATTCTTGTCTCATAATCCTTGGTTTTTCATCTTAGACACGACAAAAAAAAATTCCTCAGATAGTGATTGGATACCATATCAGTCAACAAAAGAGTTGACCAGTGGTCAAGGGTAAGAAGTGAAACATACATTCCAAATAAATACTATTCGAAACAGACCATATATCTTCACCTTAGAATCAAAAACTTCTATCTCTGAATAATTACACAGCTTAACCGTCCAGTTCCGATCGATTTATTGGCGGTATTGCCTTATAATAGTTAAGGGTAGCTTGCAGGGCGTGGTGAACCAGCCCCTCCAGATATTCCATAGAATTCAATGACAATCACGGGCGATCTGATGGGGCAAGCAAATATGCAAGTTGTTTTACTCCATCACCCACAGTTGTTTTGTGACACATATTTTCATTTTGAACCAAATGCTGCATTTCACATTTAGACCTGATAGTATTTGACTAACTTGAAGTGTATAGGTTGAAATTTTCTTCTGTGTATTGTATACCATCAGAAATGTTCCTTATAGAAAGTGTCCAGAAGTAACAAGCAAGGATTCTAGCCCCTCATTGTCCCTGCACCCCCACTTTTGTCTAAAATTCAGAAACAAACGGTTTTGTCTCAACAGCATCGCACAAAAATTATCTTGGGAAAAAAATCGTAGCATAAGATTCATAATGATAGTAAGAGATACAGGCTCAATCTTCTCTTATGGCAGATTCTGGCTCCTGGATCACTCCTGGTATATGGAATAATGACTGATAATCATAATTTTAGGTCTCATAAGAGCTTAAATGAATGTAGGTCTGAGAATCCTTAAAAATAATTCATTCCTTCATCATCGTTACTCTCGAAATAGTCACATTATGATTGGCACACCACTGTCATCTTGAGAGAGGAAAATTGGACCCAAATTACCTTCTAAAAGCAGGTAGGAAAAAAGAAATGGGGTTTACTATAGTAGATATCGATAAAGATCATCATAATCATCAAATTAATCATTTAAAATTTTATTTTGAATAAATTAGCTATCATACATAAAAATTGCAATACATAAAAATTGAATGGTGCAAAATCTGTGGGTGATGGGAAAAATTCTGATTGCAGATTTGAAATCAGAGTAAAAAGTTAACCTAGTAGTAGTATTATCAATGCAGTAAGTCCATTTCTCTCTTAATTATAATCTTGCACCAATCCTTTTTAAGAAATAGTGCTTTTAAGAAATTCCTTGATAATCCCCTCATTACAGCAGTGCTACCCTTTTATTTATAACTTATTTATTTACTCTTCTGCTGGTGACTCTAAATATAAAGTGCTTACCCTATACCTATATAACTAAGTTCAACTCCACCTTTTCCTGTTACCCAGATAGCTTTATAAGAGGCAAATAAGAAATTTTAATCGGATTTCGATTTTTTTCATCGTTAGGATTATCAGTTTCAGATTTTGATAACTACATCACAACATAGTGATCCCTCCAGCAATGAAATATCCATGTTGATCTGTACAACATTACAATAGGACATAAATAGCAACTATCATAACTACACCGTGCGGTCAAGAGTGGCGTCCCCGTCCATCTAACTAACGCACATCTCTCCTTGTCATCGCACGGGAGCATGTAGCACACAGAGAGGACACTTTCAATGATTAGTCCGCCGAAAGCGCCCCCTTTACGAAGGGGGCTGGATTACGGTGCCAATTACTACGTCACAATGGGCCGTTGACTCTATGGATCCTGCAAGGCACGCAGTTTACAAGGCCATTGTGAGGATCATGGGCATGGTTGGATGTTATTGGTTAATTAAGGCTGTTTGATGCGGGAATGTATAACCCATCTACCATCGCTATATGTGAATACCTGGTTTACTAACACAGGTGTAGCAGAGTGAAACAATAGACATCAGTTAAACCATTACATTGGAATTAAACAGATTATGTGCCCATTCTCATATTATTATCATAACTGAATTTGATTTTACCAGATTTAAAAAAAAACTTCTTTAAAAAAAAAGGAATATAGTATAATTATTTAGGTAATTTTCAAGTAAATAATTTTGTGGTAATTAATAATTAAAAACTCATTATCTCAATTACAGGAAAATGACTTTCTTTAATAAATAAAAATTTTATAAATCACAGTGATACAATTTTTTTTTGTAGTATTAGCCTCTTCTGTCTTAGATTTTCCTCTGATGTTGATGAGTGTTAATAAGTGAGAGACAGCCAGTTAAAAAATACTAGTAACCAACAAAACTTCGTAATTTCTGAGTAACAACTTTCTAAGATAAGAAATGCTTAACCTCTACTCGGGGAATCACCTCCACTTTTTTCAACCTCTCCGAAATCATCCCAATTGAATACTTTTCCCATACATCAACGGAGGTGGAATGCCCACAAACGATTTTAATCATTTTCGCTCCGGTTTAAATACAATAAATAACCCCCAAGAAGAATAAATAAATAAATAAATATAATCGAACAATGGCAGGTATGCACAACGATTGGCGGAAAGTGATTTTGCTCACCGCGTCAGACGGAAATTGATTCAGACCCCGATGTTGGATCCGTTCTTTTTTTTGGTGTGCCTCTCTCTATTTGTTTAAGGCCTAGTTCTTTTAACCATCGATTCGAGGCATGTTGAGCATACACCTAACTCCATTTGGATGTTTTCTGCGTGAGTATGAATTAAAGTGAAGCTTAATTTCACTAATAACGCAACGCAACACGTTCCCTTTATATGGCGTCCCCGATTGTTTATCCACAGGGTTCAACTCAGTTTTTAAAGCAAAAATTTTTCATGGGATCTATGATGTGTCTTGAACTCAATTTTCGACATTTGGAAAATAATTAAAGAATATTTTTCCAAATTACGGAAGGTCGTTATCATAACCATATGAAAATACAATCTGTGTCTGTGAGACTGAAATAAAAACAACTAGTTAGTATATATTTACGAATTATCTCGCACAAACCTACTGCGAAGGTTCGTGCTTAAAAACTTGTAAGAAGTACAGCGCGTGCATCCATCTACAAACGCAATACACTAAAAGCTATAATTTATTTATTTACTTTTCTACTGGTGACTTTAAACCATGGTGAGCGCCATGTCAAGTCACCAAGTTTCACTCTACTTCTACTCTTATCCTCTTAGGTCCCTCGGATTTTAATCAAAATATAGTTATTAATTTCAACATCTTCTACCAGAATTATCAGTTTTCTTGAATCTATACCTTAGGAGACACTAGTCTGACCCAACGACATTTTAGACAAACCACCACCACACCGTCATACATTCAATGCATGATTAATAGATTAATACCAGTATACGATTTCTTATCGGTTATAGGATGATCATGAATCTCCATTTGTATTATCATTTGTGAATAACTACAAGGGTTTGAAGTTGATCACTTTTCATCTCAAAAACAAAGTTTGATGAATAAATTTGATTAATAATTTAAAAATCGGACAAAATAATCATATTTTTAAATTTGACGTTCTTTATTTCACTCAAAATTCAGACACCGCAATGGGAACTACTTATGATTGTTAGTGACGTCATAGGGTCAAGTAGCATTGCTGTCTACACTATAAAGGTCTATGGATATTCAAAGGATGATAATCACTGCACAAGACTTCATGCAATGAAAAAAATATTAAAGATTGATGAAGTAGAGCTGTTTAAACCGATGATGAAAGATATTTTCAATTGAGACGCTATCATCAACAACGAGCTCCAAAATCTTTTCACTAGAGTCATCTTAGAGCATCAACACTCAAGAGAGAACTGCTTAGCTGTCCTCAGGGACACATCACATAGAAATTTTTGTACAACAAGGACTGGTGTATTCTGTTGTTGAAGAACCAAACTGAGGGGAAATGAACAATGTCTGCCGGAAATGCGATGGGGGGGGGGGGTTCTTGAACTTAGGGGTCGAAAAGGAGAAATTATCAATAGAATTCCCATTCAAAGTAAAGAACACGTGACTGGCTAACTTAACTAAATCTAGATTAAATTATTCATTTATCAATGTCTTACTTGTCGAAAGGGTTAATAGCTAACACATTCGACTTTAAAATTAGCTGCCGATTTCATATACCCATAATACACAGCATCAAGATTTTAATATATATTTTGTTTCTAAAATTAATTAGTGGTGAACAAAAATTATCGTATATATTGATAAATAAGATTTTTAAAAAACTTTTTTGTGGAATTATAAGATTATGAGAAAAGGAAAAATATAAGAAAATAAATTTATTTTTGAGAGGTGTAGTCATCTGAGGCAGAAATGAACTCCTGACATTTATTGGCTTCTCTTTCTCAGAAGCCCCATCCAATACGTTCATCTGTGCACGCTAAAAATTCGTCCATTTTTTGTCATATATGGCTAAATTTCGTTTACTTCTTATTGCAGTTACGTAAACTTGTCAAATTTGGTAGGAACTGTTCTACTATGGTTATGGAACTTGGTTCTTCTAACCAGGGATGCAGAAAGGGTTTTTACTTCCAAGATTTCCCCCAATCCATACAAAAATTTCCCCAAAATTTAAAAAAGGGAACAAGACCTACATACAAAAATTCGAAATTATCGTCGGTAAAATATGTTAAATAAAAGTTCTATCTTTAAAACCAATAGAGTTATTTTGTTAAACCCAAGATACTTAAGAGTTTAATAAAACTAATAGAAGTTTTTTAAGTCCTTTTTTATGTCCTTGGGATCCCGGCTATTAGTAATTGCGATGAAGCGTTTGTTCGCTTGTGATCTTTTAAATTTTCTGAAGGTCAGGATGGTTTTGTTGAGGGTCGGAATTTTGTGAAAGTAAAAATGAAATCTTGTAAATGGACCCGATTTTTTTCTTGATGAACACCTGTATCAATCACTCTAGAGAGAAAAAACGCGCAGCGCTCCGAAAAAAAAAATCAGAACAAAGTTGCCAAAAACGGAGCATCTTTTATGAAGCGTAGCTTCCGGGGAAAATTCGTAGTGTGCATGATTGTCCGAAGGAGAAAACACACTCAAGGACCCGCGAAAATTCACGTTTACAAATAACGATCAAAAGAGAACCTTCCATCTGTGATGGTGAAGGCGAAAATCGCCACATAAATTTTTATTACTGTACTGAAATAGTATACTTTTCCACAAAATTTCCCCAGATGGCTAAAATTTCCCCCGATCCTAGATCGCCGGATCGGACGTATTCTGCATCCCTGCTTCTTCTAACTGCCATAAAACGACAACAAGAGTATTTTGAATCACAGTGCAAAAAAGTTTTATGTGGGAAAGAAGAAAAAATATTAAATATAAATTTGTAAAAAATCAAGGCAGCGTAAGCAGTTAGTTTCCTCAAACACTCATCCTCACCTTCCATCATTTTATTTCTCTCCACACCTGTATCCAATTCCAGATGCTGTTCAATTCCATTTACTTACTCCCCCGTCTTCGGCGACACATGGAAGAAACACAAAAAGCAATCTTTTCGCCGGTGGTGGGAAAAGGATATATTTTTTTCATACTAAGCCAGTGCGTTTCAGAGAGGACTTTGTTAAAAAATTAGTTGCCAATGTCCACTTGATATCTAAATTAGGAATGTTGTTTATATTTGCGTCATCGTTACCAAGACGACAAGGTTTATTGGTCGTGACCTTGAAATGACTATTCTTATTACATTGAGTAAAATAAGAGCATAATATTAAGGGATACGAAGTAAATAAAAAGATGTGGGCGAGGAGCTATGGCGATTCACTCTGGGAAAAAACGATACAGTGGACAGAGTAGATGAAAATCTGAGGTTTGAAGCATATTTAAACTCCAATTTCACGCGTTAACGTATTTACGAAATCTGTAACTTACAGTTTTGCTCTATAAAGCCATCTTTATATGTAACGAAACACAACTTGTTCCCTTATGGCGCGCTCCCAATTGTTAATCCTCACTGTTAAACTGAGTTTCAAGCAAAATTTGTTGAAGGAATCTAGGGATCCTCCACCACAAAATGTTTAGTATCTTGATCTTTAAAAGCAGTCTTTCTGCTCATTTTTGAAGGACGACGGTTACGCAACCTGGTACGAATATGTTTGTAAGAATATATAATAATCAATACTAGTGAATTTCTCTCTAAAATATAAAATTTCACAAATCCTTTTCAAAAGAGATAAGGGATTTAAAAAAACATTAATGTGGTTAAATATTAGGTACCACTCTTTACTAACCTATTAATTTTAACTTAATTAATTACTCTTCTACTGGTGACTTTAAATATAAATTGCATGTCCTACAACTAAGTTGAACGCCACTTTTCCCTGCTCCCCTGATATCTGCCCCAAATTTTCACCATAAGTTATATATTTCATCTATTTTCTTGTGAACCATATAGCTTAAGGGACACTTCAAGTCCAAGCACCATCGTTATTTTAGACAAATCAATGTATGATTAAAACCAGTGTAAGATTTTCTAGCGGTCATTGGTTGATCATGATTATCCATTTGGCTTATCGTTTGGGAATAACGACTAGGGTTTGAAGTTGATGATAACTTTTTAACTCAAAAACCAGGTCCTATAAATAATTTTTTTATATTTCATACAATTTCACAATAACAACATACAAACTATCAAAAAATATTATTATATTAATCGCCAAGGGAAAAAACCCGTATAGGCGAGAGATAAATTACTAAATAATTGTTATACGTAACAAATTGAAATACAATGAGCAAAACCAAATACTATGTAATATCAAACAAAGACACTGTTACACATATTTGAAAACAAAATAAGATAAAATGGCACATCTTGTACAGTAACCAAAAACCTTGCTACTCTCTAAGATATTGAGAAAAAAAACCCATCTAAATTTTCTATTTCAATTAGGAATTTAAATAATAAACTTTTAAAAGCGCACATAAATTTGGAATAACTTGTAAATCAAAAGGTAAATTATTAAACAGTTTACGTGCAAGATAGAAAAAATGCTTGCGAAAAACTTCCTTACGGAAATGAGGAATTTTATAAATAACTGTTGGTCTTCTGTCTGAGATTTTGATTAATATTTTGAAAATCGGGCCTTGTTTTGGGTCAGAACAATCCGATCTGAGTGTTAATGGTTTCGATTAAAATTCTAGGATTTCTTTTGCGAGATATGGTTTTTCTTAGATAATAAGGAGTAAATCGCTCTGAAAATTATTCTAAAATAATCCAAATCAAATCCAAGCATTCCCTCCACGCCAAAATAGCCTAGTTTTTCAATTTCAGGAAAGGTTTTTTTCAGAAGCTTAAAATGAGCGAAGTATATCTTCGTTGGCAAATTGGTGATTTTTTACGAGACTTAACGATTTGCAATTCTTAATTTTAAAAAAAATATTAATACTCACAAAGTAACCATCTCAGACGGTCCTGAACCAAACTGTGATCACAGTGATGATTAAATAGGGATTTTTTCAATATCATCTTCATATGTAACACAACGCACAGCACGTTCCCTTTATATGGCCCCCCCCCGATTATTGATCCTCAGGGTTCAACTTAGTTTTTAAAGCAAAAATTGTTCATGGGATCTACGATGAGTCTTTAACTCAATTTTGGACATTTGGAAAATGATAAAAGAAAGTTATCAAAATTATGGAGGGTCGTTATTATAATCATAAAAATACTTTCTAATACAGCCACTATAATAATATTTACAAATTATCTTGCACCAAACCTACTACGAAGTTATGTGCTAAAAAATTCAAACTTTTAAAAGATCAATCAACCTTCACAATATTCTATTACATATAATTTATTTATTTACTTTTCTACTAGTGACTAAAAAAATAGACATGTCTAGACACAAGTTCAACTCTACTTTTACTCTTACCCTCTTAGGTCCCTCGGATTTTCATCAAAATAGTTATTTATTTCCATCTTTTATCTGAACTATCAGTTTTTCTTGAATCTATAGCTTAGGGGACACTTCAAGTCTGACACAATGACATTTTAGACAATCCACCAAACCGTCATACAATCAATGCATGATTGATTAATAGCAGTATACGATTTGTTATCGGTCATAGGATGATCATGAATCTCCTTTTAGTTATCATTTACGAATAACTAGAAGGCTTTGAAGTTGAACACTTTTTATCTGAAAAACCAAGTTAGATGAGTAAATTTGATTAATAATTTAAAAATCTGACAAAATAATCATATTTTAAGTTTGACTTTCTTCATTTCAGTCAAAATTCAAACACCGCGTTGGAAACTACTTTGTTTGTTAGTCACGTCATAGGGTCACTACCATTGATGTCTTTAGTATAAAGGTCTTTTGATATGAAAAAGAAGATAATCACTGCACTAGACATCATGCTATGAAAAAATATTAAAGATTAAAGTAGAGCTGTTTAAAACGATAATGAAAGATATTACAAATTGAGACGCTTTTAACAACTCCAATAGCTCTTCATTAGAGTTATCATAGCACCTGAACAGATAAGGGAGCACTCCTTAGCCTGTCCTCAGGGACACATAGCATAGAAATTTTTATGCAACAAGGACTGGCCTTTACTCTGTTGTTGAAGAACCAAACAGAGGGGAAATGAACAGTGTCTGCAGGGGTTGTACTTTGGGGTCGAAAATGATTAATTATATCAATAGAATTCCCATTCATTATACTTTAGCTCCTACAGCAGCGGAAGTATCATGTACGGAGCTAAAGAGTACATGATTGGCTAACTTAACTAAATCTAGATAAAATTCCTCATTTATTAATGTTTAACTTGTCGATAGGGTTAATTTCTAACCCATTCGACTTTTGAAAAGAAAAAAACTTTTTAATATTCCTACAGAAGTTAAAAATAAAGATTTTAATATGTATTTTGTCTCTAAAACTAATTAGTGGTGATCAAAAGCTATCGTAAATATTGATAATTATGTTTTTTAAAAACTTTTTTGTGGAATTAAAAGATTATTATGAAAAAGGGAAAAATATAATAAAATAAATTTATTTTTGAGAGAAGTAGACATCTGAGGCAGAAATGGACTCCTGCCATTTATGGGCTTCTCTTTCTCAGAAGCCCCGTTCCCTTTGCCTGAAATCCTTCAAAGCAGTACAAACATTAAAAATTTGTCCAATTTTTGTCATTTATGGCTAAATTCAGTTTACCTCTAATTGCAGTTACGTTATTTTGTCACATTTGGTAGGAGCTGTTCCACTATGGTTGTGGATCTTTATTCTTATGACTGGCTAAAAACGACAACATGAGTACTATTTTGAATGACAATGCAAAAAAGGTTTTATTTGGGGAAGAAAAGGAATATTGAGTATAAAATTTGTATAAAATCAAGGCAGCGTTTTCAGCGGAAGAAGTTCGTTACCTCAAACACCCATCCTCACCGTCCAACACTTTATTTCTCTCCACACCTATATCCAACTCCAGATGCTGTTACATTCGATTTACTTCTCCGTGTTTGGCGACACATGGAAGAAACAAAAAAAACAATCTTTTCGCCGGTGGTGGGAACAAAAAAAAAAAAAAAGAAACGAAAAAAAACACTTCTCGATGACATGTTATTGAGATCTTTCGCAAGCATTGTTTGCGAAAACTAAAAAAAAACACGGTAGCGCTAATAATCTTTGTAGTCGGTGGAAAAAATCTAGAGGGTGTTGAAGATCCCTCTTATTTAATTTTTTTGTTCTGTGTCCATGATGATTCTGGAGGGTGGAGAGCACAAGTGGGGAGTTGATTGCAGGGTGGGGTGCCTTCTTGACCGTTTCTTTTCTTCTTCTTTTCAGCTCGTGGGCCATTAGTAAGACGAGACAATTTGTGAAGGTGTTTGTCAAGAAAAAACGAATGGAGATTAAAATGGACAGTAGACGAAGATAATTTCTTTGCCTTAAGTAATATGTCACTTTTGGAGAATCTTTTGGAAGTGGTAGAGAGAGCCAACTAGCAAACAAATTCCCAAAATTTCGCCAAGTTCACTAATAAAATAACTATTTTTAAAAAATGCAAAATTCTATCCGATCGTTTGGTAGGTAACACGCGATGTTGAAAACAACAATATCACAGATCATGTGAAAAGGGTATTTGTTGATAGATGTTCTAGCAGTGACCTAGCCCACATACTCCGTCTATCTATTTTCTAAAGTCTATGGTTTGTGAAATATCATGGCGCAAAAGAAAGTGGTCATACATCGCCAAATACAGAGTAGGTAGTTGAGCCGGAATTGACTTAGTGCCTTTCTCCTGTGACCCAACGAAATGCTTTCAATCCTAGACTGCCGGAGATGGCAATTGTGAATTTCATGGAAAGTTTGGCAGCCTGTACCGAAAGGGTTAAGTGAGGATTGAACTGGAATGATAAAATTTAGAGAACTCGAACATAGTAGAGCTTTGTCGATAATAGTTTTCGAGTTTAACCTTAAAATGGCGCTTTTTTATTCGTTGGTTTAAAAAGTTTGGGTAATTCGTGGATATCGTAGTTGAGGAACATAGCACTCCGTCCCAAAAAGATCAATATAGACCTCAGAATGGGTGAATATAATCAAGCATTATCTTGTCGCGAGGACGTAATTCTTACTCCAAACGACTTAAGTACTAGAAGAATGATACTAAGACTTTTTTTAACTCTGCTTCAAAAATTGAGAAATTAAATAATAAATTATTTTATTTATAAGTGGTGACTATTGACCATCCTAAACAGACATTGTAAGACAAGGTTGTTAATTTCTTGGTAGAGTCTCTAAAGATTTATACAGGGTGTCTCATAAATGTTGAGTCATACTTCTAGGGGGGATAGTAGACACCTGACCGAGTCAGAATCACGTAGGATTTGGGGGTCCCAGACCAAATCCCAGGGAGTTAAATAGGGAGCGACACCCCAAAAAGATTGTAGAAAAATTCAATTTGTAGAAGAACTACTGTTGGTAAAAATTTAAATATGGTCTCAAATTTTGTGGTTTGATATAATCTTGAAAATTATCTTAAAAGTTTTCACTTTAAAATGTTTTATTACGAAAAAAGTTAAAAAACCAAAAAAAATGCGGGGGAAAAACTGACAAAAATTTATTTTGTATTTCGAAATCCTTTCTTTTGATTTCAGAATCTGAAAGAGCATAGTATAAAACCCTAAAGTCCATAGTTCCAAGTAAATATGATCAATATTAAACACTTGAGAGTGTTTTTCGCGTGGGTTAACAGTTTTCCTTTAGCTGTTTCCAGAACAGCTGTTCATGATGTAATGATTACTATATTAATAATACCGTTTCGCTCAAAATTAATCGTGATTTTTAATCGAAACCAATTGAACTAAAAATCCGATCATGAGTTTTTTTCCGATTACGATGTGTACGATTTTACTCAAAATTTAAGCATTAGACCAAGTTTTTCTGATAAAGTTTGAAGTACTTAAACCTGAAGACAGAGAGTTCAATTCAAGTTCGATTTACATGCATCAACTCGAGCGATGCGACCGGATGTCGATGGGAAAAGGTCGAAAATGATGATTCTTCTTCCATTGGTTCTTGGTAATATTACGAAATAACTACGTCATCGTCTATAACAGTGGTCCCGAACTCATATAAGTCCGTGGAAAACATGACATTACACTTAATCATCGTGGGACAGACCATGAAGTAGCTTTAAAATTTTTGCCTCATATAATTATGAATTATATTGACCAGTATGCACAATTAGATATGAATAGCATGATTAATAGTACATTTTATCCACACTATAAACATATTAAACATAATCCTTTCATCGGAGATTACCTTACTGCAACAATTGATTTATCATCTAAGAGAATTTTATTCCAATTAAGATCAAACCAAGATTCATTATATTTTGAAGGCAAAGTTTTTAAAATAACTTTGAAACATGGGAGCACGTGTTCTTCGAATGCTCAGTATATGATTTTTATCGTATTAAATACCTATCATCTCTAACTCATTTCCGTAATAATTTTTCTAATTTTCTCACCTACTCACATCGTAAATTTCACTTAATAGCAAAATTTATTAAATCCGCACAAGGTTTGAACAGGTTTTTATTGGAGAGTCTGTCCTTAGAAGTTTAATCTTATTTTAAGATTATTTGTTTTGAAAATATTTTATTTATTCTTGGAGACAAATGTTGTTTGAACTTGTTATGAAAGGAAATGTGTTGTGTTTAAATTCTTGTTTATTACTTTTGTCTGTTTGTTGAAAGCATTTGTATGTATTTGTATCCACCTTTGTTAGCGGGCTTCGGCCTAAAAAACAATAAAAATTTCTTCTTCTTCTTTATCGTGGGACAACCGTTTCTCTCTTTTAACTGACCCCTTCAGTTTGTATAAAGAGAAATCTATAATTTTCCCTTACTGCTGTGGGAAATTATAATACATGATTATTATTACAATTACTTTAAATAAAGCTTTTAACTTTTTCGCCACTAAACAGGAACCTACCATATTGGCTATTACATAAACTGTCTCTGAAAGAAAGTTTTTTTTTGAATATTTTACACGAATACTTTAGTTTATCTTCAACAAACCGTGCTATTAAAAATCTCTTACCTATTGGCGACTTTAAATGCCAGTTTCTGGAGCCCTCTCACGAACCACCAGGAACAACTGATCCCAACAACGCCCAAGTTAACCATTGAATCGTATGGGGTATTTGGGGTGTCTAGGATCGAAAGGGTTAAGAAAATTTCGATGGTTGCGTCGTGCTGCGTATGAGCCCACGTTAGCCGGTCAGACGTCGGATAGGAGGAAATCCGGCCTTGCCATTAGTAGTTATTGGCAATATCACGTTATAAATGCATTTACTGCAAAGATTTGACCATTTCAGTCTTAGCCGCTCGATATTTTCAACCGTATTCAATAGTAAACTCGGGTGAAGTAATAAGGAATTCCTTTATTAACTCATCGCAAGAATATTACTTCCAGCGATTAATAAGTAAGACAGTGAATAAAATTCTTTTCGTGTAATGAAACTAATCCTATGTATTTCTTTATTATTTAAAAAGTATCAAATTTAGTGGTGACTTTTTGATCCAAAAGCCTGTCTATAATTTTTTTTGTGGGTGGATAAAGGAGATCTAACATAATCACACATTATTTTTTAGCTGAAAACTTCCTTTTGGTTTCATATTTTATTAATTTTTCTTACACTAATTTACTTCGAGGCAAAGGATGGCACTGAATTTTTCTGTCTCTATATATCGGATAGACTCTATACAAAACTTTTTGAGGTCCTTTGTACTAAATAGAGCATTTTCAATCACATGACTCGAACCTAACAACGGCCTTAGCAACAGAAGTGTTACAGTTTTTTGCCCTACAGAGGTTAACAGTTACAGAAAATGACTAGCCGTGGAATTCTTCTATTGGTGCATTTGCAATCACATACTTAAAAACGGCCTTAGCAACAGTTAAACAAAGGCCTTAGCAACAGTTAAACGCCCTAGAGAAGATACACAGTTAAAAGAAAATAACCGGTTGTGACGTCACCTGAAAACACTATTAAGATTTCTAAAAGCAAGCACGCCGGAGCTCTCAGGCACGGGATAAACATTTTCCTCCTTAATGAATGTTGGACATTTATGAAGGCAAGGAAACAAATGATTTAGTTATTTTAGTTTTGTCAAATTCAATTCAATTCGTATTTTTTTTAATTATCTCGACAATTTTTCTAAAGGGTTTTCAAGGGATCAATCAAAACTCTCGTAACTTGTTTCATAAAACTTACTACACTAATAATTTCACAATTATTAGGTGAGAAACTGTCACTCGTTCTAGTGTTATGTTGTGTTTACACAGTCGGCAAGGCAAGCCTTAGAGTGAGCAGGCCGTTTCCCCAACACCAACCGGCCTTCCCTAGTAAGGAAGTGTCTATTTGGACGGTAAAACCTGCAGTTGGCACATGCGCCGTAGGTCTCGCGGTTATGTAGCAGTCCCGGCGTTCCAATCAGAACCGTTGCTGGGCATCAGCCGGGTAAAAAGAGTAGAGTTTAGTTGTATATCTGCTGGCCAAATAGACCGTGCCTATAAGTAATGCAACACGTGGTTCCCGTTATATGGCGTCCCCAAGTGTTGATCCACAGGTGGGTTCAACTAAGTTTCCACCAAAAACTTTTTATGGGATCTATATAATGGATTTGAAGCTCAATTTTGGACATTCGGATGACTTTTATACTAATAACCGTTACTCATACACCGCCGAATTTCAAGGAAAATAATCAATGAAATTTATCTAAATTATGGGATGTCGTTTTTATAACCTTTAAAGAACACTCTTTAATAAATCAATGAGTTACTAATCTCTCTACGATATACCTCGCACCAAACCCATTATGAATTGGGCGAAATTATAGCTGACCCTCTAAAGTACGCAAACTGCAACATCAAAACTCTACAAAATATTATTTAATTATTTACTTTTCTACTGGTGACTATAAATATAGCGCGCGTCACCAAGTTAAATTTTACTCTTATTCTTACCCTCTTAGCTCCCTCGGATTTTTATCAACAGTTTTCTTGAATCTATAGCTTAGGAGACACTTCAAGTCTGACTCAACGATATTTTAGACAAATCACATCACCGTCATACAATCAATGCATGAATAATAGCAGTTTACGATTTGTTAGCGGTCATAGGTTGATCATGAATCTCCATTTGGGTTATGTGTGAATAACTACAAGGGTTTGAAGTTGATCACTTTTTGTCTCAAAAACCAAGTTCTATGGATAATTTTGATTAATAGTTTTAAAAAATCGGGTTTTTTTTTATTTATTTATTTTTTTTTGGTCAGATCAATTTCGATCTGAGTGTTATTCGATAAAAATTCAAGAAGTATTTTTTAACAAGTCTGGGTATAAAAAAATATGAATGATAAAACACTGGTATACTAACGAGTTACTAGGCGGTAAAATTTGAATTTAAAGATTCATTGGTGTTTTTTTTTTCAGAATGTTGATTAATAATAGATTTTAACAAACGTGATGGATATTTTTTAAGGAAAACATTTTGATTAAATTATTGATAAGTTAGGCTGGGCGCGCACGAGTGACTAAAGTCACGGCGACCAGGATTACTAGTATCAAAAATATCACAAGAAAACAATAGAGTATTTTCAATCACATGACTTTACCTAGCAACGGCCTTAGCAACATTGTTTTTATCCTCCAGTGATGTCATGTGCGAATGCTTCTATTGGATGCTTATATGTCCCGCCCCTAACAACAGCCTTAGCAACGTTGTTTTTGTCTTTGTCACCGTGACAAAAGTCGCCCGTGCGCGCTCGCCCTTAGAGTTAATAAATATTCAAACTTTCAAGAGAGTGTTATTTATGGAGATGACCTGTGAGACGTTTGTTTGAAAAGTTGGTTGACGTTTCTTCTGCTAATTTTTATAGTAGTATGTTTTACAAAGTTAATTAGTTTCAGTGAGCTGGGTTTGGGAGGATTGCAAAGCAATCCAAAATGAATTGCGTAAGCAGTTTACGGGGGTTGGTGAGCGATAGCTCCCTAATGACCTGAACAATAATTTAATCTTCATTCAATGAAACATTTACTTCTCGTGAGGATGAATTATTAGTTCCAAACGACTTTAATATTATCACCACCGATTTCTACAATGGAAAAGTTAACTTAATAGGTACATTAAATAAAATTTATTAAATTAATTAGTGGTAACTATTGACACTCGTAGACAGACATGAATAATGTCGATCATGAGTTTTTTTGCCAAATTTATCAATAAAAAGTAGTTTTGGTGATAAAGTGTGATCATTAAACCCAAACCCCAAAGTTTGTGAGCCGTCGTATCGCTGTCACAGGGAGGAATAAAGTAACTGAGAAGCAACGGTTTATTTCTAATGCATCATAGAAAACATTGTTCTACGAACTTGCACAACGCAGAAATCAGTAAAAAACGCTCCTGAAAATCGAACGATATCGAACAAACGAATCATCGCAATTCAATACGATATCAGAAACCATATTAAACGATCCAGAATTTGGGAAACTCTATTCACAGTCAGAACAAATGCAAAGACGCGGGAGCAAGGCGAAAGACAAACCCAAAATCGAAGCCGGGACATAAACACAGATGACAGGTGTCTTTAAATTCCACCCCCCCTGACGCGAGTGAAGTGAAGTGAACAAGCGAACACGAGTGCATTGCCTTCCAAATGGATCACGCTTTTACAGGGAGGGAAAAAAAGATCTCTCCCTTACGACATCTTTACACGCACCCCACCCATCTCCTATAAGCTGCAGACGATATTTTTTATATTTATTCGAAACTACCCCTCTCTGGTTCCCTTTGACAAACGATGCTGTGTCCGGTAGTTCATAGAGTTAGAAAGAAACTGAGTGCGCAATTATCCTTTCTACTCTTGTAGACTGTGGAGTACAAAATCACCACTTAAAAAGTCAAATAATTTAATTACTGTATAAATACTTTTAAAACGTCCAAAATCCTTTTCACACTATTCTTTTTATTATCTCTTTAAACATGTTACTACTTAAATCACATTTCAATTCAACCTTTTAAAAATAAAAATTTCTCCCGTTATGTAGTATCTCTGCAAGGCTTAAATGTTCTAGATACCGAAAACCTTTCTAAGTTAAACCTTCTGCAGTAGGTTTTACCATAGACTTAACATTGGAAATTCACTGATATCGCACTACTTTTGACATCATACGTCCGAGTTGTAAGGTCATATGTATGAGGAGGGTCTTGGCCAAACTCTTCAAACTTCATTCTTTTACTCTCAAAAATACACATGCGAAATTTCATGAATTTTGAATAGTTCTTACCATTTTATTTTATAGCTAAAAAAACATTAAATTATTTTGATGGAAATTTTTTAGATAAGTATCAAAATTTGCCTTTTGTCACGTTTTTTTTGTAACCAAAGTATTGGTTTAAAAAATACTTGTTCTTTTAATTCGGTTCTTTTTTATTGTTAACTGTTTCGCGTAACTGTCCATTTAATTTGGAATTCATATTAAGGACTACATACGGTAATTCTACAATTTACACGGTATATTGGAGAATCAATGTTGCATTTCAAGACCAGAAAGTGTTTTCGAAATTCATGCAATTCAAAACTTATACAGCTATCCGAAACTGAATTCCATTTTTTTTTATACACACCAGGCCCGATTTTTAAAATATATCAATCATAATTTAATCATCAAACTTGGTTTTAGATATAAACGTGATTATCAAATTCAAACCTTAGCCCCCCCCCCTGAGGATTTAACCAAATTACTTACGAAGTGATAAATGCTACGACAGTTGAAGCATGCGCAGTAATAGGAGCTTGTTATTACGTGTTTTAAAGCATTAAAATTATGTTACTGATCAATCCTGGCATCAGCACCGATAGCCCAGTAGTATAGTGTGAGGCTAGTAACCCAATGGTTCCCAATTCGATTCCTGGCTACTACTTTTGTAATTATGTTTTTTTTAACTTGTAATTTTTCAAAAAAAAAAATAGCGAGATTAGAGTAGAATTGAATCGTTTATTTCAAAAACCAGTCAAGTGACAAATTGTTGATTTTGAGTAAATCAAGAAACCTCCTACCAACTTTATTTTTTTTTTAATTTATATTTTTTCAATGAAAGTTATCCACTTGTGTAACTGTTTGATAAACATGAAACTTTTTTTTTATCTATATTGACAAATGTAGAAAAATAATAAAAAGTCTGCACTTGACTGGGTTTTGAAACAAACGACCATCACTATCGTAAATGTCGTATGAAATATTCCAATTTCATTTGGGACTTGAAAAATAAATGAAAAATTAAGATTTTAAAGAGTTTAATATCCCTGTTATGGATACATATTTGTTCTGGGCATGACTATTCCTCATCATACACTCGATCTATTATGCATTCTGCTTCTGGTGTAGGCCATTGAAAAATTGTCTCATAAAACTCTTGGTATCCAACCAAGTAGGGTTTTAGAGCTAGGGTTTAGAGTAGGGTTTTAGTTTGGAAGAGAAACCAGTCAAGCGCTGTCACTTGTCTTCTTTCTAAAATAAACAAGGATTTCTAGGCTTTGCTACACCGTCACATGGGGACAGAACTTAATTTTTTTTGCATCAAACGATGTAGGTATTTACATTTACAAAACAGTAATTGACCAATAACTCAATTTTCAATTTTTTTGTCGCTTGACTGGTTTCTGAAATAAACGATTCAATTGTGTTGTTACTTTCGTAGCAATAACGAGTGCCAATTCCACATTGGGACTCTTTTCACAGGTCACGCGATGTTACCGTCAACGCACCATCTGTTACCTTCTCACCCTACGCATACTCTCCCCCACTGAAAAACGACTTCGCGTCGAAAAGCCCCGACGAAAAACCCAGAAATTTAAATGGCAGACGATTTTTCGCATCATCGTTTGAGGGTGCTCCCTCCCTCTTTATTACAGTAGTAGTGCACTACTTTCCAGGAAAGATGGTCCGACGCGTGTCGTGTTTCGAAAAGTAACGACCACCCTCTTTGGTTGTTTTAGGAAACCGCAAACGATCGCTCGGATGATGCGGGGTTATTGAGGTGTTTGGGGTTGTTTGTTATACGACGATGAGTGAATGAAGTATATTTGTTGGAAATCCTAAAATTACGTTTGGTTTTTAGAAATTTCAGGGGGTAGTTATAATGGTGTGTGCTAAGTGTTTAAAATTAGAAGCTTCTGAATTTTTATGTAACTTACTATACCTTGAGCATAGGTGTGGTTGATTGTATTTCACACAGCAGTTCTCAAAATATTTTACGCAAGTTATCACTAACAAACCGTTAAAGATATTAACTATTTTATAAACAAAACAGTTCTCATGTTTCCTGATACCTTAATCGCCAATTTGGTGTTACAGTAAAGTCAAAACATGCGACAATAAAAGTTTTTGAGTAATGAGAAGGACCCAAAACCCGTAAATATTCTATTTCTTATGGAATTAAGGTGCATTAAAATCAGCAACAAATATATAACTTTAATTTCAGTAGGTACACTTTCTCCCGAAAGAAATTCAAATACACCTTTATTCATTTCTAATCACACATAAAAAAAAATCGTATAACCCGATATTTTGACTACCAGCTCTAAAAAAAAGACGCCCAAAGTGATTAAACTCTAAAAGACGCGCCTTTCAAGAAGAGAAGAGTAGTACATTATCGCAGCGGAATGAAAAGGGAAGATCCTAGCCTTACACCTAACACCTGAAAACAGCCTTACAACAATGGTAGCCTCCAGTGATAATTTCCCTCAACAAGTCCGGAACAGAGTTCAACACTGTTGCCAACGGCGCGACGCAAACTCCCCGAACTAAATGAAAGCCCCCGAGATCAGCAATCAATATTCAAATGGCGCATACGATAATGACAGAAAGAGGGGGTTGGGACAGACCCATTACCTCCCCCCCTCCCGAGCATTTCTTGCAGAAAAGACTCCTTCCTTGCCACTGTAACCGCAACCTTCGCTTAATGGCGTAGAAAAGAGCATCGCGATTGGCTGTATAAATTCCCCCACTAATATCGTCCGCGATGGGCCTGTTGCCATTCTCCGCTTTCGTAATATTTATGGGGGCAGTTACCGGGGGTTGTCTTCTTCTTCGCGAGAGAGAGTGTGCGGGGAGATTTTGTTTACGAGGGGGGATGATGACCCTAGAGTTTAGATGAAAGGATTGTCGGTGACGCGATATTTTTGAAAGGGAGTTTTGTGGGGACGGAATGGCAACAGTGTCATGTTTATATCGACGTTTCTGATCTGTGATGCTGAATATGGCCCTCGGTTTGAATTATGGAACGACGTTTCGACATAGTATAGAAGCTCCAATAAGTTTCTCAGCATCCCCTATATCAGAGGATGTAGTATCTTATAGAGAACATGGTTTTGTGGGGCCTTCGATTTTTTAGTTCTGGTTTGATCAAAGGAAATACTACTAACATTCATGAAAATAATAATAATAATAGCTGTTTGTTGAAATATTAAATATTTTTCAAAATATCCTATGGTCCCTGCAAAATCAGAATTATTAAATTCATCTTAATTATTTATTTATTTAGAACGTCCAACTTTGAGGACTGAACTGACTTTACTTTTAACTATCCAAAATTATAAAATTATTATTCGTTTTATAATTTCATTAAATCCTTTTATTTTACTCAACTATATTAAACTTACTTCTACTTCTATATTCAACTAAGGTTTATTCAGTTTAATTTTATTCTTATAATGAAGTCTTTACTACGTTCTGATGTCATCTGACCAGTTGAACTCGCAAGCAATGTAAAGTTTAGTGAACCAGAAAAGTAAGGATTGTTATTTGTAAGAGAATCAACTAGCCTTGCTAATTTTAATTCGATGCAAATAAATTATTTTACTGATAATATATGTATTTTTAAAATGAACCAGTTTGCTTATTCAAACTTTTTTTTGTCCCTATCACTACATTAAAACAGTGAACTTCTAGAGTAACAGAAATAATTGCAAACGGATCCCCAAGTCTAATTCCCTACTCTGCTAATTATTATAAAAATACTACTTTATTATCTAGATTAGTTTGCCTCAATTATATAAAAATCTCAGCAATATGCGGTTTGGTTGTAAAAATAGTTAATTACAAATTAACTCCATCATATTCTATGGAGGAACTTTAAAATATACCTATGTAGGGTTAAGGATGTTTACTTCCTTTCTTGAAAAACATTATTGCGATTTAACAATACTACTTCGAATACCAGAAAATAGTTTCCCAATTCTTCGAAAGTTATTGATTATACCTGTACCTGATTTTGAAATAACAACTTTACTCCCTTTTGGTAAAATATTATCTATATTTAATACTAGTACATACTTTGAATATGAATGTAATAGTTTTTCTCAAATCTTACATTCACCGAAATGGTATCGAAACAAACTATCTATATGCAATCAGTGTTTTCAAGTAGAAAGTTTTTAATGCTTTACCAATATTATCATTACAACGATCAGCAATAACACTTTGAGAATCTTGCAATCTCCTGACAACAAATCTAATGAGAGGAGTACTTAAATCACTACTTTCTATAAGAAACACCCAACTTTAAAACAAGGACTTATAACCGAAAAGTCTTTCTTTTCTTCAAAACTACCCAACGCCCCAAAACTATCGATTACAGCTCAAAACAGCGCATTACCGTTATTATTTCAAACAGAAAACTCCAGCTTCTAATTTACTCCAGATTGAAGTATCGAACACAACAACAACGGTGGAATTAATTCTTTTTCCACCCGCCAAAAAGAGAGAACTCCTAAGTCTCAGTTACAGTTAAACACGGAATGGAGTTGCGTGCTCCTTCAGTTCATAACGACCGCAGTTATCGGTTTTGAACCGCGCTCAGACGATATTTGAAGGAAGTGTTCTCTGGAAGGGTCGAACGAACGCGTTCGTGTTGTTCCCTCCTATGCGGGTGGAAGAGGTATATATAACGAGAAGAATAATTGTAAATTAAATTCGGAGGGAATGGGAGCAAAGAGAATTGTTATTGGAATGGGGAGGTATCACGCATAAAGGCAGGTGTATCGTTATGAAGTGTTCTGTATGAGCTCTAAAAGCGTAAATCCTCGGCTGAACTCATTCAAATTTCATGAAACCTAATTTGAATCTATTAAGTCCTTTAACAAAGGTGCTGCGCTCGAATAAAAATAGAACGGGAATTTCTGAGTTGAAACAATGGGGTTTAGTTGTGTGTTAACAAAACTTTGTGCAATAGTTTTGTATTTCGGGGGTGGGGGAATTATAGTTTTAGCTGTCGAATAATTAGGTATTTAGTAAATAGACAGCTATATACCTAAAGACTTTTACTAATGCATTTACTTCTAAATATTCAACAGATTATATATACAGTATCCAGTGTTATTCCTACTATTTTTTTGGAGGAGTAAAAATACTCCTTGACTTTTTAGGAGGAGTGAAATTGAATTATGAGGAGTGAAATACGGAAATAGCATGAACTACATATACAGAAATACGAAAACCGCAATCAAACTCCCAAAGCATCAGAACAATAAATAAAAAAATTACTATGGCTGTATGAAAACACAATTAAAAAGTATGATAATTAGGGTGTAGTGGCTTTTGGCAATTGGCTTTGGCCAGAAGTCGGGCGAAAATGTCTCCGCTGAGATCAGTTGGTGTTTTGAGTAGAAAAATATTATTTGTTAATTTCGGTGCGGCCACGCGGTGCATTTTTTAAGCTAAACCTTTGTAAAAAATTCAAAGAGTGAAAATACTCCTGGATAATTTTTCAAAGAGTATTTCCTATTTTCAAGAGTGAAAAGGAGTCTCAGAGGAGTTAAAAATATCTCTGACAGTATCCATTGTTTATAAAATAAAATACAACTCGTTCATGCACTAAAACAGGGTTTACCAAACTTTTTCATACATCGACCCCTTGGGAGTAGTTTACCTAGGCCATCGACCCCTTTTCAAAAATCCGACTAATTTCTTCAAGAAAAACTATTTATTAATGAAAATCTAACTAAAATTTAACAGCCGGTTTCATTCACTAGTAATCTGGAAAATTCATAGGTGAACCAAGTAAGACCACCAAAAAAGCATTAAACATTCAAAACTTTGAAATTAAAAATTTATATATGCAAAGAAAGTTCAATAAATCAGGAAAAATCTTTGAATCCTCCACAGCATTGCATTGTATACAATAAGGTAGCAAGATTTTATCAAAATAAAAAAAAAACACCAAAAAAGAAAGAAATTTTGAAATACTCAAAATACAGTAAAAGTAAATTATTTTAATTAACCAATTCAGAGACAAAATTATTAAAATTATCATTATTACAATCCAATTAAGGGTATAATTACGAATAGGTGCAATGAGAAGGGTGAGCCTGATGCTGGGCTGCCAAAGAGGGGATTATTTGGTTTAAAATTACTTATTATTCTTTTTCGCAGCTGACATAATTTAATCAACGAAAAAAATTTTTAATTTTTGTGCTTTAAATAAGAAACTACTTTATAGCTTTTTAAATTTACATTCCGATGTTAAATCGTAATTACCACTTTTCCAAAAAAAAAATGTGGCTATATAAAGTGCATTGAAAAGTCTGCTGTGGATTAATTAAAAATTTAATTTTTTGTTTAAAAACTTATTAACTTTTAAAACAATTTTTATACAAGATTTTGCATAAAAACCACAGGGTTGGCAAGTTTCGGCCGCAAGTGTAAAAGCGCAGTAGTGAAAAAAATTAGATTTTTGCCAGCAAAAGCATTTTTGACTCATAATCCTTAAACTTCTTCTATAAAAGACAGATACATCTTTTAAAAATGAAACGATAAAATAATATTCCTATCTTGCACATACAAATCATGTTTGAATTTTTTTTACATAATTTTTTTTTCACAGAAATATATTTCTGGCAGAATGACCGACCTTATTAATTGAAAATGTTGCATTCAAGTTTAAAAACCCTTTTTACAACACACAAAAAATTTGATTTCCAGATTTTTTTAATAACATATCGGTTCAATATTTAGAAGATATGTAGAAGACACGAGTTAGTTAGACACGAGCTGGGGTTTCTTTGTCTTTCCCTTATTTTAAGACTGTTTTACTTATATCAACCCCCTTTACACCTTCATCGATAGGGGGTCGATACTTTGATACCGACAACTATAGTAAACCATGATGCTCTTGTACAATACTAAACTTCTATTTTAATATTGATTTTTTAATAACTTAGTGGTGACTTTTAAATAAATTATCAAAAGAATTCTACATATTAGAATATTTCGACAGCCACGTTGCAAAAGCCTGTAAGAACATTTTTTGGCCAAAATAAGGTTTTGAGTTGTACTTGTTAAAGATGGCCTTGCGCACATCTCAGTGCCACCAAAATTGGCCAAAGACGCTTCAAAACTTCTCCATGACGATTTGTAATAACCAGTAAGTTGGGAACCTCCCAATCACCAAGCAAAACTCTGTAAGTTGCAGTGACGCTGAGGGGAAGCCGTGTTGTCCTCAGAAAAACGCGTATAGCGTTATTTTAAAATGCTTATCATCAAACCATCGCCATGCTTGCCAAAAACCAAACTTGCGATAGTTTGTTTTTTTTCGTCTCCTGAAAACTTTGAGTTTTTTTTTTTTTGTTACAGGCTTTGCAACGGGGCTGTTGATTTATCGTTCTTCATGGTTACGTTGTGAACCTAAGCCCCCAAACTACCTCTAAACGTGTCATTCCAGTATTCCGTAAAACCTTATATTTAAAAGATTACTTTCAAACAATACTTCAATTTATATTATAACAGTTAATAATATACATTACAAAAGCGACATTTTTTTACACAATTGTAGTACAAAGATCAATAATGGTTTTCTTAGTATTTAAAGAAAATGCACTTGTTTGATTTTAGATTTTTTCCCACGAGTTCCCAAGTTTTTCCAAGCATCAGTTATCTGTTTTTAGATGGTTATATGTTTTTTCTGTCATGTAAATAGTATATTTTTCAATCTGTATGAGAGTAGATAAATATAATACGTTATTTAAAAACGTCTATGAGTAAGTCTACATTCCTTAGAAGTTCGTTTCAATATTTGTGAGCATCAAATTTATTTAATTATTATTTATCAGGTGCAGATTTTCTTTAAATTAAGAACGTGTCTAAGAATTCCCAGCCCATTTTTCTGGATTTAAATTCTAAACATAGAAAAACTTTGAATAAATCTGAAACGCATCTGGCTTACAGTTAACAGTTAAACTTTAAAATAAATATACATTAACAATGTGTGAACGTGAAATTATTGCGGATATTGTTAAAAAAAGAAGCATAAATCGTCGGAATACAGGTGAAAGGAGCTAAGTCACTTCAGGCTCAATTACTTTGTACGAGGTTACGTCATATTTGGGGATATCCGAAGGCTTTTTTTAGCGCCATACATTTTTACCAACACACTGATTGCTTTTCAGCTTGGCGAGATTTCGAAAGTACGTTTGTTCCTTGGCAGCATTTTAACACTTTTAAAAGATCCTCCACTCCAAAAGTGACTAGTTGTCTTTCTCCTGTAAGCCAACTATATATTCACCAAAATATGATTTCAAATCTGAAAAATAATTATTTTACATAATCTCATACTTATTTTCTTTCTCCTTTCCTTAAAATTCAATTGCAGCTGGAGTGATTAATTGTAAGTTATTTTAGGTAGGTATGATTAGTTTAGTTTAAATTTATTTTAGTTTAAAATATCTTATGTTGATTATTTTCCATTTGTAATAATTAATGTATTTACATAAAAGTAAGTAAATATAATTTTATTTTGTCATTTTATATGTATTTACATCATTAAACTTCATTTTACAAGAGGTTTGATAAAATTACTCAAATTTTACCATAACTTTAATTTTTCTCTAATAACTGGAACCGTTTAGCAATAATTAAAACCTGTTTCATTCAAGCCTCTTTTTTACTCATTGAACATGCTCAATACTCGTAGTAGATTAAGCTTTAGTATACACTGTTAAAAAAACCAGTTCAATATTTCACCAGAATTCTGGTGAAATGTTTGAGATTTTAAGGCTTGCACCAGAATTTCGGTGCTATGCAAAATCGTTGCCACCGAAGAAAATATGGTTTCACCGAAATTACGGTGAAAGATCTTAAGGGTTTCGGTGCGACCTGATTGAACCGAGAATCGAGATTCTTGATCCTCCATCAGCCATTTTGTCGATTTGTTGTCGTGACTCGTGGAAATTGGATTGCTGTGGATTCATTTAAAAAGTAAGTGTTGAGTACTACTATTGAAGTATAGTATGATTTTTACGTTTTTGTTGTTGGCTTAAATTTTATTCTAACAGATAATTAAATTGGAATTAATAAAAGATAAAACAATTATTCTTAAAGATGCATTAAAACTGTTGTTCTGATTATATTGTAGAAATAAAAGTTTTTGAATGCATTTGCTTATGTTAGGATGTTCAGAATGTCAATTTTGATTATTTTAGACCCAACTAATTTATAAACATGTATGCTGCTTATCGATTTATATATTATTTTCATGTATATTGTTCACTTTAGTTTATAACTTCATCACGCTTTAGTTTTTGTAAATATATCTATGCATGTTTCGTTCATCTACATGGATCGTTGCGATCCCAGGAGATATTGATATTTTTCTTGTTCTATTTGATTTGATTGATTGTAAATAAATTTGTTATTCGAAGAATTTGTTACCTATTTAAAAATATTTAATTATGTTGGAAAGATAGAATGTTATTATTGAATTTTTCTTTTTCATCTCTAAAAATATGATATTAAAGTAAACATGAAATTTATTTATAGCATTCTGATTTGATTTGGCTTGTTGTTTGGATTACATTAAAAACATCTCCCTTATCATTTATAAGTTTAAATATATCCTTTAACTAATTAGTAGCATTTAAATTAGAATTTCATCTTTCTCTGGCATTAGGAACTAATAAAGTATGTAAAATATTTTCACTCGCTATTTAAGTAAGATGATTTAAGTGAAGCATTGAAAGAATTTCCCGATTTTTATCAAATGCAGTAGTCAATGGATATTTCAGTACAAACCCAACTTGTATGTGCTAGTTTATAGTTTTGAAAAAGGATGAGCCTGTTATTTCGATAATTGTCCTCTTATTGTGTAAAGGAGAAGAACTACGTTTTGTGTGTCGAACATACCACTCTCACACAGTGTTTCACATTTTAGGCTACAAGTTGTTTGAAACTATTCATAAATATATTGTCATTTACTGATTTTCTAGACAAGTATCCACTATCATCAGTTTACAAGTTTAAGGATATTCTGTTTTAATCCCTAAATACATAATCTTTGATCATTAATTTCTTAGTGTATATATTTATCTTATGTATGTAACTGTTGGAAATTCAAACTGTTCTGATTCTATAGCATGAATAAATTGCTAATTCTTGCTAATTAATAGTTGTTTATGTATTTTAAAAACTATCCTGTTATTGTAGCAATAATTTAGGAATGTTCTGTAACTCAAAGTGAGTACAGAACTCAAGTTACTCCTTATAAGAATCTAAAATAGTTAAAATGGTAAAATCTCTTTACATTGTTGGTATTTTGATATTGATTTCTTTTAAATAAATCTAATTTCTTACAAAAAATTGTTGATATTGTTTTATATTCATTTTATAAGTTTGAGAAGCTGGTAAAATAAATGTTCTGTTATTATGAAATTGTATTTTTTAATTAAAGTGTAACCTTGTTATCTCAAAAACCTTTTCAGAACATAAAAAAAAATTCACCTTGAAATTGATTATTTTTATATTATTCCTTGTTATCTTGGAGAAAAAAATTGAGTTCCTTTGGTTTAGAGATAATAAGGTTATACGTATACACATAATTTAAAGAAAAAAGTTCAATTTTATAATATAAATCTACATTAGACATAGTCTGACTGCCAGAAAAATAAATTTCAAAAGAACTTCAAACATAAATGATTACCTTACAGATTTGGCACAAAACGCTTTTTCAGCTTATATGAATTACCATATTGAAAATAAATGAAATGTTGTGTAAAAAAATGAGTGTTAAGGAATATGAACAAAATAATTTAAAAAAAACTAGTAGGTAAATGCATCCTAATATAATACTAATAAAAACACCTTATTTTTTGTCACCGTAGATCCGGTGCTTCCGATATCGCCCATCTCGGTTCAAACTTTCACCGTACTCCCGGTGCTTCCCATATCGCCTATCTCGGTTCAACCTGTCACCGCGGATTCGGTTCTTTCCGTATCGCTGATTTCGGTTCAAACTTCTACCTATTCCACGGTGCTAGTATGGGCACCGAAAACCTGGTTCAACTTTTCGCCACATTTCGGTTGCAGCTTTTTTTGAACCACTTTTAGGTGAAAGGTTGAACTTTTTTTCTAACAGTGTAGTAGTTCAAAATAATACTTCAATAGTTATATTGTGGTGGCGTATTTTGATATATATTTAAGAAATGTACTGTTTAACTGGTGATGTTTGATTATAAGCGTAGTTGAGTCTCAAATGTTCCATAATCTTGGACCTGCTATTTCAAAAACATGATACACATTACCGGCAAACCTTATACAGTTATACAGTAACCGTAAATAAATCATCATCATAGTTTTCCATCGTCTTCTGTAAATGAAAAATTTATTTTCTGTTTAAATTATTACATGAAATTATTTTCTTCTTCAATAATTCGTTAAAATTCAATTGGAACTGGAGTGATTAATTGCAAGTTATTTTAAGTATGATTAGTTTAGTTTTAATTTTTGTAGTTTAAAATATCTTACGCTGATTATTTTTCATTTATAATAATAAATAATGCCTTTACATAAGTAAATATAATTTTATTTTGTCATTTTATATGTGCTTACACATCATTAAACTTTATTTTGTAAGAGAGATTTGTTAAAAATTCTCAAATTTTACAACTATAATTTATTTTTTTTAACATCAGGAACCGTTTAGCAATACCTAGAGCCTTTTTTCATTCATAGAACATGCTCAATACTCATAGTAAATAAAATAGAGCTTTAATAATGTCGACAGAGGAATTTTCGATACATTCTTAATTTCAAGGGCGTATTTTATTATGAATTTAAAAAATGTACTGTTTAACTGGTAATGTTTGATTATAAGTGTGGTTGTGTCTCAAATGTTCCATAATCTTGGACCTGCTATTTCAAAAACATGATATACACATTACCGGCGACCCTTATACAGTAACCGTACATAAATCATCATCATAGTTTTCCATCGTCTTCGGTAAATGAAAAAATGTATTGATGTATTTCTTAACGATTTTGGTTTACTGCGTGTCAGGTAAATATAATCCCTGAAAGCATTTGATTGGATAACTTCCCTGCTTATTGATAGTGTTAAAGGAAAAACTTGTTTTACAGACGATCCTAGTGTATTGTAGAAAAACAAACAATAATTGGTGGGTGGATTGGAGACATTTGCTTGTCTTATAAAAGCTGCTTAGTCTTCTTCTTCCTTATCTAACAATACTTACTGTGTCGTACGGTGGAGTACGAGGGTCAAGTGACAATATGCACATAAACTTCTGTTAACCTATCCAAAATTTGTACTTTCTTGATTTGAATTGATAATAAGAAGGTTAAGTAATAATAAAAAAAACTCATGAATTTTTAAAAAAGCACTAATAATTCACTAAATTACTATTTTTAATAAACAGTGAAATAATCCAACCATTTTAAATACTTTAATAATGAAATTAAATTATCCAATTCTACAAGTCTAATTGTTTTTCAATTATTTTGAAAACATTTAGGTACTCAAATTGTTGTCCACCAAATATTACTTAAAATTAAATATACAACCCAAATTGTAAAATTCTCAAATCCTTTAATAAGATGATAAATTTTTGAAAAATTAAATATCTCCAGATAATTATATTTTATGTTACAAAAAATTGAAAATCCTATTATTTTTGCCGAAAATCCAGGTATACTATACTAGACTGCAACGTTTCCTGACCCTATGAAGTCACTACGTGGAAGGAAAAACTGCGTAAACAGAAAGCCTGTTAGGTTGCTACGAGGAGTTTCGGTACACAAATTGTGATAAAAAAAACCGCTATGTTTACGTGGGTTTAACCACGGCTTACTAGATACTTATACAAGCTAGCCGAGTACGAAAATCATTGCAATTCCAGATGGCATTATTGGACAAACTGGCAAAGCATATTCACAGTGTTGAAGGCGGTGGGTGATATAGGTAGGTCTTGTAGCGCTCCAAGCAGGAAAAGTTGTCAAATGGTTTTCATTGTTTAAAACTCGGCTAGCCTGTATAAGTATCTAGTGTAAGCCGTGGTTTAACAATTTAAACATATTTTTAAATGGACGTTCTTAATTTCACTCAAAATTTAGTCTCCGCGCTGGGAACTACTTCGGTTTTTTTTTCGAGGGTCAAGTAACTTTCCAGTCTAGTATAGCTATTTTAAGGATTATTTGAAACGTAACATCATTAAAATGTTTCCCAGTGCGGTAAGATTCAGTTTTTTCGTTCCGTTAAGCAGTTCCTTCTTAAAGGATATCTGGTAAAAGCGAACAGCACAGACGAGAGAAAAACCAACCAAACAACCAAATCAGTTCCTTCACTAATCTCTAAAATCAAGTTCGTGGCCAGCGGCAAGACAATTAACTAGCATCAAACAAACAAACCAAACTTAAAACCACTGATAAATTCCCCATTCATTCTAATCCCCCAGTACCCTCTCTAATCACCCAAACTAACCTCATCGTTAAGATCATTTAAAAAGTTCGCAAGCACCCCCTTCAACACCCCACCGGGTCAACATTCCATTTGTGGAAAAGTTCCAGAACAATTAATAACCTCCCTCCACGAACTTATTACGATCATAATCCGAGAATTAATGAAAAAAAAAAGAACAATGCGAGGGAGAGGAGAGAAACGAAAAATAAATTCACTGAAAAAAAAATCACCGCAGTATGGCTGTTCGAACTTAATGATCGTTTGGTCGTTTATGAGCCGTGGAAGATATCAAATTGCAATTAACCGGTCCGAAGATTCCCCTCAAACGATTCTCTAATTGAGGGTGGAGTGTGGGGGGTGTCTAGCAGAAGAAGGGGAAGAGTGCAATGTGTAGAGCTGGGAGGACGCTGATAAGATGCTTAGCGTTTTAAAAACCACCAGGTTTTTTGTCAACAATGTGAATAGTGTAGGTATTACCTGAAATATTCAAATTTCAATTTAACAATGCTTTCAAATTTACCGTTCATGCGAATTTGAAGAGGGATTATATTACTGATAACCTTTTGTTTAAAAAAAAAGTTTATTTATAAAAAGTTTATTTATACTTTTTCTTTATACTAGACAGCAACGTTAGTTGACCCTATGACGTCACTAACAAAGGAAGCAGTTCCCACCGCGGTGTCTGAATTTTGAGTGAAATGAAGAAGGTCAATTTAAAAATATTATTATTTTGCTAAACCCTTGTGGGTATATAGTATCACCTTATCACGATTTGAGTATCGAATCTTCTCCTAGCAACCCAACCGGCTTTGTGTTTTCCCATTTTATCCTTCTTCGTAGGGACGTACTGGGTTCAGGAAAGGTACTGCCGAGTATAATAGTAAAGTCAATGCTATTAATTATAAATAAATGGGTGTTTTATTTTAATTTTTAGAAGAATATGATACTGTGTTTTAAATCAATTAAAGTTGCACACGTGTTGATTTTTTTTATTTTGATGCATAATTGTTTTAATACGATCTGTTAAAGACATGGATAAATTCAACTTTTAAATTAATATTAATGAACGAAACATAAATAAACCTTTATTTTCTTCTTTTTGCCATTTTTAGGGTGCATATTTAAAGTATTACTCAAAATTTATTAAGACTAAAGATTAAATTAATTAGATTAAAGGCTTAATTTAAAGTTTTGAATTCTTATGCTGGCTGACTCAAAATTTATTAATTATACCAGGTTTTGGCGATCAAATGTGATCATTAAATTAAAACCCTGTACAAAAAGCTTAAATACGTTGCTAAAAATGTCACCAAAACTGTATTAATTTATATCTGTCTCTGTACAAAATGCCAACACAAGTTTTGCTAAAATAGGGAAATCAGTAGTAATAACTCACCATTCTAACAGTTAATATATTAAATTACATATTACAACTATTTTAATATCATTGTGTAAAAATTTAACTTCTGAAACCAGTATCTTTCTCTTAAAAGTAAATCAGTTGCATGCACATTCTAAAACAAACCTAATTTTCTCAACCATTCAGTCACAATCAAGTGAAAATCCTCTCCAAATAAAGCAAACTCTCTGAAAATAACTGCAACAATACATCATTCCCCCCTAAAAAGAGTATAATGTGCTTCAATTTGACACGAACCTTCGTTCCTCATCCACTCACCATAGGGAAATCATCTCTCTCAAACCGAACATAACAGTCCCCATCATTCCTTAATTTCTTAATAGCGCCAATAAAACGGCGCTGCAAAAATGGAAACGGCCATTGTTGCGAAAAGCAACAATGAAGCCCAAAAAGCCATTTGCGTGTTCAACTGGTGCCATTGTTGAAGACGACTGTTATCTCTCAGCTGATGGAATTATAATAATATGGCCAGAGCCCTTTTCAGATTCATTCAGAAAATTCGCGTTCAGAAGTACAATCGATTCCGCACTTTTAAAAAGGAAGTATTAGTCGCTCAAAATCATTGAAGGTGAGTCGGATGTCTTCTTTCGAGAGATGTAATGGGGAAGGTTTCGAGACTTAATTGAGAGGGCGCTGTTGTTTCGGGTTTTCATAATGATGTTCGCGGACGAATGCTTTGTTTCGTTATTGCCTTTTAACCTGGTTGGTTTATGTGATGAGTCGAGTAATTCTTTATAATGCTTTTAATCATCTTGTTATTTTAATTACTGATTTCTAATTGTCCTTTTTAGTGAGTATTAAAATTATGATACTGGGTATTTATTTTAATCATAACAGGGATTCATTTATCACCTTAGAATTTAGTATGGATTGTTTTCACGGTACTTTTCCGCTATCTACCCCACTAGCAATGGTCGTAATCAGTTCCGTTTAAAATTCCCAAGCTGTTTTTGGCGCCAAATAACATAAATGTCACCAGATTTTGTTGTTTTTATCAGTTGACAGCATACACTTAATAAGTTTGTTTGCAACTTATTTTAGCAATACAGGACACAGCAATTATTATTTTCGCAATACAGCAATTAAGTTGAGTGTTGTCGTTATTTGAGCTATGGGTAAACATGGCGGCTGGAGGACTCTTTCCAAAGCTGTTCCGCCACACTTTCTAACTACCTAATTGTCGAAAAAGACAGAGCGAGCGAGGGTTATGTCTGACTCGCCAATAAGGTAGTTAGAAAGTGTTGTGTCTTTTCACGTCAAACAGGAAACGTTGTAATCTAGCATGAACTAGGCGACATTAGTCATGACGTAAATTGCTTGTTTGGAAACGTTGATTTCATCCGTGATTGGTTCCGTACGGAATTACTTCCAATCACGGATAGAATCAACGTTTCCAAACAAGCAAGTGACGTCATGACTTATATCGTCTCTTCCATCCTCTCTTTCGCAGAAAGCTATCAGCAAAAAACTAATTTCAACAGTCACCACTCGAAATCCTCAACCAGAAAAGAAATCATCTCCCATCAAGCCAAATCGCGAAGTTTCCCAATCCAGTTCCACCTCAAACCAGTTCCACATAGTCCCGCCCAGAAGCACCGCCTACAAAAAATGTACCAGCCAATCAGAGACAGCGTCTTCGAGTCCGACAACGTCCATCACCATCCGCAGCCGGCGGAGCCCCCGTCTTTCGCTCAGGCGCTGAAGGAACGCACCAGAAGGATGGTGAACGGGGCCAGACTCCGGATCCAGAACGAGATCGTCAGCACCCCGGGACGCATCAGCCGGTTCCTGGAGAAACACGTGACAGTGGAGACGATGAGACAGAGGGTGAGGGACGTCATGGACAGATTTCGGAAGCGCGATGAGTGAGGCTGTGATGAGTTTTGTTCGCGGGGATTTGAATAAATAATTTCGTATGCTCAGTGTTGTGGTTTCTGCGGTGATTGGAGTCACCACTTAAATAGTGAACTAAAGTACAATAAGAAGCTTTGAAATTACTATTTTCGTTGTAAGGTGAAAATCTTGTTAAGATTGTTAAACATCAGTACCCTAGTTTACTCCAAGGGTATTGATGAAATGAACACGATAAGGTAAATATGGGTATAGTGGACACTGTCCCAATAGTGGCCACCTAGTTGATTAATTTTAAATAATACGAATTAGAGTTGTCAAATAGGGTCAAAATTCATAGGCATAGTAGATTATGCTGTCAAGTAATCAATTAAATAACCACAGATCAACATGAGAAGGATATCTAAGTCTTTGAAAATAACTCCATCCTTAGAGTGACTGAAATTTGAAGTTGCTTATTGAATCGCTTTAGGAAACGGTTAAGTTGAAACTGATTTTTTTTGTACTTATTACGATTAAATTGACTTTTAAATTCATTTTGAGATAAAGTAGATTGTATATAATCATATTGAAGAAAATTTATTTCAAAATTTTGACTTTAGGAGGATTTAGGCGGGGTGGCCACTTTACCAGCACAAAATCTTAGATTATACTTATCTTATACTTTTAAAAAATTGATTAAAAATACTTTCCCCGATCTAATTATAGTTTTAATTGGTAAAATCGAAAGAAGAAGATCCAATTAATCTAAAAATAGGATGGTAACCGTTTCCAAGAAAATAGATTGATATTTATAGAGAATTTAAGCGAAACTTTTCCTTAAAGTTACCCACATTTACCTTACTAGAGTACAGCAAACTTTGGCAGTAGATTCACGGATTGAAGGAAGGACCTTTGATGAAATGCCATACTTTCAAACTGGCTAAATGGCGAGCCAGCGAGGTTATTCTCAACCCCTATCTTTATCGCCAATTATGTAGCTATACTTAGACAGCAACTTAAGTTGACCCTACGACGTCACTAACAAACAAAGTAGTTCCCATCGCGGTGTCTGAACTTGGAGTGAAATGAAGAACGTCAATTTAAAAATATGATTATTTTTTTAAACCCATGTATATATAGTGCTTTTCAATCACGATTTGTATACCGAAACTCCTCATATCAACCCAACAGGCTTCATGTTTACCGATTTCTCCTTCCGCATTTGTGACATACTGGGTTCAAGAAACGTTGCAGTCGAGTATAGAAAGTGTGGAGTCCTATCAAAGCTCCTTCCTTCAACCCGTGTGACGTGAATTTGATGTTCTTAAATTCTGCAATATTTATAAATGAGCTCCGGATGTAGGCATTTAAATATTTGTCTTTTAAAGGTAAAAGAAATAGGATGAAGAGGAATGACAGGCAATAAACAATGATGCGCTAAGAAATACTGTATATCTACCACAAGATATGAGCTCTCGCTTAGTTGACTGGCTGTGGCGGTTGCTATAGAAACATCAAAGCTCATTTTAAATAGGGATAAACCGTATTATGATTTGGCAGGGATTAAAGCCAGCAAAGGATTATTGCAGAATTTTTGGCAATCACAAGCACGGTAGTCTTCTAAGAATTGATGCATTTGTCCACATATTATGTAAGCATTTATTTTCAATCACACGACTCGGACCTAACAACGGCCTTAGCAACAGACGCTTTGTCCTGCAGAAGGTTAACAAATACAGAAAATAACTGGTCGTGGAATTCTTCTACTGGAGCATTTGCAATCACGTGACCCCACACCTAACAACCGCCATAGCAACAGCACCGCTCATAGCAACCTCCCTAACAACAGACGCATTGTCCTGCAATAACTGGTCTTGACGTCACCTGAAAACACTCTATTCTATAGTATATTGGGCCTAAGGAATATCGAAATCCTGGGAAATATCGAAACAGATTAAACAATTTCCTCCTGCAAAAAAAAAACTAGATACAAACTAAGATAATATAATAATCGGGGGATAACACTCCAAAAACATGTTTATAGTACAAGAATAACAGTTTATCATCAAAACCCAAACACAAAAACCACATCATAGGCCGACTAAAATATAAAATATTCACATTTCTCAAAAAAAAAAAAAATCACCCCACCTTAAATACACACTAAACCACATCAAAAAGCGTCCCAACGAGACTCAAGAGACTCCGAACATGCGACACTCCCCCTCCTAATGCTCCGCGTGCAAAAAATCACAACTCCTTAACGAGTGACCATCAATTTCACTTCGAGAGGGGTGTATCGAACATTCCACCGGCGACGTGCGAGGGGTGCACGACACGTCGCGCCGTGAAGGCCCGCGCGAGACCGATCGTCGGGGTCGTTTAGGCCCGAGAAAGGTTGGTCCGGGGTGTGTTTAATGGGTGTCGTGTCTTCCCTTGATGGCGGTCATTTTGAACGCTCCTGTGGACATGCTTTCGGAGTGACGGGATTATTAAAACCCCTTTTGGTGCTGGCCGCCTCGAATTTGCAGTGGGATTTGATGGGGGTCTCGGGCGGGGTTGGAGTAAGAGGGGATTGGGAGAGTCTTGTTGTTATGGAATGTGTTTTAAAAGCACTGACGGTGAAATGGCGCTGTCGAATTTGGGTATGTCGATGTTTTCGTTTTGATGCGAAAGTTTTTGATTCAAATACGACGACCCAATTCTTTTAGTATTAAATTTTTACTAGAAATACTCAGATTTGTACTGTGTTTCAAGCAATTTAATAGTCACCACTTAAATAATATTTTTTTATATTTAAAAGAAAATGGTATATTTGCGTTAGAAAACTTTTGTGCTTTCAGATGCTATTAAATACGGGCATTATTTATGATGCCTGCATACACTCGTGAGCTAAGAGTAAAATTCTGTGTAACAATCAGTCACTGTGTTACATCTGGACATTATTAATAATGTCTCCTATTTCGGACATAGTGATAAATCAAGGTTAGTAGAATAAGACTAGGTTGGCTCTTCACATAGAGATGAAAAATTCAAAAGGGGCGTCAGATTTCACCCAGTGACGTCAATTGCAGCTCCTCCTTTGCCGTCATATTAGCCAATCCCTTTCACTCGGGTGGGACTTAGGGAGGGGCACTATGGATTAGGGACTTTTTCTTTGAGAGAGGGATATTTGATCTTTGGTCCAACAGGTTCAGCTGTACGACTTTTCAATGTTAGGAACAAGGAATCTTTCCCCTTAATGGATGCGCTATCTATTACGTTGTAGATATCGGGTATTGACTCGAAAAACTTAAAAACAAGATGTATCCGGCATTATTTCTTGTAAATAAATTCAAACTAACTATCTCTTTATTTTGAAAATAAATTTCGATTTACAAAAAACACTGTTGCCAATAACTCAGTAACAATACGCTCAATAACAATACGATAAAATAAAATAAATTTACTAGTGAAAATAATCCGTTCACTAGTCCTGTTTCTAGCGTGAGTATATTTAGTTTTTCAATTTTTGAGCTCCTTCAACAAGACAACTCAGTATTTAATTTTAGAAAGAAACTACTTTGTTGGGAAACTTGCCTTAATCGTTTATTCTTTTTACTATCTAGAAAACTAAATAATCATCATTTGATGGAGATTATAATTTTACTAGTATTTAATTTCCGGATTTATTTTCATTAAAAGAAGAAGAAAACTACTGGTTTATATTTTCCCTGTATCTTATTTTTCTCCCTTTCCACGAAAGCAAAATCTCCGCGATTTTCCTTATGAATCCTGATTGGCTACTCTACGTCATAACTTTCACGCCTTTTTCATCCAGTGACGTCACTGGATGAAATCAAAATGAGAGCCAGATGGGCCCCCCCTGGTGATAAATGCTACTGAATTTATTACATTGTCCGCCTCATTTCCCGCATTATTAATAATGCCAGGTTTATCACTTTGCCCGTAACATTTATGTGTTACTAAATTTTCTATTTCTTTATTATTAAATTTATAAATGGCATTGAATTATTACATTGCCCACCTCACTTCAGGCATTATAGTAATGCTCACCTCATAATTTTCCCCCGTAACATTTACATTCAATTTTAAGCTATAAAAGATAGAGTTGCGACGTCACACTCAACTTACATACCGACTTGTCACGTCGTATAGTTACACTCCGATGGCGTATATTTTCAGTAAGATACTGACGTCTAAACATGCACTTAGCACTTACTCAAAAATGAGCACATGATGTATATCGATTTTGAGTACCTGCATATTTTCAGAAATTAGTTTATGCATGTTTCAAACTCTAGTATATTCGATTGGGAGTCACTTTGAGTATGTGACATACTCAGGTTTGAGTATTTTTTACTCAATTTGGAAAATGTCGTTTTAAGAGTGTTTGTTGAAATAGTGTGATGTCGAATCGAAAGGTGTTTTGAGAAGCATATGTTTTGTATTTTTCTCTTATTTACTCTGTCTTTCTCTCTTTTCATCTTTATTTTCTTTTTATTCCTTCTCTCCCTATGTATATCTCTCTATCATTGTATTTTTCTTTTCCTCATTTTTTACTTTAATGCCCTACCCCTTTATGTCACATTATATTTGTTCTTTGTCTTACTACCTTCACTTCCTTTTTTCTTATCATCTCCCCCCCCCCATTGTCCCCCCTTTCTTTGTTTCTTTTTTCTTTTCCTCCTACTCACTCTACAAATCCTAGATTGCTACTTTTATATTATCACCTCATACTTTCTTTTCTCTTCTTCTATAGTATTTCTTGACAAAATACTACTCACATGCCTATGCTATACTATTGTGACGCTGCTATCGTCACGTACATTTTAAGTTTAATCAAACACTAGTTTAAACAAAACAAGAACTAATGTTTAATCTTTACCTCTAAATAGAACAATTTGTTTGCAGTCCAGTTTAACGCACTTAGCCCGTAATCTCTCTCGAGTGTGTTCGGGGTGCAAAGTTTTATTCAATAACAGGGAAAGGGTGCATAAAGTAGTTAACTTCGAGAACCTTGTGCCTCCTTCGGTAAACAACAAGAAGCACGGGGTTCCGATTAGAGAGCGCGAAGTTCATATTAAAGAGTAATATAAAAAGGGCAACGAAAAGTCAAAAGCATGATCATCATCGATACATTTCCTCTACTGAGAAGGACTGAAGGACCAGGAAAGATGGGTGAGTTCACAATGTTTTTAGAGTGACCATATATTCAATATGTTTTAAATTACCTGTATTCATTTTTAATTCATACGCATAGTAAACTAACCACTGATCATGTGCCTTACTCTTTGAATTTGTTTTAATGTAGTTTGTAATTTTAAGTAATGTACAAATAAATTAATGTTAGTTTAAATTTTAATCGTGTTGGTTTTCTTTGGAATGCTTAATTTAAAATAAAACCACTAATGTAAGTGTGACACTATCCTAATGGTTAAGGCATCAACTTCGGGCTCGGAGGATCCCGGGTTCAATTCATGACACCACTAAAGAGACACAGAATACATGCGAAGTACGTGCGAGTTAAATCTACGGGTCCGAAAGTCATGGTGCAGTTTACCACGGGTCCAGGTCGTCTGGAAACTATTTCCTTCCCCTTCAGAGACATGGCTAAATTGTGTAGGTGGCCAATAGATAGTGGCGGCATCTATCATCCGAGGCTTAGATCGGACTCCTTCCATTCATGGGCCTCACTTTCTCAGGTGCCGCAACCCCTTTGCCTTAAATCCAGTACGCTTTGCGGATGGAGCTTGGGTATTCCAAGTGGCATCAGAACAACGACAACACACTACTCACAAACTCTTAATGAACCGTTTTCCATTCGTCATCCTGATAAACTCAAGAGTTTCAACTCTAGTTTGGCATTTCAATACTACAAACATCCAAAACCGAAGTGATTATCGCTTCTAAAATCGCACACCATCAACAAATCCATCATCCCCCCCCCATTCAAATCGTGGAGAACTTCAAAATAATTACACTTTGATGTTAGTAGAAGAGAGATCCGAAATCTCAAAAATATCTCCGCAGAAAACGAACGAGCCCATTAACAGATAAAGTCTCCACTAATCCTTCCTTTTAAGTCTCAAGAAAACTCCACCTCTTCACTTCTGATGATTTTCTTACCGCAAATACGTTGCCAACGACTGTAAGGGAAATACTCAGGGATTACGGACTTTAGGTACTTATTCCAATTAGCAGGGAGCTAACTACTTGTAGATTCTTGTGAAATTAGCATCCCGAACACGTCTTAAATCCGAAAGACGAGCGCGCGGACATAAATCGTCTTGTCACGGTGAGTTATGAGGTCCTTGTTGAAATTAAACACAGATTAGGAGCTTTCAAAAGGAAAACGGGCCTCGTTATTATTGCTCTGAGTTTATGTGCTAGCGATCTTCCTCTTGTTGTTTGGAGGGTAAATCTGCTCTGATTAGGACGTGTTGCTGAGTAGATTATGAATTGGAGGATTGAGCGTCGTAAGGAAGAGTGGTCTAAGACCCAATTTGCAACATCCGTTCTCAAGCTTTATCGCAACTGATGTCTCAAAGGACGTATATAAGGGGGGGAGCCGGGGAGGACCGAAATTTGGATTTAGGGCCATATTCAGAAACTTAAACACGTAGAAGAAACGAGAGGGAAACTATACGGAAACGGGAGATTTCACACGGGAGCTGTTGTGTTGTTGGTTTTTGAGGTGATTATGGTCACCACTTAAATAGCTAACTAAAGTATAATAAGTTGCTTTAAAATTTGCATAGTTTCAGGTGGTGAGGTTCGAATTACGATTAGTAAATATCACTCCCCGTTCAACACAGGGTATTGATAAAGGTATCGTAAGGAAGAGTAGTCGGAGACTCAATTTAAAACCATGGGTTCTCAAGCTTCCTCACAATCGAGGTTCTAAGGGTGTATATAAGGGGGAGGCCAGGGGGACCGAAATTTGGACTTGGGGAGCATATTCACAAACTTAGTAGACTACTTAGTAAACTACTAACACGTAGAACAAACGAGACGGAAACCATACAGAAACTTGAGATTTGACACCGAGAGGTCTAGAGCAGCAGTTTCTTTCTCCCGTGTGCTGATAGCAACTCCTGTTGAACACCCTAACAAGTATTATTATACACTGATAATACAAATTCATGCTAACACTAGATGTCCAATATATTAATCGTCCAATATATTAATGTCGTAATATATTAATGTCTGAGGACTTTTTTTTTATGTAATTTGTAGTAGTTCCAGATTTTTTGGAACTACTATTAAACAAAAAGTGTAAAAGCAATCCACATAGATTCGAATCTCGGAACAATATGGCGGACGAGAGCTCCGGAGTTCGCGTTTGCAATCTCTCGTTTCGAGCGCTTTTTCACCGTTTCCGTACCGTTCTTGTTTCTTCTACGTGATTGTCTTTCTGAATACGGCCCTTAGTGTTCCAAAACTAAGTTTTGAAACCCTGTTTATTAGGGTCAAATTTTCAAAAAAATTCTGGGTGTGCCCCTCCCGAAATAAATTTCTATAGTATACGAAACTGTGAGGTCCAAAGGGTGAAAGTATGTTCGAAGCATTGTTTTAAAACTGTGGCTGGGCTGTGGACCGTGTGGATTTTTAAGGCAGTGTGATAAAATAAGTCATAACAAGGCAATTCGTTCTCTCTTATAATAATCACCACTAAAATATCAAAAAAAATATCTGGTATTGCATAATTACACAATTACTAATGATTCTTTTGGTCATATTAAGAAAAAAATGCTTCAAAGAACCAAGTCTGTTCGGATTCTTACAGGTATCTTCTCCGTAAACTCTTGTCTTAACTTTCATCCATTTGTCTTCTCACTGCATTTTATTTTTTTTTCATGCATTTGCTCATGTGTGCAAAAGTTTTATTTCCTTTTTATTTTATTTACACATTCTGGACAAGAATGACTTAGCCTCTTGTATCCGAATGATTGACTTAATATACAATACATGCCTGCAATCTTGAAGTGAACTACAAAAATATCTCCTGGTCGAAAAATAATTTAGGGATAAGAAAAAATTATCATTACCTATTTAAGTGACATAATTAAGTAAAATGTAGTAAATAACTTTATCAAAACATTATAAATTTGTGCAAAACACTATAAAAATTAAAAACGGATTCGATGAAGAAAGATAAAAATAATACACACGAAATCCAAGTTTGCTTTCCGAAAAACAAAGATAGAAAACTTCGAATTTGGTTTTAAAAAAAAAAAAATAGAGATAATAAGCTACATATAGAGGCACTTCGTGTTTTTAAATTAAGATGAAGTTGAAAGAACGCCTTAAGCTCCGCCCACTGACCGGTCTGTTTATATTTGTCTGTGGTAAAGCATTTTCAAAGAAGAAAATCGAAAAATAACAAAAGATAGGAGAGAAAAAAAATACCTTTCTAAAATTACTGGTTTTTAAAGCCCGTTCAAAGTAACCAATTAGTTACAAGAGATAATGTGCGCGTTAAAAACCTGTAATTTAATAAAAGGTGTTTTTCTTTTCCTTCCTTTTTTGATAATATATTTTTTTTTAAATATCAAGATTGATTAATTGCTGGTAAAAATGTAATTGATAGTGATACAGGCAGTGATATATTTTCGTTTTAAATTAAATCAATTAATTAGATATTGAAATAAATTATGATGATTAGCAAAAGTAGAAGGTTTGATTGCTAATGAATCATTTCCGTGTCATTCCAATTATTTCAACAACTCTAGTCCTTAATTTCCTCTCATTGTCCTATCAAACAAATGATCGATCACTCTGAGGCCAAATAATCGATTCTCCAAGGCATTCACATCGATTCCAAATCGATTTCCGAAAGTGAGGAGTGAGCCCTCAAATAAATCGATTCTTTCACGGACGATTTTATTTACCATTCGTCACCAGAGGGCGCACGGACCGATATTACGTCACCAATCAATCACTCATCCTTTCATCCATCTTCTCTGTTAAATGGCATGTGCCGGTGCCACTATTCCCGTGCCACATTCCATCCCCATATAAAAACGAAAAAAAAAATCGGAAAAGAAAATCCAATCTCGATCTCTCTCTTAGAAAAATTCCTTCCGAACGTAATTTTCTGGCATTTCACACTCGGACGAATAGAATTTGATTTCGAAAGCAGAGGGAGGGGGTGGAGAGAAAGGAGAACGTTCTTGGAACTGTCAAAAGCCAATATGTCAAGACTGTGGGCCCCTCGCAGAGGACGCTTTGGTTTTTGAGAAAGTCTTGACGTGGTGGATTTTGGGATCGGACGAAGCAATCGCTGCCAAGACTTGGAAATGCTAAGTTGACGCTTTGTGAAAGGTGCGACTCGAGAGTTAACTCTTTGAGTCACTCCTTTGAGTTATATTACACTCATTAGTTTACTCTTTGGGTGACTCAATAGAGTTGTATCGTTTTCTTTGACTCACTCGTTTAAGTTATATTGTTGCCATTGAGTCACTTACTTTAGCCGAGGATATAGAGTTGTAGATGAAAGTCGTTATTTTACCACTTTCAATAGTCTTTTTGTCATAATTATAGTTTCTATAGTATAGTTTTAGGATTTACGTTTTTCATCAGCACAGACCATCTTCACATGGTAAAAAGCTTTTACTCATGATCACATTTTGTCACAAATAATTATTAAAATTAAAATCACCAGTAATAATTACGACACGAGTTTTTCTTTTTTGTTAGCCAAACGTAGATGAGTGTTTGAAGAAAAATGCTTCCTGATTTTTAAAAATGGGCAAATAAAAATTTTGATCTTATTTTTGAGATTTTTCTCCGTATTCGTAATTATCAATTTCAAACCCTGGAATTAAGTCTTCAGAACCGACATTTCCCATAATTTAATTGCCCAATGCATCTTATAGATGCAAGGTTTACATTGCGATGGAGGTTTGATAATGGCGACGGCGAGACATGTAATGAATCCTTCCTTCCCCAATCATATTCATTTATACGCGTTCTTATAGTTTATGAAACAATAAGAGTTATAATTTAGTCGAATTGTTCCTGAACTTCATTCATCAGTTAGATATTTATTATTTCTATTATTTTTTTTAAACAATTTAGTGGTGATTATATTTAAGTATTATTTTAAATTTAGGCTAAGCGGGCACTAGAGACTTAAGTCACGGCGACTATCACTAGTATCAAAACTGTCACTCGAAAGCAATGGATCTAAATGTACATTTTTTACCTAACATGTTTTTTTTTCGTTGGGCCAAAAATTACTCCAATTGACATCTGTTTATGAGTTAATGATATCTGCATACTAATCCTTAAATTTAAGAAAATATGCGATGATTGTAAACTCATGGGAACTACCCAAAGAGAATTTGGATCCACCCCTCACAAAGTGGAGAAGAAATCATGAGGGGCCAGAGAGCGGAAAAAAATACCCATATCGCTAAAAACATATGAAATCATTTTTCACCAGCACAGATCATCTTCACATTGTAAAAAGCTTTTACTCATAATCATATTTTGAGTTTCGTTCGTTTCAATTAAAAAATATGATTACTTTTGAGCGATCAGATACTATAAATCATTAATTTACAATGAAAAATACTTCGATCAAAAAATATAACTCAAACAGCGCCAAAACATATCGTTCACATCTCGCCAAAAACGCCAATCTAATTTTTCGTGGATGGATGGATTGGATTACATTTTCCGGTTTGTGTGCTTGATCTCAAGAAACTGCTTATAAACCTTCGTCAAGTAAAAAATAAAAAAAACATAATTTTTACTGACACGAAGAGAGAGAAAATACACCCAGCGCAAGGCCGAGAATCGAACTCAGCACCGGTACAGTGCGCAGACTGCTAGCGTGGTTGGCTGCAAGTAACCCAACCAGGCTACTTAGCCCCTTTTCGGGGATAGGCGTTCTCTTCAGTATTTTTCAGAATAATCGAGTTATATCTCCATTGGCAAAATATCAAACTCATAAAATAATGATCACAGATAATCATTAAAATTAAAATCACCAGTAATGATAGTCCAGTAACTTTATACATCACAGTATGCGTCAAATCCGGTAGTTCTGATTTTTTGCAGACTTGTTTATGATGTTGGCCTAATGAATAATCCAAGTTTGTAACCTCGAGCGCCGAACGCAACTTTGTCAAAAATCGAAAAAACCGCGAAAAAAATCGTTCTTTTTTCAAATTATGGCGATTATAACCCTAAAGGACTAGTTTTTGAAAAAACTTTCTATGGACATTTTTAAAGTAGACTAAATTTGCTACAAAATGCACTACTCAACTTTGATTTTATGAAGAATGGTTTGGATGCTAGAGCGCGCTGAAAAACAGTGATTTTTTGGCCTTTCCGCAAAAAAATGAAAAACGCGCGCTTCTACCCTCTACAAAATGAAAAATATTCACGTTATCAACACAAATTTTATGCCACGTGAAAGAGAATTTAATTGTCTATAAATAACTTGCCTTATATTATTATTTTTTGAGAATGGGGGAGGGAGCGAAGCAAAGATCAGAAATAAAACTTTCGCGCCTTACAGCCAAAACGAGCTCTCGCAGTTGTTAATTTCCAATCTGCGCTTTAATTTCGGTATATTACCAATAAAATTGGTTGTTTTGAGTGAATTGTTGACTAAGCATGTTTAAAAAAATAATTTTTTAAATTTATTTATGAAGTATTAGGTATTTTAGGCGAAAATTCCATATTTTTAAAAAATTCATATATTAAATTGTGGGAATTTTTTAATGAACGAATTTATAGGTTTTTTGCATTGCTGAATCCGAATTTCAAGTTTATTTTCATTTAAAAAGTTACCTTCACCTCAAAAAATACAAAAACTCAAATTTTTGCTCTTTTATTCGGTTTTTCACCGATTTTCTTACAAAATATTGGTTTCTCGAAAAATAGCAGTACATCAAATTAAAGTACGTAAAATTTCCTATAAGATGCAATGGTTCGTTTTTATTTTGCAAGGAGCGGTGTACGTTTTAGAGCGTTCTGAAGAAAAATGATTTTCATGTTTCTGTGTAAAGTCATGAAACAGCTGTAATTCAGCGCACTCTAGCGTCAATACCTCTCATTATAAAATGAAAGTTGAGGAGTACATTTTGTAGGAAATTAAATGTACTTTCATATGGTATAAAATATTTGTCTGTTACGTGTATATATTTAGAACTGTAGTGGGGGAAAGCAAGCGCTCTTCACTTTTTTTGTAGAAAGGCAGAAAAATCGCTGCTATTCAAAACGCTCTAAAGCGACTGCTCCTTTCAAAATAAAAATGAATCAGTGCACCTTATAGGAAATTTTACGTAATTTAATTTGGTGTACTGCTATTTTTCGAGAAACCAATATTTTGTAAGAAAATCGGTGAAAAACAGAATAAAAGAGCGAAAATTTGAGATTTTTTGCATTTTTTGATGTGAAGGTGACTTTTTAAATGAAAATAAACTTGAAATTCGGATTCAGCAATGCAAAAAACCTATAAATTCGTTCATTAAAAAATTCCCATAATTTAATATATGAATTTTTTAAAAATATTGAATTTTCGCCTAAATTACCTAATACTTCATAAATAAATTTAAAAAATTATTTTTTTAAACATGCTTAGTCAACAATTCACCCAAAACAACCAATTTTATTGGTAATATACCGGAATTAAAGCGCAGATTGGAAATTAACAACTGCGAGAGCTCGTTTTGGCTGTAAGGCGCGAAAGTTTTATTTCCGATCTTTGCTTCGCTCCCTCCCCCATTCTCAAAAAATAATAATGTAAGGTAGATTATTTATAGACAATATAAATTCTCTTTCACGTGGCATAAAATTTGTGTTGATAACGTGAATATTTTTCATTTTGTAGAGGGTAGAAGCGCGCGTTTTTCATTTTTTTGCGGAAAGGCCAAAAAATCACTGTTTTTCAGCGCGCTCTAGCATCCAAACCACTCTTCATAAAATCAAAGTTGAGTAGTGCATTTTGTAGCAAATTTAGTCTACTTTAAAAATGTCCATAGAAAGTTTTTTCAAAAACTAGTCCTTTAGGGTTATAATCGCCATAATTTGAAAAAAGAACGATTTTTTTCAAGGTTTTTTCGATTTTTGACAAAGTTGCGTTCGGCGCTCGAGGTCACAAACTTGGATTATTCATTAGGCCAACATCATAGACAAGTTTGCAAAAAATCAGAACTACCGGATTTGACGCATACTACCCCATACTATCAGGCGACAAAGTTACTGGACTATGATTACGACATTAGTTTTTCTTTTTTGTTCGCCAAACGAAGATGAGGGTTTGAAGAAAAGTGCTTCCTGATTTCTAAAAACTGGCGAATAAAAATTTTAATCGGAAGTTTAGTTATTTCTTCGTATGCGTAATTATCAATTACAAACCCTGGTAATAAGTCTCCACAACAGACATTCCCCATAATTTATTTGCCAAAGCATCTTAAAGATACAACATATATCTAGCGATGGAGTTTTGATTATGGCGATATATGTAATAAACCCTTCCTTCCCCCATTCATATTCATTCATAAGCGCTCTTATCGTTTAGATTTTAGAAAACAATAAGAATTTTTAAAATCCATTGAAAAAGAACTACAGCACATTAACGAGATATTTTTTATTTGTATTATTTCTTTTAAACATTTTAGTGATGATTACTTTCAAATAGTATTTTCAATTTTCAACTATAATAATTTTTTTAATTTTTTCTCAAATTTTATATAGCGTTTGTATTTAGAACGGGGAATGTTTTTAACTATTTTTCATACTATTCTTCATTTAAAAAATTAAATCAAACATCCAAATAATTTTCAGTAACAATTTCTTTTTTATTACTAGCAGCATCCTTTTTAATCAGTTGCTTGTGTTTACCAAGCAGATGCAATCTAACTTATTCACTTCAAGTGTTCAATTCAAATAATTTGTTAATTTTTTAAATGGATATTTTTTTCTACATAAAATCCTTTTTTTTTCGTTGGGCCAAAAATTACCTCTATTGACATCTGTTTATGAGTTAATGATATCTGGACGCTATTCCTTAAATTTAAGAAAATATGCGATGATTGTAAAGTCATGGGAACTACCCAAAGACAATTTGGATTCACCCCTCGCAAAGGGAAAATTTAAATATAATATATACTAATTATATAAATTTAAAATATTATTTATAGACATTTTGTAGGTCAGAAGATTTAATATATTATACAGGGTTTTTCAACAAATCCGCCCAAACGCTGCAAAACCAGATTATTTGCGTAGTGAACATAAGTAATGCCCAAAGAACTATACCTCTACGAACAACAGTTTTCGAGAGAAGATCGGTAGGTAGGATTAATCCCATCTGGTGTACGAAGGCCTGCACCAGGTCCAAGACACCAAGCTGCTGTATAAATTGAAGACCCTTTCCTGCTCATCCGACAGTTGGTCCGGAGTGGCACCAATATAAACAAGAAGGTGAGCAGGAGTAGCAGGGAGGGAACAAGGGCAAGAAAGCAAAACTTTTTTCATTGCTAATGAAGTTGCAGCTGGTCCATGGTAAAAAGGGGGGAAATGTAGCTTCAATTTGCTGAGGAACCACGAGGGCTGAAGACTGACTTGACTAGACCTCTTGTTGTTATGCCTTATGAAGGAATGACCTTCATGACAAGGGTGGCCCCTACCACGAGTATACACTTCAGGCGTAGTACTTCACTCATTTCTTGGACGTCCAAGTTGCTCCTAACATGGAGAACAGTCGCTGAACGCGGGTTTGGATGGGAGTTATCCTTCTCCAAGGTATCTCTCTTTGTCAGACTCCTACGCAACGAAGACATGACCGGTATGGGAGCCCCTGCCAGTGGCTAAGCTACCGCCGGCATAGTTCAACTCAAACAGCGTCAAAACATATATTTCAAACTTTGCCAAAACCGCCAATCTAAATTTTCGAGGATAGGCGTTGTCTTCAGTCAGTGGCGTATATAAGGGGGGGCCGAGGGGGTCCTGCCCCCCCCCCCGAAATTCGGACTAGGTGCACCAAAACAAGTTAAAACCCTGTATTTAAGGGTCAAATTTAAAAAAAATTTCTGGGGGAGGACCCCCACCCCCCCCTTTTGTACTTAGAATTTTATTAACAACATTATAATAAGTTCATTCAAATCCTATCAAAAAATATATGTCCAATATTCGGACTAAATGTACCAAAAACAAGATAAAACCCTGTTTTTAGGGGTCAAGTTCCAAAAATCGTCTGGGGAAGGACCCCCAGATCCTCTTTTGTACTTAGAACTCTACTTTAATAACTTTTTAAATATTAAGTTCATAAAAATGTACCAAAATTCGGGCTTAGTGTACCAAAACTAGTTAAAAACCTGTTTTTTTTTAGTCAAACTTCCAAAAATTTTCTGGGGGAGGACCCCCAGACCCTCCTTTGGTACTTCTATTTTTATTACTAACAACTATTCCTATATTAAGTGTTTAGGACCTAAATTATCACCTAAAAAGTTACATTGGACCTATTAAATATGTGGAGGAGGGTCTGGGGAGTAATTTTTTGGGCCCCTCCCGAAATAAATTCCTATATACGCCACTGTCTTCAGTATTTTTTAGAGCAATCGAGTTATCTACCCATTGCTAATTTTTTGTACGAAAAAAATATTTTTATTTTTTGGAGCAAAATACAAAACTCATAAAATAATGATCACAAATAATTATTAAAATAAAATTCACCAGTAATGATTACGACATGAGTTTTCTTTTCGGTTTGCTAAACGAAGATGAGGGTTTGAAGGAAAGTGCTTCCTGATTTTTAAAGAGTGGCAAATAAAAATTTTGATCTGATTTTTAGTTTTTTCTTCGTATGGGTAATTATCAATTTCAAACCCTGGAAATAAGTCTCCACAACCGACATTCGCCATAATTTATTTGCCAATGCATCTTAAAGATGCAACACATATCTAGCGATGGAGTTTTGATAATGGCGAGATATGTAACAAACCCTTCCTTCCCTAGTCATATTCATTTATAAGCGTTCTCATTGTTCAAAATACAATAAGATTTTTATAACATCGACAAAAAAAATTTTGGAAGCACACACATTGATGAGATATTTTTATTTTCATTATTTCTTTTAAACAATTTAATGGTGATTATTCTCAAAGAGAATTTTCAACTGTAATATATTTTTCTCAAATTTTATTGAGTTTATATTTAGAACGGAGAATATTTTTAACAACTTTTACATACTATTCCTCATTTATAAATTACAACAAACACCCAAATAATTTTCAGTAACAATTTTTTTTGTGGTGTTATCAACATCATTTTTTATCAGTTGCTTTTGTTTACCAAGCAAATGCAATTCTAACGTATTCACTTCAAGTGTTCCATTCAAATAATTAGTTAATTTTTTCCATGGACATTTTTTTTACCTAAAATCCTTCTTTTTCGCAGGGCCAAGAGTTACCTCTATTGACAGTATACATCTGTTTATGAGTTAATGATATTTACATGCTATTCTTTTAACCCTGCTGCACTGCTCCGACTTGCTACGCGCATGTACTGTTGGGGTCAATATGACCCCATTCAAAATATTATCACTTCTACCATTAAATGAAAGATTAAATTTTGGAAATAATCATATCTTAAGTTGTATAAGTATATTTTAAAGGATATTTAATAAAATAGTATATGAATAAAGCAATAAATTAAACATTGAAATAAGAAACAAATGAACAACTCAAAAATACTTAAATGAAAAGTTAAATTTTGGAAATAATTATATCTTAAGTTGTATAAGTATATTTTAAATTATATTTAATAAAAAATATGAATAAAGCAATAAACTAAACATACAAATAAAAAAATAACAAAAAACAAACATCCCAAAACTTTGCATTTTCACATATCCCAACCGTTTGGTCCAGAGGAGTTTATTGCATTTGCCTTCCTGACACGTGGATCAAACACAAAAGAAAACGAGAAAAAAAAATAAAAATAAACATAAAATGTTCGAAAAGGAATGTTTGAGTAGTTATTTTTGTTCGTTTCCATTGAATGATTCCAAGAAATATGGAAGTGTGAAGGCACAAAAAAAATACTAGAATTGGGTCATATTGACCCCAACAGTACATTAAGAATAAGTTGAAAAATTTTGGTTGTAAATAAAAATAAATGAAAATCATTCAGTGTTTACGTATTTATGTTCTTTATCAACAAAGTCATGCAATTTCATGACAATATCTCCGGGGGTTTCCTTTTTTTATGTGCAAATGAAAAAAAAAATTGGGTCAAATAGACCCCAACAGTACAGCAGGGTTAATTTAAGAAAATCAACGATGATTCCAAACTCATGAGAACTACGCAAAGACAATAGAGATTCACCCCTCGCAAAGGGGAAAAGAAATCTTGAGGGGCCAGAGAGCGGACAAACAAAATACGGTTTTACTCAGATAATAATCATTAATTTATTCTGAAAAATATTTCGATCAAAAAATATAACTCAAACCGCGCCAAAACATACCGTTCACGCCTCGCCAAAACCGCTGATCTAATTTTTCAGGATAGGCGTTCTCTTCAGTATTTTTCAGAATAATCCAGTTATCTCTCCTTTGGCGATCGTTTTTACAAAAAAAAAAAATATTTTCATTATTTGGAGCAAAATATAAAACTCATAAAATAATGATCACAGATAATCATTAAAATTAAAATCAACAGTAATGATAACGACACGAGATTTTCTTATCTGTTCGCCAAAGAATATCCGTGATTGATGAAAAAAGTTTCCTGATATTTAAATGCGGAAAATAAAAATTTTGATCTCATTTTGAGGGTTTTTTTCTCCATATCTGTAATTATCAATTTTCAAAACCTGTATGGTAAAGTCTCCTTCAGAACCGACATTCCCTACAATTGATGTGAATTGATGGAAACAATTCCCTACAATTGATGGAAATGTTAATCATTCTCTTCTCGTAAATATTCATTTTTATATTAGCACTTTGTTTAAACAATAAGTACTGTCTTATATATCTACAATATGTTTGATTCTGATATTAACTTGCAGAGAGAATTTCAGTTTCTAATATTTCTTGTAAGTAATTTAGCGGTGATTATATTCATGAAGTAGTTTCAAGTATTATAATAATTATTTTCCAAGTTTTATTGGGTCTGTATATAGTACAGTTTTTGTGTATATAGTACCGATATCCTTTTTAATTTTTTGTCTCTGCTTACAAAGCCAATACTAACTTACTAATTTACTTACTTACTAACTTATTCACTTCAAGTGATGCATTCAAACAATTTTTGGATTTTTTTTCATTTTCATGGACATTTTCAACCCAAATTCTTCTTTTTTGTTGGGCCAAAAATTAGCCCTATTTACAGTATACATCTTTTTATGAGTTAATGATATCTGCATGCTATTCTTTAAATTTAAAGAACTAATGATGATTCAAAATTCATGAGAAGTACCCAAAGACAATACAAGTTCACACCTTGCGATGTGAAAAAAGAAATCATGAGGAGCTAGAGAGCGAACAAAAAATTGAGCGAAACATGGATTATTATATTGTGAACAAACTGTTGAGGGTAAAAATAAAATCACAGAACCAATTACAATCATGTTTTAACATATTTGTAAAACCTGTGGGTAAAGTTTTTGCTCTAAAAAGATTATTTTCAAATCAGATAGTGAAGAAATTATTTTCACACTTTCAAAAGACCTCTTAAAGACCAAAACTTAACACTGTTTTAATATATAAAGTATATTTCCCCATATAAGCCTATCCGTGTATAAGCCGAGGGTACGCTTTTAATTCGAAAAGTTGGCTGAAAATAAAAAATCCCGCGTATAAGCCGAATTAAAATTTACCACCTTCGGTCCTACGAATCACCAAATTCAGAGCCTGAAAAAAAGGCAGCAGAAACGAAACTTTGCATTAAATCACACTAAGGTTGTATTCTACTCAAACGTCGTAACTCATTACCATGTGATTTACCCTGGTTTTTGGACTCTTCTCCTCTATAAAACCAGATATCATATGGTAAATATTTATAGGGTAAATTAATCGGGTAATATAATTATTGAAGCTGCCTTATAATAGTCAGAGATTAGTTATTTCTGTTAGGACGGCAAAATGGCGACCCAGCTTGAAGTTCGGAAAGCCTAGTTACCGCCCGAGTAAGTTTACCAGAAGCTAACCAGATGGAGTAGAATATCAATTTTTATACAACACATGGTAACACGGAATCATATGGTATGGTTACAACATGGTAAACTCAATGGAGTAGAACACGGGTGCTGAATTCCAACCAGAACATCAAGATTCGTTCAAATTTCCTTCCTATTTTTTTCTATTAATTTGTGTCTATTTTATGTATTGGAGTTATCACCCCCAGTCGATATGTTATCTTAATATGGTCACGAGGGGCTTCCAAAAATTTAATTCCGTTATTAATATTTCCAAACTCTTTATATCCGAGTATAAGCCGATCCCCCGAATTTTGAATCGAAAATTTTTCCAAAACTTCCCTGCTTATAAGCGTAAATATACAATAGGTTAAAACATGATAGTGATTGGCACTAGAATTTTATATCTACCTACAACAACCCATTTTTCCATTGCCTTTTTTGCAACATTTTTCTGCGCTCTAGCCTATCAGGATTTCTTCGAAGACCTCGCTCTTCACGGTGATTCTGAATCCATCCCAAGCAACACAATCGTTCAAAATTCGTCCAATTTTCGTCGTGTATGGCCAAATTTCGTTTACTTCTTGTTGCAGTTACGTAAACTTGACATATTTGGTATGAGCTGTGCTACTAGAGATTGTTATAGTCTACAGCAGCCCTCTTTTTGTGGTCCGTTAAGGTCTTGAATGATACAAAAACTTCAAGTGTTGAAGTACTTAAAAATATGCATTTAATTGTAAATCTTTAGGAATTTTCTTTAAAAAGAACCCCGGGAAAGATGATTAAGTTCTTATTTCACCCATTAAAACCAATGAAAATAAAAGAAATGAAAGGTTACAGAAATATCATTGAAATAATAATGCACAAACATGCAGTCGTATCTTCTAATCATACATACTACTTGACCATTTTTCTCTATCATTCAAGTATTTTTATAATTAATCTTAATGTCGTGAGAAAAACTGTGAATTAAGATTATTTTATTAAAAACTAGCTGATTTGCCCGGCCTTGCACGGGTGTAGTGTATAAAACTATTTTCGATGCTCTCTCTCAAGTTGTCATGTCTAAATTTCTGTATCAGAAAATTACCAATCATCCCGGTGTCTCTGGATCCTTTTTCCTCCCAGTGTTCCCAGTACTTTTCATTTCGGAGGTCCCGGCATCTTATCCATCCCGGTGTTCCCAGTACCTTTTCCCCATCCCGGTGTTCCCGGTACCTTTTTCATCCCGATGTCCCCGGTACCTTTTTCCTCCCGGCGTTCCCGGTACCTTTTTTATCGGCATAATATTACTTCATTATCAGGAAAAAATCCCGCAGAGGAATTTAGTCAACAACTCCAAAAAAAATTGATAATGCTCCCATTTGGCTATTTTGACGAATTTCCCGATAAATAAATAAGAAAAACCACATAAAGAATAAGTATTTAACATTCCTGCTGTTAATTGAATAAAATCTCGTTACGCTATCATGGAAAAAATAATGATGGAGAGTGAAAATTGACCTAGTTTTTATTACCAACTTTCTTAAAACTACACTAAAATAATTCAAGTTTTGTTACTATTAAGATTAATTTTAACAGTCTAAACATTCAGTTTCAACTTAAAGTTTCAAGGAAAACGAAGTTTTTAATAATAAAATACCGTCAAAAGTTTTTATAAGGACAGTTTTCAATTTTTTAAATTATTAATAACCTTTTTATAACAATTTTAGTCCGGTTTTATCTTTAAAAACTTTGTTTTATGCATAAAATTGCTTTTGTTGGTTTCTTTGCAACAATGCGAGCTAAACAGCTCTTCTTTAGCGGAGAAGTAAGGACATTTTTGATAAAAGGGTAAGAGGGGGTGAAGGGGTGGTTTTAGAATTTTGAAACCGGTGCCATTGCCTTTCCCCCGTCCCCATTCGTCTGTGTACCATGTTTGGTCCGAATCGTTCAGGTAGTTTAGGAGTAATTACGCCACATCTGATCCGTACACAGCCACCCAGCCACCCACCCAGATCTTCATTATATATATAAGTGCCGTTCACATGGCCAAACCCATTTACCCAGTTAAAAGAGTGATGAAGTAGGGAGAAAGGATTTTTTGAAGACTACCCGGGTGACTGTTGAATAGCCCCGTTCACATGCACACTCGTTTTACCAGGACAAAGAGTCACGTGACGAGCGATCACTTAGGGATTCGAAAGGTATTATGGGAAAAGAGGGTAACACGTGGTCAACGGTATTCTTGTTGATGCGTCGTTTTTTATTGTTTGTAATCAAATCATGGAGTTTCTTCGTTTGTTTTTAATGATTTACATGAGAAAAAATATTTTTGCATTTAAATTAATTACCTATATGATTAAGAAAGTATGAGTATTATGGGGGTCCTTTAAAAATGAAAGAAAAATTCAAAGAGTAAATTTTTAAGTGTCGTCACCCTCTATTTTTTTTTCTTTTTTACTATTACAGTAGAACCTCTTTATAATGACCCTCTCAATACAACGACCGGTATTTAAAGTACCAATTATTTTATTATAGAAATAATGATATTTAAAAACAATTTTATTTTATTCATAATATGTACTTATATTAATTGGTAATTGATTTAAATTTTAAAAATCCAGTTCGTTTTTTTTCTATACAAATCTGAAGGGTTTACATTCTAAAAGTTCCGGTTGTCAGACCAATGTACCACAAAAAGAATTTTTATGTCTAAGCCATTTGGAAATAAAGCTAGAGGAAGACCCAAACTCAGATGGTCTGATTCTATTGACACAAGGACTTCCTTTTCCTAAAATTTAGGAACTGGCGAACTGTTGCCATGAACTGAACAGACCAGGTTGGAGAAGAATCCTAGAGAAGGCTAGAAGTGCACAAGATTTATTTCTGTAATCTCAGAAGATTATTTTAAATTTCTGATGTTTGAAGAAATTCAAGGAATTTGTTTCCATAGTGCTAGAAAATGAAAAATTGGTAATCCTGTAATAAAAAATCCTTATTTTTGAAAAACATTAACTTACGGCAAGATCAATGAAAGTAGCATTTCAATCAAACATTCCTTTTTCAAACGACCTTTTCATCAAGTCAATTATTTGTTGATTTTGACCTATAAAATTAGTTTATTTTGGGCCAGCAATTTTTCACGGTATTCCAGCTGTACTTTGGGTAGTGTCTTTCATTACCTGTTCAAAAGCTTCTTTTAAATGGTTAGTTTTTATTCTGCCAGGTTTTTTATTTTCTGCCAATAAATATATTTAGGAATTTTATTAGGGATAGTTTTGTAACCAAAATAGTATTAATAGATTATAATAAAATCTGTCACTTTTGTTTGAGAATAGGGTATTTTCAAAAGAAATTTAGTTTCTAACCCAATGGGTGGGTTCTTACTCATTTCACCCAAAAATGAGTGTTTTTTAAATATTATCTTACAATTTGAAGCAGAGGGATGATATTTTTTGGGAGAATTTTCTGTGTTTTCTTATTTATCAAAAAATTATTTTACATATATTTATTTATAAAACAGCCTATAATCTGAAATTTTCAACTCAAATTTGTATTTTTCTCTATTTGAGTTGATGTTTCTGACTTATGAGGCTCTTTCCTATATGAAATAAACCCTGGGAGTAATATTTTTTCTTTGAATTAGGAACAGGCTTTAAGTAAATTTTTTGCTTAAGAATTTCTATTAATGAATTAAGAGAAATGAGATGAAGGCACCACAGTACCCTAATTATTTATTTACCCTATTATTAAAAAGATGTTCTTATTTAAAATAATGTTTATAAACATTTTTTATTCCAAATTGTGGGGCAGTTTGATGAACCATATTTAAAAAGTTAAAAAAATAGTTTTAAAAGTTTTTTTAACACTAACAAAACTGTCAATTTAGTTTTAGTAGGTAGTACTTAAACTATTGTTTTATTTATATGAATGCTTTTTTTCTAACAGCACATTGAAAAAAAAGGCTTAAAAATTCTTAATTGGAACACTTTTTGACATATTTAAAAAAAAAAAAAACCTTCCATAATTCTTAATAGGACACATAATCCAAACTAATACTTTAAGAATAGGATAAAATATGTATTCTTATATAAATTTATATATAAAAAATTTCAACAGTCTATCAGGAGCAATTAAAAACAATTTAGTTAATAGAAACCAGTAATTATCACCAAATAAATTTGATAAAAATGCATTTTTAGAAATTTGAATATGAAATCCCTTAGAAAACTTAAGATACCTTTAAAACTAAATGGAGTTTAGGTCTAAGAATGTTAACCTATCTTCCTAACAGTATGAGTAATATAATTATTGCATTTCTAGGGTAAATAAAAGCCTGTTTTACAGATTAAGGTAGAAATCAAGAAAAAGAAGCACCATCTGTATTTACAAAGTAGCAAACACTGGCACTGTTCAGCACTGTATCAAAATGTAATTATAATTACTGCCAGTATGAAGACTTCTAACACGTTTAGAAGGATTATTGTCTCTTCGTGAGCCCATTTATTTTGCGATGCTCTCCATTTTCTGGGACCCGAGACATTCAAATTTTAACAAGACTAAGGTTTAAACAATTTTTAAAGGCTTTCTAATTAAAATTGCAACTAATTTTATTCATTTTCCACACAATTAAAAACGTAATAAAAAAACTCAGCATCTAATCTAAGCATTTTAAACCGTTTGATAAATAAGAAAACTAAACTGTTTAAAAAAACTAATAAATGAAAAGAAACAAACAAAAGAACAACACAAAGGAAAGAAATTAAACATAAGCAATGTAATCAGAATATTCGCATACATTTTACAAGAATAATTTTCTCTAAACACATTTAATAAAAATACAATGAATTAAAGTTTATTTCAATTAACACCATACTGGAGTATTCTAACCTTGATTAAAAAATGAAAAACTAAGCCACACTGGAAACTTGGAATATTGAATCGGTCAGTCATGTTTGTACTTTGATCATTAAATAAATTAATCCATCGAAATAATACAACATTATATTAATGGATAATTAGCTGCCTTCAAAGGATGACCATGATGTAAAAAATAAAATTGAAGAACAATCATAAAAAAGATCACTGAAACATTATTAACTTATTGCAAGTGCAAACCTTAGATTTCATCAGAACATTTCGAAACGCATCAGTAAAAGCTTTTAAAACTAAAAATATCATAACATAAACATTGAACGAGACAAAACACACCTTGAGAATATTGAGGATCAAGAATATTTTATTTCTTAAGTAATAATATGGTTTCGATGATTAACGTGAAGTGCAGTGTAGTAAGAGGAGGCCATATTGTTTTTGTAAACAAACTCTGGTCGGAGTACTTTATTCCCCTACCCTAGCCTAGGGTGAAGTTTCGCACGGTTACTTCCGCACTTTTTCCCTTGCGTAGGGGAAGCGGTGTGATAAAACTGCGTAGAACCGGTTTTTCTAACCTTTTACCCAGGTAGAGTGGCTCATGTGAACGGCACTATAGAGATATCACACCCGTTCTTCCCAAATAATATAAAACTTCATTTATATGATAGCGTACTTATTATTTTTTAAAACAAGATTTTATAAAAGAGATAGGGGAACGTTGCAACTTGTATTACTCTAAACTTTGAGAATTTCGTATTGGTATTATTTTTTGTAAATAATTTAGTGGTAACTATTCTCAAGGTGTATTTTTAACTATAATATGTCTCCCCAAGCTTTATAGGATTTGAAAAGAACGGGGAATGCTTTAAATTATTTTTGTATACTTTCCTCAAAAATCAAATCAGATATCAAAATAAATTTCAGTCACAATTTTTGTTTATGGTAGTAAACATCCGTTTTAATCATTTGCTTGTGTTCACAAAGTCAATCCAATTCTAACTGTTTTTTATTTATTAAACTGTACATAAAAAAAGAACACAATTACAAGTTCACATAGTCACCTGGTATCTCTTGGTCCATGTAGGTGACCATAAATATGTGTAACAAAATTTAAAAGTAAAGAAGAAAGAAAAAAAACTTGAATACAAGAAAAAAAATACTTGAAATGAATATAGTGGAAAACGGCACCAATAAATAATATTTTTGTCATAATGATGAATTAGTGTGCAAAATAATACAAAGACATACATTAAACAGAACAATAGAAATCATCACTATTTTCAATAGTAGACAGAAATTCATTTAATTGTTTTCTGAATGAATGTTTGGAAGGGCTATTTTAAGTAAGTATATTGGTAATTTATTGAAACACTTCAGGGCTATGTAACAAAATTTTTACAGAATATTGACTTTTTGGGTTTAGGAACAAAGAATACCATTTTAGTATGTCTTCGTAGGTTTACGACATTGCGTTTTTGACAAATGTTGGGGTTCAGATAGAGATGGAGGCAAATTTTGAAATAAAAAAGATGGCGAATTGGAAGAATATTTAAGGAATTGAAATAGTATTATTACTATTATTCAATTCAATTGGTGGATTAAAATAATTTAGAAATTAATTTTCACGTAAAATACTTCTTTTTTGTTGGCACAACATGCGGCCGGCCAGCCCTATTTTTGTGGCCCGATAGGACTTGAATGATTCAAGAACTAAAGTGATTAATAAGATACTTAAATATATGCATTATTATTGTAAATCTTTAGGAATTTCTGAAGAAATAATCAGGGGAAATGTGATGAAGTGGTTCATTAACCCATTACACAGAAATTACATTGTTACAGAAATATCATTGAAATTATAATGCTCAAACATGCAGTATATCTTCTGAACATACAAAACCTATGTGATCATTTTTCTCTATAATTCAAGTATTTTATTTATCTTAATGTCGTAAGAAAACACAGTGAATTTCGATTAATATTTCGGCTCACCAGATCAAATTAAATAGTTTTTTCACCCGCAGCAAGTTAAGTTGACATAATTTAACCCGCATCACAGTTAAAATTGTGCAATTCTTGTGTACAGTGAAGACAGGTATTATATAGACTCTACAGCGATGGAATATCCTCATAGTGCGAAATTCATCAAACCTTACCAATTGTCCCCATATTCACTTCATTTACTCATTAGCGTACTTATTGTTTTTATACAACAAGCTTTTTAATTTAATTCATTTCCAGTGAATTAACATACACATCGCATTTGGTAATTTTGTATTTTTATTATTTCTTGTAAACAATTTAGTGGTAACTGTTCTCAAAGAGTATTTTCAACTAGAATACTTTTTTCCCAAATTTTATAGGGTTTTAATCAAATATCCAAATTACGTATTTCAGTCACAGTTTATGTTTGTAGTAGTATCAATAACCTTTTAATTATTTATTTGCGTGTTTAAAATGCCAATGCAATTCAAACTTTTTCACTTCAAGTCAAGCGCGAATCCAGGGGGAGGGGCAACTGGTCAATTGCCCCTCGTGAACCCAGACTAGATGTATAAAAACGAGTTAAAAATCTGTTTTAGCGTGTCGAATTTCCAAAATTTTAAGGGGGGGGGGACCCCTAGACACCCGTTTTGCATTTTATAACATTATTTACTATTTTTATATTAACCCGTAACAGGGGAGGTGAAAAAATGGAACATACCAGGGGACGTGGGGTCTCACAGACCGCGCAACGTTATATTTTTTAAAAAATTTTCTAATCAAGATATGATTCTGATATTTCAGTACACTGTTCTTGGAACATTTATCTCTTCATAGAAAAATATTTATTAACTTTATGATAAAATAAAAGTTTTCACAGACAATTTTCCAAGAGACTTAAATTTTTCGATGGAAACCACATGGTGCAGTAAATTCTTTATAATTTAAAATAAAACGCATCTATTGTGAATTAACTGTGTTTTTTTTATTATTTAATATGTAATGCAAGTTTTAATTGGAAAAAATTCATTGTAGAACAATACAAAAAAATTCTGACACTACCTGAAGTATCATTTTTTCACCAGTGTTTTAGAAGCAAAAAATTTAGAATTTTTCACAGAAATCTTATTCACAGTTACCTTTACCACTCTAAAATCACTCCCAACTTCATATAATTTTTTTCAACTCTTCCGCATAACCAGGATCAGAAGGATAAATTAATCTCCTGGACAAAAACAGTTACACTGAGTGGGACCTGAGGTCTGCTGGACCGCGCGGGAAAGAATTTGTGGAATTTCGAAGGCATGCACTTGGAAAAACTTGCTTATAAGAAGGGGTCAGTCTCAAGGTCATGTAAGGGGAAGGTAGGCGAAAATTCTATTCAATTCGACCCAGTATGTGGTAGGGGGAAGGGGAGGAAAATGTTGCGCGGTCTGTGAGACGTCACGTCCCCTGCTACGGGTTAAGTTCTTCAAGATTCATATACTATTTCAAACTCTATCTAATGATTGAGTCCTCTCCCCCAGTGCAAAAATTTAGACGCGAATGGAATGATGAAAAGAGGGAGAAAAGGGAAGAACTGTGGGGCAATCAGCCAATCAGCCCCATGTGTCTATTTAGAGGGCATTGCCATATAGGGCACGAATGACCGCACATCTCTAGGATCTCTCTCTCTCTCTCTCTGGGGAGGGGACCTTAAATCCTGTCTTAAAAGTTCAAAGTGTGTCACGAGACTTCATTTTAAGGTATAATTTTTTAAAAACTTCTGGAAGAGGACTCCCAGACCCCCTTCCTTCCTTCCTTGGGACGTCATCTAATCATCGTAAATAAAACATTGATACTTTTGCACAAAGTTTATATTGATCTTCAAAATACTATGGTGGAGAGACCTTTGGAAAAGAAATTGGGAATCAAAACCCTTTCCTAAAAACAAAAGTATGGTTGTACGGTCTTTTAGACGACCTAAGATTGATTTTTAGGGTAAAAATTTCAAAATTCTTCTGGAGGAGAACCCCCTATCTTCTTAAAATCTGGTTTCCCCTCAGAGGTCCATGCTGGATCCGCCACTGCTTCAAGTAGTGTTCCATTCAAACAATTTGGGAATTTTTTTCCCCAAGTACGTTTTCCCCCTAAAATCCTTCCTTTTTGTTGGGCCAAAAATTACCCCTCTTGACAGTATATCCATCTGTTTATGAGTTAATGATATCTGCATACTATTCTTTAAATATAAGGAACATCAAAACTCATGAGAAGTATCCAAAGACAATACAAATTCCCCACTTGAAAAGTGAGATAAGAAATCATGAGGGGTCAGAGAGCGTAAAAAAATAGCCATATGCAATAAAAAATTTATTATATTGTGGCCAAACAGTTGAGTGTAAAAATAAATTCTCAGTACCAATTTCTCTCACGGTTTAACTTATTTTCAAAAGCTGGATAGAGTTTTAGCCCCAAAGAGATTAATTTCAAATGATACAGTAAGAAAGTTATTTTCACACATTAAAGACGACCTCTTAACGTCCAAATTAATAGTTTACATAAGTTGTTACACACGCAAAAAACAGTTCTGCTCCTACAACCAGAAATCCGGTTCCCCCAACCCGACTGTTCAGTTGCTATAGGACTGAAGGAACTCTCCGTTTGCTGTGACCAAACCGGTTCGATTGGGAGAGGTCGGGTTAGGAGAATCGGACTGATCGGTTGTACCATTCTAACCTAAGTTCCTCAAGTTTGATTGAGGGAACCCGACTGTCGGGTTGGCGCAAACGGTGTTAGTACGTTTGTCGTAAACGGAATAATAAGTTTGTCACAATCGGAATAAGGATTTCCTTTATACAGGATAGTATTTTTAAATTTGAATTATTATTCTAGAAATAACATTTGATACTTACTTAACCATGACACAACTATACTTACTCAAAAATGTCAAAGAAATTTTCCGGTTTCTTTCATGTTTACATGTTTTGTTTACTATTTTTAGCCTTTCATGATTATTAGCACTGTAAAAAACTCAAGTAACTTCGCAATTTCGAAGATAGTAATAGTTTAAAAATAGCCTTTTAAAGGAAATCTACTAAATAAAACATCTGCTTAATCATTCCTTCAAAGAAAGGTAATGATGTTGGTTTGGTGAATCATAAAAACAAAACTTTCAACCTATTATGAAAACGCTTGTAGGTACTTACCTTGCATATTCTTTCGTATCATTATACATCTTTAATCCTGAAGAATGTTTTGATAGTAATATTTACAACTTTTAAATCTGGGAAAATCAGTTCAATTCTGTTATCTGTGCAATCAAAGATTATTCAAATATTTTGGGATGCCATGTATCACCTAATTGCTATCATTGATATAACTATATTTCAATTGTTTGGTAGTTTCAATATTATTTCTGAATTTAAGCATCTGAAATAGCTTGGGGGGCTTAAATGTAGAAGTGGGTTCCAATCGCCAAGCATCCATAGTGATTTTTTTGGCAAGAAATGAGTGGCGTCTTAAAAGCACCAACCCGAACCCACTTCCAGATTTTTACCACTTGGGGAAATATAACAGGACAGATAATGGAATTGAACTTGGATGTATTACCTCAGAATCAACCTTCATGTTTAATTACAAACAAATCAACCAAACAGGTTTTTTGATACAAAGTTATTTTATTTTTTTTAAAAGTTTCTGGAAAAATTAACTGGATAATCATACAGTAACCTTTGCATCTAAATATAACTAGGCTATGTCTTTACCTATATTAAAGTGGTTTCTAAAATTACCAATTCAAATATTATTTTATACGTACAAAATAACAATTTCCTACTACATACACACAACTTTCATAATCAATTTATATAATCAGCACAATTACAGCAAATTAAACAGTGGCAGCAAAAACCAACCAATCCCTGCCATCAGTAGTAAAGTAACACAGACAAATTCAGAGTTATGCAAGAGAATTGATTATATAGATTTGGAAATAACCTCAAAATGTTTTCCCAATCCTCCAAATTTTACGGGAGGGGTTCATACTGAATTTTACAATAAAAATCATGAATTAAAGGAATTTATAAGGATCATTATGAAAATTTAAACAATAAAGGTTAAAAATAAATTAAACAAAGTCAAGGCACAGCTTCAATAAGAGTCCTCCAGCCGCTATATTTACCCACAGCTCAAATGATGACAACACTTAAGCATGATTCTGTCGGAGATGTGGGCAAACATGGTGACTGGAGAACTCTTATCGAAGCTGCGCCAAAGTCAATTTTTGAATTCTTTGAGGAAGGATGGCACCTTCTGAAAAAAACTCACGCTTTAAAAAAATTTCACTTAAAAAGTGCCACATATTTTTGCATAAGGGGGTAAACTCTAAACTTAACACATAGGATAACTTAAAACAAATATCTACTGCTTTATGTAGGCAGGGTGGCTAGTTATTATCAACTTCAAAATTCACTGACCAATAGATTAATTTTCCCTGACTAATGATGTTCTTTAGTACACTCCAAAACTACCTCCAAATGTTTGTTAAAAATATAAAGGTAACATAGCCAGGTGAAATCTTATATTCACAACAGAAATTATCAAAATATTCCTATATTTTAAAATTGTAAATTTATGTACCATTTTTATTTATTTTTAAAGACATTAAACACAATTATTGAAATTTTTAAAAGACCAAAAGCTTAGTTTCAGACCTGCTCCACAATTAGCTAAAATGAAAAAGAAATACACATCAGGAATTAAATATATGTTATTATACACAATTGCAGGAATATTTCAATATATTTTTTCTTCGAATAAATTATTCAGTACTTCGCATAAGCAATTAATAGAAAATGCAAAAAAAGAGAATTCAATAAAATTTGACTTGATTGATTATTTGACAGGTGTAAAGTTTTCTGTCAATGTTTGCATCTGGCAACTGAGGCACTTCACTTCACGCACTTCAATAGGATCGGTGATTCCATTGCTTTCTAAGCTCCTTCACCGAGAGTTAGTTTTCACTGAGAGTTAGTGTGGGGGGGCATCCTCCTCTCACGAACCTGAGAGCCGATGGGAGGTCAGGTGGCAGTTCCTTGTGGTGAGGGGATGTCAGCGGTGGCGCCTTTAGCCCTATCCCGCTGCAGGCGAGAGCGATCATCTCGTCCAAAATAGGCTTTCAGCTGTGAGATGGGCAGAAAGGTCTCCAGAAGACTCGCTGCCTTGGAACCCGGCATGACCACCTGCAGCAGGTACTGGATAACATCAGGCGGAATCCTTGAACAGACCTTTAAAAATACAAAACATCTCATTAATAACTAATTAATCCAATGTAGATAATTTTGCAATTAATTATATGCTAAAAAACACCTGGATCAGCTGGGATAAAAGTCCTGAACCATGGACGCCCATATGTTTGAATTCAGGAGGGGCCCAAGAAAAATTTATGTAAGTTAACCAGTCAAGGACGCTTTAGTTTTCTTTTTTTAATGGGAGGTTGGTTCATAATTATTTCTAAGGGGCCCCTCACGTTACTTAAGGCAAAAGGTTAAGTAGGTATGTAGGGCCAAAAGGGTGGGTGCCCGTGCTATACACTAACACTACAATTAATTGTGATATACCGCCAATGGAGGACTCTTATTCCAGCAGTGCGAAGAAACTCCTTTTTAAAAATGTTGATCGCTACAAATAAAGTTGAAAAATATAACAGAAAATTGTTATTGCTAAGTAAAAAAAATAGACAAATAAAAAAGTGGAAATGTCCACAAATGTCAAATAATTTGTAATTTGCACGATTCACGTCCGACACCAAAACTTTACTTTTGATACCGCTCCAAAACTTATTCAGGTAATTATTACACAATTGAATTAATAAAAAGTAAGTAATAAATTATTCATATTTCATCTTCGCTCTTCAAGATTTAAGTGTTGAAAATAATAAAAAAACAACCCAATGAGCTGAATTTAAGGTTTTAGCAATGCAAATGAAACTGCGCTTCCCCTTTCATTTATAAATGAAAGTGGAAGTGATGATTTATTGATGTATTTAAATACTAGGATTTTACCAGCAAATATTTTACTATTAAGTCAACCAAATATCAAAAATTTTAGGGTTAACCAATTTTAGAAAGAAGTTTAACCTAAGGGAATAACGCAATAGAAGAAATTCCATTTACCATGACAAAAGCAAACAGAAATTGTATTTAATGTGCTAAGCCTTAGATTATAGTCTGTGTAAATAAAATCGGCGGTTTCACGTCATGCTTTACCATGGCAACGCCAGAAGAAATACATGGAGAAAAAACTCAAGGTCAACCGCCGATTCTATTTACACAGACTATAGTGGGAGATAAATGGTGAATACCTAATAATGGATTTTTCACAATTCACAAAAACAGTGACTGTTATTACAAAGATTCTATAAGGCAGAAATGGCTTGATTACCAAAAAACTAAATTGAAATACATCTATTGGAAATGGAATACTAAATAAATATACAAACTTGTAATGAATACACATAGGGTTGTCTATCATGAGATGAATAATGAGATTTATATAAATATGCTTTTAAGATAAAATTTACTGTACTGTTAAAGAACACTAATATTATTAAACTAAACAATAAGAATTGAAAATGAACATTACTTACTTCCAAAAGTCCTCAAGAAGGTAAAACTCGCTGTTTAACAACAATGTCGACCCAGAGAATCATTGGTCATTCATCATTGGTCTAGTCTCCTTATACAATAACACCAAAAGGACAGAACACCTACAAAAATATAAAAGGTCAACAGAAACCAATTTGGAACTTATTGATAGTTAAAAAAAGTGAAATAATAGTTCAGGTCCTCCACGGCAATTTTTAACTAGAAAAGTTGGCAATTTAGCGACTGTGCTCTAAAGTTGGTCTTTCTTTGCTAGGCCGTTTGTAACGGGGAAATCTAAGTTCAAGTAGGGGAGCAGGAAATCAGGGTAGCTAGCTTGGCTACTTAAAATAAGCATTCCATTGGAGATAAGATATTATCGTTCTTCTCGAGCCTTCCCAGCCTCAGAGAGTATGTTGGTATGGTGGGGGAGTGCTGTGGTGCCGCACGGTGGATCAGCATTGTATTGTTTTAGCGTCTTTTGTTAACTCATGGCAACACCACCTTTTCTCGTGTATAAAAGCTCGGCATCATTATTGCCAAGGCACTCCGTTACGCCAGCCTCCAGAGCATTCAAAATCAAACCAAATTTTGAACACCAAAATTTTGATTATTAAATATCACATCTGGGTCACCAGTTATAAAGGAGGGTGATCATAAAGGCTAAACGCTAATGCGTGTTTAATTGAGTGAAAAGCCAAAAGTTTAAAAACAACAAGTTTATTAGTTAAAAATCCTTTATAAAAAATGAATGCTCTGGAGGCTGGCGTAACGAAGTGCCTTTGCAATAATGATGCCGAGCTTTTATACACGAGGAAAGGTGGTGATGCCACAAGTTAAAAGACGCTAAAACAATACAATGCTGATCCACTGTGCGGCACCACAATATTAAGCCTCGACTCCTAAAACTTCTTCAAGGAGAGGGGAGGGAAGTGGGATAGTTCTTGGCGGGACACAAACTGCCTAAAGACTTCAGCAACTAGAACTATAGCAACAGCCATTCACTGGTCACCAGTTCTTTGGAATTATCGCCATGGAAAACCTACATCAAATATGTTCCCATTACCTCAATTGTAATATTTACAAATAAATTATCCTGTAATTTGTGGATTATTAACCTAAAACACAACTTAGAATCCTTAGAATAAATTATAGGTGCATTAAGTTATTTCTGTGAACCAGATTAACCCGGCGCTGGTGTATAGCAGCATCTCACCGTTAGAAGTAGTGTTTTTACACATGCAGTTTAAGTAAATAAAGAAATAAGTTCACAGGAAAGGAGATTACTGTTGTACTAATCACAATTACACATTCATACAAATCATCAAAACTGTTCAATTAGATGTAAAATGTAAACAGTTCATGTATTAGCTGACAATAATCTTCTACAGTTTCTCTGAATTCAAAACTGAGAAAATGTCCCATAAATCTTACAAATGTAACAATTGCCTGTCTTAATGGAAGTAAAATTTGTTTGAGCACATAAACATTTGTCAATCATAAACCCAAACTCATGCTAACACAAGAGGTTTGGGTTCCCAATAAAATTATACTTGACGCTACACTATCACTAGTAAAGGCTGAAAACTATTATAAGGTTTCTTTCTTAATAATAATAAATTTTAACATACTTATTATGAATTATATGCATTCATAACACAAAAATATGTTCGGACGGAGTCTCAGACTCACGCGATCGCTGTATGTAGGGTTAAGATACACATGAAAATATAGTTTTAGTTAATAAATATAGTTTAGAAGTATTAGAACTGTAAAAACAATTCAAAGCATACAAATAAAAACCGATTGATTATGGCGACTGTAACGCCGTAATTTTAAAGAACACTAAAAATAAGAATTGAAAATGAACATAACTTACTTCCATGCATGTTCCATTCTTGTTCTTGTTGGTCATTTAGAGACATTTGCTGACTCCTATGGAGCTGCTTGGTCTTCTTCTTTCGAAACTTTTTCTCTAGTTATATTGAAGAGGGTGTTCGTTCTCAAAATTATTAAATATTTGCCCCTTTTTGTTAAATGTGTGATTTTAAGCGTGTTTAGCAAGTGGCTCATGCGTTTGTGCTAATCTGCTAATCGAACCAGTTGGGTTCCCTGGACCGAACTAAGTGACAGAATGAGTTTGGTTGAACGAAACAGACCGGTGGGGTTTTGGGAAACGATCGGTCTGGTTTTTTCAACTAAACCACTATCAACCGAACTGGGTTCGGTTGGTTGAAGACTACCATTTTTTTGCGTGCATCGGGACTAGAATTTTATATCTACCTCCAACCTTTTTCCCACGTCAACCATTTTCCCATTGCTTTTGGCAATTTTTTCTGCGCTCTAGCATGGCCACCTAGAATCAAAAGGCCTGAGAAGCTCGAAATCGTGACGCGAAATAGTAGGCATGATGTATATTGGTGAGGCTCTGATTGGTGTGCCTAAAGGATGTTTTTCCAAATATGGCCAGTCATTCTGCGAGCGCTATGATTGGTTTAGATTAGAGAGATATTTTTTAGCCCGTGGCAAGTTAAGTTGGCATGATTTCGCCCGCACCACAGTTAAAGTTGAACACTGAACAGTCTTTGTCTACAGTGTAGACTCGATAGTATAGACTCTGAATTTACATAGTCTAGCATTTTTGCCTATGTGTTTTCAATCACCCTGTGTAATATCATTTCGTGAGCGACATTTATAATTTCATGCGTAAAACGTTTCGATCATTGCTCATCAGACTTCTCACCTCAAATTCGCGATCTTCTAAACTGATTGATCAATTACCGAAATGCCCACCCACCCGAGTCTCCCTCCGATCAATTAACGAACAAAAAATCAATTAAGGAAAAATCTTCCGGTGACAAAAAAAAAGAACAAAACAAGAAAAAAGACTTCCAACCCCAAAAAATCGTCGTCATCCTCAGCCTGCATTATTAATACGGATCCGGGCCAACGCCTTTTTCGAACACCTTTCCCCCCAAAAAAAAATCCCCCCTCTGTTCAAGAAAACACACTTTAATGATTAATTAGCGAAAGAACCTCAATAAATGCTATAAAAGGTATTAAAAAGGCCAAAAGAGCGAAATCGCGTGCAGCGAAATCTCATTTCGCTGAAGTAGAGAGAGATGTAGAGGAAAATATATATTGAGAGAGCAATGCCACGGTAACCCTACGTGCCAACACGTTGTGTGTCAAAAAAAAGTCGTTAACATCTGAAGTTCCATAGACTTGTGGATTTCGAAGTAGAAAAGTTGCTGTCTCTCCCAAGGAGAATAATGGAGAGACGATTGTCTTCATGGCAAAAAACAATACCGAATCATTCAGTGAAAACTACATTTCCTCATTCCAGTTGATTTTAAATCCCGGTTAAGTTACGGCAATTCGGATTTACCAAATAACAAATCCCTGGCAGGCACATATGACATCACTTCACTCCGTAAAGAACCAAAACCAAATGAAAAAAAGTTTACGCGCAGGTATTACCTTGCCTCATTCACTCCTCATGTCTCTTCTTGTCTCATGTCCCTCTTGCCTCATGTCTCATTCCGACTTATGATATTCATTTTGGAAGAATCATCCAAAGTGAAAAGCGTAACTTGGCGTTTCACTCTTTACTCCTTTATGCAAACCAGCGATTCACACAGGAGTGAATCACTCAGGATGAACACAGTGAAAGTAACACAATATTGCTGATTGCCAAAACTGCAATCCCTCTTTTATAGAAATAATAAAAGGAATTGCGTTTTATATTAATTAAAGTCGTATTTCGAATTCCATTGTAAAACTGTTGAGTACTCATTTTGAAAACGATTTATCTAATTATTCGACTGGTGAGTACGCTCCTTCATAACTAGGGTGTATCGAAAAAAAACTTTTTTTTTGACTTTGTTAAAGTCTTAAAAAAAAAAGTTGTCTAAGGTGGCAGAGAGTACCTGTGAATTTTTTCAGAATTTTCGGATAATATCTAGGGGTGCCGCAAAGCCCCCGAAGGTTCCCATGTTAATCCTATGGAGCGGCAAGCCAAAAAGGCCGAAAATCGGTTTTTCGCCCCTCATTTCTACCCTAATCACACGACGAATGTCTTCACTCGAGTTCTGGACCCTATATGATCTAGGCTATCCGACAAAACTAGAAATAATAGCCTAAATATCTATATTTCGTTGATTGTGGGCTCTTGGAAATACGCGATTTTCAATGATATTTGAGAACACAAAAAACGTAATATAGATATTTAATCTGTTATTCAAGTTTTTTCGGGTAGCATACTTCATTACTTGATATAGGGTGGTATGCTACCCGAAAAAACTTGAATTTTTTCAATCACCCCTAGATATTATCCGAAAATTCTGAAAAAATTCACAGGTATTCTCTGCCACCTAAGACAACTTTTTTTTGCTAAGACTTTATCAAAATAAAAAAAAAAAGTTTCTTTCGATACACCCTATACATAACTGACTACTATGAATCCGAGGTGTTCAAATCGCTCCCTATTTATAATACCCGTTTTGAAAAAGAACCACCCAGAGGTGAGAGGGAAAGTCTAAGGTAATGAATCGCTGACTTCTCGACTTTTTCACTCCATTTGGCTGATTAGACACCCATTATTTATTTTGAATCTGGGGGATATGGCTTTTTCGGCTAAATGGTGTTTCACTCTTGATTAAATATCCCTCTCCTTTTTTTCTCCCCTTCTTCATTCATTGTTTTTTCCCTCCTGCCCGTCGCCTTAATATCTCTGACAAGTCTATTACAAGGCTCGAATGAATTGAGATTTCTTCAATTTCGTAAGAGGGGATGGCTTTTTTTACCACGTTTTTATTAGGTCGCTTTGTTGTCTGTCTGTCTGTCTGTCTGTCTATCTGTCTGTCTGTCTGTCTGTCTGTTCGGGTGGAATTTAGAAATCGATTTTTAACTAACTTCCCGAAGAGGTAGAGACTTGAAATTTTGAACATAGTTCAGATCTGGATGACAATGCGATATTATCTCGTTGTTTCGGTTACCTTTGCTTCCCCTGAACCCCCAGGGGGGCTTTCGGGTGGAATTTAGAAATCGATTTTGAATTAACTTCCCGATGAGGTGGAGACTTGAAATTTTGAACACAGTTCAGATCTGGATGACAATGCGATATTATCTCGTTGTTTTGGTTACCTTTGCTTCCCCTGAACCCCCAGGGGGGGCTTTCGGGTGGAATTTAGAAATCGATTTTGAATTAACTTCCCGATGAGGTGGAGACTTGAAATTTGGAACACAGTTCCTATCTGGATGACAATGCGATATTATGCCGTTGTTTCGGTTAAATTTGCTTCCCCTGAACCCCCAGGGGGGCTTATTTAGAAATCGATTTTCCCGATGAGGTAGAGACTTGAAATTTGGAACACAGTTCATATCTGGATGACAATGCGATATTATGCCGTTGTTTTGGTTAAATTTGCTTCCCCTGAACCCCCAGGGGGGCTTATTTAGAAATCGATTTTCCCGATGAGGTAGAGACTTGAAATTTGGAACACAGTTCATATCTGGATGACAATGCGATACTATGCCGTTGTTTCGGTTAAATTTGCTTCCCCTGGACCCCCAGGGGGGCTGATTTAGAAATCGATTTTGAACTAACTTCCCGATGAGGTGGAGACTTGAAATTTTGAACACAGAACTAAAAAGCATAAAATAATTTATTAAATAAAAAAAACTTTTTAAAAACCACGTTTTTAAAATGCACTAAAAAGTATAAAATAATTTGCTTCTAACTCCTTGTAAAACGAAAAACGTGGGGCTCATGCAATAATATTTACAGCTAGTACTCTATTGGCCACTCTATTTACTAATATATCCACAATAAATAAAAAAATAAGAAACATAAAGAGTACGGAGAGAAGCTGTTAAATTAAATATCTAATGCATGAGCCCCACGTTTTTCGTTTTACAAGGAGTTAGAAGCAAATTATTTTATACTTTTTAGTGCATTTTAAAAACGTGGTTTTTAAAAAGTTTTTTTTCTCTTTCTCTCTCCCCGTTTTTGAACAATTTAATCAGGAATATGCGTTCCCCCCCCCCTCCTTTTCGTTTTGAGGTGATGAATGAAGTAACTAGTGAGGGAAATGAAGTAAATGTGGTTTTCGATGGAGAAGAGTTCTTATATTATAACGAAAGTATTTTTCATGCCTTGGTTAAATTTATTCAGTTTTTTGAGAGAGACTGTTACATTTTATGTGATTTCGGAAAAAAAATTGTATCATTTTAAAGAACGTAGTTGCATATAGAGTATTTTCAGGTGACGTCACGACCGGTTATTTTCTTTTAACTGTTAATCTTTTGTAGAGCTTTTAACTGTTGCTAAGGCGGTTGCTAGGTGACGAGGTATCTGTTGTTATGGAGATTGTGACGTGATTGCAAATGCTCCAATAATAGAAGAATTGCACGACCGGTTATTTTCTCTTAACTGTTAACCTTCTGCAGGGAAAAAAAACTGTGACCTTCTGTTGCTAAGGCCGTTGTTAGGTACGAGTCATGTGATTAAAAATGCTCTATTTGAAAAAAAAAGCTAAATAACAATTTTACTGTCTGTCTATCACAAGATGAGCTCTGGACTAGTTGCCTGGCTGTGGCGGTTGCTATAGAGACAATACTAGTCGAATGGATGTAAGAAATGTAAACGAGAGCTCATCTTGTGATAGACAGACAGTAAAAGAAATTGAGTTATTGGTAGTGGAGGTGGTTATATTTTTGAAACTATTATACTGAGTGATCGATATGGGGGTGATAGGTTTTTGTGCCTATTACCGCTTAGTGTAGGTATTAGGAGTAACCATCCCACTGAAACATATCCAAAATTCACTACAATATTTAACATTAAGTACTACTAATTTGCGCGAAGCACTTTTCAAAGTAACACCAATAATGCAAGCGTGAACGAGTTTAGTAAAGAGAACTCTCATGTTATAATTTATATTTAACTTCAATACTGGTGATTAAAAAGTTATACCCGTATTTTTTTTACATGATGTGCAATGTTGGAGAATTTGTAAAAGGGTTCCAATCATCCCCCTGATTTCAGGGTAGTTTTAACCCGTAACAGGGGAGTTGAAAAATATGGAACATGCCAGGGGACGGAGGTCTCAGAGACCACGCAACATTATGGAATTTTTTTAAATCTCCTAATTAAGATAAATTAACTTAGTACTTAAGTATTAATAAAAGTTTTTCCAGACAATTTTCCAATAGCCTTAATTTTTTCAATAGAAACCATATAGTGCAGTGAGTAGAAACGCTCAAAACAATAAACTACGATGAAATAAATCAATCTTTTAAGGGTACCTACTACGTTTGAAACATTTACAAAATTGGCTTTTAAATTGAGTTTAGGTAAAAAAAACTTATAAAAATGTAGTTTCTTGCTCAATTGAAAAATCAGCTAGGTTGGGAAAGCAATATGGATCATTCGCGTTTCACTGTACAGATGTAAAACTTATCATATTTTGTACGCGAGGTCCTCAAAATCGTCCTCTCAATGAATTGGCGCTAGGTGTAAAACAATGCATTTCATGCAATATTTTCTATGCTTGGTTCTATTCTTAAATAATGTACTTTTTCAAAATTTTTTGGTAAAAATTATTTTTTACAAGAGTGCACAAGTAATTTTTAATTAATAAGATAATAAGATCTTTAATTTTTAAGATAATTTCCTAATATGAGAGTATCTCATTTTGGGAACATCGGTGCCTCATATTTGGAGTATGGTATCGCATATTAGGTACATTTTTAATTTTGAATAAAATGCCTTTTTAGGGTAATTGCAATTCGTTTTCATAAAAAAAGCAGCGACATTTTCGAATCAGGTATGAAAAAAATTTACAAAATCACTTTTAGTTTTGCTAAGTCATTTTTCAGTAAAGAGTAAATTGGAAGAATAAAAGTAGTATCCCACATTGGGGCTCTTTCCCCTATTTACAGACCTATATTATACAGAGTAATTGATTAGGAACAAGTTAGGATTATACAACTTAGGTTCCCATCTAAATAACAATATAAATTTTCCTTAATTTTTATTTTTGCTTCGTCATGATAGGTTTGAAAACCTTTTAAATGGAATTTTTCAGTTTTCTAAATTGTCGTTTGTCTTTTTCTTGCTAAATTGATCAGATTAGTTCAAAAACCTGCAAAAACTAAAGCCCAAAACATTGTTTTTTCGATTGCAAAATTACTCAATGAGGTATTTGCATAAGTGAGGGATTTGCTTAATCTTACACTTTTTTTATACTTTTGTTTAAAACTCTCAAATATAAGATTTTTAAGTTCAAACATGTTTTAAATAATTTAAAATTCAATTTTATTTTTGCCAAACCACTAGTAAAGTCATGTGATCAAAAAACGGGATGTGACCTCACAGCGCATGTAAACAACAGTTTCTGTTTTCGCGCCAAAAGGTAAAACGAAATTTCAAAAATTTATACCTCAGAAACTACAGGCTACGAAAATACTTCATTTAAACGTCATTCTTCATGGGTTTTTTTATCTACTATTTTAATAAATTTAATCTCAGAACGTGAAAATACCTCATTATGATAATAGAGCATTTTCAATCACATGACTCGGACCTTAGAAACGTTGTTGCCTGGTCCTCCAAGCCTACACACGTCGTCAAGTGTGACGTCATGTGCGAATGCTTCTATTGGAGCATTTGCAATTTGCAATCACAAGACTCCGTTGTTGTCAGTCCTCCACGTGTCAAGTGCGAATGTTCTATAATAAAGTGGATTTACTTTATACTATCAGTTTTCTCAATTGGGACTCTTTTGTAGCATTGTAAGGCAGCACTGTAAAAATATCTTAGCGCGCCCTTGATTAATTTGTAATTAGATATCGTCATCATTTAGAAATGCAGCTTTAAATTTTTATATATTTAAAATATTTGCAATAAAAGACTGGTGACTTCTACTGGCGTTGAAGTAACAACACACACTTCCAGCATCAACTTGTCACACCTACTCGCCTTATAAATAAAAGCCGAAACTTTACATCTCCCAAACAAGGAGGTGACAACAACTTGACGGCGAATTCCCAAAACTTACTTCCCTCACACCTGACATTTCGCAGAATCCTTTCGTAAGCCCACAACACACTCCTGTCGGAAACACCCCTGGATAAAAAAATAAAAAAATGGAATGTTCCAGGAAAGCCCCCCCCTGCGGATTCGGACGACAAACAGTTGGAAACAGTCCCTTTCTTGTCAGCAGCGGTCTTTGTGGGAGCTCAAAGATTTCAATTTTCTGCTCGGCCATTGTGGGGGTGCTTCGAACTTCACTTTTTGACGCGGTGGTTTAATAGCGTTCTTTTGAGCGGTCGGCCCACCCTTTGTGAAGGGACATCAGGTGTGGGCGACAGGCGGTCGAATGGAATCAATTTTTGATTGCGGAGTTCGGAGATGTTCCTCCGCTCTTTTTTTTTTCGTTGGGGGGTTATGAAATTGAAATGGGTTTGAGGAATGAAATTAAAGGTCGTCGTAAAGTACTCTACTTTAAAATGAGGTATTTTCACGTTCTGAGATTAAATTTTATTAAAATAGTAGATGAAAAACCATGAAGAATGACGTTTAAATCAAGTATTTTCGTAGCCTAGTTTCTGAGATATAAATTTTTGAAATTTCGTTTTGTGTTTTGGCGCGAAAACAGAAACACTGTTGTTTACAAGCGCTGTAACGTCACATCCATCCGTTTTCCGATCATTGAAAAACAGTAAAAACACTAGTTTCCAGTGCGCTGTGTAGTCAAATCCCTTTTTTTGATCACGTGACTTGGATAAAACAGAGATTATTTTCGAATCAATACACCAAAAGACAACAAGAATTTTTTGGTTAAGTTTGATTTCAAAAATTAAAAATCTAAGTATACGTTTTCATTTTTATAACGGTTTATTTACTTAAATTGTGAAGAAAAGTTATGCAGTATGATAAAACGGAAATCAATTTTATATTCAACACTCGAAAAAACATTTCCTAATAAAACATAAAGAACCTTAATAATTAGGAAATGTGATGCCTCAGAACAAAACAGATGTCCTTTTTTTACATAAACATAAGAACATACACCTAAAAACATAAGAATCAGGAGGAACTATTTACATAAGCAACTCTCAGAAAGTTTTTTGTAGCCCTCTGTAATAGCACGATGATTTATAATTAAAGAAAACTTAAATCATAATTACTTCTTTTTAAATTGATAACTTTAACAATTTAAAAATCATCACCCAGCTAATGTTATATATAAAATACTTTGAAAGTTTCTTTAGAATGACTTTTAATAATTTAATTTAATTCAGAGTTAAGTTGAGTTGTAGCCAGAAAGAGATCAAAAGTGACGTCAGGACTGCTTTAACATGTCACAATTTCGAGCTTCTCTGGCCTTACAAGTCTAGTTGACCTTGATGTTGGTCGGGAGTCTGGTGTGGAAATTGAAAAAAAGATCCAATTCCATTGAAGATCTTCTTGCTGGTTCAATGACAATATGACTAGTCTTGGTCTATCAAATTTAAAAAAGAATTTGTGATTATAAATGAAAAAGATACTATAGACAAGATCATCTAAATATACTAAATTCATTTAATGTTTTTGAGTACTGTTGTTTCTTTTTCGACTTGGAATATCCAAGCTACATCCGAAAAGCGTACAGGATTTAAGGCAAAGGGAGTCCGACTTGAGCCTCGAAAGATAGATTCCACCACATCTATCGCCACCTCCACAATTTTGCAATGTCTCTTAAGGGGAGGGAAATAGTCGAGAATGTACTCCCGAGAATACACCCTGAACTCAGAAATTCAGTCATTGCAATTTAGTAATGGGGAGTTTTACATAGGTCCATTGCCATCATCAGTAGGGGAGAGGGGGGCACCTTTCAACAGATTTCGGTTTTTATTTTTTGTGACCAAACGAATTGACGGATCATAAAACTTTAACTTTCATATCCTACCATGGACTTTCGGACACATTGTGTAATTTTACCCAAGTTCCTTGAGAAAATTAAAAGGTCCAAAATTGCGTTTTAAAAAAGGTTCTCGGGTGGGGCAGGTTTCAACACAGGCGGGGCACGTTTCAACAGTGGGTTAATTTTAAAATTTTAAAAGTTTCAGTTCATTTTAAGTTTATTATATTGAAATATACATTATAACAAATACATTTCATTAATTTAGAGTAAAAAAAAGTGAATTTTTTTGCAAATTTTGGAGTTTTTCTGTTGATTGGTAGGTTATGAGTTTTTCCACACAACTAAGTGTGATGTTTCTTTATTGTTTAATTTAAAAGTTCTTTTGAGTTATATTCCGAAAATATATTGTTAATTCAACTGTTTTTCTTCAGAATTCACCAAAAATTTTATTATTTTAATCGCTTTTAATTCATTTTAAATTTTTCTAATTACTATAGTCATCAAAGTGGTATATCTTAAATAATTTTATTTAAATCAATGCTGATAACTACTAAATGCATAAAATTGCTGTTGTGAATCGTATGGTAGCCTTACCGTTAAAAATTATATGTGTATTTAAGTAAATTATCTAAATCGATTTTCAGCTGTTTTTTCGCTAAAAATAAATAATTAACTCTAATACAATGCTATTATTTCTTGAATAAGTTATTTAAGAGCGTTTACTTCAAGAAAAAGCAATGCAAAAGCACAATATGCTAAGCAAAACGAATTTTAGTGGTGTTGAAACCTGCCCCGCCCTAAGTGTTGAAAGGTGCCCCACCTTTAGTCGTCACGGTTCAAGACCCCTCAAACGCTTTAGAATAAAGATATGGGTTTGAAAAAGGTATTCATAGAAGCAGAAGACCTTATTTAATAACATATGTAAAAATCAATCACCTAAACTAATAAAAAGTTTGTAAAATCCGATTTTTTAAAAGAAATTCAAAATTTACTTTTGGACGTCAAAAATGACTCCACTCGATTACAAAAAAACTAAAAGGTGAAATGGTAGGAATACCACGGACAGATGTTGTTATGATAATAAACATTACTTGACACCAGGTGGCATTTAAATTAACCTCATAACAAACGAGAAAATGATTTTAATCGAAAACGAAACTGTTGAAAGGTGCCCCGCTCTCCCCTACGTATATTTTTGGCAATAATGGATAGTTGTCTATTAAAAAAAAAGAGCAAAAATAAAGTTATTAATTTATATTTAACTTAAATACTGGTGATCTTGGTGATCTTAAAGTTGTATCATTTTTTTTACTTGTGCATGTTGGGGAATTTAAAAGGGGTACAATCATCACCCCTTAATTCAGGGTAGTTTTAAGTATGCTAAATAAGGTTGAGACTTTTTACTTTCCTCAACTGCATTGTACAGCATTTAACTAGAAACCCCAAGTTACGGTTTTGGAGGCATTTCTACTACTTATTACTAATATGATACACTTCAAGTTCACTGATTTCTGCAGATCTAATCGTGTCCATATAGTTTATGCTATATTTCATATAAGTTTCAAAAAAAAAAATCATCTCCAATCTTAAGAATTAGAAAACAAGAGTATTTTTGCAACCATGGACAGCTCTAGATACCCGTTCTTCTAAAATTGACAGCGTCATTATAATAATTTTTATCATTAATTTCCTTACTTTGTAAATTAAGATTGCAAACCGTAAGCCTCTCGAGGGAGTAACAATAAAAAGTAGGGTTTGTGAATTTGGTGAGCCCATTTTTCAGAAAAACCAAGTTTTAAGACTAATCGTCGATAAATATTAAAAAAATCGGGCCTGGTTTGCTGGTATGTAGTAGTATTAAAATTAATCTGTTCTTGGGTTCTTGATTTTTATTGGTTTTGATTAAAATTCAAGCACGTTAATTTTGCTGGATACGGTTTTACTCAGACAATTGTCATTAATTCACGATGAAGAATAACTTGATAACAATATATAAAAATTAAATTTAATAAATACATCGTTGCCCCACTGAATATAATTTTTCGAGGGTAGGGTTTGTCTTCGGTTATTTTCAGAATAATCATGTTATGTCTCTCCATCGGTGAATCATCCATCTTTTACGAAACTAAATTTTATGATTAAAAAAAATTAATATCTATGATCTGAAGAAATAGTGATCACAAAAATGATTAAAATGAGATTTTTTTCTTTATTGGATAATGATAATTATTCCGTTCTTCATAAAAAAAAAACATTATCAGGTTCTTAAATGCATTAAAAATGAAAATTTTGATTGGATTTTGGAATTTTTTTACGTTTTCATTATAATTAATTTTAAATACCGATAAAATGAAGTTACTTTTTAAAGAATGTCTTGTTTTGGAATACATTTCCAAAAGAAATGACACTCTAATCCTTACTCACCAGTTTAAATTATATTTAAAAATTTATAAATTTAACGATTTTTGAAAATGTAGTTGCCAAGGACTATCTTCTTATTCCTCTTTTAAATCGTGTTCCTCGTAGATAGGAATGCGTAGTTTATCATCAGCAGAGATGTCAAAACAAAAGTGGCGGTCTGTATTGCGATTATTTTGGAATCTAGGAATATGTGTATGCAGAGATATTTTTAACTCCTCTGAGAGAGTATTTCACTCCTTGAAAATAGGAAATACTCTAATAAAAAAATAGGAAATACTCTAATAGGAAAAAACTAGTCAGGAGTATTTTCACTCTTTGAATTTTTCACAAAGGTTTAGCTTAAAAAATGTACCGTGCTCCACCGAAATTTTTTTTTGTAGTGATTCCAATCACTTAGACTTTGCAAATACCTATGAAATTTAACTTTATATAAATGGTTTGTAGCCATAATGGCGTAGCCGGAAAAAAATTTGGAAATGTTATACTATCCAGAGATGGGCGCAATCAGATTACTTTTGTAATCAGATTAATAATCTGATTGAAGTAATCAGATTACATTTGTAATCTGATTACATTTGTAATCATCAATCTGATTACATTTGTAATCTGATTGAAAGTAATCAGATTACATTTGTAATCTGATTACATTTGTAACCATCAATCTGATTACATTTGTAATCTGATAGAAAGTAATCTGATTACATTTGTAATCTGATTAATGCAATCTGATTACATTTGTCAATCAGATTACTTTTGAAATCAGATTGACACAACTTAATTACAGTGGTCCGCAATTAACCGGAAGTGGTTCTTAGCTAACCGGAAGTGATTCTTAGCTAACCGGAAGTGGTTCTTAGCTGTCCGGAAGTGGTTCTTAGATAACCGGAAGTGAACCATAACTTACCGGAAGTGGTCCAAAACTTACTGGAAGTGAACCATAACTTAATGGGAGTGGTCAGTAACTTACCGGAAGTGGTTCGCAACTTACCGGAAGTGGTCCACAACTTACCGGAAGTGATCCTTAATCTACCGGAAGTGGGTCACAACTTACCGGAAGTGGTCCACAACTTACCGGAAGTGATTCCTAATCTGTATGTTTTGGACCACTTCCGGTATGTTTTGGACCACTTCCGGTAAGTTGTGAACCCTTTCCGATAAGTTTTGGACCATTTCTGATAAGTTTTGGACCACTTCCGGTAAGTTTTGGACCACTTCCGGAAAGTTTCGGACCACTTCCGATAAGTTTTGGACCACTTCCGGTAAGTTTTTGGACTATTTCCGACAAGAGTTCCGTCACATTATCAATCATAAAAAGTAATCAAGATTTATTATGAGATTACATATTGTAATCTGTAATCAGATTACATTTGTAATCAGTAATCAGATTACAATTGTAATCATTAATCTCCATGTGATTACTTTCGTGATTACAATTGTAATCATTAATCTCCATGTGATTACTTTCTTGATTACATTTGTAATCAGATTACAATTGTAATCGTAATCATTAATCTGATTACATTTTGCCCAACTCTGATACTATCTACTTTTGGTTGTTTTAGGAGAGGAATATACATATAATATTTTTTTTATTTATTGTTCTGATGCTAAGGGAGTTTGATAGCGGTTTTCGTTGCTCTGTACATGTAGTTTATGCTATTTCTGTATTTCACTCCTCATAATTGAATTTCACTCCTCCTAAAAAAGTCAAGGAGTATTTTTACTCCTCCAAAAGAATCCTAGGAATAACACTGTGTGTATGGTGAAGCTTCCAAAGTTGATAAGGAAGTTTAGAAGTATCTTATTTTTGGTTTTGTTGGGGTTTTATGGTGCAAGAATCAAGTCAGATCATACTGCGCCAATACAGATTTTAGAGTAAAATGTTATTTTTTTCTATATAAAACAAAAACTACCCAACCAAAGAATCTCAAAGCGGAAGTTTAATTATCATCATCATCATGATTCTTTTTACACCAGTCTGGCGCATAAGGCCTTAAGTTTAATTATAGTCACATGTATATTAAACAGCGAATGAATCCCCTAACGTTGAATATTGTTCATAAATATTCTAGAACAGGGGGTCCAAGGGGTCCGCGAAATGTCACCGAGAAATTAAGTATTTTTTTTTTTATTTTCCTTAATTTGAAGTAACCATTATCCTACTCAGCAGTTCATTCGTTAGTTTTGTTAGTTAATTGTCACTGTAGACAAATAGATTAATGTAGGTGGCGCAGCCTCTGTTTGCCACCAAAGATAATCCATGTTTTGTTTTTTGCAATTTTTTTATTGACTAAAATACGATAATTTTGGTTTTGAAATCGATTGAATCGACCTAACATTTCAGAAATAATGAGCACGAAGGAAAGATTCCACTTATCTCACTAAAATTGAACAGTTATAAATTATATTGATTGATTTGTATTTTTCATTTAACTTGGGTTGTATAAAATTTCCTTTGTAGTCCAGTAACCAGGTAGTTTTTTCAGGAAAAAAATCCGGAAGTTTTTTTCTCAACGGTTTTATATGTTTTCGAGGGTGCTGAATCCGAATCTGAACTTTGCATACAAAATTTCGAATGGCATATTGGTGAAAATTCGAAAAAACCCTAAAATTTCACCCCATTTTTTGATTTTCTACTTGTAGAACGGAAAGAATGGGTTTCTCATAAAAATGTCAATTATAGAAAATAAAGAAGATAAAAAAATATACCAAATTGTCAATTACAACTTTTTTGTCAGACCAATAGTTAGGCCACTAGAGCGCGCTGAAAAACAGACATTTTTTGGCCTTTCCGCGAAAAAATGGAAAAATCTCGCTTCCACCCTCTACAAAAGGAAAAATGTTCACTTTATCAAAAAAAAAATTACACCACGTGAAAGAGCATTTAATTTTCTACAAATAACGTGCCTTAAATTATTATTTTTTTGAGAAGGGGGAGGGAGGGAGGCAAAGATCAAGAATTAAATTTTTGCGCCTTACAGCCAAAACGAACTTTTGCAGTAGTTAATCTCCAATCTGCGCTTTACTTCCGGTATATAACCAATAAAATAGGTTGTTTTGAATAAATTGATGACTAAACATGCCTAAAAAAATAATTTTTAAAATTTTATTTATGAAATATTAGGTATTTTAGGCGGAAATTCAATAAAATTTTTAAATTCATATAATAAATTATGGGAATATTTTAATGAACGAATTTATATGGATTTTACATTGCTGAATCCAAATTTCAAGTTTATCTTCATTTAAAAAGTCAACTTCACATATAAAAATGCAAAAAATCTCAAATTTTCGCTTTTTTGTTCGATTTTCACCGATTTTCTCAGAAACTATTCGTTTCTCGAAAAAAAGAAGTACACCAAATTAAAGTACATAAAATTTCCTATAAGATGCACTGGTTCGTTTTTATTTTGCGAGAAGCAGTGTACGCTTTAGAGCGTTCTGAAGGAAAGGGTTTTTCATGTTTCTGTGTAAAGTCAAGAAACAGATGTAATTCAGCGCGCTCTAGCGACAATACCTCACATTATAAAGTAAAAGTTGACTAGTGTATTTTGTAGGAAATTAAATGTACTTTTATGTGGTATAAACTATTTGTCTGTAACGTGTATATATTTGGAGCTGTAGAGGGGGAAAGGGAACGTTCTTCACTTTTTTTGTAGAAAGTCAAAAAAATCGCTGCGCTTCAAAACGCTTTAAAGTGTACACCGCTCCTCGTAAAATAAAAACGAGTCAGTGCATCTTATAAGACATTTTACGTACTTTAATTTGGTGTACTTCTTTTTTTCGAGAAACGAATAGTTTCTGAGAAAATCGGTGAAAATCGAACAAAAAAGCGAAAATTTGAGATTTTTTCCGATTTTCGATATGAAGCCGAGTTCCCACGCGGGCACAATTTTGATATTCGTAATCAGCGACTTCGAAAACATATAAAACCGTCGAAAAAAACCTTCTATGTAAATATTTAAAAAAAAAGTACCGATTGCCTATGTTAAAAGGTAATATAGTCCAGTAACCAGGTAGTTTTTACAGGAAAAAAATCCGGAAGTTTTTTTCTCAACGGTTTTATAAGTTTTCGAGGGTGCTGAATCCGAATCTGAACTTTGCATACAAAATTTCGAATGGCATTTTGGTGAAAATTCGAAAAAACCCTAAAATTTCACCCCATTTTTTAATTTTCTGCTTGTAGAACGGAAAGTATGGGTTTCTGATGAAAATGTTAAATACAGAAAATAAAGAGGGTAAAACAATCTACAAAATTGTTAAGTATAACTTTTTTGTCAGACCAATAGTTTAGCCTTTAAAGCGCACTAAAAATCTGGCAATATTCACCCCTGAGGCGGAAAATTCACCATATCTTCTGTAAAAAAGTAACATTTGATTTAAATAAATAGGAAACACTACTTTAATAATTTCTTGTATGATTTAATCTTAATTTCTATCCCAATGATTATTAATTAAATTAATTATTCTTCAGTATTTTCCCCCAGAAACGGTTTTTTTGGCAATGAAAAATTCATTTACTTGTTCATTTTTATTTGTGCAAGGAACCAACTTCCACTGAAAGTCTTTTGTAAAGTATTAACTACTTTACTTTCGATCTTTGCTTCGCTCCCTCCTCCTTCTCAAAAATATAATTTAAGGAAAGTAATTTATAGAAAATTAAATGCTCTTACACGTGGTGTAAAATTTTTGTTGATAAAGTGAATATTTTTCATTTTGTAGAGGGTAGAAGAGCGCGTTTTCCATTTTTTTTGCAGAAAGGCCAAAAAATGGCTGTTTTTCAGCGCGCTCTCGCGGCCAAACTATTCGTCTGACAAAAAAGTTGTAATTGGCAACTTTTTAGATTGTTTTATTTTCTATAATTAACATTTTCATGAGAAACCCATACTTTCCGTTCTACAAGTAGAAAATCAAAAAATGGGGTGAAATTTTAGGGTTTTTTCGAATTTTCACTAAAATGCCATTCGAAATTTTGTATGCAAAGTTCAGATTCGGATTCAGCACCCTCGAAAACATATAAAACCGTTGAGAAAAAAACTTCCGGATTTTTTTCCTGAAACACCCCTTTTTTGACACCTGGTTACTGGACTATTGTATGTAAACATTTTCCACATCATTCTTCACCATAAATTACTTCATAATTTAACTCAAATTATACAGGGTGTTTCAGATAAATGTTTCATAACTTCTAGGGGAGGTAGGGTACATCAAGACGAACGAGAATCGGTATAGAAAGGGGTGATCGCAGATACGCCGTTAAAGAGCTAGGACCTAATGTAGTGCGAGTGCGTTTCAAAAGGCCGTTTTTAGAAGGCCCGTGTGATGAAAAAAAAAACATAATAAAATGAAAAACATTATTGCATGAGGTACAGGAGTATCCGTACTACTTAAATCCTCAATGTGATAGAAATTGGACCACTTGCTAAACCGTGGGGTGAGTTTTAAAACGTGCAATATTCATCTTTTAGCCAAAGAATGGAGTTCCCTTACATTAGTGCAGCGTTTCCCAACCTTTTTACTCCCACGGAACCCTTTCGACAATGCCTAAGTTCCGCGGAACCCTAGCGTCCATGTAACAATATTTTTCTTACTATTTTTTAAATTATTACATAAAATGGAAAATAAGTAACGAAGAAATCGTTTATTTACTATATTTATTTATTAGAATCATTAGAATACAGCCGTAAGGTTTTGAAAATACAAGTTTAAGTATTTAAACAATTTTAGCAAGTTTAAAAAAAATAAAACAATTATTAAATATTAATTAATGTAATAATTTGAGTCTGTTTTTGGCACATATATTTTCAATTCTTGGTCTTATTTTCGAAAGGCATACCTGAATCTCGTCTTCAATAGAAAGAAGACTATTTCTTCCTTTACTTTTTATGTTTTTTTAAACAAGAAAAGGTTGGTTTCACATATATATGATGTGGAAAATTGCAATAGTATATTAATAGCTTTTCTTTGAATATTTGGATAGTCCTTTTTAACGGCCATTGGGCATTTTAACCATTGGAAGGCCTTACCCCTGAACCCCCACTGTATCTTAAAACAGGGGTCTCCAAACTTTTCAGCCCGAGGGTCGCATTAATTATTATCAAACAGCAGTTTGGGAGGCAATTACATACTTGAGGTATTTTCAAGGAAAATTTCTTTCGGGAGGGACCAAATATCCTTTAAGGAAATTAAGTAATTATCTGGCCCAAAGCTAGATTTTTGCATCGGGGAGGAAGCCTAAAATTCTCTCTAAGCCCATCTTTTGCATACTTAATAAGTTTAATGTACCTTTTTAATATATTTTTCTGTAGTATTCCCATTTTTCTGAACTTAATTATGAAAATAAATTTAACTAACCGAGTTTAAAGTACAAAAAGGGGGGGTCTGGGGGTCCTCCCCCAGAAAATTTTTTGAAATTTGACCCTAAAAAACAGGGTTTTTACTCATTCTGGTACCCTTAATCCAAATTTCGGGGGGGGGGGATCTTGGATCTTTTATTTTATCTTTTTTTTTACACCTTTTTCGAATTTCTCGCGGAACCCTTGAGAAGGCCTCGCGGAACCCCAGGGTTCCGCGGAACCCCGGTTGAGAAACGCTGCATTAGTGTAATGGTACTCAGAAAAATGATGATCGGGGAAGGAATTTTCAATGATCATACATTGATCATTGAAACTGTTTGATCATTGAAAACTCCTACCCCGATCATCATTTTTCTAAATACCATTAAGGGAACTCCGTTCTTTGGCTAAAAGATGAATATTGCACGTTTTAAAACTCACCCCACGGTTTAGCAAGTAGTCCAATTTCTATCACATTGAGGATTTAAGTAGTACGGATACTCCTGTACCTCATGCAATAATGTTTTTCATTTTATTATGTTTTGTTTCGTCACACGGGCCTTCTAAAAACGGCCTTTTGAAACGCACTCGCACTACATTAGGTCCTAGCTCTTTAACGGCGTATCTGCGACCCCCCTTTCTGTACCGATTCTTGTTTGTCTTGATGTACCCTACCTCCCCTAGAAGTTATGAAACATTTATCTGAAACACCCTGTATAATGAGGGTAATATTCATGTAATTATTTGAATACATTAGTAATTTGTAGTAGATTCTATATAATCTACATTTTAAAATAAAAATTAAGCTTTCAGTTCAAGGGTTCCTCGCCGTCAGTAAATTAATTGTAAAGGGAGTCCTCGGAAAAAATTTGATTGGGAACCCCTGTTCTAGAATATCGCAAAGAGATTAAAAGTAACTTAACAATCTTCAACGTGTTAAAATCAAAAATTCTCCAGAGGAGGACTACCAGACCAAAGCTCCTAGTTTCATCCCTGGTTCCGCTAGGTAACAATGGGGGGGGGGTAAATTCCGGTAGAGGGTTTCCATCAACTGAATAAAAAAAAATCAATGTCATTTTATTAATACGATCCTGAATTCCTACTTGAAACAAAAGTAATTTATAATATTTTCAATTACTTAAAAATGTAAAAGAAATGTGAAAAGTCATTTTTTAAATTTTATTTAAATGCTTGTTTTTCATATCTTCAGTTCAATGGTAAAAGTCTTTTTGAAAACGTGTATTAATATTATTGTTAGAGGCTTCGGGAATATCAATATAATAAATCCCACCAAATTTTTTTTTATTTAACCTTATTAACCACTATTTACCTCAAGTATAATTAAACGTACTACACTTTGAGAAGGCTTTAAAACTAAAAATTACTTTATCAAACGTTCTCAAACTTGGTAGCAGGGTCAGCACAGGTCATGGGATTTTAGTTTGGTTTGGTTTGGTTTTTGGTTACATATATTTTCCGGTATGTGTGCTTGATCTCAAGGATCCGCTTATACACCTTCGTCAAGTAAGACAGACACAACAGAATTTTTTACTGGCACAAAGAAGGAAAATACACCCAGGGGCGAGGTGAGAATCGAACTCACGACGGAGCAGTGCGCAGACTGCTGGCGTGAAAGGCAGAGGAGCAAACCGAACAGGCCATCCCGTCCCCCCATGGGATTTTATTTCCAGAGAAATAATTTTAATTTAAAGATTCTTCTCAAGAAGAAAATGGCGCATTATTACATGTCTCTTATGAAAGAACTAGGATTCAAACATTTATCCCAATATTGATCATCAAAATCTTTCCATGTGCCAAATTTGCGTAACATTTTAGTTAGCCTGATAATTTTTTTCTTAACAAAAGAGAATAAAAATGTTTTAAAATTACTTCCTTGTATCCAAGTGTAAAAGTGTGGCTTCAAACTCACGAATTAATAACTTACGGAATGAGTATACATTTGCGATCTCACATTTTGTGCTATTCAGTTTGAGGATAAATGTTCAAATCTTGGTTTTTCTCTAGTAGGAAAACATTTCATACAACACCAATTTCCCTCCTTATTTTTGTTTTTGTTTCATTGGAAACAAAATCCCGTCACCTTTTCTGACCGGTGACCAAGTTTGATATAATATAATAGATTCATTTGAAATTTAGTAATCGAGCAATATAATACAACCATACGACCCCATGATGAATAGAATTGCAATATTATCACTAACTGTGAAGTCTAACTTGCTTTGACCTTAGTATTCGTATTCAGTATTTTTTGTTGGCAACAGTTTAGTATTTGTCAATTTCCCGTCTTCAGTCGGTCAGAATGAATTTTTTCTTCAAATTAGATCATCGCATCGAATATCGGATGTTACGCCAGAAACGCCGGTAAATTTGCTTGGTATTTTAAGTCTGTTGTATCCCAAAGTATTCAAGAAATTTAGCATTTAGTTATATTGTATTTTAAAAGAATTTAAAAATTATGATTTTTATTTAAAACTACTAAAAGGTATTCAGTCTGTTTGCTTTATAGTATAGTGTTTAAGGAAATCCATATGCATGGGATGAAAGGTAGTTGAATTAATTTAGTTTCATGTTCTTCCTTTTCGTTTCTTTTTATAGTTGGGTGTAATTATGGGTGCAGCAAAATCAAATTTTCAAATATTTTAGCCTTAATTTTAATTTAATCTTGATTTTTATGCTGGCACAGATAAAAATATGTTGTATCAAACTTGTATTGCTGTATGAATAGTTATAGAGTATGGTTAATTGATAACACATTTTTCATGCAAAATCTTATTGAAACGAAATAGGTTTAATTTTACGAATAATTAAAATTTTTTCGTATTTTCAACTCACTTATTAATTATTTAAAAAATCGAATTTGAGTATAATATTGTGTCTTAATTATTTACTTACTTACTGCATGTATCAATAAATTGGAAAATTTGATTATTTAGTTTGATATCCCTATGTAACTTAGTAGCACAAATTTGTGATTCATAAAATCACAAGACTACTAATGTATGAAAATTATTTTTTGGTTTTAAAATATTTGAGGTCTTTCATGCTTTCATTTTGATTCACATCCAATACCTGTAAATATGTATGTATAACACCTGAATTTGAAAATAATACTTCGGTAGTTATTTTCTTTATTCTTTCATAAGTTAGTTTAAATAGGTTCTGCTTTTCTATTAGTTAGAATGTTTCCAATTCTAGTATTTTTATAAAACAGATTATTTAGTTCTAATCGATGCCTTTTTACAAATTTTTTAAAAAGTTATAAACAGATTTTTGAATTCAGGATGTTACAAACTCCCTTGTCTTCATTCATATTTCAAGTGTTGTGAGATCTTGAGTTTTTATTCATATATTTTGTTAAAAATAAAACGTTTTACTTTTAAGTTAAAAATTTTATAATCCAGAGGATTTATAATTAGATTGATACTAATATACTATGCATTCATTCAAAATATGCAGTAGATTATAAACTTGATTTCCTTTTAGTGTATTAATTATATCTCTACCATTTTTTATCTCATGATTGATTTACTGTGAGTACAAGCAAGCAGTGCCTAACACCCTGCGCAAGTACTGTGATCAGATTTTATTTTCATTTCATAATAGTAGTACTTCGTTTAAAAATTGATGAATGATTTATGTTTTTAGGAAGAGTTTTGTTTCCTTAGAATATGATTAGAATGAATGGTTCTAATTGATTAATTCGTGCAAAATATTTCGTCGTAGAGTATTAAAGATGTGTTTAATTTTTTAAAAGGTATGTGTGTAACATTATAAATCCCCCATCTTTGTCTTGTGATTGATTTATTGTCAATACAAATAGGCATCAGTGTCTGAAAACTGCTCTTAAAAATAGAAGACTAGTTTTGATTTGTTAAAATGAATATAATTCTAGTTTTTTTTTTCCTTTAGATTATTCATAGTTGGATGGATTCTAATAGATTAATTTGTTCAAAATATTGAAGATTATTAAGGATAGATTTCACTGTATTAAATCCTACCTTGATGTAACTGTTAATACGCACAAACTGTGGCTTAAAATCTGAATTCACAGTTCTGCGATCAATATTGTTTATCACGTAATCTATTTTAAATTAATAGCTGGTTCATTGTGTTCAAATAATTCAATTTTACATCATCTGATGTTTTATTGATTGCCTTGATTCTGATATAGGGTCGGCTGGGGTAAAATGGGTATTAGGATTTTAACAGATAAAATTTAATGCTTTTTGGCATGCTGATTTTTATTGAGACAATAAAAATCAGCATGCCAAAAAACATTAAATTTTATGCCTGTAAAATGTTAATGGGTAAAATTATTCATTTTACCCCACCCAAACCTACCATTTTTAAATGTCTAACTAAGGCGATCTAATATAATTCTTGTAGATTAAAGTTTCGTAGTGGTTAATGTTACGACAGTTGAAGCATGCGGAGTAGTAGAAGTTTATTATTACGTGTTTTATATCATTAAAATTACGTTATTGATCAATTATGGCATCAGCACCGATAGTCCAGCGGTATAGTGTGCGGTTAGGTAACCCAATGGTCCCTGGTTCGATTTTTGGCTATTACTTTTGTTATTATGCTTTAATTTAACTTGTAATTTTTCAAAAAGTAGCGAGATTAGATTAGAGTAGAGTCGAGTTGTTACGTTCGTAGCAATAACCAGTGCCTTTAAGTTTTAAGTAGATGATATCTCTAAATTGATGATGTATTAAGTTTTTCCAATATTTAATTTAATTTAAATAGTTTCTTAAGAGCTAATTATTAATTAATAATTACGATTGCTCTCTAACTATATAAAGTAACTTTATCAATTTAGTGGTGACTTTTATCCCCCTCAAATTTTACAACTAGAACGGATTCATTATCGTTCATTATCATAACGTATTCATTTATCGTTTTCAACGCACACTGATTTAAAATCATCTACTGGCAGCTTTTTTGTATTAGTTACGTGCCGAAACTTTTCGCGAACCTTATCCGAGGAGCTCACGGATCATTATTTATGGTTCGCGTACCACCTATGAACATATTTACAAAGGCCGGGGAGCTCATCGCCAAAACCTCACCCAGGTTAAAACTTGATTCAACGCACATGAGTGTGGTCAAAAAGAAGGATAAAGATTAAAAAAGTTTTAATGTTACTATATCCCCGCCGGAGCAGTGCTTGCGTAGTATGCGGAAGTTTCGTGGGTTCTATCCCCAGTTATTATTTTATTGAAATTAAAAAAAAAATCACGTCCACACACATGCGCATTGGATCAAAGTTCTGACCTGGGTGAGGTTTTATAACTACGTGGCCGGGGAACCATTAGCGAATTTTAAATTTACTTTTTATTTTATTTAATAAGTTATGAATGAAAAATAAAATTAATGAGGTTCCCCAGTTTTGACCCTTTGTAAATGTTCCACCTGTTAAGAATCACTGCTTTAGGTCAACTTTCAAAAAATACAATGAATGTTTAGGCAAAAATATTTTTAGTGTATCTTTAAACGATTTCTTTACATCGAGTTACATTTATTGCAGTTTTACAAGTCTTGAGTCAGAAAATCACTGTTGCCACCAACGGATGATGCATTTTGGGTGAAATTGTCTCTTCTTTTCATCGCCATAGGAGCAAATCTGGAGAATCTGTAAACAGGTAATGTAAAACAAATTTTGTTACTTTATTCACTGTCCCCAAATTGGAGAAATTATGTTATAGTCCTAAAACTAAAAAGATATAGTTCAATAAAAATAATAAAATTGTTGTTGAATTAATAATAAGCTAAAATAAATGAATCATTATTTTAAACATCCTCATGAATATCAACAATAGATTATTTTGGATATGACTTATGGTACTGAAATTATAACCCAATTAAGTAGCAGTGAAAGTATAACGCTTTCCTGATAGTTTTTCCTATTTGTAAAGCAATGATAAATACGAAGACTGCATATACGAAGATACAAATGATACGAAAACTGCAACGTTACTTGAACCTAGAGAAACAAGCTGAGAGCAAACGAAGAAAGTAGCTCCCAGTGCGGTGTCTGAATTTTGAGTGAAATTAAAGAACTTCAATTCAGAAATATGATTAATTTATTAAACCCATGTGTACTATATAGATTCTTTTTACCACGATTTGAGTACCGAAACTTTTCTGCAACTCAGAAGGCTTTTTGTTTACTCTGTTTTTCCTTCCGTGACGTCGTAGGGTCAAGAAACGTTGCAGTCTGGTTGATGAAAATTCCATTTGCTATGCTGGATTTTTAATTGTTAAACTTATTTTGCTGGACTACCTATTTAGAGCTCACGAAATTAATAGACCGCCCCTTAAGGCATTTAATATTGATGATCTTGACAAAAGCACAAGAAGAAAGATTCGCTAATCTTATCCCTGTATAAAATATGCTATTTTGAATCGAAATTAACCATGTATGATTTCTTCTTTCCAGTGGTAAAATGCTCTAATGACGCAACTGATGAAGCAATACGTCTATTGCAACAACATTATTTTCGATCTACCTAGATATTGCCCAGATCTGGATTCGGAAATCTGGAAGTTATCCCCCAAAGCTATTTCTGTGCACTAAAGACAAGACTGAAACTGTTTCTACAAAACTAGAACTTAAGTGTATCTAAGGAACGTTGGAAGGACTAAATTCGACACTCTGTAAGAAGGCAGCCAACAAGATAGTTTCCTTAGATTGTTCTAGTAGTGGAAACTGGAACTGATTTTTCGTGGAACTGGTCACTGGTTTCATCGAGGAATTATTTTACTGTTGAAATGTGTAGAAACTTGATCTATCTCATTAAAATTTACTTTTTAGGATATATTTGAATCCATTTATGGTTTATTTTTTACCATTTCACACGTTTATTTCCAAACAGTAAGAGTTTTACTAGAGCCTATATTGGAAGGTGAGAGATTTATTCCAGATAATCCAGGTAATAGAGGTTATCTTCCCCGTAATATTAGATTTTTGACGTAGTTGATTGAAGTAAAATCCATTTGCCATTATCACAAGATTTTCCATAATGTTAGTTTTCAAAAACTTTGTTTTAACTTTAATTTTGTTTTAGTGGCAGTTCCAGGTTGAAATATCCATATTTTTTTAAGTTATGGTGCTTTTTAACTTTATGGTGCTTGTGTAACTAAACATATTTAAGTAAGAAAAAAAAACTTTCACCGGTGTATATTACTATGTTCCATGAAACTTTTTATTTTAAATTAAAATATAAAATTACTAAATTTTCAAATAAAATATTTGCATCCCTTATAAATTATTGTCCTATAATCTATCTTACTTTTTCATGTTTTATTCAGACGTAAGAGGTCTTCTGAAGAGTGCAAAATAAACATGCATAAGTTTCATGGAGTAAGAAGTTAGTCACCAGTTATAGTTTATGAGAAAAATTTTAAGTATGACATATCCTTAAAACATTGGAAAAGCCAGTTATTCATCTACTCAATACGTAATGAAGCCTTGTTCTGGCTTCAGTGATTTCAAACCATGTTCCCTCCACATACTTAATGATTGAAAACAATCATTTAAGTTTCGTCATAGTATACCTCGATTTGGACCTACAGCCATAAAAACCAAACTCCCTAACCAACCTATTTTAAAATGAGTAGTATCATTTTTAAGAGGAATTATTGGTTGACTCCAGTTCCTTCGTTATTGACATTTGAGCAGTGCATTAGCAATAGAGGACTGCATTGCACATGCTGAGGACACACATGGATTTTGATTTCAACCCCCCTATTTCGTTGTAATGAATTGCAATTCCAAGATCATTCTAACCCACAGATAACCTACGTCAGTGGTTCCCAACTCATGTAAGTCCGTAGACCACAACGCATAAAACTGAAACCTTTACTAACCAATCTTAATAACTTAAAATCCAAGATGAAAGCATGTAAATTTATATGATGCTCTGAAATATATGTATATTTTAATCAAAATTTAATTATGTCTCAAAATAGTAATTCTTTTGTAACCCCTTAAAAATAGGATTGGATTTTATATTCGAAAATTATTAATTTACTTGTAGTTTGATTACTCACCACTCAAATAGTCAGACTATTATAAATTGGGGATTAAAAACATCTTTGCCCGATAACATCATAGTCAATGCCATACAACGGGAAGGAAGGAAAGCGAATTGTCAAGCACATAAACGAATCCCCGATATTAGAAACGTGGTATTTTAGGGTTAGCTTAATAAAGTTATTACTAATATAGTGGTAACTCTTAACCCATGTCAATTACCCAACCGAAAATCATCGTTAAAGATTATCTAACTCCTTTCTCTTTAAATGTGCGCAAATTTCTATTAAGTGGGAATTTTTAGTATGTTAAGAACCACTGACCTGCGTAGACATATAGTGCTGTCCTTTAAAAACAACCCACTCCAAATTGTACCTTAAAAAAACATTGAGATTTTTTAATTAAATAATTAAAATAATTTTACTATCTCATATACCCTGTCTTTCTATGGCCTTTAGAGTGTCAGGGATGTAAAAACTGGTCAAAGAACGGTTTATTTACTTATTTTTTAAACAAGCTGAGATAATGTAGATTTTTGGCAAAAAATGTGCTTCAGATTTACAGAATTTGTAAAAATGTATGTTATAAAGACTTTAGACCAGTTTTCGAGCGTTTTTATGTTATCCCATTACTATGATAGTAAAATTTTAGCTCAGTCCGCCAATTTGAGTCCTTCTAGGAAAAGTGAGGTTTTTCAAATTCTTACTTAATTGACTGTCAATTTGTAATGGATAATTGGAATTAAACATGCTAAGCACTAAAATGTTAGGGAGGATGAGCCGCTAGTGCAGTTTTTTGTTCGATTTAATTATCCTTTTAATGAAGAAAATATGAAACAGTGGGTTGTTTTTAAAGGACAGCACTATACCTACTGCATGTCTGCATAAGCATCAAGCCCAGCTATGTAGGTGAAAAATTTTTTATAAGTCCACGCGCAATTGAGGACTGCGCATATTGACAAGCGTTCTAGAACAAAATGGAGGACGATGACGAAGCCTGCATTCATTGAACTGCTCTCTTGTTGGTTTAACCCCAACTTTGTGTGTTGATTTACAGTCATTAAATTTATCACCCCACTCATTAAAAAAATCTGCCCTAGAACTGCTACTAATAGTGTACCTCCATATATAGCAACTTATCAAGCATTGCCCGATAAGTATTATATCCAGCCCAGAGACTTGGGTAAGTAGTGAGTGGTAGTACTTAGTAACAACTAAATAAAGTTACTTGGTCATATTATGTTAGCTTGCTTACTACGGTGACTAATACTTATTCGACACGATTAGGATAATTCCAGTAAGTATTAGCCAGCTTAGTAAAACATTCGAAGACAAAGTAGTTTCTAGTCCAACGTATAATTAGTAGAAGTGACTAAGTACCACTATTCACCACTTACCTGAATTGACCAAGTTGCTATTGGGTATCCCACTAGGGGGCAACACTGAAAGTCCCAGCCTGTAAACAGACATTTTGTTTGTTTACAAGTAGGGACTTGGCAGAAATTGGGGTCTCTCCACTTGGCTTTGAAGAGTTGTTCTGTGGGCGTCCCCCTGTTTGGGAGACACCCTTATAATGTGGCTTACCTATACCTTTGTATTTTCTGCTGAAATAAATAAAAAGTTATTTAATTTATTATTGTCTTTATTTGTCAAAAAAAATTAAAAACGTCTTCAGATTCTGACTCCATGATTAATTGTCCGCAATCATTTGATACCTGTAAATAAAAATGCATTGAATTATCAATATAAAAATTAAGTAATCATTATTGACAAACTGAACCTAATTTAAAGTTCATAACTACGAGTACAATCTTCATTATGCTTATAAGGAATTTGCCCATACCTTCAATGTAAACTTTAAAAAGACAATTACGTTGTAACTAGTTAGTTATAAATTCTTCATGTGTCTTCTTTTAATGGTAATTAGAGTAAATGATATTCAAGTTTACTTATCTTTTATATTTTACATTTGAATCGTCAGTTAGAAAACAAGTCCAAAAAGTGGCAAATTGACTTTTTGTGCGCAAAAAAATCCCCAAGCTTCGCTCTACACATGAGTGTAAAGAGGAAAAAAATAACTACCCCCTATCGGCCGAAATCAATGTCCATTCATTGTATTTTTTTATTTAATTTGAAATTTGTCTTTCTTTTTTGATTCTTTGGCCTGTAAACTTATCCTAAATAAAATTTGATTTGAATTTAAAAGCGTTTTTTTAACCAATGAATGTTTGACTCCATTCATATTCACTCATTCCACTGATAGCGCCTTAATGACGCAGTTTCATAATAATTTTTAATTTTATTAGTCAGTCTTTCTATCTTTCACTTTTATACTGCGAACTAAACAGAAATATAATTTAATTGTCAATTTAAGGGGATTTTAAGATTTTTGTTCAGCTGAAATTTCATAAGGTTGAAGAAGGTAATAAGTCCATCCTCTTTTTAAACTATAAAATTTTTTTTAAATACACTTATAATTTTTTCGATGATTGTTCTGTATTCTTAACAGTGTCATGAATGTCCTGTAAAAATTTGGTGGCTATAGAATAAAAATTCCATTACTTATAGTTTTTTTTTTCGATTTTCTCAAAACTTCGTTTTCGGACTTATTCCCTTCTTCTAACTGACGATTCATTTAAGGTCCCTTTTTTCGAAATCTTTTAACATTATCTTTTGATAGCATATTTTCCTAAACCTTAATTATTTAATATAGTTTATTTTCATTCATAATGAAAAACGTTTTTATATTCTGAGTTTATTTATCAAGCTCTTTTTACTGGATCGATCAAATCGTACCCTGATACAATTTTTTTAAAACCTTTTGTTTGAAACAGTTTTGCAAGAGTTTATATGTTCAACTTGGTAATTTAACTAAAAGTCACAAATCTTTAATTTTCTGTCTAGAGCTATCATGCAAATTATTTTAGTTTAGTTACTTATCAAATGGTTTAAATGTCTAATCTGCCATTATTGAAAAATAGAGTAATATTATTCTAATTTTTTTTGAGTAAATTAACTTTAGATCAATAAATTTCATGTAAAATATTACTAGGGATCAAGTATTGAATTCACTAAATTTCTTCTATTTAGTATTATATTTTTTGTGAGCAAGATTTTTATTTAATTTTTTTAAACTAAAAACACTCTTGTCGCGGTTACACGAACAGCATCGTCATGATTTATGCATAACATATACGATTTTGAAACATGTTTGGAACAGCTTTAGATAGAGTCCTCCAATCGCCATGTTTAACCACAGCTCCCGCAGCAACCTTATTAAGTGCTGTCAGGATAGAGATCTAAAAGTACTATTAGATCGCTAACAATATTATACTAAATATAAATATTATTTTAGGATCCAATAATAATATTAACAATTATATCAATGGTTATCGGTCATAAATTGAGCTGTGGGTAAACATGGCGGCTGGAGGACTCTTTCTAAAACTGCACCACATGGGAAACATTTATTGAAGTTTTAATAGTAAGACAAGACGAACCGATATCTTTTTTGCACAATTTATCATTTGTAACTAAAATTGAGGTTAATTTTTTACATTTAATTCAGACTCAAGTTAAAATTAAGTATACATACGCAACAACTCATACAATTCTTTTCTCTATTAACCCTAAATCTTAATTAACGAAAACATTCTTAGTACTATAAACTGATCACAAACTGATATAAGCCTTAATAGTTATACTTAGATCTTAAAGCTAACTATTTAGTAGTAAATAATCATCAGTAATGTTTTAAAAGGAATAATTTCAACATTCGCAATTATTTGAGATTAGTAAGCATTAACCTACGAACATTTATTATTCAAACGCTATATTTATAACTTAATAAGTGTTGTTCACAAATGTGTTAAAATTAATATTTAGATCACACGGTAACAAGTTTCGAATTTAATTTCTTGCCGTTAAAAATTAAAGTAAGCCTGCTATTCAAATATTTCAAAACCTTTAAAGTTTCAGTAGCAAAGATAGCTTAAAAAGTGAATTTTATAAGTTACAAAGACAGCATTTATCGAATGCTTTGACTACATAACAAAAATACTAAATAGGGAATCTACATTTTATAATAAGGCAGATATGCTAAACCTGAGAGTAAGCACTAACACGAGATTACACTAAAGGGACTTGCTTAGATTCGTGAACTACAAATTAATCAATACCTAGCGTAAGTTTGAAATTACTTTCGCTGCATTAAGAGGAAACACTGCAAATAGTAAAAATAAATTTAAAATCTTAGAGGAAAGAGTAATTGTTGACTAGGAAACGAAAAAGTTAAAAATCTGAAATCAAAATTGACATTACAATAAAGAGACTTACCACAATCGAGAGACTCACCACCTACTCGGGATCCAGCAGCCAAATAAACCCGACACGTGTCAACTGAATGCCAGCGCACACGCCCCCTTGCGTCATCACTCTAGTGCGCATGTCACTGCGCATCCTGTGCAGAAAGATGTAAATTAGTTATCACCAAAAAAGGCAAAATTGCCTCGGCCGAAAGTACCTGGTCCGTCCTTAAAAGGACTGAATGCTCCCGTTTAGGAGGGAGAAAGAAGTCCCCCAGCTTTAGCTTCAGGGGCTCCATGCGCTCACATAAAGTCCAGGAGGACCAGGTACTACACACCACACATGCTGTCATCTACCGGAATTTTGATTTTGATTATTGGCCAGATGGGAATTAGCTAGCATCGAACCGGGAACCTTCCTAACCACAGCCAAGGCCTTAACCACTGAGCCACACCGGCTCGTTCGTTTGGAATCCGATTTAGTAGTGGATACTACATAACATAAAATATAAAAAAAAATGTAAGTGCTAAGATGGCAAAATGGTATAAGCCTCAGAATTTATTTTCATTTGACTTTTTCCACTTTGTCAGCTTAGCACAGAAATAAAAGTTACATTTTTCATTAAAATGTTATGCTTTCAAAATTTATATTTCTAAGAATAAAAACCAAATTTTTTGTGGGGGCTTTAAGGTGGTTTTTTTATTTTTTTATATGCTACAAATAATCAATTTTTAGTTTCTCCAAGCATTTTATACAGAATTATATTTTCAATATTTTTTTTCAGTTTTTAAGATTTTAAATTAAAAATTATTATTACATTTTTTTAAGTTTTTCACCCTATCAAAATTTGATCTTTGAACAACAGTTTCAGATACGTTGCGATGTTTAAAATTTTTATAAGACTATAATAAAAAATATTAATAATAGAATCATAAAACATGCATAAAGTTTTTAAAAGGAAAATTGAAACAACCCGTATAATCAGTTCGGTTTTGTTTTATACTTTAGTAATGACAACGATTTATATTTATTTACTGGTGTTAAATTGATTGTGCTTTGAAATACTACCACCATTTTCTCAGTGGGGACCCAACAATGGGTTATGCATTTTTTTCTTTTATTTTTAGTCCCCCTTTCCCAGAGATATTTTTAACTCCTCTGAGAGAGTATTTCACTCCTTGAAAATCGGAAGTACTCTTTAAAAAACTAGACAGGAGTATTTTCACTCTTTGAATTTTTCACAAAGGTTTAGCTTAAAAAAATGCACCGTGTCCCCTTCAATATTTTTTTGCAGTAATTCCAATCAATTAGACTTTGTAACTACCTATGAAAGTAAACTTTATATAAAAATTGTTTGTGGCCATAATAGCGTAGCTGGAAATTTTTTTTGAAAGATTGGATCTACTTTTGGTTAGGAGATGGAGATAGATTATATTTTTTTCACTTAATGCTCTGATGCTCTTAGGGGTTTTGATTACGGTTTTCGTGTCTCTGTCTGTCCTTGTAGTTTATGCTATTTCGGTATTTCACTCCTCATAATTGAATTTTACTCCTCCTAAAAAAGTCAAGGAGTATTTTTATTCCTCCAAAAAAATCCTAAGAATAACACTGCCCTTACCCTAACTAGCCTTTATAGACCAGTGGTTCCCAACCCAGGGAAGTCCACGGACCACTAAGTTTAAAACTGAAACCTTCACGGACCACCCCTTTATAGCTTAAAATCCTACACACTGACAAAATTGCAATATAAAAAAGTTTATTTTCCATAATTAAGCATGTAAATTTATATGATGCTCTGAATATATTAATCTGAACATCTAATTATATTTTAAGAAAATTTTAATTATATCTCACAAGAGTTAAGAATTTTGGCTACGATATAATTAAATCTTCGGGACCTACAAAAACGTAGTTGAGGTTCTTTCAGTGCTCTTAATTTCACATTAAATACGACACAAAAGTATTGTTAGTAATTAAGTGGTGACTATTACCCCCACAAATTACTCAGCTGAGAGTCATCTTCACGGATATAATTCAATCTTTTTTCATTCAATTCCCTCAAATTTGTATTTATTTGATTTTTTTGGGCTTCACTGGGCCCGTTAACCCGAGAGCAGTCGCACCTATGAAACGAACGCGGGTACTCGCGGGTGGGTATCTCATACCCAGGTAGTGATTCTCGCGCTTTAACACACAACCTGCTTGGTTTTACAATTAATAGTATTTAAATAAGGCACAAAACAATAAACTAGCATTAGTGCAATTAAAAATAAGTTACTTTACATGTATTTGAGCATTCTTTACAAAGTGGAGTTATGTGCTCTATACAGATATATTTTTGGCAGAGTTCACAGCAATGTTTTGTTTTTCTGTCTTTTTTATTCCCACAATCTGCACATCTTTTGTATCCTGTTTTGAATCTTTTGGCTTTGTTGCCTTCTTCTGAGGTACCTTCTGTAGATGTACCAAAGGCCTTTTTTCAATTATTTTTTGTTTGCTTTGTGGGTACTCTTGTATAAGTTGTCCTCGAAAAAGCCTCGGTTCCCGGAAACCGCACATTCCTAAATCCTTATCTTATCTTCCTATCTAAAGAATGTGACCTTGAACTCAACTACTCAGTGTCCCACACATTTTGAAAGAAAGGGGGGAGAGCTGTGCAACTTAGAATGCGCGCCTGGGTATGAGATACCCAGCGCGACTGCTCCCGGGTTAACGGACCACTTCCAAGACTCCCACTGACCACCGTTTGGGAACAACTGCTTTTGAACAACATAACCTCATTAAACCAGCCTTAACAGAACGAACCTTATTACAGCCCTTTCACCACCTTTTTACGAAACCGAAACCCACTGTCACCGACGACAGGTCACGTGAAATATAACCGGGGTGCAAAAAGAGGTGTCTGCGAGTGTCGGGTGACAAATGACATTTCATTAAGGGCCGCTCATTAACACGAGGGCAGACAAAAAAAAGTGTCGACGACGCTCTGATAAATCGAGAGACATTCATTTTAGTGCAGAAGTCGATTGCAGTGTTGGGGAGGACACAAAACCTACATTTTAGCGTATCTGCTGTGGACGTATTTTCAACTTCTGCTGATCTTACTGATAACTCCTAACAGTGATTTTCCGGATTTTTAATAAGTATTGTTCAGATGTAGACGGTGAAATGTATAAAATCTGATTCGGATGGAGGTAGTTTTTAATTTCTATGTTATTGGTTAAAATAAAATGGTCAACTCTTTGTTACAAACTCGGTCATCCGGTCAAAAACAATAGTGTGTGCTATGAAAGATTTACTTACCTAGTGAAAACGATTCATTCTGATCAGTTGTTGAACATGGAGGGATAACAGTCACCACTAAATTGTCAATTGTATTTTCTGTTCATATAAATTATATTACGCAGTTTTCTTTACTTTAATTAATTGTTGTAATGGGGGGTATATTTATGTCTATCTTCTTTGAATCTCTGTTACGGATACCAAAGATGTATAAGTTTTCTGTACTGCCTGCTGCATTGAAAAAAAATATCCAAAGGCAAATCTTCTAGCGTTTGGTACTTTTACAGGATGTATGTAAACTTTATTTTGAAAAGGTTTTGAATATACAGAACATTTATATCTGAAAACGATGTGTGGGAACGGTGCGTGCGTCAGCCCGGATTAAAGCCAACACTAGAGCTACACTATTTGAAACTTTCAAATATCAAATCTCTTATAGAGCATTTTCAATCACATGACTCGGACCTAGCAACGTCCTTAGCAACAGAAGCGTTGTCTTGCAGAAGGTTAACAGTTACAGAAAATAACAGGTCGTGGAATTCTTCTATTGAAGCATTTGTAATCACGTGACCCCATACCTAACAACCGCCATAGCAACAGATACCTTCTCACATAGCAACCGCCCTAACAACAGACGCATTGACCTACAATAACTGGTCGTGACGTCACCTGAAAACACTCTATTAATATCAGCAGTATATTGTTAGCATTCCACTCTTGGACAAAAGGGATCACACTATACTATAGTCTGTGTAAATAGAATCGGCGGTTGACCTTGGGTTTTTTCTCAATTAAAGCATGACGTGAAACCGCCGATTTTATTTACACAGACTTATAGACAGCAACTTAAGTTAACAAACAAAGTACCTAGTTCCCATCGCGGTGTCTGAATTTTGAGTGAAATGAAGAACGTCAATTTAAAAATATGATTATTTTGGTAAACCCATGTATATATAGTGCTTTTCAATCACGATTTGCGTACCAAAACTCCTCCTAGCAACGCAACAGGCTTTGTGTTTACCGATTTCTCCTTTCGCATTTGTGACTTAATGGGTTCAAGAAACGTTGCTGTCGAGTATAATCGGAGTCGACCGTACATAGTACGGATGTCCGCGAATGATTTACTATTTGTGGCTTAAATGAATAAATTTTTCGTATTGGGAACCGCTGCCCTTAACACAATAATTAAACAAACACAAAGTGACACCCAGACTCAATTACTCTTCTGCGAAACAAATCGTCACAAAACGCACTCAACACCAAAGCGGATGAACCTTCCTGTATAACCCTCTCGCTTTACCCGACCGGTCACCCGATAAATTAAGTGCTCTAAAAAGGGGGCAGTAATTAAAAAGGCTGACAGAAGGGGGCTAATAGACGAATAATGAGGGTGCGACAGCGGGTGTTGGCGGGGATCAGGTAACGGTGACGGCTGTTGGGGTAGGTGTGTGTGTGTGTGTGATTTAATATACTCTCGGGCGTCACTTGTCAACCAACCTTCGTTTGACCGGAACACATTGAAGGGTATTTGCATAAGTGAGGGATTTGCTTAATTTTTTACACTTTTTTTGATACGTTATAGTTTTAAACTCTCAAATATCAGATTTTTAAGTTCAAAATTTTGAGATTCTGGATTAGAATATTAGAGATGGATGACCGTAGGTTTACCAAAATTGCATACAAACATTGTTTTTATGGCCGTTCGAGCCCAATAAAATTTAATTGGACTTTAAAAATTAAATCTATAATCGAAAGCTCCGGCTTTTCTTATGTTTGGCTATCACAAGATCCCGAAGTTGCAATGAAGTTTCTGCCCCAAATCCTTCTAAGCTACATTGATCAATACAAACAGTTAGATATGATAAGTATGGAAAAAAGTCAACATTACCCTCACTATAAATTTATAAAACTAACCCCTTTCATAGAAGACTATATTACCTCAAGAATTGATGTTTCAATGAAGAGAATTCTTTTCCAACTGAGATTAAATCAGGAGACCATTTTTTTCGAGGGAAAACTCTTTAAAATAAACCCCAAAGACAAATGCAAATATTGTAATATGGATGAACCAGAATCATGGGAACACGTATTTTTATATTGTCCTATGTATTGTTTTTACAGATTAAAGTATCTTTCCCCTTTTATTGGGTATCAAAATAACTTTAATGGTTTCCTCACTTACAATCATAAGAATTTTTTTGCAATAGTAAATTTTATTAAATCAGCTCAAAAGTTGAACCAGTTCCTGTTGGCAAATTGTTCTTTAGACTCCTGAGGGTTTTTTTTTCTCTTTTTTTGGTAATTGTATTTTGGTTCTATTTATTCTATTTATATGCTTTGTTTTTGTCTTGCATTTATTTGTATGCTCTGATATTTTTGTATTTTGGTGTATGGGCCAGCTGGCCTTTTTTGCCAATAAACTTATTATTATTATTATTATTATTATATTATGTAATTTTTAGAATATTTCTAGGCAAGATCTGAATTACACTCAACTTAAAAATATTGTTTTCTTGATAATATGATGAGTAACAAGTAATAAATGGGGTCTCGGGGTTTTCCCCCAGAAAATTTTTGAAAATATGCCCCTAGAAAACTGGGAATTTACTCATTTTTGGACCTTTATGTGAACAAATTAATTTCTAAAATATTCAAAATGATATCTGTCTTAGTACTCAATATGAAAAGCTTTGGGTACCGGGCCCCGGGGTATCGTACCCCCTCGCCCCCCCCCCTCTCTCGTCAGGCCTGAACACTAGTAAAGTCATGTGATCAAAAAACGGGATTTGACGTCACAGCGGACTCGAAACTAGTGTTTTTGCTGTTTTTCAATGATCGGAAAACGGGATTCTTTTGGATGTGACGTCACAGCGCATAACAACAACAGTTTTGCATCAGTGTTGCAAAACACATAACGAAATTTCAAAAATTTATATCTCAGAAACTAGGCTACGAAAATACTTCATTTAAACGTCATTCTTCATGGTTTTTTATCTACTATTTTAAAAAAATGTAATCTCAAAACGTGAAAATACCTCTTTGGGTCTATTTCACTGGCGGATCCAGCCTTGACCTATGGGGGCAACCACATTTAAAAAAGGTTGGGGTTTTGCCCCAGAAGAATTTTGAAAATTTGACCCTAAAAACCGATTTTAGGTCGTCTACACACACCTACAGTGCCGTACAACCAGACTTTTGATTTTTGGGAAGGTTTTGACTCCCAATTTTTTTTCCTAAAGTCTCTCTCTCCACCCGAGTATTTTACAGATCAAATGCGAACCTTCGTGTAAAGATATCTAAGTCCCATTGACGATGCTCATATGACGCCCCAGGGTAGGAAGGGGGTCCTCCCTCAGATTTTTTTTTAAAATTAGACCTTTAAGTGTAGTCTATTGACTCACTTTTGAACTTTTAAGACGGGATTTCAGGTCCAAACAGGTCCGAGAGATATCCCAGAGATGATCGGTCATCTCTGACCTAGATGGTCAAAGGTTTGTACTGAATATGTGGTGTTGAAACAGGCACACTACATAACTTTTCTTATAAAGTAACAAAATTTGTGAAGTAAAACCGAGAATTATGTGGTGTGCCTGTTTCAACACCACAGGGTTTAACTTTTGCCCTCCTCCCTCTTGTCATAAATGGAATACCTCCGAGCACGATATCATTGGACGGCCCCTAATAGGTTCAATTTAGTTTTTTAATACATTTTCAAATAGTACTATATGCATCTTTAAGAACTTAATATAAAAAGTAGTAAATAATATTGTTACAAGCGCAAAAGGGGGAAATTTTGGAAATTCGTCACAAAAAGCAGAGTTTTAACTTGTTTTGGTCCGAGACCAGGGTGGGGACAATTGACCAGTTGCCCCCCTTGGATCTGAGCTTGTCTATTTACATGTTACTTCGTACAATTTGGGGAATTTTTTTTACTTTTCCCGTGTCACGAGCGGTCGCATTTTTGTGACCCCCATTGTATGATGCATCACAATGAAAGTGAAAATCTAAATTTCATGTTTTAAATCTAGTTAACTATTTTACTACTGTCAAACCGAAACTAACAGCGCAGGTAATGCCACTTTTAGTGTGAGGAAAAAAATCAGATTTGAAAGTGGTGTCAAACAATTTTTAATGTCCCCTTGGGATGCTTATTCAAACCCTCTCTTCTCAAATCTGGGGCGTATAATTTGTGAATAGCCTCTAAAAAGACAATAGGGAAAAGAAAATCATAATAATAAAGATTTCCTCGTGTTCACCACTTTTAAAGTAAAATAAATAAAATATTAATAAAGAACTATGACGTGGTGTTGGAACTTCTTTCAATGAAAATTTAAGGTAAATGTGGGTATAGTGGACACTGTCCCAATAGTGGCCACCTAGTTGATTAATTTCAAATAATAAGAGTTCGAGGCATCAAATAGCGTTAAAATTCATAGGCATAGTAGATTATGCTATCAGGTAATCAATTAAATAACCACCGATACCATACATCAGCATGGGAAATATATTTAAGTGTTTGAAAATAACACCATCGGCCGAGTGATTGAAATTTAATTTTGCTTAATGAATCGCGTTAGGAAACGGTTAAGTCGGAACTGATTTTTTAGTATTTATTACCGTTTAATTGACTTTTAAATTCATTTGAAGATTAAGTAGAGTGTATACAATCATACTGAAGAAAATTTATGTGAAAATTTTTACTTTACGAGGATTTAGGGGGGTGGCCACTTTACCAACACAGAATCTTAGATTTTCCAATAGTGGTCACTGCAATGGCTTTTAAAAGAAATATAAATCATTTTTAATTTGAATCAGATTTTCTTCAGAAACTGTTGATTATGCTTTAAAACGGGTGTTGTACTAATTAGGTTTCATTCTGGCTTCGGGAAATTCCTCTCAAATCAGCTACAACGTAGGCTATGGGCCGGAAACCATTAAGTCTGTTATTCTAAGTCAAATAAAACTAATTTTGTTTTGATCCAAAATATATTTCGCTAGGAAGGAAGACTTTTTTAGAACTAAACGACCATACCTACTCAATTTCATGCATAAACCCTATCATATAGACAGAAAAAGAGGTGTCCACTTTTGATGCAAAAGGTGTCCACCATAGAAACATCACATACATCTATGTGGCCACTATAGAAGCAATTTGGAGTACTTTTAAAAAATTAATTAAAAATACTTTCCCCGATCTAATTACAATTTTAATTGGTAAAATCGAAAGAAGAAGATCCAGTTGATCTAAAAATAGGATGGTAACCGTTTCCAGGCAAATAGATTGATATTTATAGAGAATTTAAGCGAAACTTTTCCTTAAAGTGTCCACTATACCCACATTTACCTTATATATTTACTTTTCATTTCACAGAGTAAGTTATGTGCCCATCCCTTTAACTTAAGAACCCACTACAGATATAGTCATGGAAGTGGGGTCTAGGTATAGGAAAGTGACCATGTTCCATGACCAACTTTCAACGACCTCTAGCGGAAATTTTAGGAGTTATAATTCTTATTTTAAAAACTATTAGAGATTTGCTGAATTAGTCAATTACTAAGTTGTAGAACAGTATCGATTTAGAACGAAAAGACACCTTGTACAGAGAAATGTCTTGAATAAAACACCTAAAACGCACGCTCAATTAGGTTGAATTTATGTAGTTTTTACGTCCTTAAACGCTCCTCATGAGCCGAAAATGAGAAATTCTCATTTTTATAATTTATGTAAATGACTGAAAGTAATTTTAGATCCTAAGAAAAATATTCTCATTTTTGCCTCATGAGGAACGTTTTAGGACGTAAAAACATAAATTTAACCTAACTGAGCGTGCGTTTTTGGGGGTTTTTCCCAAGGCATTTCTCTGTACACGGTGTTTTTTCATATTAAATCGATGCTGCTCTACAACTTAGTAATTGATTAATTGAGCAAATCTCTAATAGTTTTTAAAATAATAATTATTACTCCTAAAATTTCCGCTAGAGGGCGTTTAAAGTTGTCGCATGGGATAGGGCATGATCACTTTATGGTACCTAGACCCCACTTTCATGATTAAATCTGTAGGGGTTCAAAAATTAAAGGGATGGGCACTTATCTTGGGATACCATGTATTTTTTGTACCTCTATATCAGAGTTGGTGTAAAAGATCCTGAGGAGGTATATCAAATCGAAGACCTTAAGAAATAAAGTGACATCTCATATATAATTTTAGTTTAGGATAAACAGAATTACCTATATTTTCGTTAATTTTAATGAGTACGGTAATCAACTTGTAAAACTTGCCGAACATTTATTTTACATTATTTTATCTTCCTACTAAATTGAATAATAGCTCTTGTTGGATATAATTTTATGAAAGAGAAAAGTGTTATTTTATCAAATGTGAGTAATCACTGTTTAACCACGGCTTACTAGATACTTATACAGGCTAGCCGAGTACGGAAATCATTGCAAATCCAGATGGCAATACTGGACCAACTGGCAAAGCATATCCACAGTGTTGAAGGCGGTGGGTGATATAGGTAGGTCTTGTAGCGCTCCAAGCGGGAAAAGTTGTCAAATGGTTTTCATTGTTTAAAACTCGGCTAGCCTGTATAAGTATCTAGTAAGCCGTGGTTTAACACAGAGGTTTTCAATTGTTGGCACTGAATTAAAAACGATGGAATTATATGATGGTCCCAAAAAAGAATGACACATTACATTTTCAAAATCAATAACTCAAAAACTAAAAAAGATAAAAATACACGGTTTCTTGCATCCTACTCTACAGACCAAATAATTTTATGTCACATATTTTCGTAAATCGTAGTTCCCAAATCCCCCGACCGACGGCAGCAATATTTTCCATTTACTCCTATGGGGACATTGGTCCTTTTATACCCTGTCCGGGGATTTGGGAACAATGATTTACGGAAATTTGTATCATAAAATTCTTTGGTATTCAGAGTAGGATGCAAAAAAACGCGTACTTTTATCTCTTTTAGTTCTTTAATTACGAATTAATTACGAACGATATGTTTATTACGTGCTATGTAATGAGGGAATTGCCTAAGTGAGGGATTTGCTTAATTTTACACTTTTTTGATACGTTATAGTTTAAAACTCTCAAATATCAGATTTTAAAGTTCAAAAATATGTTTTAAATAACTTAAAATTCAATTTTATTTTTGCCAAAACACTAGTAAAGTCATGTGATCAAAAAACGGGATTTGACGTCACAGCGCCGTCGAAACTAGTGAATTGTTGAAAATAAAAGAAATCAGACTTATCATAAAACCAAAACATACATAAAACTCGTCTGTTTCTCTAGTGAACGGCCAGAAAAAGAAAAAATTAAAACTTTGAATCCTAATAATTCCAAAACCAATAGAGCATTTTCAATCACGTGTCTCCGATCACGTGATCAAGCTGGCTTGGAGGACAGACAACTTTCCTTTAACATTAGGCTCCCATAGAGAATACGCGCTGCATTTAGTTTTTATAAAAAAAGTTCATTTAAAAAGATTCTTTAGGCTCGGTTAAAGACCGGAACGAAAGAATAATAGTTATTGAAGGTAAGTGCATATGTTTTTGTGTTTTAGTGGTAAGCTAAATTTAGAAAAAGACTTATTACATTTACATTTGTTAGAACAATATGAGAGTCCAATACATCTGTAAAATACTGAAATAAATAAATACTAAAATACTGAAACTAAATATTGAATAATTAATAAATAATTAAGAATTTTAAAATATGTTAGTAGCATTGCGAATGGTACTTGCAATTAGAACACTGGCAGAAATGGTTTCAGCAATTAGAACACTGCTAAATATAAAATGTAGTATTATTGAATGACTTATAATATGCAGAGATGCCATTTTAGAGTAAATAAAGGTTACTTTAAAGTAAACTTTGGAGAAAAACATAAAACATCCTTATTTTTCAAAATTCACATCAAAAGTAAACAAATAAACGATGTGCATTCTATAGTTTTCCATCATACTGTCTGTCATCCAAGCCTCTGACGTCACAAGCCCGTGACGTCAAGTGCGAATGCTCTATTAATATTTTTTGAAAAACAAAACGCCAACGAAATTACTGTTTTTCCCGCCAATACAGGAAACGACATTTTAAAAATTAATATCTTGGGGAATAGTTTTCCGATTTCAATAATTTTTACGTCATTTTTCATGGATTTTCATCCTCTATCATAATAAAATTAAAACAAAAAACGTGCAATTCCCTCATTATGATTTGTTTATCAAAATGATTTTCATCAGGTATTAAACCTATTAACTAACTCCCTGGCATTACAGCCCATGCTGGACTATGGCCTCTCCAACAATTTTCCTCCAAAGCCCTTTCCTTTTGTTTCCGATTACGAACTTTTCGGTCTTTTTCAACCTCATCCAGCCATCTTTTAATTGGCTTTCCTCTTTTCCAGTGTCCCTGTATTAAACCTATTATTCGAGTAAAACCACATTGCTTAAAATAAATACTTAAACTTTTATGAAATCATTATTAACCAAGATGGCAACTCAATTTTTATAGTACACAAACCGGACTCGATTATTAAATCTCAATATCCATCCATATCGTTTATTAAAATAATCAATATGGATATTGAACCTAAAATAAACTTACCAAACTAAACCCGCTTTAATAAATAATTAACTTAACTAATTTAGTGGTAATATTTTCTCAATAGATGTAAATATACGCAATTATTATTTTAATCAAAATATTTGACACGAAGAACGCGGCAAGCCCCTGTGAAAAATCCTCCACTTCTTCCACCAAAGTCTTGTCACAAGGCACGGAGACATTCTTTCGCTTGACGAAAAGCAATTTGTAAAACTAATCACAATTTTTTTTTTCACCGATCACCCTTCCTCTCCGAACTCAAACAATTCGCCGGGACACTTCGCCGAAAAGAAACATTATGAATAATTTATGGAGTCGGTGAAATTTCCTCTCAAATGAATTTCGAACGTTTGGGGTTCGAGTTTCGTCTTCGAGGTTCTCCTTTTTTTTTTTGTTCGAAAACTGTTCTTTTTAGCGGGACGCGTTCGTTTTTCCACCCTAAAAAGAATGAAGGGCCTTCTCGAATATGTTTCAGGGAATAAATATGAGTAAGTTAATTAAGCTCAGAGAGATGGCAACTGCCCTTAAGTTTAGTTCATGTTTCATTATGGCATATTCAGAAAAATGTAAAGGTGATATTTGGGGAATTTGCTTACATAATTAATATTAATATATTTAATTATATGGAGTTAGTTAAGTAAGAAATGAATATTTTGGTTTACATTTACATTAAAATAAAGTTTTATAATGAAAATATCTTGTGAAATACTTGTAGCAAGATGCGAGCCACGGGGAGATACCAATACAAAAGTCATACGACTCAAAAATATACTTCAGATACAAAGCTTCAGTCGGTATTTATAACCAATTTTTTAAAATTTTTCATACATAACGAACAATTACAAAAGTTCATAGTCACTTGGGATGATACTTGATCCACACAGGTAACTGTATAAGTCGAGTATAAACGCATCTGCATAACATATCTGCACACGCTTAACAGTGTGCATTATTAAATGCATCTATTTTCCATTATTGAACATTATGTTACTAAATTATACCTTATATATATATAATAATGATTACAAATAAACTGGTGGCTATACTCAATAGAAAGTTAACTAAGATGTATTTTCTCTCGGGCTATTCAGGCATACACATGTTGGGGGTTTTTTTTGTCCAATTTGACGTAACACAAACCTAAGCTGCTCTTTTCCCGATTGCGGGAATAAAATGAAAAGGAAAGTATTTGCGTGAGCGAATCTTTTGAGTCATTAATAAAAGTAAGAACATTTGAGGAAATTAGCTATGGATATGGGAGCATATACAGGGTGGTTATAAATCATATCATCATTTTTTCTAAATACCATTACACTAAGGAAACTCCATTCTTTGGCTAAAAGATTAATATTGCATGTTTTATAACTCACCCCACGGTTTAACAAGTGGTCCAATTTTTATCAAATTTGTGGTGTAAAGAGTACGGATACTGTTGTACCTCATGCAATAAAATTTTTCATTCTATTATGTTTTGTTTCGTGAAACGGGCTTTGAGAAAACCGCCTTTTGTAACGCCCTCGCACTGCATCAAGTCCTAGCTCTTTAATTGTGCATGTGCGCCCCCCCCCATTCCTATTCGAAATATGCTTGTCTAGGTCCCCTCTACCCCGCTTCAAAGTTTGTCCAAGTACTTACCAATCACCCTGTATACCAATTTCATCGCAATCTGCCCACTAAAACTAGCGCTACAAGGAGGGTTCAAACAAGTTAACTTATTTTAAAACCTAATGTTTGAAACCCTAATCTTATTAAAATACGTAAAAAGTCTAGGTGGTACGTCTCTAGAGAATATAACTGCAGAATTACAGCGCATTAAATTCAATACTTTCTAAAATAATGTATTGAATTTCACTGGTTGTAATTTTATGACGTATGAAGAAACCAGACACTGATTACCGTAAAATTTTCATCCCCTTTGATTACATTAGCCTTAATGAGTGACCTTACTTATCAATATTCATTGCTTCTTTCCTCCTGAAAACTGTCGACAAATATTGTGGTATATTATGAATAAAGAGTATTTTCCCCGGATTGATAAATCAATTAGAAAGGTATTTAAAATGTTAAGGTGCCTGCCTACCTAAAAAAGCTGTTTTGGACCAAAAATTCCAAATTTTGTTTATTACCTAATTTCAAAAAGCACTTCTTTAGCTTTCTAAAGCAGTTTAATTTTTGGCTTTATCTTTCCTAAAACAAAAGTTACAGATATACCAAATAGGGTTGTAAAGGGTATGTTTATATACTACTTCATTCGCGCTTTTCTCAGAATCACATTTTTGCTATCTTCCTTCTCCGCAAAACTACATAACTCAAAATATTTAAGAACAAAAACAAATTTATTTATTAAAGAAAGAAGGATTTACAGTTGAACATACATAACCTGGAGGAAATAATCCTGTGCAGGTATAATAGAAATACAATGAGATATAATAAACAAACATAAAATTACTGGCAAAATTAATACTTAGAATTGAAATACGAAATAATGAAAAATGTGAAAGGAAAACAAAAAAAAACGAATAAATATGTATTAAAAGAAAGGTGTACTAAGCGTTGGCGAAACGGTACGGTGTCGGGGAGTTATCAATTAATTTCAGTCAGTTTAAAAAAGCTGTTCAATATCAGTAATTGTTAGTAAATATAATTTTAGATGTTTTTTGAAGGTTTTACTGGTTACACTATTTTGTATATTTAGTGGTAGGCTATTAAAAAACTTTGGGCCAAGATACGAAAATATTTTGCGCATGATTTCTTTAGTGGGATATGGAATTTTGTAGATTTCATTACTTCTTCTTGCGTTTATTAGTATTTTTCTTTCACAAAAGTTAGGATTTTTGTAGATGAATAATCAAGTTTTGTAGAAATAAAAATATCGTAATGGTAGAATAGATAAAGTTTGGTACATTAAAAGATTTGTGTGGTCTGAAGAGTTTAATATCACTTTAATGAATTTATTTTGGAGTGAAATTAAAGCTGAATAATTACTAACGTATCCACCGCCCCATGTAGTTAAACCATATGAAAAAATATTATAAGTTAATTTCTATAAAACTTGGGCACAATGCTTGACATAATATGATTTAGGAGTCCTACTATTTTTTTGGTTATAGGTGTAATATTTTTTATTTTATGAATATATAATTAAAAACTTTACTGTTTTGGTGTTTTTTTTTATTTTTCAAGTTTAGTTCTATAACTTTTGATATTAAATAAATTTAGACTTAAAAATAGTAGGCCTCCTAATACATGTGTTTATGAGGATAATAAAGTTTACAAAACAAAAATATCTTCAAATAAATTTGAGTTATGACGTTTTGCGGAAAGGCTGGGTTTTTTTTTTGTAATTTTTAAGCATAAATTCTTCAACAATATGAAAATTAAAATTAATATTTAATTATTTTTTATATTATTCATAGTTTTTAGATGCATTTAATTGTATAAACCACAAATTAGGTCAAAATTTTAATTATTTAAAAAAAAGGCCTCCATAGGTAGGCATCAGGCACCTTAAGATAAATTGAACTTAGAGTGTCACACTTTGGTAACAGAATAACCTTGATAAGTCGAAAAAATACTACATATAACCTTGTTAAAGTTACCCCTCGTGAAACCATTATTATACAGTCGTTTTAACGAATAAAATTAGCATTATAATGATAAATCAATCCGTACTTTTCTTACCGGTCGTTGTAACGCAAGGGTCGCTATATCGGGTTTCGTTGTACAGAGGTTGTACTATTAATAGAAAGATAGAAAGTAAGAATGAGAATTAAAGAGATAGTGAGAGACAGAATTAAAAATCTTTTTTAATAAATGTTAGTTAGAATGTTTTTAATAATGTTACATAGTTACTTCGAACCTATAACGTTAGTGTTATTTTATTGTTCTTAAATCTTAAGAGAAAAATAATAACAGGTTCGTGCATTTACAAGAATTTAGTTAAAATATTTCTTTTTTAGAGGGGGGATTTTTCTATTCCTAGAAATAGATGTTCTTAATTTGTGTCCTCTACAATAATACTGTCTACAATTTGTATTTATCAAAAAAAATCCTTTAAATAAAATATTTTAAATTCTTGTTCTGCATTCTTTAGGCTTGAAGGACTACGGATCCTCAGATGAACATAAAGATATTGATTAAATTTCATGAATTATTTCCAAGTGCAGAACACGTCTAGAAATACATTAATCCTTTAATAATCAGACATTAAACACATACTTAGCAAGAGAAATCGTTTTAGCCGTCTTCCCCACGCTCCTACAACCCCGAAACGGTTATAATTCAGACCATCAACATCACTAATCCAATACAATTCTGCAGTAAATAGTATACCTCAAGGAACACCCCATAACTTCTTTCACTGTGTATCAAACTCCCGAATTCCCCTACAGATTTTGTAGATCAACTCACAAAGCAGAGGAGAGCGATGTAAAATATCTGTCGCATCATACTACAGTCCACTAAGACTATTTAACTTCGTTTACGAGCACCAGACAGCGCAGGATTAACTTAACACTGGGCTCCCCACGGAAGAGCGGTGGGCAATATTTCCCCTGTTATCACCGAGGCCACGTATCATTTTTGAGATCTTAATATTTGAGAGTCGATTAGCGGGTTCTGTTGTTAAGGAAGGTGCCGGAATGAGTTATATGGATGAGGGATTTCCACTTTAATCAACGTAAGAGCCTTTCGGAGTGTGAATAACGAGCAAAATGTAATTCGTGTTAGCACATGGGAGGCTTAAATGCACCGTTAAGGGTATATTGCGACGTGTAAGCGTTATTGTTGACGTGAATCGTTATGGAGGGGGATTTTATTAGAGTTAGGGTGAAAAGTTAAGTTAACATATATAGTGCGTAAGCAATTTTAGTAAGGCACTGTGTTTAAAAAAAAAAATTCGTGTAAACCTCTTCGATGCGTTGTATTGTATGTAAATAAAAGATAGGGATTTTTTCTCTCCCATATTTGGAATTTACGTGTCCGTATTTAGGTGTTAAAACCATCAGATTTGAAATTGCAATTGTAAGTTGTTGCAGTTTGATTGTCATGAACTCAAAAGTAATTCCTGGGACCCTAGCACCAAGTGCTGCGGTTTAGTAGTCGCTAGCGACTAATCACACTTCTCACTATTATGACGTCACATTTCGTAAAGTTGCAAAAAAACCCCAGCACCAAGTCCGTGAGAAGTTCTCCCAGTGAGAACTTGTCACTTTTTTACTCGCCATGTCTGAAACAGGCGAAAACTTCTCAATTGTATACAATATTTTTTTTACATCGTTTTTTCCTCAAACAGTGGCTCTAACTTTAAAATTGGCCCTTGTTCTGCAATAAACATTCTTTAAAATGCATTTTCAACGCCTAAATAAAACAATAATCTTTATTTTATGTCAGAACTATTTTTTCAAGACGTAGGAATAAAGTGTAACGTGTCAAAGCTTTTTGAGTTAAATCGCCGCCATCTTTGATGAAATATTAATTAATTAAATATACAAGTAATTAGATAGTAATGATGATACATGTTCTGCCTCAAATTGTTCAAATTTATTTTTTTACGAGAGTCTAATGGATGTTCATGCAGTAAAAGAACCTAGAATTCCGATTAAAAATGTATATTCAAAAATTGAATAGAATCTGATTGTATTTCTTTGTTCTGGTTGTATTTCGTTAAAAATTGCTCTGCTCTGATTGGTTAAACCCTTTTCGCCATGGAAACTGAAATGACAGTGAGAAAATAGTCACTTTTGAGCTGGGGGTCTTTTTGAAGGTATCCACTATTTAGTCACTGTTTTTCGTTGTCGCTAGCGACTAGTGACTAGTGAGAAGTACTCACGGACTTGGTGCTAGTGTCCCTAGTATATAGTGTTTTGTAACGAAAGTTTCTTCCAACCCTCTTAACTCGTGTTAATTAAATATGGGGAAGTATTTTCTCCCATGTTAAGTTTACGTAATTGCAAATATAAGTAAACGAAATTTGGCCACACATGAACGTTTTGGACGTTTGTACTGCTCGGGATGTTATTAACGGCAGTGAAAATCTATACCTTTCGAAATATCGAACACTTGTTGTAGAAATCGTGTAATTTCCTTAAAGGAATAGTTTTCTGATTTACATTTTCACGAATAGATAATGATTTGATTATCTACAAGGAATCGATCTTTTCTCACAAAACAACACCTCAGAAAAGATCCGATTCCCTTCCTCTTCTACAAGTGTTCGCAAATGGAACGAACAAAAGTTGGCAAACCCTTCACCCCCGTTATTCCACGCAACCCCCGGAAACAGCTCCGCACTCCCCTTATTTGTACCCTCTCTAATTGTTCCCCATTGCATCAACAGCCCCCTTTTGTTCCGGAACTGCCTCGCCCCTCCCGAAACAATAGAACCCTCCACAGAAGTCGCACAATGGACTCTTCCAACGGACAAAAATTACGCTCCCAGTCAAACGGGAAATGACTTTGTAATTATTCGAGAAACACCCCTTCCCCCGAACTAAAACAAAAGCGAACTCTTTAAGAACGTTCTGTTCGGTCTCGAGCCCCGAGGGGGGAAAGGGGGGACGTCGTTAATTAAACGATAACACCGAGTTTTCGAGCGAGTGTGAAGTTTTCTTCATCGTAATCGTTATCGGTGTGGATGTCAGAGTTGAGATGAATGCTGCTGCGTCGAGATGGTAATCGTGAGAAGGGTTGCCAGATGCAGTGAGGAAAGTCGGGGATAAAAAAATACGCTACCTGAGAAAGTATGACGTCTAATCAGAAGCGCCTATAGGCTGATCAAAATCACTGCATATGGTTTATTTTTTAGAAACACGTTTTATGGAGCACTGGGATCGAAAAATTATCATCCCGGTCTAATTTCCTATAGCTTAAGATTTACATTTGGGTAAATATTTTAATAAAAAATTTTGATTGTGGGCAATGTTAGCTCTAATGACTTCTGATGAATAAACCAGGTTTTATAAAATAACAAATTGCATAAAAAAACCTTGAATGTCAGATGCCAGGAAATATAAATACTTCCATTTTAGTTGTAGGGGACACTTTGACGAATAGGAATCACACATTGGAATCGGGGTTCGGAAACGACCTGGGAGGTTTTATAAGGGGGCATGGGAGGGTGTAAAATCAGCAGCTGACTTTGACGCAATCTTTTAAGATGAGATTTAAACCAGCAAAATCGTTCTATTCCGGCATTAGTTACATTAGACCATTTTTTAAGAGCCAAAATTTCAGTCAATGCTTAACCCACCCAATCGTTATTTCTCAACCTGGAAGGCTTATAATAAAGAATGATTTATTTATATTCAACTGCATATGCAACCATTAAATTAAATTCTCAATTTTACCCTAGTGTAGAGCTTGCCCTTGATAATCTTTCTCACCTCTCACTGAAAGGGAGATTACATATTATTTAATGTAAGAGAATGTTATCCCTAACATTCGAAATTTAGTGTTTATATAAAAAATTAATATTTGTTTTTTAACTGGTGAATTTAAACTGGGGGGTAGGGGAGAGGGGGGCACCTTTCAACAGATTTCGGTTTTTATTTTTTGTGACCAAACGAATTGACGGATCTTAAAACTTTAACTTGCATATCCTACTATGGACTTTCGGACACATTGTGTAATTTTACCCAAGTTCCTTGAGAAAATTAAAAGGTCCAAAATTGCGTTTTAAAAAAGGTTCTCGGGTGGGGCAGGTTTCAACACAGGCGGGGCACGTTTCAACAGTGGGTTAATTTTAAAATTTTAAAAGTTTCAGTTGATTTTAAGCTTATTATATTGAAATATACATTATAACAAATACATTTCATTAATTTAGAGTAAAAAAAGTGCAATTTTTTGCAAATTTTGGAGTTTTTCTGTTGTTTCGTAGGTTATGAGTTTTTCCACACAACTAAGTGTGATATTTCTTTATTTTTTAATTTAAAAGTTCTTTTGAGTTATATTCTGAAAATATATTGTTAATTCAACTGTTTTTCTTCAGAATTCACCAAAAATTTTATTTTTTTAATCGCTTTTAATTTATTTTAAATTTTGCTAATTACTATAGTCATCAAAGTGGTATATCTTAAATAATTTTATTTAAATCAATGCTGATAACTACTAAATGCATAAAATTGCTGTTGTGAATCGTATGGTAGCCTTTCCTTTAAAAATTATATGTGTATTTGAGTAAATTATCTAAATCGATTTTCAGCTGTTTTTTCGCTAAAAATAAATAATTAACTCTAATACAATGCTATTATTTCTTGAATAAGTTATTTAAGAGCGTTTACTTCAAGAAAAAGCATTGCGAAAGCACAATATGCTAAGCAAAACGAATTTTTGTGGTGTTGAAACCTGCCCCGCCCTAAGTGTTGAAAGGTGCCCCACCTTTAGTCGTCTCGGTTCAAGACCCCTCAAACGCTTTAGAATAAAGATATCGGTTCGAAAAAGGTATACATAGAAGCAGAAGACCTAATTTAATAACATGTGTAAAAATCAGTCATCTAAATTAATAAAAAGTTGGTAAAATCCGGTTTTTTAAAAGAAATTCAAAATTTACTTTTGGACGTCAAAAACGACTCCACTCGATTACAAAAAAACTAAAAGGTGAAATGGTAGGAATACCACGGACAAATGTTGTTATGATAAGAAACATTACTTGACACCAGGTGGCATTTAAATTAACCTCATAACAAACGAGAAAATGATTTTAATCGAAAACGAAACTGTTGAAAGGTGCCCCGCTCTCCCCTATCTCTTGAACCTATTCATATACCTGACTGACTAGGTCCTTTGAACCACTATAAATATTAGGCCTGCACAACTTTGTGTTGCGGGCCAAAATTTGCCGCCTTAAAAGTACACCAGGGCAGATCTTTGTGGGCCAAAATATCAATTTAAATTTTCTATTGCTAGTTCACGACACTGAGAAAAATTAAAAATAACTAAATAATAAGGAAAAAAGGATTGTGCGTATAATCAGCGTTCAAAACATACTTCGAGTTTTACATTGATATTTTAACGAAATTTCTATATTTTTTGATGATTAGGTTTTTTTATTAAACCTTTGAAGTTTGCTTCTATATGTTTTTTAGTAAAATAAATAGTTTAACAGTTTGCATTGACAAATTCTTTTGTAAAACCTTACAAAAATTGAACTTCTTAATTGGATTTTCCTAAATAGTCAGTTAGATAGTCAACTATAGAGTATTTTCAATCACATGACTCTGCCTAACAACGGCCTTAGCAACGTTGTTTTATTCCTCCAGTGACATCATGTGCGAATGCTGCTATTGGATACTTCTATGTCCCGCCCCTAACAACATCCTTAGCAACGTTGATTTTGTCCTCCAAGTGAAGTCATGTGCGAATGCTCTATAGTCTGTGTAAATAAAATAGGCGGCTCGTTACACAGAGTACTAGAACAGAGAGTCCACGGCCATAGGCCACAATGGAAATCGAAAATCATGACATCTTGTTACAGGTTGGGAGAATTGTGGCGCTGGGATCGCACTAAACTCACTAGCGTCTGGATCCAGTCTGAATCGTTCGCCGGCTGCCTATGGGAGATCGAAAACACCTTTTTGCGCATGCGCTGAGTTCTAATTTGGCGAGAGATTTAAGCGGCCGGCATACGTTCCAGAATCTAGTGTGGCGCCCTCACATCAGTAACGCATTTGAAAATAGCCTCGTGGACCCTCTGTTAGGATATTTCTCTGTGGCTCGTTACTAGTCATTTCCCATTGCATTTCTATTGCGCTGCCATGGTGACGAACCGCCAATTTTAACTACACAGACTATAGTCGGGCCGCAAATTTGGCAGGCCACATGCGGCCCGTGGGCCGTATAATCTACAGACCTATACTATACCTTCCCAAAGGTGAAAATATGTCCTAGGTGACCCTTTTAACTTCGTGCATAAAAGAACTTATTCTAATTCGCTAATTTGGCTTGTGTTCGTGCCATAAATACTGTCCGTCTACCTCAAGTTGAGCTCTCGCCTAGTTGTCTGGTTGTGGCGGTTGCTATAGAAACAAGACCGGTTCATTTTAAATAGGGATAAACCGTATTATGATTTGGCGGGGATTAATGCCGAAGGAAGATTATTGGCAGAATTTTCGGCAATCTTATGGTCTTCTTCTCGGAATTAATGCAATTGCACACATATTATGTTAGAGGCTGGGATTAGAGAACTGTTAAAAATAATAAACAAAGAGGACTAGTGATTCAAGCCGCGTTCACAACAGCCAACCTGTTCAACCGGAGAAAGAGCTAAAGAAGTAGGGGAAAAGGGATCTCCGAAAACCAGCCGTGAGGAAATTGAATAGCCCGTTCACAAGAGCACTCGTCCTCCCAGTAGAAAGAATCACGTGACAAGCGAGCGAGCGAGCTCGTAGAAATGCATTACGGGAAGCGAGCGAGAGCGCCGTCTACAGGAGGTTGATCCAATTAAAACATTTCCTACTGCTATTGCCCAGGAGAGAATTTCCAACTGATATTCAGGTGATTTCTTCCCTGCGTAGGGAGAGCGGTGGAAGAAGAACCGGTTTTCTCTGCCTTTCCTCTGGTAGAATGGCTGTTGTGAACGCGGCTTATATGTAACAATTTCCCCCGTTGAAAAGGAGGAACGGGAGCTCAACTTGTGATAGACAGACAGTATAGCTTTCTTGAGCGTTGAAAAAAGGACTTATATTTTGTCGTATTTCATATTTAAGTTAACTGAATTTTATACCAAAATTTAAATTGAGTTTTCACTCAGTTTTTGTTTGTAACTGAAAGATTCCACCAGCCATGCTTTAAAATAATTCTCTGCCATCTACTGTATTCTTATGCGAATTATTACCATACCATGGCGAATTAATTCTACTTTAGCCTGTTACTCTCTGGCTACCAACATCTCACTCTCATTCCTTTCAATTTTTATGTGTTTTTTCTTCACCCATCATCTTTTTCCGAAGTTCTCCCCAAGTATTCTTCCCACTCTTGTTCTTGCACTAGAAACGAGACAAGAGCAGCCTTAGGCTATAATAGTCACCAGTTTAAAAATGAATATAATTTATTTATAAAATCTTGTTAGTAATTAATTTCAATTGATCAGATGGTCTTTCATTTAAAACCGATCTTACCGTCAGATTGGAAATTGGTTGAACGAAATAGTAGTGTAATTACGTAGTTTTACACAATTAGTCAATTTAATATCAAACATAACTATCTCCGTTCGGCAAACTTCGCAGATCCCGATCCTTGTCAATCGGATCGTTGTAAGAAGCTCATTGGATCGGTTTTTATCTTTCCAGCTCGATGATGTCAGCACTTATTAACCAACAAAATGAGCTTTTCCAACGATCCGATCGGGATTCCCGAAGTTTGCCGAACGGAGATAGTAGTGCTTGATATTAAGGTGACGAAATTACACTACCTTCTCGTCTGCTTCGGGAATATTCGGAAGTGCAAGCGGAGAAACTCATTTGATTAATTTGTATAAGCGCTGACATCATCGAGCTGGAAAGATCAAACCCAAAGTTTTTTAATTTAATTATCACACTTGATCGCAAAAACCTGTTTTAAGGATTAAATTTTGACCTAAATGGTAAAATTCGGGCCTGGTTTTAGGCCAAAAACTCATGATCTGATTTTGATTTTTATTGGTTTCCATTTAAAATTCATGATTACTTTTGAGCACACGGTTTTACTCTGATAATATTTAATTCATGATGAAAAATATTTCGATTTAAAAGTAAAACAGCGCCGAAAAATAATAGCTCGCTAACAATAATAGCTTGTATAATGTTGAATTGTGGCCTTTCAATGGGGAGAAAACATTATTTGGTCTTGGTGAAACATACTCCAGAGCTAAAAAAAAGTAGGATAGAAAGAGATCATAAAATAGTTTAAAGTACAGAGTAGAAATTGTCCATCATAAGATAATAAAGTCGGAACAAAATTTGATCAGAATGACTGGGATGCCGCTAGAAAGCTCTAGTTATTCAAAGGGTGCCTTGAAACGGAAAAGTTTGGGAAGCCTTAAGATAGACAAAACCCCAAAGAAAAAAAAAATCCAAAACGTGGCCAAAGTAATCTTTAATAGTAGGGGAGCCCATGATGCTAAATGTGGATTTTCTCGAGCGCGTCAGATAATCATAGGGGGGATACCTTGCATACTTTTGAGAAACTCCACCAAATATAAGCTCTCTATGTAGGGGGGTTTGTTTAGAACAGCCCGTCAGATTTCTACAAAAAACTAGTTACATGGACATACTCTAGCGCGTCAGATTGGCTACCAAGACAGTTAACAACTAGTTGAGACTAGTTTCCTGGCTACTAGTCTATAAACATTTTGTTTCGTACATTTTTCTCAAAAAGAGCGATAGCGTCTTACCGGTCTTGGCTTTACTTTGAAACCCTCCCACTCCCTTGCCCACCGCTCAAATCGGCAGAATTTAGAAAACGTACACTTTTTAGCTGTTAACTAACCTACCTTATCTTTATCTGACGCGCTCGAGTATGTCCATGTAGCTAATTTTTTTTTACAAATCTGACGGGCTGTTCTAGACAAACCCCCCTACATAGAGAGCTTAAATTTGGTGGAGTTACTCAAAAGTATGCAAGATATGATGCCTATATGATTATCTGACGCGCTCGAGTTACTACCCAAAAACACTCTGGGCTCCCCTACTATAAGGCCGGGTGCGCACTAGCGACTAAAGTCACGGCGACCAGGATTACTTGTATCAAAAATATCATTAGAAAACAATAGAGCATTTTCAATCACATGACTTTACCTAACAACGGCCTTAGCAACGTTGTTTTTATCCTCCAGTGATGTCATGTGCGAATGCTTCTATTAGATGCTTATATGTCCCGCCCCTAACAACAGCCTTAGCAACGTTGTTTTTTTCTTTGTCACCGTGACAAAAGTCGCCAGAGCGCGCTCGCCCTAAAAGGCGGAAAAGTTGCCAAGCCTAGCAACCCTTCCAGATATCTGACATCTCTTCGGAGGCGACAAAGATTTATAAAAATGAAATCTCTAAGATTTTTTTTTGGCGGAAGTTGGCGAGACCGCTCCGGACATGGAAGTGATAACACTTCCCCTTATCAACCTTCCACGACTGTTGATCGCTTTTTGTCACCACCATTGTTGTCGCTGGGAGAAATTAAAACGTCGCCTGTCAAGGAGAAGGGATTTTAGCCCCGAGTTTTGATTAGAGGAAAATTGCCGCTTTATGATATGGATCTTGAGGGATAGATTAGTTAGCGGAGGTTATTTTTTGTGTGTGGGGAGAATGTAATTTGATCGAAAGTTGAAAGCTTTGAGTTAGTTTGATTAAGTTTGAAATGAGTTGTTTTCCTCCGGCCCTTATCAGTTGAGAGTTGGAGCTTAATTTGATTGGGAGATTTTATCTTGTTTTGGAATTAAGTTAGGGAGGACAGTTTTATATCATTAGACAGCAACTTAAGTTGACCCTACGACGTCATTAACAAACAAAGTAGTTCCCATCGCGGTGTCTGAATTTTGAGTGAAATAAAGAACGTCAATTTAAAAATATGATTATTTTGTTAAACCACGGCTTACTAGATACTATGCAGGCTAGACGAGTACGGAAATCATTAAAAATCCAGATGGCAATACTTGACAAACTGGCAAAGCATATCCACAGTTTTGAAGGCGATGGGTGATATAGATAGGACTTGTGGCGATCCAAGCGGGAAAAGTTGTCAAATGGTTTTCATTGTTTAAAACACGGCTAGCCTGTATAAGTAATCTAGTAAGCCGTGGTTAAACCCATGTATATATAGTGCTTTTCAATCACGATTTGCGTACCGGTACTCCTCCTAACAACCCAACAGGCTTTGTGTTTCCCGATTTCTCCTTCCGCATTTGTGACGTACTGGGTTCAAGAAACGTTGCAGTCGAGTATAGGATGGCATTCAGGAAAACACAAATAAACTCCCCAAGCAGCACAAACGTTCACGATGCGTCCAATTTTTGTCATGTTTTGCCGAATTTCGTTTACTTTCAGTTGCAGTTACGTAAACTTGACATGTTTGGTGTGAGCTGTGCTACTAGGGTCACAAAAGAGTTTTTTTACCATATGATCAAAACTTATATTATCTCATAAACATTAAAAATTGCTCCTATTGTTTATTTAAGGATCTAGGGCCGTATTCTGAAACTCAAACACGTAGAAGAAACGAGATGGAAACGATACAGAAACTGTAAAAAATCTCATGTAACGTGTGATTTGAAAACGGGCACTAAAAAAGCTACCGTTTTCCTTCCAGTGCGCTCATGGCTTCACCTGTCGCAAAGCCTTACAAGTAAAACTGATAAAACAAATTCTGCCAGCGCTAGATTTCCATTACTTTCGTAATATATTAATGTCTGAGGACTTTTTTTTAGTAATTAGTAGCTGTTCTAGATTTTTTGGAACTATTTAACAGACCACAAAAACTTGTAAAAGCAATCTGCATAGATTCGAATGTCGGAACAATATGCCGGACGAGAGCTTCGAAGTTTGGAAACTCTCTTATTTAAAATATCTCGTTTCGTGAGTTTTTTTCACCGTTTCCGTACTGTTCTCGTTTCTTTTAGGTGTTTGTCTTTCTGAATATGGCCCATAATCTTTCTTTTTCAGAAACGTTGGGATAAAAAGTGTTGTAATTACCCTAGTGTATGAAAATTGTTATAAAACAGCTCAAGAAGGGAAATGATTATAACTTTGCGTGGATACAAAACTCGGTGGTGTAATAAGAGCATACGATTCGCTTACGTTTCTCACTAAATAATCTTTTGATCCCATCATGCTCTATTAGCTATTCAGCATCAGTTTTAGTCATAGCATCATTTCTTTGATTTTGAACATGTCTTAGCTATTGAGCATTCTTTTGATACTGAACAATTAATTCCTTGCTTTTCTTAATATTCTTTTGCACTAAGTAGGGTCAAACAGGGTTACTAATTTTAAAACCAGATAACTACCCTGTATTTTCGTTCATTTAATAAAGTGGAGTGGGTACTAGAATAAGAGAGATTCAGAGACGTTTGGGAAAGAAAAAAAAACATTTTCCTGTTTCTGTTGTAATGTGAGATTTCAGTTTATCAACCAACAAAGCATGCGTTTTGTTAAACGAAATACGAAGGCCGTAATGATATCTAAAATATCTTACAAATATTTTTGTTCTTGAATGATTAACAAACTACTGGACTAGTCAAACTTTTATTAAATTTTAAGGTTATAAATTAACCAAAGAGAGGTAACGGATACTTTAAATATCAAAAAAATATTTTGTTACAATAATCACCACTAGATTATATGTATATATATATATATATATGTATAAAAAATTAGAAATACATTTTCTAGTAATCCATCCAGCATCATTTGTATTAAGTTCTTATTAATTAAGACCTCTTAGTAATAATGCATAAGGGGTCAATAATTTAAAGTTAAAGACTTAATGCTTTTTCACTAGACGGGAAAGTGATCAAACAAGCAACAGTTGTTGGTTGAAAAGTTGGCCTGATATACGTAAACAGCACTAAAATATAGCCTACAGGCATGCATCACATGCCTATGCTACACAATTTTTAAATTTGTAAAAAATGTAATTTTTTAAAAAGATATTTTGACTCTTTCAAATTTTAATGATTTTTTAGATGATTTATCAATGAATAATGTTAAAATATTTTCTTTTACATTTGATTGAATGATTTTACCTGTATTTTTAATGTTCATTTTAATAAATTAACTAATGATTTAATAATCGATTGTGATGATTTTTTTTAAATATTATATAGCTATATAACTACAATATCCATGGAAAACTGACCTGAAAAAATGCCTCAAACTTTTTGACAAGAATTTTTAAAAAGTCGATTTTTGAGGCCTATATAAAACATTGAAAATTTGAAAAAAAATTATTTTTATTGTCTGATTGTCTTCCAATTATGGTATGTCATTATTTAAGTCATTTCTAAGGGGAAACGTTTGAATTTTGTAGTTTTGAGCGATGTTTTATTTTTTTTCAGATATCCAACTTTTCAAACAATTTTTAAAAATTAATATTTTAAAATTTTAAATGGAATATTCGTATTCAGCACTGAAAAATAGCCTATAAACATGCATCATAAGTCTCGATTACTATTAATTGATTTTTTGAAAAAAAAATTTGGGGCATTTTTTAAAAATTTAACTTCCCGCCGACCGATTTTGTCCGATTTTTAGTATGTTATTATTGAGGTCATTCCCAAGTGAAAACCGTTGAAATACTAAATGTTGCAAATTTTAATGGGTTAATCACAGATTGCCTGGACTAATATGAAAATAGTTACGAATGAAACCGTTGATAGCTTTTAGCAACACCTCTCGAGTGTCCTCGTAACAGTTTTAGTTGATTCAACATCCCATGGAACAAAAAAATGTGCAGATAGTTTATATGCTTCCCGCGGTAATGAGGCGCACTAAACTGATTCTTTCTTCGTATTGAAAAGGTCAAGGTGATAATTTTACTATAAAAGTAATCTAAAGCTCGATATTGTTAACTAAAGTCTAATTATTATTTGATTCCAATGTATAAAGCTAGTTACACCAGATAACATACCATTTTCCTTCACGCTTCCAGTTGTTGCCAACTCACGTAGGGTAATTAAATGTTAAGCTCTAAAGAAAGGAAATGAATCCTGAAAAATGTGTTCATAAAAAAATGTAAACTCTCAGAATATGAAACTGTCAAAAAACGAACTTTTTGTGATTAATTATAGGGGAGTCGAAAACCGTTTGGGACTTCGATTCCTTTTCAACAAAGAAAAAAAAACTGTTAAGGAATTTCTCCTTTGTGTTTATATACCGATTTTTACAGAACTTCTTTTAAGCTAGGAAAAACCTGTAAAAAAAACCGGAATTTTAAACATCATTTGTCATCGAAGTGACTTTTCCGGAAATATGGGGGAAAGAATCGTCAACTAAGTAAGGATGGAAAGAAATATTGAAAAGTTCGGCTAAACAAAGCTGTTTTAGAAACATTTGAGATCGAACTGTGGCCGTTTGGATACTAAAGACGAACTTAACAATAGGTAGTTCTGAGAAAATCACCTTTAACTTAATCTCATTATCGCAATAGCTTATTTTCGTTTTCAATGTATTTTCAATAAAGACATTATTATTGTATTAATAATGTCTTTATTTTTATTCATGTACTAATATTATCAATGCCATAAACCAGTGGTTCCCAAAGTGAGTTTCGTGGAACCCTGGGGTTCCACGAAAAAATTATTCCGCGTGACAAATTTTATTTCCTTTGTGTTTTTTATATTAAGTTCATCAAAATGCAAATCCTACCAAAATATGTATTAAATTCTTAAAAATGTATGTCCGAAATTCAGATTAGGTGTACCAAAACAAGTTAAAACCCTCTTTTTATAGTAATACTATTTCAAAACATTTTCTGGGGGAGAACCCCCAGACCCCCCTGATTGTTCTTGGAACTTGCTTAATAACAACTTTTTTAACATTAAGTTGGCTTGTTTCATTTAATACCACATATTAAAATTTGAAAAGTCGTGATTAAGAAATATTCAGGGTCCCGCGATCATTGGCAACAAATTGGGGGGGGGGGTCAACGAACAAAATAGTTTGGGAACCACTGCCATAAACTATTAGAAGGTATACGTATTATTTCGTAACATTTTTAAAATTCTGTTGAGACACAAAATCATTTCAGCAAACTCTTTTATACACAGAGATATACTCTTTTAGGGTAATTGTCAATGTTCGGCACTAGTTAACTAGAACTAGTTGCAACTAGTAGTTAACTACTGATCAACTAGTAGTTTAACTACTTTTGGTTTAAACTAGTTCAACTATTAGTTGAACTACTTTTTTTAATAACTACTAGTTGAAACTACTTTCAAAATTTCAACTACTTTAAAAAAAATTCTTATTAAAATTTTTATCAAAATATAGAAAAAATTGTACTGTAACAAATTTAATTAAGATGGTAGAGTACTCAAAATACCATAACCAGAATTAAAGGCCCTTTTTGCGAGTTTTTTGTGATATAGATAAGAAAGATGTATTAGAATTTGGGCAAAAAATAGGTTATAAAATTAAATAGACTAGTTAACTAGTAGTTAACTACTTTGGGAAACAGTTAACTACTAGTTGTAACTAGTCCCAGGAAAAAATAGTTAACTACTAGTTGCAACTAGATTTTCCCAGACTAGTTAGTAGTTGGTAGTTAACTATTTTTTGACCACTAGTTGCCGAACACTAGTAATTGTAAACTATAGGTACTGGTTGGAAAACAGTAATATAAGGGGCCGTTGAAGTATTACGTAAGCACCTAAGCGGGGAGGGGGTTTGCTATTTGCTTATTTTTCCTGACAAGGGAGGAGGGGGATTGTTAGGGATGGCTTACGTAAGATGTAATAAACACTTCATTTTCGAAAATATCTTGTTTCTTGTATAAATAATTTCAAAATTCAACTAAAAATAAATTTCACAAAAAAAAACTGAGCTAGGAAAACAAATTAAGCATTTTTCACAAGTAAAGTTTTAACTATAGGTTAAGTGCTCATGGAGAACAATGAATTTCAGTAATTTTACGCATTGCTAAAGATTTTGTACAAAAAGAACAAGGGGGGGGGTCGGGTATTTTCTTACGTAATTATGAGAGGGGGGGTTGCGGATTGCTTATTTGGCTTTGGAGAGGTTGATAGAAAATGACCAAAAACTTGCTCACATAATATTTGAACAGTCCCTAAGCAAATTAAATAGCACTACTTAAAAAGTAAGTAACGTTTAGTAAATCCTGTAAGGAATTATGTAAAAGTTTCTTATAAGCAAGATTTTACATGAAGGGTTCATTATAGGGGAATTATAATCTATTTCTTTTGTTTAAATAGGTTTACATACAATTTTTAATTTGTTTATAATTTAATTAGTAAAAGATTACGCTACTGTATAGATTTTGAATTAGTGTTGCTCAATACATTCTATAAATACTTTATTAAAAAGCTCTTTTTCCTGAAATAATACAATCAGATATTATGTGTATCATTTTGGAAAAGGACAAAAAAGCCGCAGAAATAATTCTTTTCCAAAATGGTTCTCTCAAGAATAAAAACTTTCCACCCGGAGTTAATTGTTCGAGCAAAGAGAGAATAAAAAACAGTTTCTAGAACAAAAAAAAGAAACATTTCCATTCCATTTAAGAACTGGCGTCGAGGATTTCACCCTCCAGCGGACATAAGAATGGAATATTAAAAGCTCGGGAAAAACAGAACAAAAACGCAAATTTTATAAAGATTTTAAATCAAAATTTAGTGTCGCGTTTGTGGCAATGGAAACTTTTTAAATATCCGTCTGAAAAAGCTTTGTTATTGTTGTTTGCGGTTACAGTGAAGATCCTTAAAAAGATTCTTTTCGCGTTTTTGAAGCAGCGCCGAAATTGAAAAAGTGTTCTTGTGTTTTGGAGGTTTCTTTTGTTTTTAATTATGCCAATTAACGCTCTTTGGTGGCTCCAGGGCTTGTGTTCCCGCCTTTTTCTACGCCACGTTTCAACACGCTTTTATTTTGTGTCAGTTGTCATAAATGGACTGAAAAAGAATGAAATGGGTTTTCTTTTTTTCGGTAACTATGAAACTTGAAACTTCTTTTTTGTGGAAGTTGGTGTTTTTTATAGCGGGATCATATTGATACCGGCATCTTCAAATGACACCTAAATAACGGATTTAGAAAGATGCATTATTTTATTTAACGGAGAATAGAATATTCTATTGTTATTAGAATATTAATGTTACCAGTCTTAATACAAAGCTCAATCAGAGAATGCTAGGTGGCTATACAATGACCAAACAGTGAAGTGGTCTTACATTTGTTTTATAATGACTGTTCTTTTGGTGGAAAAAAAAACTTATTCACCGAAGTAACTTAAATGGGAAAAGACATATAAAGAATCATGGCATTCAACTTCAGTAAGAATTCATTTAAACAGAGTTCTTTTATTACGTGAAAAAAAAACCTTTTCAACGCCGTTTAACTGTTTAAAAATAAATTGACGTAACTGATTTAAGCAGATTCCGATATTAATTAAAATAGCATTTCAAAGAGGGAGAAGTGCATAAATATTATAAACAATATAAAAGTAGAACTATTTCAGAACGTAAAAAAATATATAAAACATTAAGAGAAAATAGTAGAAGTATCAATTTTTATTTCAAGTATTTGTAAATTTGGAACAAATTAAAGTATTAACTGAATCTGCTTATAAAGGTCGCTATGTGATAACCTACTTTAAAGGTACCAGGTTTAAAAAATTACACTACAACTGACACAGGTATAAAATTTGATACAGGTTATTTACTTACCAAAGTTACTATTAGACGTTTTTAGTCCTGAAAATAATGAAAATAAAAGAAATATAAATAAACCTCTCTATTTGTATATTTTTCATCTGCTACATAGATAAAAGTTTGTTATTTTGCTTAGTAATGTGTGAAAATATGCAGAGAAAATCTAATAAGTCCAGATGTTATTACTCGTTTCTGTATCCAGTTCCCTACGCTTAATTATGTGGTAAAACTCTATATTTTATTATTATATTTCCTGAATTAATTTTTTTATTAAAGCAGAGTTTTCGTAGTACCCAATCATGGTACAAGTTCCTTTGTATTGTTTTGCGAGCTTTGTTTAAGCGCTGGGGTCTGGCAGACCGCACGCATCTCGCAGATTGAAGCATAATCATCAGTTTATGATTATTTAATTATTTTCATGATTTCTACCCCTTAAAAAACACATTTGCGACCCAATCTTAGTTCTATACCGATTCTTATTTGTATTGATGAATCCTTTCATACCTCAAAGTTTGTCGCACTGTTTCAAAGGCCCTATTCCTATTGACAAGTTGGAAAACCCGTCCATGAAATTATCTGTTCTTGTCGCAACACGCAATGAAACCATCGATGGCTTATTGCTTTTATAAAACCGAGTGGGGTTTGATTTTAGGTAACTTTCATAATTACTGAAAAATATGTCAAATATAAAATATTACATAAAAAGTGGTGACGTTAATATCCGTTTTAGAAAGGGATGCGCGGGGGAAGTCCTCCCAATATTTTCAGAATTTTCCATTTGTCTAAGTGTAAAAAAAAATAATTTGGGGATACAACATGATTTGAATGTCAATGCACAATCGGATTTTTCTTTTGAGTATTTTTGGTAAAAAAAGAAATATTAATTCGTCAAGGCCATCTTTGAAAAAAAGTTAGTTATTAGGATCTAATTAAGAAACAAAAGGTTAGAAAAAGTTTAACTTATTATAATACGAGAAACAAACTATTCATAAAGCAGTCATACTTGCATTTTTATCTGAAATAATATGACCCACTTTGAATTCTAAATTAATACATTAAAAAAAATTCAAAATTAACCTCTGATTTCAAGTGTTTTAAACAATCTTTATATACATTTAAATCCAGTAAAGCTTAGAATAGAAATGGCTGAGTATGACCCTGGCACAGCCCAATAAGGTATGAGGAGAACCCAGCCCACGTGAGACTTGTGTTCAAATAGTTTATTTATTGGAGAAATTCAGTAACTTTGTTGGGTCAGCTTTTAAGTATGCAGCATTGAACTTATGAATAATTTCTTTACCTCTATTTCATACTTTAAACCTTGAGCAATCTTTGTAATGTTGCAACTATAGTCACCACTATAAAAGTAAAAAATTAAAAAATATAAATTTCTTCATATTTACATGAGTAATTTTTGCCCGAATTTTCCTTCTACACAACCGAGTCTAATCAAGGAGCTCGTGTTAAAAAAAAAAACTGCAATCTTCAACAATATATAGTAAAGATTACGGGCCAAAAAGACAAGCCCAAGATAGTCTGAGAACCACAGGCTAACGCCCAAGAAAGTTCTAGAACCACATACTAAGGTCTTTGCCTCTGACCGGCTTTTAATAATGCCGCTTTACGAGAGGCGTTTACTGCCTTATCTGGTCAAGCCGTGACGACCCGGCGCATCAACAGACAGGGCTTTATTTGTTCTTTGCTGAGGGATCATAAAACGGAAGGGGACCATAAACAGGGTGAGAAGGATTAATGAAATCCCGTTGGCGAGTTGGGAATTCTTGTAAAGATTCGATAAACTATTTGGGGCGACCACCACATACTAACCATGGCCATGTATTTTAACCAATAACCAGGGGAGAAATTTTCCCGGATTTGCGATTTTTTTAAATGAAAAAAAAAATGGAGTTTTGAAGCGGAAAAGGATATAAGTTTAGTAAGAATGTTTTTAATGAAATATTTTATAGGAAACGTTTTTAACTCCAGCTTTTTGAGTTAGTCATTTCTCTTAATCTTTTGCGTGGTACGCTACTTTAAATATTGTAGAAGTTCAAATAAATTATAGTAGAGTTATTTTCAATTAATTAGTGTAATTTATTAATTGAGTTCCTCAGAATAAAGGTTTTGAAGTTGATGACAAATGAGCATAATTTATCATTAGTGTTATCGAAAAATTCATAATTTATGAAGTTTTAGCAAAAATATAAAGAAAAAAGCAAACGAATATCAGATGTTTTTTTTTATTTCTGATGTTTTTTCTATCCTTTACAGGGAAGTAAACTTGAGATTCAAATTCGTAGCCTCAAAAACTTAATTTGTTGGCAAACATGGTTCGTAAGAAAAGTTGCAAAAAAGACTCCATTTTGAATTTCAGCCTCCATCTTGAATTCTAGAGACTCTTCGATTGGCCTCCTCTTCTGAATTGAATGATATATTATCTATATATTAATTAACTATACAATTCCAGCCGGAGGAGATCTTCTCTTATCACAATATGAAGCTTTCTTAGAGCCCTGTAACACCTCCACTAAAAGTAAGAACCCACACTTGACGTGGAAATTTGACTATACGAATCCACATTCTCGTTCTCATACCCTCGAACTAGACACATGCAGGATTTCTCCCCAACCCTCACGAAAATCCCTGCCTTACCACCCTCACGCGAACCATATTCCTCCCCCCACATGTGAGCAGTTCAGAGAGAAAACGGTATAAGTCCACCCAACATAGATTTAAATAATTCTAGGATTTCTATAACATGGGCTGTTTTATGGCACGGTTAACCCCCACAAGGATCGCCAATAAACACTGTAAGTTCATACCATTAAGATAACACTCTGACAAATAAGGAAAAATAAAAGCATGGCTGATAGTTATCATGTCTTGGCATGACCTGGCTGGGAAACCTTTGATACCATGACAACCTACAGCATTTAGGTAACAAATAATACTTTTGAGTGGATATTCTTTTCTATTTTCTGGTCAAAACTTACTTTCGAGCCATTTTACCCCACCTACGAGTCTGTTGTTGAATTGCATTGCCAGAAATGTTAGCTATTGACATCTATACTAGACAGCAACTTAAGTTGACCCTACGACGTCACTAACAAACGAAGTAGTTCCCATCGCGGTGTCTTAATTTTGAGTGTAATGAAAAACGCCAATTTAAAAATATGATTATTTTGTTAAACCCATGTATATATAGTGCTTTTCAATCACGATTTGCGTACCGAAACTCCTCCTAACAACCCAACAGGCTTTGCGTTTACCGATTTCTCCTTCCGCATTTGTGACGTACTGGGTTCAAGAAACGTTGCTGTCAAGTATAGTATTTCTTGACTGAATTTCGCAACCTTGTAAGGCTGTATTCTATGTAGATGGGATTTTAGAGGCCGTTCTTACAGGAAAATTTATTATTGAACCTTCTATATAGGCAACTGTTACGCTGAATTAAATAAAGATCTGTGGCTGATGCAATCCAAGGGTCTACGACGACAGATACAGAACTGAAAGTCTTAAAGGTGCATCCACATTACTTTCGACTTGCGAAGTCAGAAGTAACCTCTTCTGATAAGAACAACTCTTGTCAAAGCTGGCCTTGGGGGCCGTATCGGACTCGTGACTGCAGGGAATGGGGTTTTTTAAAAGCGCCAATTTGCAGGTTTTAGAAGCGACTATTTTGGGAACAACCCCGGGACGTATTTCCCTCGACTTCCTATACAGGCCCTTTCCCGAGCCAAGGGCTTATATGAATAAGGGGGCTAAGCCCCCTCCCCGAAATTCAGACTAAGTGTACGAAAACGAGTTAAAATTCTGTTTCTAGGGTCAAATTTCCAAAACTCTTCTGGGGGAGAACCCCTAGTACCCCTTTTGTATTTAAAACTGAATTATTCAGTACATCAAGAAGCTTCATTACACCTATTAATTATGCGAGAGTGGTGCTTAGGAATAAATTTGTGTCCTTTCCCCTGGTGCAAATAATGTAGTTTTGGGATTAAAATTTAGAGAAAAGTTGGTCCTTTCCAAAAATTAATTTCTATAAACGCCTCGGTCTCGCTCGAACCATCCACATTTTTACTTTAGAATAAGTATAGTCGTTATGCACCTTTACAATTTTTACTATCCAAAAAAGCAATTTGTTTCAATTAAAGTCAGTATTTATATTGCCTTTAAACCATCTTTCTTTTTGAGTGGTGAGTAAGTTTACCGCAGATGAAAAGACTACACTGCCTCTTTACAACGACCCTACTATATAGATAAATAGCGACCCCCTGAGTTACAAGTTACAACAAACATTAAAAAATTACGGATTGTTTTATCATACAGATAATTTTATCCGTCTTACCGTTCTTTTGTTAAAAAGACCGCATATTGTTGGGTTGGTCCCATCAGAAGGCATCGTTCTATCAAGATTCTACTGTGTATTTATCTCAAATTTTGCACTTACGTCACTACCATTACAACCAGCCCATGTGTGTGATGCTAATATTCAATTCCTCTTCATCTCCAAAACCGTAACAACAACTCAAGACAAAACAATTCCCAACACTAGATCAGATCTCTCCCTTTTTCCGCAAGTTGGTCATTAACAAATCTTGGCCGAGCAACACGTCCAAATGATTTCCGAGGGGATATTAGCATAAACGCGCCATTAGCATGCGCGCTCCACTTATCACGATTAGACAAACAGGGTCTTTTTATCTTCCTTTCGCACAAACTGGCCCCTCCTCGCTTTAATGGACTCAGCGAGTTTTAAAAGTTGTGCTGCGGCATAATATGGTAATGCGGTGGTCCGAGTAGCCTGAATATGATTAACAGAGGAGTTGGTTGCGTTCATGCGTAGAATTGTGTGGGGGACACTGTGAGAGTTTTTTTTAGAGAAGCTTTCTCTATACAGGGTGTTTCAGATAAATATTTCAGAACTTTTAGGAGGAGAAGGGTACACCTAGACACGGCTCACTAGATACTATACAGGCTAGCCGAGTTTTGAACAATGAAAACCATTTGACAACTTTTCCCATCGCCACAAGTCCTACCTTTATCACCCACCGCCTTCAACACTGTGGATATGCTTTGCCAGTTTGTCCAGTATTGCCATCTGGATTTTTAATGATTTCCGTACTCGGCTAGCCTGTATAGTATCTAGTAAGCCGTGACCTAGACGACTCAGAATCACAGAGAAATGGGAGGGGATCAGAAATGCACCCCTAAGGATCTAGGGGTTTTTATAAGTGGGCGGATATATAAATCTGACTGGAAATTGACATTTAACCTTTTAAAATTTTATTAAAACCTGCAAAATTATGCGATTCCAGCATTTACTACATAAAATTCAATTTAAGAGCTGAAATTTCAGTAAATACTTAACTAAAACTATCGTAATTTATCAATTTAAGAGCTTGTTAGTAGGTGATGGATTATTTTAAGCCTAAGAACTGAGAGATTACGACTGAAATTTCAGCTCTTCATGTGGTGTAATAAATGTCTAAACTTTGAGAAGCCTTTGAAATATCAGGTATGTGTAAAAGGAACAAATAATCATAGATTTCTTCTTCTAGTCTCTACAGATTGCGACTTTAACTAAATGTCACCAGTCAAAGAGCGAATATTAAAACTTTTGGCCAAAATGAAGTAGATCTGTAAGCTGCCCTTCGAATCAACTCTTCATAAATCAAACAAAAGTTTGAATGATTTTAAATTATGCATTTGACGTCATCATTTCCTGAACCCAGCAAGTCACTACTCGGAAGCAAAAACTGCGTTGTCAGAAAACCTGATTGATTGCTTGGAGGAGTTTTGGTGCGCAAATCGTGATAAAAAGACTCTACTATATATCTACATATACTACATGTTTTAACAAAATAATCATATTTTTAAATTAACTTTCTTCATTTCACTTAAAATTCAGACAACGCGATGGGAACTACTTTGTGAGTGACGTCATAATGTCAACTAACTTTTGTGTTTAGTATAGTATTATACAAATCCAAAAATTTAGAAATGCTGTCAAACCTGGATAAGTGGAATCGTTTTGAACCGACGTTTTTGTTCTACTTATCCAGTATTCCACTTTAGATAGGTTTGATGTTATTTCGTTTCCCTAATCCAGGTAATCCCTTGCATTTCCCTCGTCTAAAATCTTATACGCAATGTCATTTTGTGTATGGAAACCTCCAAACCAATCATTGCTTTGAAAATGTGTAAATGAAAAATGTACTGTAAGAATTCTTACACAGAGAAAAATTTCGTAACGAGTGGTAGATGGTAAACAACACTATTGTTCAACACCATTAACACTATAACAAACATCACTGTGTAAACAACACTAATATCTGGTAATGTACAGGGTGTTTCAAATAGAGTGTTTTCAGGTGACGTCACGACCAGCTATTTTCTTTAAACTGTTAACCTTTTGTAGGGCTTTTAACTGTTGCAAAGGCGTATGCTAGGTAACGAGGTAAAATTAGAATAGAATAGAATTTATTTGACCATGGACAAAAATAAAAAAATACTAGAAACAAGAAAACAGTACAAATCGTACATAAACACAAAAACATCACACTAGCATAGACACACTGAATCAAGAATCAAATTATGTAGTAGTAAAAGAGCCAGAGGCTCGTCCTTGGTACCCAAAAAGCTAGCTAAATACATATAGTGGCAAAATCTATCTGGTATCTGGCCAAATGTATATGTTGCTAAGGCGGTTGCTAGGTAACGAGGTATCTGTTGCTAAGGCGGTTTTTAGATATGGAGTCACGTGATTGCAAATGCTCCAATTGAAGAATTCAACTGCCAGTCATTTTCTGTAACTGTTAACCTTCTGTAGGGCAAAAAACTGTAACCTTCTGTTGCTAAGGCCGTTGTTAGGTCTGAGTCATGTGATTGAAAATGCTCTATAGAGTGTAACAATAGGTTACTTCCTAAACTATTTCCCCTAGACACATACTTCCGATTGAAAATTGCCACTTTAAGACGTGAAAAATTAGATGAGACTAATTTCAATTCCATGGGGGGTCTACTTAAGAAAATGCAGAAAAGAAATTTCTTACTTTCCCGTAGTTTAAAATTTCCAATGATCAAAATGTTCTTTATTATCTCCTGAATAGAGTGTTTTCAGGTGACGTCACGACCAGCTAATTTCTTTTAACTGTTAACTTTGTAGGGCTTTTAACTGTTGCTAAGGCGGTTGCTAGGTAACGAGGTATATGTCGCTAAGGCGGTTTTTAAGTATAGGGTCACGTGATTGCAAATACTCCAATAGAAGAATTCCACGGCCAGTCATTTTCTGTAACTGTTAAACCTTCTGTAGGGCAAAAAACTGTAACCTTCTGTTGCTAAGACCGTTGTTAGGTCCGAGCCATGTGATTGAAAATGCTCTATAAGACACAAAAAATACACATCTCAATATCTTCAAAACTCAGTAAAACTGTAAACTAGTCTCATCTTATTTTTCACTTCTTAAAATGAAAATTTGCAACTGGAAATATTGTGTCCAGGGGAAATATTTTAGGAAATAGCATATTTTTACATTCTATTTGAAACAGCCTGTATACAAGGGTTTAACAAACTAATCATAATTCTAAATTTTAATAAACAAATCAAATTCTTAAATTTAAACACCGCCACTGGGAACTGTCTCCATCATCCACCATTTGTGTCTCCATCATCAAGTAACGTTTCAGTCTAATTAGTCTTCTCTCATTGAGTTCATTACGTTCACTTGAGAATTGTAACTTCAAGAAACTTAAATTATTAGGATTAAGATGACTATATATAATTAAAATAGGCATAGATCTAAATATAAATTTGTTTATTTTTCATTTAAAAAGTGGTGATTGTGTTTTAAAGTTTGATTTTTTTTTTAATCGAGGGGATAGCGCCACATATCCGCAGTTTTCAAGGAAAATCTTTTTAACCACTAGTTTCGTCTGTAGAAAATTTTAAAGCAAGGACGTTATTTAATGACCACCCTGCATATAATTTCTACAAAAGTGAAGCCAAAAAATGCATATAGCAATAAAACCATTAAATAAAACACGCGTACATACGTCAATTCAATAGGACCATATTTAGAAACTCAACCAAACGTACTATTTCTTACAGAAGAACCGAGAAATTCCGTGAACAAATCTCTCATTCTCCCGCGCTCTCTCAAAACCAATTTTAATCGATCTCCATTTATTTAGAAAGCACTATGCGCGAGCAAAAGCGTCTTATTTAAACACACTCAAATAATATAAAGCGCATTTTCAAAAACAAACACTCAGATTGGGAGTTTCAGAAGCATCATAGAAAACCGTAGTATACATAACGCCACTGCACACACCCTTTATATTCCATTTACTAAATTATTCCTTTATCAAAAACCCCTCCGTTTCAAAGAGAGAGGAAACGCTTTCTTCCCTCAACGAAATTCTACATTATTACGAATGAAATTTCCACCGTTGCCAAAACAGGAATCATAATTCCAAATTGGATTTGAAGGAAGCGGAGGGAACGACTCCGAAAAGATTCTATTCCACCATTTTTTTTTCCTCCTTCTCTCTCAGGAATATTTCGAACGTCGTTAGAGCGAGGGATCTCGTCCCCGCGCGTTCGTTTGTGTTGTGTTCTAGAACGTTTCCTGTTTTGTAATTAAAATGTTCCATCGTGCTGAAGGAAAATCGTTTGCACATAGTAATTTTTCCTTTTTGGGTAATTCCGCCCGCCTCGTTCTGATGGAACATTCTCGGCGAGTTCATGGAATACTAATAGGAATGTTCTTTTTGCCTGTACTGGGGGGTCCGGGAGGGAGGAATGGAATGTTTTTGTTTCGGCCCTCGGGAGCTTGTAATTCTTGCATGATGAGTTTGTGTCGGAAACGAGGTATTTGATGTTGGAAAGAGGTTAGAAATGGTAATAATCATACAGATTTTTTTTGGAAGTATTGTTTATTTAAAATCTTTACGAAATTTTAGTTCTTACGGGTTGAATTTAAGGATCACACTTCATCGACAAAACCCGGTTTAATGATTAAATTTCGAGTCACATCGAAAAAATCGGGCCTGGTTTAAAGCAATAAACTCATGATCTGATTTTAAATTTCATCGGTTTCAATTAAAAATCATTATTATTTTTGAGCCGTACGGTTTTACTCGGAAAGTATCTAATCATTAATTCATATAGAGCATTTTCAATCGCATGACTCGGACCTAACAACGGCCTTAGCAACATAAGATGTTACAGTTTTTTGCCCTACAGAGGTTAACAGTTACAGAAAATGACTAGTCATGGAATTCTTCTATTGGAGCATTTGCAATCACGTGATCCCATACCTAAAAACCGTCTTAGCAACAGTTAAAAGCCCTACAGAAGGTACACAGTTAAAAGAAAATAACCGGTTGTGACGTCACCTGAAAACACTCTATACCTCGATCAGAAAATTAAACTCAGGCACTAGTTATTTCTACGAAGGTAACAACTCAACTCTTAACTAATCTCACTACTTCTGATCAATAACATTATTTTAATGTTATAAAATACGTAATAACAATCTCCTATTACTGCGCACGCTTCAACCTTAGTAGAAATAACCACTTCGTTCAACTCAAACTCTTAAAAAGCATAAAGAACACATCGCCAAAACAGCTAATGAGGGAATTTCAAGTTTTTTTTTTTAATTTTATTATGATAGAGGATGAAAATCCATGAAAAATGACGTAAAAATTATTGAAATCGGAAAACTATTCCCCAAGATATTAATTTTTAAAATTTCGTTTCCAGTATAGAGCATTTTCAATCACATGGCTCGGACCTAGCAACGACCTTAGCAACAGAAGATGTTACAGTTTTTTGCCCTACAGAGGTTAACAGTTACAGAAAATGACCAGCCGTGGAATTCTTCTATTGGAGGATTTGCAATCACATGATCCCAAACCTAAAAACCGCCTTAGCAACAGATAAACAACGGCCTTAGCAACAGTTAAAAGCCCTACAGAAGGTACACAGTTAAAAGAAAATAACCGGTTGTGACGTCACCTGAAAATGCTCTATTGGCGGGAAAAACAGTAATTTCGTTATGGCTGCTGTGTGACGTCACAGCGCTTGGACCCGCTATGTTATAGAGCATTTTCAATCACATGACTCGGACCTAACAACGGCCTTAGCAACAGAAAATGTTACAGTTTTTTGCCCTACAGAGGTTAACAGTTACAGAAAATGACTAGCCGTGGAATTCTTCTATTGGAGCATTTGCAATCACGTGATCCCATACCTAAAAACCGCCTTAGCAACAGATAAACAACGGCCTTAGCAACAGTTAAAAGCCCTACAGAAGATACACAGTTAAAAGAAAATAACCGGTTGTGACGTCACCTGAAAACACTCTATTGTATGCTTAGCTTGCTTCATTCTGCTATTCTTCACAAAGTTTTAACTAAAAAACTATGATATTTTAAAGACACATACAAATATTTTTTTATAAAAAGATTGGCATTTTGTTTTTCAAAAAATATTAATTGGTTTTGGAATTATTAGGATTCAAAGTTTTAATTTTTGCTTTTTCTGGCCGTTCACTAGAGAAACAGACGAGTTTTATGCTTGTTTTGGTTTTGTGATAAGTCTTTTATTTTCAACAATTCACTAGTTTCGACGGCGCTGTGACGTCAAATCCCGTTTTTTGATCACATGACTTTACTAGTGTTTTGGCAAAAATAAAATCGAATTTTAAGTTATTTAAAACATATTTTTGAACTTTAAAATCTGATATTTGAGAGTTTTAAACTATAACGTATCAAAAAAGTGTAAAATTAAGCAAATCCCTCACTTAGGCAATTCCCTCATTACATAGCACGTAATAAACATATCGTTAATAGAGTGTTTTCAGGTGTAAACAATAGAGTGTTTTCAGGTGACGTCACTACCGGTTATTTTTATTTAACTGTGTACCTTCTGTAGGGCTTTTAACTGTTGCTAAGGGCGTTGTTTATCTGTTGCTAAGGCGGTTTTTAGGTATGGGATCACGTGATTGCAAATGCTCCAATAGAAGAATTCCACGGCTAGTCATTTTCTGTAACTGTTAACCTCTGTAGGGCAAAAAACTGTAACATTTTCTGTTGCTAAGGCCGTTGTTAGGTCCGAGTCATGTGATTGAAAATGCTCTATAACGTATCAAAAAAGTGTAAAATTAAGCAAATCCCTCACCTATGCAATTCCCTTATTGTGGTATTTTTAAGAAAAATCGAGTTATCACTCCATTGACGATTGGGGGATCTTTCGTGCGACAAAAACTATTTTTACTTTTTGGTACGAAATATTAAAATTCAAGAAATGAGGATCACCAGTAATCGTTACGATTCGTTTTTTTTTTATTTCTGATCGCCATACGATGATTCGTGTTTGTTGAAAAACTCTGCCTGATTTTAAAAGTGGGAAATAAAAAGTGTGATAAATTTTAAGTTTTTCTCCCTCTCCATAACTACCAATTTTGAACCCTGGTTTAGAACATTAGAAGGTATCAAAAATATCGAAAACTTTCATCACTTACTTTAAATACTTTTATTTTAGGAAATAAAGCGTAATAGCATTGAAAATAAACATTTTTTCGAGTATTTCTTTTAAATAACTTCTATTTAAGGACACTCCGTAATATTTTTTATATAACTTTAAAATTCTCTTGCAGGTTTACCAAAGAAGAGCTCTCATACGTATTTCATAATTAATAATATTGTGAACAGAGATAATTATAAAACAGGAAGTACTTTCACTCTGAAAGCTGTTAAATTTCACTACAGAAATAAAAAAATCTGTTTTTTTTTTAACGGATTTGGTTGTTGAATTATCTTTAAGTTATTCTATCAAGAAAATCAAATTCTTAGGAATCAAATCAAGTAGTATTACCCTAAAATTACTAAAAATCCATGAGAAGAGTTAGATAGAATTGCAAGTTTTGTGCAAAATGCTATTTTTGAGAATTTATTCTTGAAAATATTTTACCTACCTTGTTTTTGTCGATGATTCCCGATTCCTTCCTAAATCAATTTCACTTTTAGGAATAAGCAGTAAAAGCCAGCCATCTGTAAAAATTTTTAGAAATGATTTAATATCTCTATGTAAAATATTACAATCTTTGGCATTTAATACACAGTTTACACTTCAAATTATTTTTTAGTTCACTAAATATTCAATTTTAAATTTAAAAATGTGGAGGTTCTATGGCGTTTTTAAGCTGGTAATTATTTATGGTGAAGTGAAGTTTCAAAAATTCAAAAATTAAAAGAAATTATTTAAATTCACGTTTTTAACAACATGAAACTTAATTTAGCTTCCTAAAGTCAATTATACTGATATGACCAGAGGAGGATGTGATAGAGGCTGTAAGTTACTCTAACAATAGTCGTTAAATACCACTTTTCAACTTTAATCGTAAAAATAAATAATAAAAAAATATTTTTGGATAAATTTTTTGATTGAAACATTCGGTCTTGTTCTCTCCTTTAATTTTGAGCAAAGTGTTAAAAATGCTTTTTTTTTTAATATAATTTTCTTTCAATGGTATTCTGATTCATTCCGCAGATAGGGATGAATCGGAACACCGCTTGAAATCTTGATTTTTTATTCAGATTTTGTATGATAAGGGGTAAATACGAACAATTAATACATGCACATATTATCTCTTATTCTGATATTTTTCGTTCGTATTGGAGGGCTGAGATCCCAAAACCTTATCGCCTGAATTTTCCAAAAACTAAGTTATTTTCCTTCAGAAAAGCCTAATTATGACTTTTTTTTCATAAATTAAGGACATTAAATCGAAAAAGGGAAAAGTTTTTTCGAAAATCTTGAAAACTTAATAAGTTTACTTGTGGTTTAACTTTAGGGGGGATGCAGCCCCTTTCCCCAGATTTTTCTCTTGACTCGTTTCAGGGGCGTCATTTCAGTTTTTGGTTGGGGGGGGGCAAAGAATTTTTTTAAGTGGGACTGGGCCACGCCGCCGTAACCAGACTGTTTTTTTTTGGGAGGGGGGAGGGTGAGTCAGCGTCATGGGCTCTAAATGGGGGGACTGGGGGTCACCCCCAGAAATATTTTGAAATTTTGCCTATTTTTTTAAACCATTTAAGTTACATACGAAGAGAACAGTCCCTTGTAAACCACATAATGTTCTAAAGAAAAAAGTTACAAATAAACGTCAAAGTTTGAAGGGGAGCCAAAGGTCCTCCCTCAGAATTTTTTTTTGAAAATTTCCCTTTAAACTAGTTTGTTATCTCCTTTGCAACCTCATTGGGGAACCGCTTGTTGTACGCGGCAGAATTTTCAAGGAAAATACACTGTATAACATATGGAGGGTTCAGAATAGAAGTGAACCAAGTCCACTAGCTACTTTTGAGCTACAGAGGTTTAAAGTTCAAGCTACATAGGAAAATTAATGTTAACAGTTTTTAAAATTAACGTTTTTTGCGGATATTATCAGAACTAGGACTTGGTTCTTTATTGCTCTGAAATTTTACATAGTTGGAGCATGTTATAGCGTTGCCAACTCAAAAATGACAAAAAAGTGGACTTGATCCACTTTTATTCTGAGCCCTCCATATGCATGTAAAAATTTGAAAGGGGGGTCTGGGGGTTCTCCCCCAGAAAATTTTTTGAAATTTGCCTCTTAAAGTAGTGTTTCAGCTCATTTTGAGGCCCTTTTGGTTGCATCCAAAATAGAACAGTTCCATGTAAAGCATAGAATTTTCTAGGGGGAAAAAGTTATAAATAAACGTCAGATTTTCAAGGAGGGGACGGAGATCGTCCCCCAGTAAAAAGTTTTGAAAATTCCTCCTTAAACTAGTGCTTTACCTCCTTTTCTAACTCTTTGGTTCCCAAAGGGAACCGCTTCTTGTAAGCGGCAGAATTTTCTAGGGAGAAACATTGTATAACAGACATCAAAGGTCAGGAGGGGGTTTGGGGGTTCTCCCCCAGAAAATTTTGAAATTTGACCCTCAAAAGTAGTGTTTTAACTCCTTTTGGGACTTTTTGAGTTGAATACGATACTCCTTGTGGAAGTTACAGAATTTTCAAGGGACTTACAGCAATTTTTCACTTAAGAGTTGAAATCTTGGAGGGGGGCAACTGCCCCCCCCCTGCCCCCCCTAAATGACGCCCATGACTCGTTTATAATACCGTACAGATAATACATTTCTATAACAAATTTTAAATAACACATTGCATTGAAGCTTTATTCTGGTTTACACTAAATCACTGTATTAATTGTAATACTAAATATAAAACACTTTTTGTATTTTGTTTGGATATCCTTACAATATTAATACAGGGGACAATAATTCAATATGAAAGTAATTTGCAAGTGAAATAAAAGCAAAAACTAAATGTTCCTATTCACCCTAGTTTTATAGTACTGCCAATGAAATTAGTCACCAGTATCTGAACTTATAAATAATTATATATTTGAAGAGATCCTGATGTTGGCTGTTAAAAGTAAAAGAAAAACTATAAAAAAAAGGCTGTTTTAAATGGCACGTTGCAATGAAATTAGGGATTGGAAGCTGTCTCCACTTTGATCGGCTTTTAATAAATTAAGACCGCAAATTACACTTAAAGGTCCTTGCAGTAGCAAGGAGCTATCTCCAATGAATAGCTGTTGGAGTTAGCTCATTGTTACTGTACAAGCACCTCAATTTGTTAGTTACCATTTAATTCACAGCCTTTCCGTTTCATAACAGTAGATAATTGAATAGCCAGTTTGAAAAAGGGAAACAAGTCCAAAAAATGACAAATAGACATTTTGTGCTCAAAAATATGTCCAAGCATGAGTGAAAAGAGGGAAAAAATAACTACCCCCTAGAGGCAGATATAGCGCCTTGAATTTGCAAAATCAATGTCCATTTATTTTATTTTTTAATTTTACTTGGAATTTAAATTAATTTCTCTTTCTTTTCTTATTCTTTATGCTGTAAAGTAAGCCAAAATAAAATTTGCTTTTAATTTAAGTGTTTTTAACTTTTTTTTTTTACCCAGGGAATGTTTGACTTTATTCATACTCACTTACTCCATCGATACTGCCTTAATGACTCAGTTTCATTCATAATTTTGAATTTTATTTTTCTTAGTCTTTCTATTTCTCTCGTTTGTGCTAAGATTAATTTTTCCATTTTCATGCATGAAAGAATGTGCAGTTCTAGAGTTTTATAGTTCTAAATGCATACAACTAATTAAAAGTCAATTAATAAATTCTCAACACTGAACTACAAGGGTCTTTTTATTTCAATTCATTTCAGGTAATTTTCTTTTTTCTGAATTCAAAAAAATGTCATTTCTCCAGGTATGCAAAATGGATCACTTAGTTTTTAGTAATCATATTGGAAATTGCGGTTATTGGCTTTGGTGGTATAACGCTCCTGGTGGCTTAGGGTTGGCTCCAAATTTATAACCCAAAAAATTTCTAAAATACAACCCTAAGACGATTGAAAATTACATAGGAAATTATGCCATGAGGAAATATATTGAAGAAAATGAAACTGAGAAAAAATTAAATAAAATGTGTCCAAAATATAACGTTTAATGAAAAAATTTTAAAAATGGAAACATGTTTGCAATAAAAGAAAAAAATGTTTAAATAAATCAATCTATTTTTGAAACTAATAATAAGGCTACAGATAAGAATTCTAAGTCTGAAATGAATACCACACAGTTTTTAATATCCATCTACCTAAAATCATCTCTCATTTTACTTATCATGTCCTCTCCTTCTAAAAACCCACTAATTAATTTCAAACTTTCTGAAATCCAATAGTTTCTAATCTTCCTCCTCCCGTGATAATTAAGAAAAGCTTTAAGCCCTGACAAAGCTTATTAATTATTACCCCTACTTTTAAAAGCAGGTTTCGCCAGTAAGCGAAAAAAAAATCTTTGAATGCGTTTGGTAAATAAGACGCTTAAAATCTAATGGATTCTTAAGGCACAACAGGGAAGCTAAAAGCATTACAGATTTTCTTCGAAGGCCTATATGACACTTGGCGACATTTTGGGGTTTCTTTCCATGTCTTCGGTTAAGACTATGGTTTCCCAAGCTTCTTTTACCATCGATTGCTATCCTATCTGAATTTTACTTTTGCTATTACTGAAAAACCTCCCTTAACGGAAACTCTGAATAAAGGCCCATTTTTACACTGTTTCACTTTCAATGGTCGTTCATCTTAAGTGATTCTCTCCGAATAGTGGTTAATTTTTATAAAATTCAAATAACAGAATTGAACTCAAAATTTTGATCTCACTATTGCATGTTCGATTCTTAAGTGAAAAGAAAACTTCTCCCAGGCAAAAACATTCCGGCACAGTTTCAATAAGAGTCCTCTAACCGCCATGTTTACCCATAAGCTCAAATAATGACAAATCTTAAGCATATTGCTGTGGGAGCTTTGGATAAATATGGCGGCTGGAGAACTCATCGAAAATGTGCCAACATTCTTCATAAACGTTATACTAAGGCTGAAAATGTAAATCGAACATTTTTTGTCCATAACAGGTAGTATGGTCTATGTTGCACACTGTTCATCAAGGAATAATCCGGAGAAGGGTACCGAAATGTTTTTCAGACCAGTTTTCTCATACTCTGGTGAGGAATTGGCCAAATCTATACTATAGTGTTTTTGAACACTAATTTATAGATAGTTAGTGCGATGACCCACACTCACCAGTAAAATAGTCAACAATAATAACTGGTATATATAAACTAAATGGAAAAAGTTGATTTTCCTTCCGGATATGCTATATTTTGAAAACTCCTCTCGGTTGTCTAAATATGATGTTTGTAAGTTAGTTAAGAGTGTTAAAAACACATAAAAATGTGTTAAAAATGACAAAAGATTGTGCCCGTTCATATATAGAAATAGGACGTGCATATATTTCGTTTTTTGAGACTGGGTTGAAGATTTTATAAAATCTGATTTTTCAAAAAGATCTAATTATTGAAGAAAAACGATACGAAATTAAAGATTTTCTTATAAACCTCAAAGTTTATGTAGGTGCAATAAAGATTACGAGGGCTTATGAAAAGTAAGTGTTTTAAAAATCCACCCAGTTAAAACTTCTGTAAAGAGAATGAATTAAACTTTTTTTCGGGAGATTTCAAAAATAACCCGGTACAAGCCGGTTTCAAGCATAACCCAGAGGTTTATTCTTTTAATTTACATCTTCAGAATTTTTTTCAGTTACATCAGTTCAGTTGGATACAGCAGTTCTTACAGATGACTATTTGACTGGTGAGTATGGTACTATGGTATTATGATCTTTAATATCAATGAAATTTCACTAAAAAAATTTTGTTGGGGGAAATTTGATCGCATGTCCTACATTCCACTCAGTGATTACCATATGTCATGAGTTTATTCAATCAGAATAACTTTTGTGAGAGACTTTTTATAAAAAATAATAGTTTCTTAGCGATTGTAATGCAAAATTGATATATAAAAGACCGACTGATGAGTTACTTTAATCATATAAATTTTTTTTCACAAAACCAATATGGTTTTTTACCAAATAAAAGTACTGAACTGGTTTTTTTGAAGTTTACTGATTTTATTTACCGTAGTGTTGATAGTAACATATTATGACTTACTTAAATCATATTTGTCTAATCGTAAACAAATCGTAAAGATCAATAATAGTTTTAGTGACATACTACCCATTAACTGTGGAGTTTTTCAGGGATCAGTTCTTGGACCACTATTATTTTTAATTTTTATTAACGATCTATGTAGCTTGAAACTAAATGGGCAAATATTGACTTTCGCCGACGATACGACCTTATTGTATAGTTTCAAAAAATCCCAGAATTATCACCAACTAATTAATGATGATCTAATTACTATCCGATCCTGGTTTTTAAATAATAGCCTCAAGTTAAATATAGATAAGACCAAATTTTTAACTTTCAATTTACATAGAGACACGGATTTAAACTTATCTTTGGTCTATCACTTAGATACGTGTCCTATTAATTCCAATTGTCGATGTGCAAGTCTCGAAAAGGTAAAATCAATGAAATACCTTGGCATTTTTATTGACTCAAACCTAAAATGGAAAACCCATATAATGTATGTCATTAAGAAGTTAAGATTTCTGCTCTTTAGATTCAAACATTTGCGTTATTCAATTGACAATAAATTTTTACTTCAGTTATACTATGCTTGGGTTTACCCAATTTTTTCATATGGTTTAACTACATGGGGTGGTGGATACGTTAGTAATTATTCAGCTTTAATTTCACTCCAAAATAAATTCATTAAACTGATATTAAACTCTTCAGACCACATAAATCTTTTAATGTACCAAACTTTATCTATTCTACCATTACGATATTTTTATTACTACAAAACCTGTTTATTCATCTACAAAAATCCTAACTTTTGTGAAAGAAAAATACTAATAAACGCAAGAAGAAGTAATGAAGTCTACAAAATTCCATATCCCACTAAAGAAATCATGCGCAAAATATTTTCTTATCTTGGCCCAAAGTTTTTCAATAGCCTACCACTAAATATACAAAATAGTGTAACCAGTAAAACCTTCAAAAAACATCTAAAATTATATTTACTAACAATTACTGATATTGAACAACTTTTTTAAACTGACTGAAATTAATTGATAACTCCCCGACACCGTACCGTCTTGCCAACGCTTAGTACACCTTTTTTTTCAATACATATTTATTCGTTTTGTTTTCCTTTCACATTTTTCATTATTTCGTATTTCAATTCTAAGTATCAATTTTGCCAGTAATTTTATGTTTGTTTATTATATCTCATTGTATTTCTATTATACCTGCACAGGATTATTTCCTCCAGGTTATATATGTTCAATTGTAATATCCTTATTTCTTCTTTGTCAATAAATAAATTTGTTCTATAAAAATCAAATTCTTTTTGTTATACAATACACTAACAAAAGGAATTTGATTTTATGTATCAATTTTGATGATTTTAATTTTAAGAATTATGAACTTGAATGGGACAAATTAATTTGGCCACGACGATGCACGCCAAAAGAAAATCTTCGCCAAATGGCGCTGCTTTAGAACACCCTAATAGCATTAAAAGAGGAGCTTTAGAATCGGGGATAAAATCTGTCTTGTTTCGGGATTTCTCCCTCTTAATTGATCTTCTACAAAGACCAGATGCCCGAAAAAAACATCTTTTAAAAAATAAATTAAAAACAGAATGTTTTTTTCTTGGTCATTTTCCATTGAAAACACTTTAGCCCTAATCGTAGCACAACACAAAACAACGCGAAAAAAAATCCGAAGGAAAGGTTAACTTAAAAAAAAACGGAGATAAATGAGGAAAAGAGTTTTTTGTGTCTTAATTATTTAGTCCTAAGCTCCTTTAAGCGCTTATGAAGTGACGGGATATTTCATCCTTTTTTTTTGTTGTTGAGTCTTTTTTTTATGGGATGAATTTAAATGCCTGTTTTAGTTAAGCGTCCGGGCTCGCTCTAGCATTTACGGGATGGGAAAGCCTATAAATTATGAAACTGTTTACGCAAAAAGAAAGAAACTCTGAATATTCTGCATGCTTAGTTACATATTTTTGGAAGATATGCACCTCATAACTTAGTCGAGACTTGTGCCCGTCACTCACCCCAGGTGGGTAAATATTAAGAATGTTTACCTTCTAAAATATGTGTACTTTACTTTTAAGGTTAAACTACCACAGCACAAACCCTTTTCTACTAAGTATGGATTTTTTTTATTATTTTCTTATCCATTATCTTGAATTTTAAAAGTTACGGGGTTTTTTTTGTTTCGCTTTTCTCTATATCATTTACGTTTCTTCTACGGGTGTGGGTCAAAATCCCGACACTCAGAATCCCGACGGATCAGGTTCCCGACGGTCGAAATCCCGACAGTTCAGAATCCCGACAGGATCACAATCCCGACAGTTCAAAATCCCGACAGGGTCAAAATCCCGACAGGGTCAGAATCCCGACAGGTCGAAATCCCGACAAGTCAAAATCCCGACAGGGTCAGAATCCCGACAGGTCGAAATCCCGACAGGGTCAAAATCCCGACATGTCAAAATCCCGACAGGGTCAGAATCCCGACAGGGTCAAAATCCCGACAGGGTCAAAATCCCGACAGGTCGAAATCCCGACAGGGTCAAAATCCCGACAGTGTAATGTCATTCTTAAGCCGTGAGAGCACGAATTATTGAATTTTTTTGAAAATTTAAATTTTTTAAAATTGATTAAAAAATGGTTTAATACTACACTCCTGTGCGTGCAACCCTTTTTCTGGGCTGTTTTTCAGTGCTGATTACAGATGTTTCTTCGATAGTGTAGTTTGAATGATTTTAAAATTTTAAATTTTTTAAAATTGATTAAAAAATGGTTTAATACTACACTCCTGCGCGTGCAACACTTTTTTTGGGCTGTTTTTCAGTGCTGATTACAGATGTTTCTTCGATAGTGTAGTTTGAAAGATTTTAAAATTTTAAATTTTTTTAAAATTGATTAAAAGTTGGTTTAATGCTACACTCCTGCGCGTGCAACACTTTTTCTGGGCTGTTTTTCAGTGCTGATTACAGATGTTTCTTCGATAGTGTAGTTTGAATGATTTTAAAATTTTAAATTTTTTAAAATTGATTAAAAATGGTTTAATACTACACTCCTGCGCGTGCAACACTTTTTTCTGGGCTGTTTTTCAGTGCTGATTACAGATGTTTCTTCAATAGTGTAGTTTGAATGATTTTAAAATTTTAAATTTTTCAAAATTGATTAAAAAAATGGTTTAATACTACACTCCTGCGCGTGCAACACTTTTTCTGGGCTGTTTTTCAGTGCTGATTACAGATATTTCATCAAAACTGACGTTTGAAAGATTTTAAAATTTTAAATTTTTTTAAAATTGATTAAAAGTTGGTTTAAAATTTTAAAATCTTTCGAACGTCAGTTTTGATGAAATATCTGTAATCAGCACTGAAAAAAAGCCCAGAAAAAAAGTCTTGTACGCGCAGGAGTGTAGTATTAAACAATTTTTTAATCAATTTTAAAAAAATTTAAAATTTTAAAATCTTTCAAACGTCAGTTTTGATGAAATATCTGTAATCAGCACTGAAAAACAGCCCAGAAAAAAGTCTTGTACGCGCAGGAGCGTAGTATTAAACAATTTTTTAATCAATTTTAAAAAATTTAAAATTTTAAATTCTTTCAAACGTCAGTTTTGATGAAATATCTGTAATCAGCACTGAAAAACAGCCCAGAAAAAAGTCTTGCACGCGCAGGAGCGTAGTATTAAACAATTTTTAATCAATTTTAAAAAAATTTAAATTTTAAAATCTTTCAAAAGTCAGTTTTGATGAAATATCTGTAATCAGCACTGAAAAACAGCCCAGAAAAAGTCTTGCACGCGCAGGAGTGTAGTATTAAACCATTTTTAATCAATTTTAAAAAATTTTAAATTTCAAAAAAATTCAATAGTTCATGCTCTCACGGCTTAAGACTGATATTACACTGTCGGGATTTTGACCCTGTCGGGAATTCAACCTGTCGGGATTTTGACCCTGTCGGGATTTTGACCCTGTCGGGATTCTGACCCTGTCGGGATTTCGACCTGTCGGGATTCTGACCTGTCGGGATTCTGACCCTGTCGGGATTTTGACCTGTCGGGATTCTGACCCTGTCGGGATTTTGACTTGTCGGGATTTTGACCCTGTCGGGATTCTGACCCTGTCGGGATTTTGATCTGTCGGGATTCTGACCCAGTCGGGATTTCGTCGTCGGGAACCTGTTCTGTCGGGATTCTGACTGTCGGGATTTTGAACGGAACCCTTCTTCTACATAGTCACGAAGGGTAAATTCATAGGGCTATTAATTGTTTTTAAATGCCTAAAGTACGCTTCACGAAGTTAAATTTAGTGTAATGTTTATTTATTTGTCACTTTGATGTTTTAAATTTTAAACTGTATTTAGTTTAAGAATATCGGGATTTTGTAGAAGAGACAAAGAAATTAAGCATCGACTTGTGTATAAGCTTAACCAAAGTTAAGCTCACCAGTAAATAAGTAAATCTTTATAAAATTAGAAAGCAAATAAACACAATTGTTTAGAGAAGCGCTTGAATACCTGAAATTTTGGAAATCGTCCTAATAGATGGTTACCTAACAATAAATAAGAAAGTTATTAAACACATGGTTAGACTATATATGCTAAAATTTCAGTTTATTCCTAACTCGCCTCATTGTAATTTCTCAGCTATAAGGCTAAAAATACGCTTAAAATAAGTCATTATTTATTAGCCCTGATTAATTTTACTTCCTTTCTTCACGTAATTTTGATTTTTGATCACTTATTTTAAAATTTACCTTTGATCACTAATTTTAACAATAGCCTAATTTTTTCTTCAAAATATCATTATTTACCTCAAAACATAGAAATTAATCACAAAAACGTTTGAAAAAAAATCCCCCCCCCCAAAAAAAAAAAAAATTATGGTAAAAATTAGGGTTAAAAGGGTCAAAAAACAACCGCCATACGCATTTTGAAATTACACAAAAAGTTCTAATAGTTTTTATTTCTGTATATTGGTTTTCAAAGAGTATTATACTGTACTCTTGGATGTAGACTGAAAGTTAACATGATTTGAGTCAAAATCCTATACACATATATCTAAAATATGTATTCCAAATTTAATGCAAATCCAACAATATCTTTAGGAGGTGTTTCAAAACGCGGTATAGCAAAATTGCGAAAAAAAAAACATTTTGAGAAAACACAAAATTAAACTTTTAATCGTATTCGGATTTCACTTCCATACAATGTTTGAAATTCAATAACTTCGGTTCTAAATGCCCAACAAAAAAATTTTAAATGCTTTTTAAAGCTTATGAATAGGGCTATAATATTCTACTAAAGCAATTTTGAAAAATCGAATGTTTTATGCAAATTTACCTAAAAGAGGTGTAAGGATACCTCAAGAAACTTTTAAAATTCTATATGATATTTTTCCTTTTTTTTGTCTTTATACCCGCCTTTAAGCTGACTTTTCAATTAGAAAATGGGAATTAATATCAATATTCCGTCTCACAACAAAATTCCAGGTATCGCCACGATTAATGTGACCAAATATGGATGCTCGCGGAACTTAAAAGTCAAGCCAATCACTCAATATCTTTTGCGTTAGTTCACCTCGAGGGGTCGACCTGCATCCCTTCTGATTAAAATCTCGAACCGGAATGGAAGGAAGCAGACGTTCGAGATCCCAAACGATATTTATTCTTACCGCTCTCATTCAGAACAAGAATAGAATGAGGTGGAATCGGAATATTTCCCATCAAAATAAACATTCTTTTTTTTTATTATTCTAGATTATTTTTTTTATTTCTGATAGAAGGGAAAATATCCACGGCGGATGTTTGCTTTGAAGAAATTGGAATGTCATGAACCCATCATGCATGGGGATGTATTTCGAGAAACCGAATTTGGGAAGATTTTGTTCTCTTTTTTTTTTTTGTCTGGGGTGGGTTCAATTTGGGATCCCCGACCCCCCGGAGGGTGAAGTCAGAAATTAGCTTGAGCAAAAATATATCGATCTTTCAGTTCGTCGGTGTGATAACTGAATAGACTCAGTATAGTGCAAAGCAAAACGAATCGGGCAATATTATCGTGTTTATATTTATGAAAAAAAAATTCAGGAAAGGTTAATAAAATAAAATTAATTTTTCTTTGAATGTATTTTGGCAGTTATCTTATGCAGGGTGTCCACCCCTCAAGTTACATATTTCCAAAAAACACTCATCTCTAATATTATTACTTAACGATATTCTTAAGTAAAATTTTACACTACTTCATTAAATTTAAATTACTTAAGTGTAAAATAATCTTATTTCGTCATTTAAGTCCTGATCGCTCGAAATTTTCTATAGGATTCAATAGTGATTTTGGGCGGCTAAGGACTCAAAAGGTGAAAAGATGAATGAATATTTCCTAGTTTCTGTTTGTTATTTGAGCATATTGAAAATTCTTCTTCCGTTACCGATATAAAAATGAATATCAAACACCGACAACCAAGTTATATCCAATATAAAGCACATACATCTATATATAACTAAAACCTTTTGTGGCTATGTGTGTATGTATGTGTTACATCTCCTCCCAAAATACGCCGCAGGCGTACACAAAACTCGGTATATAGACGTATTCTGAGGCGAGGATTATCAACACGAACTTTTCCAAGTTCGAAAATCGAATATTTACGAGTAATTAACGATTTTATAGTCAAAAACGCTTATTTCTCCATTTCTCTACCAGAGTAAATCCGCTTGACTCACTATTGTAACAAATGAGATTAAAACCTCAAAATTACATCTCCTCTCAAACTACGCCGCAGGCGTGGACAAAACTCGGTATATAGACGTATCTGGAGACGAGGATAATCAACAGAAAGTTTTCAAAGTTCGAAAATCGAATATAAACCTGCAATTAACGATTTTATGGCTAAAAACGCTCATTTTTCTACTAGAGTAGATCTGCTTGACTCACTATTGTTAATGAGATGAAAACCTTAAAATTAAATATTTTACTAGGGAAAACTATAAAATGTGCAACATAGGAACTGGAAGGGTTTGGGTAAATATAAACAGTTGGAACCGGGATGAAAAAGGCGCCGGGAACATCAACATGAAAAAAGACGCCGGGATATTAAAAATTACCGGGAACTCCGGGATATGAAAAATTACCGGGAACACCGGGATATGAAAAATTACCGGGAACACTGGGATAAGAAAAACTACCGGGAACACCGGGATATGAAAAACTACCGGGAACATTGGGATGATTGGTAATTGAGATTACAGAAAAATTAGACATGTAACTTGAGAAAACTTTACAAAAATAAATTGATACACTACACCCGTGCAAGGCCGGGCATATCAGCTAGTTGAATATAAAGTGATACAATACACAGAAATCCCAAACATTCCATACGAATTTTCGGATTTGTTTCATCACCCTACCCAAAGTTTGCTCAACCCTATTGCGTTATTTGCATAAGCGATGGATGAGCTAGACATGTATATTTTTGCGTCTCCGAGCGTCTGCAAGTTACCTGTGCGGCACTTTGGAGGAAGAATTTGAGTTTGATGTACAAATCGAAAATGTGTTGGCTAGAGGGCTGATAATTACGTATGCATGAAAAGCGATTGAGAGGGACTGAATTTGGGTGACACGTATATTCTGTCGCCATTTTTGGTCACGGAGATGTGATTTTGCATTGTTTGTCCGATTTACAGGTAGCACTAATACAGGTGAATTTAAATTCGATATGAAAACTATACTCACCACTTAAATGTTAACTAAATAAATTATAAGTTATTAAAAAAGAATCCATGCACGATGGATTCAAAACTCTAAATTAGAATCAATTTGGTGATGATTTAATAATCATATCAAGTATCAAGTTAAAATTAAGTTATGCCAATGGGGATACTATTTTATTAATAGTTTATAAAATCAGATATTTGGTTTAAAACTACTTATTTTCCCGATTCAAACAATAGTTCTCAGAAAATAATAATGTTGATTAAAAAAATGTTCGCATTGACGATCGAAATACTACTTTTTAATATTTATAATTTAAAAATACAAATCCGCAATTAATATTTTTTTTTGTTTCTACACACAATTATTAATTTCATACCTAATAGCAATAAACATTAGTAATCCCATTATACCAAGAGTCAACAGATTTTACAAATTGTACAGATTTTTATAATCGTACGGAAGCTCCTCAAAATAGCGTATGCCAAAGCCACTAATCTTTCCCAGCTCCTGCATCCTCCCTTAACTCAATATTTACATTTTGTGGAAACAATTAGTGGGGGACAGAAACTAAATTCGGTGTGACGAGGAATATGAATTAACTCGACGTGTCTTTCTTTTTTTTTCTTGTCGCTTCGCAAAGTAAATATTTGACTTTCGCGTGTCGTCAGCGTGACGGGACTCGACAGCGGTGACAGGTCGCCTGTCGTGGTTCGCCCGGCTGTTTTAGTGCTCTTTCAAAAGACGATGAAAAGAGCAATGCGTGCTAAATGGGTTATGAAAGCTGTGTAAGTTTTATGTTGCTTTCTAATGAGGAATTCATTATACTAATAGAAAAGCATAATAGAGCATTTTGAATCACATGACTTGGACCTAACAACTGCCTTAGCAACAGAAGGGTTACAGTTTTTTGCCCTACAGAGGTTCACAGTTACAGAAAATGAGTAGCCGTAGAATACTTCTATTGTAGCATTTGCAATCACGTGATCCCATACCTAAAAACCGCCTTAGCAACAGATAAACAACGGCCTTAGCAACAGTTAAAAGCCCTACAGAAGATACACAGTTAAAAGAAAATAACCGGTTGTGACGTCACCTGAAAACACTCTATTGCTTTCTAATGAGGAATTCATTATACTAGTAGAAGTAACATAATATACAGGGTGTTCACTCTTAAACTCTCTCTCTTAACTTCACTCTTAAACGAACTCTGCCATAGGTCAGGCTTGCCTGCACCTATGCCGGTCCTAAGCCCGGATAAAATGAGGAAGGTTGTGCGATGGGCTAAACACCCATCCACGTAAAAAACCCTAGTTTACTGAAACCGCAAGCAATGTTATTATTCCTGCTTGGCAGGGTGCGGCGTGAAGACCCAGGCAGACCTGGCGTAGGATGGCCATAACAGAAAGAAACTCCCTGGGTTGGCCCAGCTGGGGGGCTGCCAGGGCTGTGGCACTTAACCGGCGGGAGTGGAAGGCTGAACTTGCGGCCTCATACACCACATCGGTGTGAAGAGAGTCAAGTCAAGTCAAAGTCACTCTTAAAAGTAAACCAATCAGGGGTGGCCATCCTTTTTCGAAAGCGGTCAACTATTTAGGAAGCAAAAATTATGCATTCCACTTCCATTTTTTCACAAAAATATAACCAGAAAATAAAAATAAAAGTTTAAAAATATTTTTTGTTTGTATACCGAGTGTGGGAATTTTAAGCAAATAAAAATTGCGTTGCGGATATTTTAAAGTGGAGAGGGTCCTCTGACGAAAAAAATGTTGGAAAATTCTTCCTTATGTGTTTTTTTTTTGTCTAAACTGTGTATTTAAATTGGAACGAACTTCAAATTGATCCTTTTATTAATTGATACTGTCTTGTGATTTATTTCAAAGAATAATATAATTTCAAAGAATAATATAAGAATATTAATATTAGAATTTTTATTACTTAGCTCATAACAAATTAAATGCACACATTTTTAGTAATGTGTATTTTTGTGACAAAAATAAACTATTTAATTCATTAACGTTTAAGGAACTTTAAGTCAGTAAATAATATTTACTCCGTATTTTTACTTTACGACTTTTAATCTAGAAATATCGTCAGACTCATACATTTGTATTGATATTTACGTTTTCAACATTAGGTAGCATGGTAACTAATAGATTTTTCGTGAACTTTAAAGTAAAGAGATATTTTTTGAATTTAAAACATCAATTCTACACTCATCATGTTTCAAGTTTTCTATATCTTAAAGCAACTATGAGTATGCCTTTATTTCCAACTAAAGGCCTACTACACACCCAATTCACTTTTCTCTTATTTTTTGTTAAATTAACCCAGTACTACAAATGTGAAAAAAAATTGTATGTAAAAATGAATACATATAGTTCAGATATAAAACGGGAAACCTGGAAATGTGAAATGTCCTTTCATCTACAAAAAATATCTTTGCTGGAAAGCTATATCCGTCACATTTATCTATATTCCAAGAAACATTCAGTAAAAGGAATCCGGAAACACAATCCACGTTTTGGTTATATTTTCAAAGAATTTTGACAATTCTTTTGGGTAGAATCTTATGACTGAAAACATTTTCAGAGGTCTTTAATGTTCCTTACCATTTTTATATAAATATGTAGCAGGAAAATCTTTTTTCGTATGCCTGTTTAAATGCTTCACTCGATGCTAGTGTCTTTTTATAAAAAATAATTTTATTTTTAAATTTAAAGACGTTATATTGTATACTTAAATTAGAACGATTAGTAAGTCTATTTTTGAACTCCTTCACGAAAAGAACACTGAAACGAACACTCACGAAAAGAACACACAAAATTTTTTTGGGGATTTATTGATTATTATTTTGCTAAAACTGTCACTCATGTTCATTCACAGATAACACTGACACAGAACCCGACACAACACTCCGAAAATTTGATGGGGGAAAACTAACTTTAACTATGGAGACTATATTCGACAGCAACGTTTCCTGACCCTATGACGTCACTACACGGAAGCAGAAACTGCGTAATCAAAAAGCCTGTTGGATTGCTAATAGGGGTTTCGGTACGCAAATCGTGATAAAAAGACGCTATATTTACATGGGTTTAACGAAATAATCACATTTTTAAACTGACGTTCTTCATTTCACTCAAAATGCAGACACCGTGCTGGGAACTACTTTGTTTGTAGTGATGACGTCATAGGAAACGGTGCTGTCGAGTATAGAAAGCTTAACTTCAGTAAAATCGAGGATGGTAACAATGTTGCACTTCGGTGGACAGCTTTAATTTTTAACATACATGAAATAATTTCACGCATGTGTCGTCTTTTCAATCCTTCTTCCACTTCTTGGTGTTGCCAACCCGCGAAACCAAATCTCCATATTTCCCCTGGCTAATGTCTAATGGAATTAACTCCCTCAGAGAGAGAAACGGCACCAACTTACCCAAAAAAAACCTCCTTCCATTACCTTCGACTGTTTACTACTGCAAAAGGGATTTTTTCCCCTCGACTTAAAAAGAAGGGCGGAAAACGCTTCGAAAATCCCTCCTCTCCCCCCGTCGCGAATTTTCACATTCGTTCGCGGAGCAGATTTAAATTAATCCTTCCTTTTTCCAAAAGAGAAAATGCTTTTCTTCTACTACCTTCTTCAGAAGAAATCAAATTCCTGAGTCGAACTGAAATCGTCGAGGGGGGGGGTGAGAAATGCTGGAAATATGAATAAACATTTCTCAGAGGCACCGAGATGAAAAATCCCGGCTTTTTGCACGAGAAGGATGCAAGTGATGCCAGATTTGGGGAAGGAGCGCCGTTTAAGGGTTCATTTCCATTCGAAACGTGACGTTGACACCGACGGATCAGATGAGAAATCAATCTAATGTTCATTGACATCAATCATGCTTAATCGCTAATCTGAGGGTGGATAGCCATGGTTCATTATACGCAGCACAATTCACACCTTTAGAGGAAAACCCGATCTTTTTACTTGTTCTTGGTGGTAAACACATTTACATTTATACAGGATATTTTAGAAAATTCGCCACGACTCTGCACAGCCAGATGCATATACACAATACCTACAAACGTCACGTGGGTTGGCGCATGCGTCACAAGGAAAGAACATGTTATAATAAGTTTTAAATTTAAAACTTATTACAGCGGGAATTACAACTTACGTTATTCAGTAACTTACGTTACTGAATCCCCACTGGAGCAGTGGTAGGATGCTTGCGTAGCATGCGGTAGTTCGTGGGTTCTATATCCCCACAGTTATTATGTTATTAAAATTTCCAAAAAACTGCAGTCCACACGCATGCGCATTGGATCAAAGTAATAACACCTTGTAGGTTTTGTGAATATGCCAGCCAGATTCCTTGCGTAGAGTACATAGGAAATGCCTCAAGAACTGTACCTCTACAACTGATATTTCGATATCGTCATCGGATAACCTCGTAACTCAAATTGGGGGAATCTACAGTATGAGATATTTGTGTGAGTTCATGCGAACGAACTGAGCCAATGATAGACTGTCACCCTTGACCAGAACACAGAGAACTATAACAGAGAGTCCATGGCCATAGGCGATAATGGAAATTGAAACAGCATGGAATATTGTATAAGTTAGGGGTTATTTTTGGCGCTGGGATCGCGTCATGTCACGAGAGGCAGAGAAAAAAGCTAGATCCTCCAATAGCCCT